>CAMZMU010000059.1:5290682-5890682 GCA_947311845.1 Poa pratensis
GATTGGAGGCAAGTTTAAGCTTGGGAGGAGATTGGGAGTGGGTCATTTGGGGAGCTGTACCTTGGTATGCTTCATGTACCTTGTCCACAAAATAGTTGTCATTCAGTTAACCAGGTATTTGTTTTTTATGTTTTTTATGTGCCATTTCTTGATTCAGGTATGCATATACAGAACGGAGAGGAAGTGGGAATAAAGTTGGTATGTGCTGATAAACTTGCTTGTAGTTTCAGTTTTGGGGATTTGTAACGTTTACATTCGAAATGTTCGGCTCAAAGTCTCACACTTCACTCGATCTGATTTGTGTTAGGAACCTGTGAAATCAAAACATCCGCAGCTGCACTATGAGTCCAAAGTTTACATGCTGATGCAGGGTGGAAGTAAGTGGGTTGTATCTACATGATTGATTTACAATTATGTGCATGGTAACACCAGTTAGACCTCTTTTGAATTAATTTGTTTTTTTACTGTAGATGGCATCCCACATCTGAAGTGGTATGGTGTCGAGGGGAGTACAATGTTATGGTGATCGATCTTCTTGGTCCAAGCTTGGAGGACTTGTTTAACTCCTGCAACAGAAAATTTACTATGAAAACAACCCTTATGCTTGCTGATCAACTAGTAAGTTTCTTCTCTAGATCTGCTACCTGGTTATGATTGCCTTTAGTTATGAAACAAATCCATTTTATTGCGTTTGTTCTCGATCATTTTGTTTAATCCAATGTTAAAAGTTTTGCAAGGATATTGCAATAAAACAACTATCTTGTTGGAGTTAATTCCAAAGTTGTAGATCATAATCCTTGAATTAAGGATGGACTGGTGGTGATCATGCAAAATCCATGAACTCCACCTTAGATACACTTTACTGGATCTCAATCCCAGACTCTCTGATACCACATATCAACAACCTGACGTGATTAGTGCACTTATTTAATTCCATCTAATACAAACAACACACGTTTGGGCACGTGTTCGAGGACGAACATTTACTTATTTAACTTTTACCTTCCACTGAGAGACAGACGCTAGATGTTTGTGCTTACGCAAGTTTATCTGACTTGTGTTAGCTGTATGTAGGGGGATTCAAAATTTAAATTTTGTAATTTTTTTCTCAGACTTCCATTGACGACTATTTCCATTTTAGATAACCCGAGTAGAATACATGCACTCAAAGGGATTTCTTCACCGTGACATCAAGCCAGACAACTTCCTTATGGGCTTAGGCCGGAAAGCTAATCAGGTATGCCTTGTCAGAAAAAAGTTATTAGATTCATGTTATCTACTTTAGTTGTTTTGGGCATAAATTTAACAAGAGTCGTGAGTTCTTTAATATGATAAGTTGATAACCTCTAACAATTACCTAAGTTATTTATGAATAAATGAGCACATAAGGAGCTATGCTCTTTTTCATCTGTAGGTCTATATTAGATTATGGGCTTGCTAAGAAATACAAGGACCTCCAGACTCATAAGCACATCCCCTACAGGTGAATATTACTTATTTATGAAGTTTGATTGGAAATATTCCTAAGTTATCTTACAAGTTAAAATGATATAGATTTTGTTGTGTCAAGTATTTCCTGTTAAATTTCAAATACATCGCCAGAACATAGCGCAAACTTTCCCATGTTTCTTCTATAATGGACCATCATATTGGCACATTTCCGTTAGGGGATACTTCCAGTGGTATAAAATCATAACAAGTTCAGAGAGTGTCAGTGTAGGTCCTAGACAGTAGGCTGATATGCTATAGCAATTCTGGTATACATAGGATCATCATTTTATAAAATTTGCATCTGATTTCGTGTTATTCAAATGCAAACTTAATATCTTAAATAATGAAATTAGTTCAGTTACTAAGTCTCAGTATCTCACACGTTTCTAGTATTATATTACATCTAAATATCGTAATGCCTTTACTTGTCCAGGCTCATTTGATTCATAGGATAGGAAAAGTGTAGGAATAGGAAACCCATAGGATTGGAATGTCATGGCTAGTTGAATCCTTTGGGAAGAGCAATTGTGTTTGATGGCAATGGAAAAGTAAAGGAATTGTAAAAAGAGGTTGGAGTGAATGGTAGAATTCCTATGGGAAGTAGTACAATGATTCCTATGAGAAAAAATCCGATAGGAACCAATCCTATGAATCAAACGACCAATGTAGGAAAATTTCCTATAGGATAAAATCCTTTGTAGGTCCTTTGAATCAAACGAGCCCGAAGAGTGTACAGGTTACACTCGACCAATATGATTCCTTAAGATATATGCCTTTTGTGCCAGTGTATTGAAATTATACGTTTAGTATATTTATAGTTAATTTTTTCTCTGTACAGGGAGAACAAAAATCTAACAGGAACAGCGCGCTATGCTAGTGTGAATACTCATCTTGGAATAGGTGAGCGCAATAAGCAAATCCCATTTTGTTATCCTTTCTCCCAAATTATCCTAGAATCAAGCACTGTATCATTCTAGGCTAAGGCTTATCCATAAAATAAAAATCATCTCGTACAGTTAGCAGCTATGTGGTATATAAATCTTAAAATGATGAAATACAGCATATTATCTTACATGTGCCTGTATTTATTTCTTACAGAACAAAGCAGAAGAGATGATCTGGAGTCTGTTGGCTATCTTCTAATGTACTTTTTGAGAGGAAGGTTAGGACTGATGATCTGTACTTTAACATCTTCTCAGTTTCCTGTTCAATAGTGTGAAATCTGACTTGCCATGCTTTTTGTTATTCTCAGTCTCCCATGGCAGGGTCTCAAAGCTGGCACTAAGAAACAAAAGTATGACCGAATTAGTGAAAAGAAAATGCTTACTCCAGCAGAGGTACTGATGTTGCAGCCATGACATTCACCATTCTATTATGATAACTCCCAGACGTATTTTCACTAAAATAGTTTTGACCAGGTTCTGTGCAAATCTTATCCGTCGGAGTTCATCTCATATTTCCACTATTGTCGCTCCCTGCGATTCGAAGACAGACCAGATTACTCTTATTTGAAGAAACTCTTTCGGGATGTATTTGTTCGTGAAGGTACACAGGCTTGTTTCTTCTATGGAGTTTGATTGTATAATATTTTATCCACTGGAAATATTTCATAATAAGAAAAGTGGTATAATGATGGGATACCTCTGTAGGATATCAATTTGATTATGTATTCGACTGGACCGCCCTCAAGTATCCTCATATGAGTTCCAGTAACAAGCTTGTTCGAGTATGTATTATCTTACCTTATCGACTAGTATTATGTGCTCTACTTTCTTGTTGAACTATGCATCTTGTTGATATCCAGCAGCCGAGTGGAAGAATGGCTGGAGCTGGGCCATCCGTCGAGAGAACAGATAGATCTTCAGGTTTGCTTTGTAGTCGGTCGCATATGTCGGTCACCATATGGAAACACCGACATCAATACCCACATTAATCCATTTGTGTTCTGCCAGTAGGACAAGAGATCCGAGATAGATTTACTGGTGCAGTGGAGGCATTTGCCAGAAGAAACTCAGGCTCCGGTCGCCACGGAGACCATTCCAGGCACAAAAGCCTCGCGGATTCCTTTACTTCGTCCAAAGAAGCTGTAAGTTCTGCGCTCTGTTACGAATCCATGCTAGTAGGTAGTACACATCTGATCCAAGTAGCAAAGCTCTTCTGTTGGCACCAAAAGTTGATGAAATGGAGGCAAAGGCAACTTCTAGATTCCTGCTTTACTGAAGGGAAGGGAGTAACTTACTTTCCCCATATGGCCATATGTGCCAGGTTGCTGCTGAGTCGGAGAGAACGGGCATCTTGTCCCGGACCGGAAGCTCGTCGAAGATGGCTCTCACACCATCCAGCCGTCCTACCTCATCAGGAGACTGCACAGGCCGGTTGTTCTCGGGCAGCGGCAGCAGCAGCCGCCCATCGTCGTCCACCGTTCAAAGGCTCCACCACTCCGGAGGTGGTGGTGGCACAGAGAACGGCTCGTCGTCACCCGTCGCTCGGATCGCGCCAGGAAGATCCGGGAGACGGGACAGCCACGCGGCGCTCCGGAGCTTCGAGCGCCTCTCGATCAGCGCGGAGAGGAGGAAGTGATGGATCCACAGTGCCAAGGCTTCATCAGCCTTCGATCTCAAGAATTCGGACGATGACATGATGAGAGGATAGACTGGCCATGATCGAGCGCCTCTTCGATCTGCATGCATGCATGTGTTTTCTCCAAACTCCAAATGAGACGTTTCGATATAGTAGTAAGATGATGTACTCGGAAATATGTAATTAATTCTTTTCCACAGCAAATTCGGCTTCTCTTGCTTCAGTTTAGACCTTCGGATCATAGGAATGATGCTTCCAAATTTCTATGTATTTCATAGGATTCTGCATTCAATGAAACATCGTTTTTAACTCATTTGCGCGGGGTTGAGGCAAAGTGTTCCTGCAATTTACAGTCTGTTTTGCAATGGCATTACTATCAAATTAATATTGTTCTGAAGCCTACAATCCAAAACCGCCCTTGATACTGGAGGTGTAGACCCTCTACCTACCAACTTCACGCCCCTCAAAAAACGGAAACATAGCGACTTCACTGATTTGTCCTAACTCCTACATAGATTTAAGGTAACCATCTCAGACAAATAATAAACATTAGCATGCAAAAAGAATCATATAGTGCTGAGGATCAAAGAGTTTATACTATAAAATCTCTGGGTTTTTTATGCATAACCATATGCATAGCCTAATGTCATTCCATGGAAGCAAAGCCACATCCACTTTTCAGCCTGCTATGGTAACTGCAGCCCGCAGTAACAGCCAATCAATCAAGATTTTTACAGGACTCCCTTTCTTAAAAGAACTCCCTCTGACGTCTTCATCTGCCTCTCATCTTCTCGTACACTGTCCTCCATCCATTATTTACAAACGCAAAATGTCTCTGAATCTCCAAGGGAAGGGTTGTAAAGAGGCCCCTCCATTTATGGATTCTTCAAAGCAGCCAGCCTCTTCTCGAGTTCATCCAGCTCCGAACTGTAAACAAGTTAACCAGTGTCATGCTATCAAGAAAACTAGGTAACCATTGTCAATAACATGCCAACTTAAATAAGGTATAAATGTCGATTCATGGACGCAAGAGGAACAACTGTAAGCTAAAGAATGAGCTAAAATGGACCAACGGCATCAGAAAATAGCTGGTAGCGGTAAATTTATAAGTGAAATATCTGAGCTTATATCAGCAAGGTACACGCAATAAGATCCTACCGTAGATAATGTTACTTTTGTAAGGAAGTGCAGACAAAATATCACGAATACAAGCAAAGAATAAGTTATATACATGTTCTATATCTGGTTACACAAACATGTGATTACGACTCGAGAGTTTATTAATTTTAAACCACTTCCACTTCGGTACAACCCCCTAGACACATCAATGGCCGAGATTGCACAATACCCCTTCGTCATAAACGTATAGTTTGTTTGGTATAGCCCGTGTGAAACCCGTATGGCCCATTGATAATGCGTCGTGACCCCTTCAGAAAATATGACCGTATCTATACGATCTCCGTACGATCGTGGTGGGCCCGATCATGCCGCCTGCATCTTTCATGTTTTCTCGTTGGCGTGGAGGCGGCCATGTTTCGGGTGGCGTTCTTCGCCGCCAGCGATTGGTGGAGCGACCGTGGAGCGCCGGCAGTCACTAGCTGCGGCGTCCTTCGCCGGCAGCGATTGGTGGAGTTCCATCGCGGCTATAATCGCTGACAGGTCCTCCGCCATGAGTTAAGGCGGCATCAGAGGTGCGGAGTTCGTCCGCGTGCCGCTAGGGTTGGGATACTCGCAGTGGCGGAGCTCCATTGAAGCCAAACTAGGCCGTGGCCCGCCCAGCCCAAGCCAAAACACTGAAGAATTAGAGAAAATGTGGCCCATGAAAGAAAAAAAAACTCTAGTCTTCTTTGGGCTGGCCCGTCCAACAATCTAGCTGGAGCTCCGCCAGTGGATACTCGGGTGGCGCCCATATTGGACCTGGATGGTCCGGGATATTATAGAGGAACCGGATGGCGCCCGTACGCCGTTAGGGTTGGAAAACCTGGGTGGCGGCCCTATGGGACCCGGATGGTCCGGCATTTTACAGAGGACAACCGGATGGCGCCCGTACGAGAGCCATTTGCAATGGCATCGAAGGTGCAAACTTCAGTGCACCCCGATGGGACCCGGATAGTCCGACCATGTTACACGGTGCACGAAGCATGCTATATTTTGTGCCACGTTTGAACTATGTTTTAGTAGTGTATTGTGAAACATGTATTTATGTCTTATCTAGGTTATCATTCATTGCTATGTTTATTACGACAATTTTGAATGATCAAAATTGAATGATATATGTAGCGTTTGTTATTTGTCAAATATGTGAATTGAATGGGTCGGCTGTAAACAAAATATATATTTGAAAAAAAGTAAACAAACATGATCAGGTGGCACACAGATTTACGAAACATGATAATTTGATAACACGCCTGGTCTTGACACAAAAAGCATTTAAAGTAGGTTGGCTGTAAACAAAATAAATATTTGAAAAAAAAAGTAAACAAACATGGACACGGCACACAGATTTATGAAACATGATAATTTGATAACACGCCTGGTCTTGACACAAAAAGCATTTAAAGTACTCAACAATCAGTTTGAGACTTTAGATTCATATAACATATCCATGTAAAATAGACTAGATCGCATCGAAATGTTTTTCGGAGGAGAGCCCAATGAAGCAGGAACTAAGGTGTATACTGGATCATCTTAAGAATGTTGTTTTTCACCTCCTTGCACTTGTTCACAGCCGAAAAAAGAAGTTCGGCAACAATATGTCCCCTCGAATCGTTAATTTTTTACTGCCAATTTTTTTACAAGTATTAATAATTAACTCGTTATGTTATTCACTATAGTTAAACATATAAAAATATTGTGTCAAACTTGTGAAATTTCATTCATACGATCTCCGTCCGAGTGCTCCATGCACCTCAGTACGCATAATCCACACGAGTTACTGGTACAAGAGGACAAGTCAAATGACATACAAACTGTCAACAGAGAGTAATGAAGTATGATACAACATATATTGACCCGTCTTTTGTTAGCCATTTTATACTCTTTATGGGCCATTTGGAAACATCAGGATAGTTTGTTTGCGAAGATAAATTTACCGCCCTAATACGTCTTGCAATGTCTCTCTTAAATGTAGCAATATATCAAGCAAGTTAAGTAAAACTATTGACACATAGTTATGAGAGAAGAGCATACCAGTGTTTTTACGAATTTCTTGGTTGTTGCAAGTTTGTATGGAGAATGTAGAACTCGAAGTCACTTTTCGGTAGGTGCATCACAACCGTTATCCAGTGATTACCATGTACGTTGAGATATACGTATCTCAACGTACATGGTAATCACTGGATAACGGTTGTGATGCACCTACCGAAAATGGATTTCCAGGTTCTAGATTCTGCATACAAACATGTAACGACCAAGAAATTCATGGAAACACATGTATGTATTCTCCCATAAACATGTGTCAATAGGTTTTTTACTTACTAACTTGCTTGATATATTGCTACATTTAAGAGATATGAAATTGCAAGATATTAGGGCGTAAATTTATCTTCGAAACAAACTATCCTCATGTTTCCAAATGGCCCATAAAAGAGTATAAAATGGCTAACAAAAAGACAGGTCAATATATGCTGCATCATACTTCATTACTCTCTGTTGACAGTTTGTATGTCATTTGACTTGAACCTCTTGTACCAGTAACTCGTGTGGATTATTCGTACTGAGGTGCATGGAGCACTGGGACGGAGATCGTATGACGGCTGAAATTTCCAGGTTGACACAATATTTTATATGAGTAAGTAATGACATAACGAGTTAATTATTAATAACTCTAAACTTTTTTGGCAGTAAAAAATTAACGATTCGATGGGACATATTGTTGTCGAACTTCTTTCTTCGGCTGTGAAAAATTGCAAGGAGATGAAGAACAACATTCTTAAGATGATCCAGTAAGACACCTTAGTTCCTGCTTTATTTGGCTCTCCGCCACAAAGAACATTTAGATGCGATATAGTCTCTTTTACATGGATATGTTATATGAATCTAAAGTCTCAAACTTATTGTTCAATACTTTAAATACTTTTTGTGTCAAGACCAGACGTGTTATCAAATTTTCATGTTTTGTAAACCTGTGTGCCGCGCGGTCTATGTATTTTGTTTATTCAGGCCTCTGTAATATTCAGGCCCTAGCCCGGCCCAAGCCCAGGATTTTCGGGCTGGGTCGGGTCGGGCTGTCCGGCCAGGTTGGTATAATGAAGGGGTATCGTGCAATCTCGGCCGTTGATGTGTCTAGGGGGTTGTACCGAAGCGGGAGTGATTTTAAAAAGGATTTTAACTATTTTGATGTGTTGCATAAGACGATGTGTAGGAGCTAAATAGTCATTGTGGTTCCTTTCACATAGTAGTTTAAAGTGCAGAAATTATAGTAACCTACTTCCTTAACATTTGAGGAAGGGTTGAAGGGAAGTACAAACTGAAGAAACTAGATGGTTATAAATTCAGAATCCTGCATACCTCTCATCAACCACAGCCTTCTTTCCAGAAATTCTTCCTTTAGGAGCAGAGGACAACTGCAAAATGGATAAAGATTAGTGAAATTTAGAACCATAGAGTAACAAACAAAGAGTTGTCTTGGCAGCTTCAGATACCTGTGAGGCAATATCAACACCAATCTCATCGAGCACCTAAAATATATATGGACAAGAGATAGGGTAAATAATAATAAAACAATGGGGAAAATATTTCAAAGAGATCTACCAATTTGTGGTGCGGTTAGATATGGAAAGTAACCTGGTTAGCAAGCTCCTCAGTCTCTTCCTCAGCCTGGTCATCGTCTAAGACGTTGTCAATGGAGTCAGAAATCATCTCGTTCTGCACAAATAATAAACATAGTCAGTGCATAAGGCACGTGCACTTCATCACAATCTAACACACAGGCACCCATCACATGCATGTGAGCTTCCCAGGAAAACAATATAAGTTCTTGTATTACTGGAAGCAATCATTCTAATGGCCGCAAGTTGCGTACCGTCATATCCATTTGTGCTGACTGTTTTTGGAATTCTTGCATCACCTTCATCTGCTTAGCAGGATCCATTTGCTGCAATACAAATGAAACAAAATTTAGGATTACACCCTGAATCAGTCAGTAGAACATTCAAATCTCAAACACACAGAAGAAGTTACTACTTGCAGAGATGTAAGTTGGAAGACAGTGCATCAGTTACTGTATGAAGTACAAACTTCATTTTGAAAATGCAAACATCTGAAAAGTGTCATGCACATAAGTTAGGTAGGACATTACCTTGTTCACAGCTCCCATTGCTTTACTTGCACCTTGCATGCCAGCAGCCACTGAAGTGTTGGCATGCATCGCCTAAGGACAGAGTTTAGGCACCAAAATCAGAACACTAACCGCACACAGTATTTGGAAGAAAGAAACTCAGGAAAATATTCACCTGTGTGTGTGTTGCGATGCCACGAATCTGAGCTCGGCTACCTTGTAAAGTAGAAATTTGCTGTCGTAATCTGATCAGTTGACGAGCCAGAATTTTAGTCGCTGCCTGCAAAACAGAAGGGAATCAGTAGAACCATACTGCATGATTCAGAACAGAAGTATCGTGCGAAACTTAAGTATAAGAAATAGAACCTCATTGCCAGTTCTTGCAGTTCTTTTGATTTCAGCAACTAGCCTCTTTTCCTGTAGTTGGAACAAAAAACAAGGTGAAGCTGTGGCTGCTGCGTATTCAACAGCATCTGACAAAGAAAATAACGGAACACATAAAGAAAAGGCGTGAGCTTGTCATATGGGGTGGCACATAGTATTTGAAGAACCATGCGCCACATGCTTTAACAACTGTCAGTTGAGTGAACATATAAAGTGATTTCCATATTGGCTGATATCCTGAGCATTTTTTTCTCTCTAACCTCACAACAAAGCATATGTGAATTAACATACATACCTCTTGCTGTAATGTCCCAATGTCCCGTTCAATACCTACAGATTACACACTTCAGGAATTAGATAACCTTCGGACCTGCATAGTTGAACTATTGGGGGAAAGCATTGCTGATAAGGTCTTTTGTTTTCTACAGCAGCATTGCTGAAAAGGCGTTCAAAATCAAGCTGCCAAGGGCTCAGAATGAATGGAATCACAGATATCATGTCCACCCGTTCTCTACAAGAGCAAGCTGCCAAGGTCTTCAAATAAATTTACTCGATAAATAAATCCACTCCCAAACAAGTTTCGGGCATTTGGCTGGCCGTGGCCATCAAGTTTAGTTGGCAAATTTACTAGCATTCAGTTTATATTTTCAAATAATATGATTGAACCTTAAATCCAGAAGATAATGCTAGATGGAAGCTACAATTGCCCCCGAACTGCTGGGGTCAGAGACAATCGAATGCAATGAACCAGACTTCCATTCAACTTGCATTAGGCTCAAACTACAGCTAGCACGAGCAACTTCCCCGCAAAAAAAGGTACCACATGCATATAACTTGGAGTAATAATCAGCATTAAAATAGAAATAATATTGAGCGGTTAGCGGCGCAGGAATACACAACAACAACACACCTCTTGTCGCATTCGTCAGCTCCCGCTTGCTGTTCCTGATCGCCTCTGCAACAGCCAAAAACCGAAACCAGAGATTCAGAGCTGGGCACAAGCTACCTACCTAGCAGCGTACGAACACTAAAATACTCCCTGAAGAAATCCGATCGATCCGAAATCGAGCTACGCGACGCTGGCGCGCGAAACGCAAATTGGGGTTAGGATCGCAGGAGCCGACGCCGAATTCGGCCGAATTTTGATCGGCGATGAAAGGAAGGAGGGGGGTAAGACCGTACCTCGCGGCGTTGGCTTCTTCGCGAAGGGATTCATCGCTGCCTCGGTAGGCTCGCCGCCGGGAGATGTCGAGGGGGCGGTGCGGCGTGGGAGAAGAAGGCCGGCAAGCCGCGTGAGGGGATGACTTGGGTTCTTCCGGGTAGTTGCGTTGCGCGCAAGGGCTTCCTGAAGTGGTCCTGGCTTTTGTTGTCGTCGTATCAAAGCATCCGGCTAAAAAAAACTTCACTGAATAATACATACTCCGTATAATTCCAATTCGATATATCGAGCAAAAAGATTGAGCTCCAAATATAAGATGTTTTAAGTACTTTTTTAAAATTCGGATGTAGCTAGACTTTTTTTAGTATGTAAAACACTCATTTTAGTCTGTATATAGTCCATATTAAAATATTTAAAATATCTTATATTTGAAACGGAGAGAGTATGTTTATAGGGCCATGCTAGCCGTCGTCGCGAGCGATTCGCCCGTATCCCGCCCACCAGTCAATCGACCAGGTACGCATATTCTGTTGTGGTCTAAAGCAAAGCATATTCGGCAACAGCGTCAGCTACATGGAAAGCAATTATTGCTGGACGGTCAGCCCTAGAACGGGGCTTGATCAAACGAGTTGGTGACGGAAGTACAATCTCAGCATGGAACGACCGATGGATCCCGAACACTGAAACACTAAAGCCTATGGGTCGTTTGGAGGTTGATCCGGAGACCGAACCGGTGGAACCGGTAGAGTTTGTTTCTGATTTATCCATGAAGGTTCATGGAAGATTGACGCTGTTTGGCGTCATTTTCTTGCACCCGATGCTGATGCTATTCTTAACATTCCCTTGAGAGCACCGGGTGGCGAAGATTTCTTGGCTTGGGCTTTTGAAAAGAGTGGAGTTTACTCTGTAAAATCAGCCTATCGTACTCTGGTGACTCACAAAGAGCGTTGTGCTCAAGAGGAAGGGTCGGGAACTTCAGTGGCAGATAAACAGCTGTGGTCCGCTCTTTGGAAACTCAAACTAATCCCGCGAGTTCGGGTGTTCTGGTGGCGAGTTCTTCGGGGTATCCTTCCCGACAATGCTACTCTGAAGTATCGCCACATCAAACAAATCGCTAAGTGCGAGATGTGTCAAGCAATGGATGAGGACCTTCATCACGCCCTCGTTCTATGCTCACATGCTAGGCAGTACTGGAATGCTGCGCTAGGATGGCTAGACTTGAAACTGCCTAAACTGCATCCAACTACATGGGCTAAGGATATAGTCATGGATAGGTTGTTCTCGGACCAAGAGAGATGCAAAATCATCACCATCATGCATTCTATTTGGTCAGCGAGGAATCGTTGGACACATGACCAGGACACTTTCAATCTTGAACATGTTGTCAGCAAGATAAAAGAAGATTTGGCCCTGCTTGAGGTACCATCAGTTCAGCGGAAGATTGCACCAATGCAATGCTGGCATCCACCTGATACAGGTTGGATTAAGATTAATACGGATGGTGCCATTGATGCGGGTGCTCGGAAAGGAGGTGGGGGTGGCGTTGCCAGAACCCATGATGCCGTTCTAGGAGCCTGGAACAAGCCTTTCAGCGGTGTGACTGATCCGCTAAAAGCTGAGACCCTCGCACTCAGGGAGGGAGTCATCTTTGCTAAGCTGAGAGGTTTTACACACGTTGTCATGGAAGTGGATTGCATTGAGGTTGTCAACCTCTGGTTATCGCGGCATGAATTAAGATCAATTGTGTCGCCTATCATAGATGAAGTTGGGGAGTTAGCTACCAGTTTTAGTTCCTTTAAAATTATGCATGTCAAGAGAACTGCTAACAATTCTGCGGATCTGTGTGCTAAGTATGCCTGCACTTTGTTAGTGTCAGACTGCTGGCTCGACGAGATGCCGCCGTTCCTTGTTAGTAACCTTTTGGCTGATTGTAACCTTATGTTTGTGAATCAATAAAGCTCCCGGATTTAAGTGCAAAAAAAAAGCAAAGCATCCGGCTCAAAAGGAAAAGCATCCACTAAACACATACTACTCCGTATATTTCTCATTCGCTATATCGAACAAAATATTGAGATTAAAGTAGAATTATATTACTACATACGATGCAAAATAAGTGTCGCAGTTTTGAACTAACTCCAGTTTAAAAATGTAACGCTTATTTTATATCGGAGGGAGTATCATCAATATATCAACAAAAGGTTGAGATTAAATGCAGATTTGGTGCTAATCTATCTCCACACACTTTTTGTATAATACTTTCGATATTTTTCCAATCGGTCAATATAGATACGCAAAATCTAGTATGTGCTTGTGCATCGTTCAGACGTTACAAAGTGCACGCAAGCTGACGCGTTTGTTCATGATCGTGCGGCTATTCTCGCTTCAAGCCGCACTAAACCTAGTCGGGACCACGGGTCCAGGGTCCAGTCCCTCGCAAGCCATTTCTCTCCTCTCCCTCTCTACATCTCATCGGCGTCGTCCAGCTGCATTCGCATCGACGACCGGGGGGGGGGAGGGTACGGCACGTTCTTGTGTATCTGATTTTTTTGGTGATGAATTTTGTGGGTGCTTTGATTTTGGGCTGGTGAGTACCTCACTCCACATGGTCTTGTTTCACCACTGTGTTTCTCCGGTGACGGCGACGCGCTTGCACACTCACTGATCAGTTCAAAATTATCATACTCCCTCCGTCTCAAAATAAGTGTCTTAGATTTGCCCAAATATGAATATATTTATACATGAAACACGTCTAGATACATACATATTTGGACAAATCAAAGACACTTATTTTGGGACGGAGGGAGTACATGATATGTCGTACGTGAGGTAGTTCCGTTTTTTCAGCTGCTACCCTCTGAGCTTATTGCCGGAGTGGTCCGGTGAAAGGTCTATAATGTCACTAGCTTATTGTATTATATTATTATTATTTCTCAGAATAAATTGAAAATTTGGGATTGCAATTCTTCATCCTTGGAAAGAAGTGAAACAATTGTCTACAAGATTTAGACAGACATTTGCTCAATATAGTGCCAAAGTAGCGAATAAATTATTACTGCCAACAAACATTGCATTGGCAAAGAAGTAGAATTTAGACTTCAAAATACTCGCAACAATAAACCGAATATGATAGAATTCAAAGATAAACTGCCACCGCCGTGGTCCGAGTACCAATTTCTCGATGATGTACATACATTACAAAAAAAAATGAACACTATACACAAACACATATTGCTCACTGTCATGCATGCATACATCTTATGCACATATGTTTGTACAGAAATTACCATGCATATGAACTCTTTTATAATGTAACTTGTGCTCGACTACCAGTATAGATTTAAAGTGGAGAAGCTCGGGAAGCTGGGACAGAGCAGCGTCTTCCCACTCTGAAGAAGCTCGGGTGGGTGTGGCTACTGGCAGAAACGGCTGTGAAACAAGAGTTCTTTTCAGTTTAGGCTTATTCTCACCTCAATGCTGTAACAGAAGCCGAAAACAATTGGGCATCAATCTTGTACCTTGATTCGTGTGTTCTGTATATTTTTCTTTATGAAAGATAACCTCGTCATCCGACATTTTCTAGCAATTACTTATATTCTGTTACGGTTTCTAGGTGAGATAGCTTAACAGTTTTCCTGTCCCCCGGACTATGTCTTCACGTGTATCAAAGAAATAAAAATTTGTTAACCTCATATCCTACTTTTATAAAATGTTTTGTTCTGATCTATATGAGATGAGCAAGTAGAAACCGAAACCTGATTAAAAATATGCTTGATCCAGAGCCTTCTGCTCCAACAAATAGAAGTTTCTGAACTTGATAATCTGGATAAACCTAGTCGAACACAGAGGCATCTTCTTTCAAACCACGAGAATATCCAGGAGGTATTGGCAGTGAGAAAAGGCCAGCGATAAGACGAGTAGACGCCTGGCTTACCAAAGCATATGAATAAGATAGTTAATCAGTTGATTTTCTACACGAACTTCCAATCAGAACATTATTTGCCAAAATATTACCTTTCGCCAAATATTTCCCTTTATTATGTTTTGCCCCTCCTCTTCATAAGATCCATCATCATATAACCAGAAATGAGTATTTCGAGTGCACTGTACACTTGCCAACTAAATGAAAAGCCAGCAAAAACTCTGATCAAGATCTTGCAGAGGTGATGAATGTCCCCTAAGAAGATTAAGTTCCCTTTTCAGATTTAGGAGCAGTAATGCAAGAGCCGCTTAAGCATACAAAGGTACACACCAATGGGAGATCAAACCTTAAAATTCTCAGCATGTATAACATAACACTGAGTGAGATGGAAGTAGATGGGTCATATATTTGGGGTACCACAAAAGACCTCGTAGTAGCAGTCCAGTAGCTACTGCCAGTGTGGTATTTGCAATAGCAAGTAGAGTAAACAACTGTCAACTGGTAGTCGAGCACTGAGTCACCACTAGCCTATGATTCGGCGCCACAGTGACTCAACTCGACTCTTCATCCTTGGTTGCGTCACTCGTCCACGGGACAATGTAAAAGCAAAATTATTTTAATCTCTTAACTAAGAATGAAAAACTGTAGTTGAAATAGATATCATTTAGTTTAATCTATGTAATTCAGAGACAGCCATTTCATTTTTGTTTGTGGCTACTAACTTATAACCAAAAGGCAATTACGCAGTCAATCTTCAGACAGGTAAGACCTTCAAGTTGTGCATGGAAAGCATCACCAAATGGTACACGTTAGGAGTTACTCTGCTCCTTTAAACTACATAATGTCAAGAAATATAACATGCTGAATGTCGCAGAGCCGTTATTTTAAATGTTGACGCACTTCTGAGATCGACCAGAAATATCACCCACCCCTATTTGTTTATCATTCAGATCACCGATTACCTTCCTTATATGTATAACCTTCCAATCCACTATGTGGAAACAAAATAAACATAGCTCCCAGTTAATACGGACACATGAAAAGAATACCACTGTAAAGTGTACAAACTAGTTTGATAGATTGTGTGATTCATGACATTATTAATAAAGTTATGGCAGCGAGTGACCATGTTTAGCTGATTATGCGAGGCATTGTTCATCCAACATGTACCACAAATATGTAGGACAAAGATAAATGTGGGAACTATCATTGAAGTTCCAAGTGCTTGGACTTTTATTTTTCAATAAACCGCGGCTGTTACTAAATATTTTCTAGTATGGCCCATCTCAGCTGGAGTATTTACCTTAAGCATCATGAGCTCTGTTTTTGTGATCTCCCTCCCATTCATGAACACCTGCGTAGTGCCATTGCTGGCATCTTCTCGAAGCTTTCCTCCAACGCTCAACTTTGAACTAACAATTCTATCTGGTCTCTGACCTTCCTGACACCAGGATTTAAATGTAGGACCAGTTATTTGCTAATTCCAACATGTGTCAATCTAACGGTTCTGAATAGAAATGAACATGTGACATCCCGAACTCTTACCTTTCCCCACAGCCCAGAGTCTTTGTCATACCAGTACTTCCCCGGCGTGAGCCGCTCCGGCGGCACGGCGCACCGCAGCAGAAGATCCAGGTCGCGCTGCGAGAGTCCACGCCCGTTCACCACGACCTCATCCGGCCGCACATGGTTGGACGCGCAGCCTCGCTCCGCGCGCATGACCTGCCGCACCTCAGCCGGTGCGAGCAGCCGCGCCAGAAGCCGAGACCCGTTTCCCAGCCTTTCCCGGCGCCGAGCGACTGTTGCAGGGTGGTCGAGGCACATGCGGCCCTCCGGCATGGACCCCGTATCCCGCAGAACGCACCCGGCGCAGTACCGTACCTCAAGGATCCCCATCCCGATTCCCCCATTGCTGCACCTAGCGCACGCCCGCCGCTTTTCTCTGGGGTCGCTGGTCACCTGCAGGTCCGAAGCCAGCGGCAGCGGCGAGAGTGGCTGAGCCTGAGTGGGTGGCGACGGGGAGTTGCCCGAGGTCGAGGAGGCAGGACTGGCGGTGCCCGGCGAAGAGGGCGGCGAGGGCGCACGAAGAGGAGGAGGATCTGGGCGGAGGATACGGGAGATGCAGCGGCGGTGGCGGGCAAAGGGAGGGAGGGGCGGCACGGCGGCGGAGGAGCGGGAGGTCCGCGTTCGTGGTCGCCAGGAGGGAGCGTCGGCGGGGAGGGCGACGGAGGAGTAGTCGAGGTGGTCCTCGTCAGGCACCGGCGCGCCCGCTGGGAGCAGCTTCTGGAGGGCCCGCGACCACGCCGACTCCGCCTGCGGCGGGTCAGGAGGTGCCGGAGCGGGCGGAGAGGACGGCATAGTTGTGGCTAGGATTAAGGTGCCGCGGGCGTGGTGCTAAGCTGGGTGGCAGCAATGGCTACGTGGAGGAGCTAGGCGTGTCTAATTGGGGGAGAAAACAAGGCGGAGGCGGCGGAGAGTTCGAAATTAATGGCGTTTGTCTTTTTTTTTTTTTTTGAGCAGATCAATTGGCGTTTGTCGATGAGCAAAGCTAGCCAACGGGCCGAACCAGGCAAGACGGGCCGTCCCGTGCCGGCCTTCGGGCCTCACCTCAAGGCACAAGCACGGCACGTTTAGTAAACGGGCCGGCCAGTTTAACGATTCTGAGCTGAGCCAATTTTGGCCTGTTTTGGCGCCAATCCTTTATATCGCCCCGCGGCGATCCTTCCCGCTTGCGTCGCCGCGGGTGGGCCGGCCTAACAGTGGATTTTTTTTCTTTTTTTCTTTTTCTGTTTCCGTCTTTCTTTCTTTTTTTTTTCCTGTTTTCGTTTTCTTTTCTGTTTTCTTTTTATTTTCTTTTTACGTTTTCTTTTTCTGTTTTCGTTTTATTTTCTTTTTCTTTTTGTTTTTATTTTTGAATGATTTTCATTTTCTTTTTATTTTTGTTTTCTTTTATGTTTTCGTTTTCTTTTCTGTTTTCATTTACTTTTTTACTTTTATTTTTGTTCTTTTAATTTTTCTATTTCTTTTTTAACTTTTTATTTTCTGTTTTTGTTTTTTGTTTTGTTTTCTTTTTTCCTTTTGTTTTTCACCCCCATTTTTCTGTTTTTAAAATTTATACAAAAAAAGTTTCTGGACACCTCCATTTTCTGTTCACTTTTAAAATCGTTCAAAAATAGTTTCTGTTCCACCGCTTTTTTCTCTTCACTTTTAAAATTGTTCAAAAAAGTTTCCGTTCACACCCCATTTCTATTCATTTTTTAAAATTGTTCAAAAATAGTTTCCGTTTACTAACCTTTTCTGTTCAATTTTAAAATCATTCCAACATAATTTTTATTCACTTTTAAAATCGTTCAAAATAATTTTCGTTCATTTTTTAAATCGTTCAAAAATAGTTTCCGTCCCACCTCTTTTTTTGTTCGCTTTTAAAATCGTTCAAAAATAGTTTCGGTTCACCCCATTTATGTTCATTTTTTAAAATCGTTCAAAAATATTTTCCGTTTACTAGCCTTTTCTGTTCAATTTTAAAATCGTTCCAAAATAATTTTCGTTCAAAATAATTTTTGTTCACTTTTAAAATCGTTCAAAATAATTTTGGTTCACTTTTAGTTTTTGTTTTTTGCCTACCCCTACCTTTTGAAAAACCATTCAAATTCATTTCCGTTTCACACTTTCTATTTTCGTTCATTTCGGAATTCGTTCAAACATAGTTTCCGTTCAAAAATAATTATTATTTTTAGTTTCTATTTTTGCCGACACCTACATTTAAAAAAAAACATTCAAACATAGTTTTTTTCAAAAATAATTATGTTTTCTTTTTAAAACCGTTCAAATTTTTAGTTTCCGTTTTGTCCTTTTCTTTAAAAGCGCTCGAACGTATTTCCCTTTCACACTTTTTAATTTTGTTCTTTTTTAGAATTCGTTCAAATATAGTTTCCGTTCAAAATTAGTTTTGTTCTCGTTTTAAAATTGTTCTATTTTTTTAGATTCTGTTCTGCCTACCCCTACCTTTTTTTAAAAACTGTTCAAATCTATTTCCGTTTGACATTTTCTATTTTCGTTCATTTCGGAATTCGTTCAAACATAGTTTCCGTTCAAAAATAATTATGTTCTCGTTTTAAAATCGTTCTTTTTTTAGTTTTTGTTCTGCCTACCCCTACCTTTTTTTTAACCGTTCAAATGTATTTCCGTTCCACATTTTCTATTTTTGTTAATTTTGGAATTCGTTCAAACATAGTTGCCGTTCAAGAATAGTTAGTACAAATACTACATCTTCAATTTTTTCCCGTGTGGAAATTCATGTTTCTCTGAAATAACCATATTTTCCTAATTTTACACATTTTTTATGTACATTATTACATAGATCAAACACCTAGAAAAAAATTCTTCGCTTTGAAACTGGTTCCATGGGGTGCTGGCTAAATGGAGGGAGAGAGGTTCGATGTTTGAATTTGAAATTGATCCGACATAATCGTGCTCGTGTTGCCGTATCTCTCTGCGCCTCCATGGCTCCATGTATTGTAAAGCTAGCTCAGGAAAAGAACCATCCCATCCCCCTCCGCACGCCTCCTCTTGCTCGCTCGCGTGCGTGAACAAAACGGAGTCAGAGTGGCTTTGACTGGTCGCCTCCTCGCGATGCACCCACGGACTAGTGCAAACTGGCGATCCCTGGGTCCATGCGCGACGCACGGACTACAAACGTACGCCCTTTTCTCTTCTCCATCGCCGATTGACGTCACGGCTCGATTGGCCTCCCTTTTTCTATGGTCCTCGCGAAGAAACAGTGAAGTAGTCTTTCGCGCGTGAAAATGGGCTGGCCCAATTTGTCCCCGTAGCAGGCGACGCGACCGCGGACGGTCGCCTTGAGGCAACCTAAAGGAGCTCCCCTGTTTTGGGGCTAATTTCTACCTGTTGGGCTCATTTTTACGGGAAATATATAGAACGTGCTGGCCCGTGTGCCTGGCCTTGAGGCCCAGGCATGGCCCCAGGCGTGCCACGGGCCAAGCACGACCCGCTTAGCCACGTGCCAGGCCAGGCCCCTGTCAGGCCAGACATGCATGCTAACGGTCGACCCGCCGGCACGGGCCCAGGTGGCCAACTCTATCGATGACGAGAAGGGATTTTTGTTTTTTTACAAGATGACGAGTAGGCTTGTGTACAGTCCATCCACCATATCGACAAGATGCATGACAAAATGGGTTGATAAATGGACATTGCTACATCGTGGTCGATCACGATCTACCGTATAGCGAACTCACCCTCACACGCCGTATATGGAAAGGTCGTATTTGCTGAAAACGGAAAGTATCCTCTCGCGCGCGCGTTGGTCCTTTTCTGTGCGAATATTGGAGTTATCCCCGCCTAAATGTGGGCCCCTATGTGTTATCTCCTATCTCCCTCATTATTTCCGTGGGTGCTATCTCCTATCCTCGCCTAAATGCGCGCCCCCATGTGCTATCTCATATCTCCCTCATTATTTCCACATGTTCCCGGATCCCCACGCCCATAAAACCCTAGCTCCCATTTGCCTCTCACATCAAAATTACATCAAATTTGGGAATCAAAACGGATAACTGAACGAGATCATCCCCCGAGGTTTCATCCCTCACCTCTCTCCCATAGTTTGGTAATTACATCTTGTGTTGTTGGCAAAATCTGGAGGCTCAGTATCTCCCCCAGGTTTGAACTTTACATCCTTCCCTAGTATTCGCTTCATGCTATGATCTTCTTTGCCCCCAATAGTTACAATTTTTCTAAACTTTTCATCAATAAAATGAATCAGTTAGATCCTGTAGTAGGAACATCCCTAAAGAGGAATTTGGTGCAGTGGGTGCAGTGCTAGTTTCACATCTCAAGAAAAGTGTTAATTTAAAAAAAAAATAGACTTCGGTCATGAGCTTAAATATGCGGAAAAAGTGTTATTGAAAAGCAACTTTTGTGTCCCTCCTCCTCCCCTTCAACTAAAGCTTGTTGCAGCTCCAGCTATGGGGGTTGTTGATTGTTATGCTCATGTCGTTCAGTATGCCTTTCTCTTCTTCCTCTCTGGCCACAGAGAGTGTGGGCAACGAGGACGGCGGAGAGGGCTTTTTCTTCGGTCATCAGAGCTTGGATCGAAAGCTGAAGTCTTCATGAGTGCTTTAGCGATGGACCTGCGGCGACGCTTGGCACCTTGCCGCTGGTTCTTCTGGTCAAAAGGTGACCCTCTCCAGCCAAACCTTCTTTGTTTTATCTTGAGGCCACTGGCCATCGTGGAGGATCTTCGCCTCCGTCTAGACGTGCATCAGAGGCGACAACCCAAGTGGTTTGTCCCAAATGTCACTGTTGCTGGTTCAGGCGTCAAGATGTGTATGGTGATGCGGTGGAGGAAGGCCCTAGGGACTCGATTGCGTTTTCCAATTATTATAAATGGTCTTCTGTGTAAAAGTTCAAGTCTTGATTGTAAATTTATTTACTTTTCTATACCTTTTTATAACTTATAGTTCCACCGACGGAATATAGCAGCTCTAGGTCCTTCCGGACCCAAACCTTGTTAAAAAATGGCGTAATTTTGTTTGTCTTATTGCCATTTTGGCAGCTACTTTGTAGTTTGTTGACTCCGTTGTCTGTGTAATTTCAACTCATTTAGCTCGGAAGTCTCCTTCGAAGTCCTTGCCTTCGCCGAGTCCTAACACGAGGATAAAGAATGTGGCAAGAAGGAAGGGACATGTTCCTTGGTCCATTATTTTATGTTTATATTAAAGGCTCCTGACATCTCAGACCGTCTCCTTCGTCATAGTGGCACATGTGCAATGCTTCTACGTCTAGGACCAAACGATAGATGTCGGATTGCAATATCCATTCACACGGCTCTACGGTATCCACTCTTGGAATCCTACACGCAAAATCATGCTTCCTATAGTAATATAGTAATGGTTGTATCCACCTTATATATATATATATATATATATATATATATATATATATATATATATGTATGTATGTATGTTTGCGAGGAGGCACAACACTTGTGATTCCATCGAACCCAAACCTACTACTACAAGAATCAAATTCCTGCAGTACTATGTCCCGATGTCACTCGGGTCCAACTCTCGTGACTTGCTTCAGTAAGATCACATCCGACAAAGTCTTGTTCCCTTAAGTGTGTAGTGTAAGTGTGTGCCACTATGGTTCATGGCTGAAGTTACTCCTCCAAGTTCCCGCCGTAGCTCCAAGTCACCACTCGCTTCATGAACGCTCATCCTCAAGTTGATAACTGGTAGTGATCCTAACATAACGTGACAACTCCTGATTGATGTAAAGTCATCATGACAGCCCTTTATACCTTATCAACATATAGGCAAGTGATTGCCATCCATTTAAATAGCTAAATATCTTTTCTCTGCTCCTCGTGGCACCACCGCCACTGTTTGTACCAGCGTTGGCTCTTGCTCGCAGCACAGTCTAAAGCAACTGCCAACCAATCTCTCTGCGGCAGCAACGACACCAGTGGCCAATAGAGACGCGGAGGGAATGTACGGGTGGGAAGGAGACGTAGCGCGCGCAGGTGAGAATTTGTGCGGAAGGAACGTGAGGGGATATATGAATGTGCCAAGTGATAAGCAATAAGAGGATCATAGGAGATATAGACTAGTGTGACCGGACTCCTTTTTTTGGTACGTGGTGAGCGACCGACCGGACGCCCATGATCAGTCGCCTGGGCATAATTCCTTTCCTCCAATTATACACTCAAGAAAAAAAACTAGTTAGTCTAAGAAAGATAAAACTTTTAAATCAATTATTTTGAAAGAGAGGGAGTAGCTTGTTTCTGAATTTGTCATTTTTGTACAGGGCGCGTACGATGTCATTTCGACGCGAAAAAATACACGGTGGTGCGTACCATGGTCAGGTACGTGCATGATTTTTTTCGGAATTTTTTGATAAGTTTTCAAATTGTTCAATTTTTTCGAAAATACCGGGAGCATATGCTCCCGGGAGCCAATGCGAATTTCTGGGGAGTAGCTTGTTTCATTTTTTTAGTATCAAATCTGACTTGTGGAGCTGTTGTCCGTGACAGTCATGGTATGTTCATTGGAGCGTCTACAGCAAAATTTGAGCATGTCGCTGACATTGTTTCGGCTGAAGCAGCTGCACTAACCGAAGGGCTGACACTTGCACAGAGTATTGGTTGCAATTTTATTTTGGTGTAAATGGATAACCTGGTCGTTGTACAAGTCCTGAATTCTAATAGTGGTTTCTCCATGGTAGCAACGCCTATACTTGATGAATGCCGACAATTGATTAAAGAGTTTGGGAAGGTCTTTATTGATCACTGTAATAGAGAATCAAACATGGTAGCTCATGTGCTAGCCTAGCTCAGAAGGGACGTGTTGATCCTCCGTTCATGTGGTTAGACACACCCCCTGGTTTTATTTCTGATTTTTTAGCAAATGATGTACTCCGTAAGTGTTATTTGAGTTAATAAAGCTAGCCATGAGGCCTTCCCGTCAAAAAAAAAAACTGACTCTGGTCAGAGTCAAATTTCATGCTGGTTTCCATGCCGGTGCGGACTGCGGACCGACCGCGCGGCACCTTCCTTTGCTCTCGCTCTCCCTTCCCAAGGCCCCTAGCCCTAATCCGACCCAACGCAGCTCCTAGAGCTGCCGCCGTGCCCTACCTCTCCTCCACGGCTCCCAATCCGTCGCCGCCCCCTACTCGTCAGTCTTCCTGTCAGCTCCCTTGCTATCTATCTGAAGCTGTACTTGAAGAACATAATGCTTCGACGCATAAGTGACATCCAACGGTTGAGGATGATTCAAGAGATGGACGGCTGAGATGAAGACACTCAAGATGGAGACCCATTTACTTTCCGTCTTCAATTTACATTTTACGCTTCCAGCTTTATGTGCTTTAATAATTTCCAGAACCGGCTCATAAGCCACCCCATGTCGGGACGACCGTGCTATCGATGAATATTGCTATGAATCCTAGCCTATCTCTCTACTTTTCTGTATCTTAGGAACCTAGTTAATTAGCAAATTCCCCAGTTCATAGCGGGGTCTCCACATCGGGAGAGTTCCTTGTTCGATTCCATGTCTGGGATCTGACAAATTGGTATCAGAGCAGTCGAATTCTCGACAAGAATTTTTCGGAGGAAGGGGATCGAGCGATTCCTACTCCGGGAGGCGATTCGATTAGGAGTGGAGACGGTGGTTCGGCTCTCCTGTAAAATCCCACCCTCCTCACCCTTTTCGCGGCGGTGGGGCGTTGGTCGACGGAGGCGAAGACGGCGGAAACGTCATCTTTGACGGGTCGACGGTGGCAGCTTAGCGGCGGCGGCATCGTTCGGGCACAGATCAAGCGTCTGTCACGGTTGCTGGGGAACATCTCCTCCAGCGGTGAAATTCCGGTGACGTACTTGATTCGTGTGCCAATCAGGAGAAGGGGGCGCTGGTGGCGGAAGGAGATCTAAGAGCAGGCAAGGGTTCGAGGACAGGTTCCTCGGTAAAATTCCGGAGCTCGCCTAGGATCTCATGGGGCGTTCGAAGGCTAATTCAGACGCGGTCGATGCACAAGAAGTGACGGCGCTCAAGCTCGACCTAGAGCATGTCAATGCAAGAACAGAGGAGATGGGTACTAAAGTGGATGGCGTTCAGCAGAAAAATTGCCTCTCTGAGTGAGCAATTCTCCAGGTTAGAGACTCTCTTGTTGGCTGATAGGAATCGTACCCCGACTCCTCCTCCTGAAACGGGGCAAACTGGTACTCAACAGCAAGAAAAAGAGCACATTGAGCAGAACAAGGCTCAAGAAAACAGGGCGACTAATGACAGCTACTACCACAACAATCCCCCTCATTGGAGGAGACGTGCTCAAACAGAACCTCTAAGGTATGACTATGCAGAACCTGAGGTGGAGAATCATAACAGAGAAGAGTGTTACCCAGAGCAGCATCCAGTAGATCAGCACCCTTATGACACTCAATATCGTGCTCAGTACCAGCAGCCACCACACAACCAGCAGTTCATGCCGTACCCACCACCCAACAATTACCCATACCAACCAGTGTACCCGCAATGGGAACACTACCCACACCACCACCAAAATCCTAACTTTCAATTACCCCAACACCCAGACCCATACAATCCCTTCAACCCCCACTATTACCCTCACACACTTCCCAACTGGCAGCATCCGTATACTACGAATCCTTATCAAAACCCAGACAACCAGACACCCAACCAAGTGGTGTTTGCGAACAACCAAAACCAAAACCCACAAACAAACCCACCACCTTTACCTCCAAACCACAATCACAATAACCAGCTTGAACCCCCTGATCGTGGGAACTACCACAGAGGTAACAGATACCACGAGATGGACAGGGATGCTCAGTTTTACCGTTCCATAGCGAAAGCGCCAAAGATGGATTTCCCTCGTTTTGATGGACGAACCCACAAGAATGGTTACGTACTACAGCCAAATACTTTGCAATGGTTTATGTCCCCAAAGAGGCAAAGCTGGATTATGCACAAATGTATATCACGGGTCGTGCTGACACTTGGCTCCGAAATTCAGGAGTGCTAGAAGACAACTTGTCCTAGATAGAATTCTGTAATGTACTGGTATAGAGGTTCACCGGCGATAATTCATATGAAGCAGTAGATTCTTTCAATAGCATCAAACAAGGCAGCAGTACAGTGTCTGAATACACAGATGTCTTTGAGGACAAGATGGCGAATTATAAGAAGGAAAACCCTGATGTCAAAGAATCCTATTTCATCAAGTGCTACATCAATGGCTTACGTGGAGAAATCAAACATTATATGAAACCACTAAAGCCAAAATCATTGTATGAAGCTGTGGACTTTGCTCGATCCATGGAACTGGGCGCAAATGCAACAGCCCAAAGTAACAATCGTCGCTTTTCTGCCAACACTGCAAATCGGGGAATTTCAGTGCTTCTTATCAGTCCAGATACAAACAAACCACAGAAACACCACAGGGTCAGAAAGAAGCTGAGAAACAACCCCCTAAACCAGAAGCAAAGTTCAAGGAACCAGGAGCTTGCAAGTACTGTGGACAGAAATGGTTTTTCGGACATCGTTGCCAGCAATACAAAGCGCTGCACTTGATGACGGCTGATAGAGAACAAGAACAAGGAGAGGAAGACACAACCTTGGATCAATCTAATGGTGAAGAGAAGACCACGCCTGCGACTAGTCCGACTGACAAGGACCTCTGTATGCAAATATCCTTGCAATCAGTCAAAGGACAGAGCTCCAAAAACACATTCACACTTAGTGTATCCATCGGAGGCAAAAAGGCAACAGCTTTGGTCGACACTGGCAGTACACACACATTCCTCGACTTAAAGTTTTCAACAAAACTAAAGTGCAAAGCAGTGAACAATACTCTTGAGAAAGTAGTAGTGGCTGGTGGAGGAGAACTGCAAACCGGAGCTCATATCCCTGACCTGGATTACACTATCCAAGGCCATACATTCAACAATTCCTTCAAAATCCTTCCTCTGCAAGGATATGATATAGTACTCTCATAATCCAGTACCGTTCAACTATGAAACCAGGCAATTGAAGATTAAATTGAATGGCAAGGATAAGGTGATTCTGCAGGACAATTCACTTCGCAAAGGAGTACAACTCATTTCTATCAACAAGTTGCCGAAGGCACTGAAAAAGGGCGCTACGGGATATTGCTTATTTCCTATTTCTTCAGAGGAAAAGGCACGAACAACCTAAACGGACCTAGAAATAGCAGCGTTGCTGGCAGAATTTGCTGATGTTTTCGAGGAACCAGTGGGATTACCTCCAGTTAGGCAATGTGATCATTCCATACCCCTCAAGGATGGCGAGGAACCCCCTCGAGTGCACCCTTACCGTGTGCCACATAAACAAAAGTCCGAGATGGAACAGCAAATTCAGCAACTATTGGAAAATTCAGTGATCTGACCAAGTAAAAGTCTGTATGCCTCCCCAGCAATCCTTGTCAGGAAGAAAGATGGTACATGGCGACTATGCATCGACTTCCGCAAGTTAAATGCACAAACCATCAAAGATAAATTTCCAATACCCATCATCGAAGACTTGTTAGATGAGTTACATGGTGCTAAATACTTCACCAAGCTGGATCTTCGTTCGGGTTATCACCAGATAAGAATGAATGAACAAGATATCCACAAGACTGCCTTCAAAACATATTTCGGCCACTTCGAATACTTGGTGATGCCTTTTGGTTTAACCAATGCACCAGTGACTTTTCAGTCCCTAATGAACACGGTGTTTGCTAATCACATGCGCAAATGCATGCTTGTCTTCTTTGACGACATACTTGTGTACAGCAAAAGCTTGTCAGAACATAGAGATCATCTTCGATCAGTGCTCCAAATCCTGAGGAAAAACAAGCTATACGCCAAGCAATCCAAATGTGTGTTTGCAGCAGAACAAGTAGAATACCTTGGTCACATTATTTCTGCTCACGGAGTTGCTACTGATCCTCAGAAGATTGCGGCAGTCAAGGATTGGCCAGTCCCTTTGAACACTACTCAGTTACGTAGTGTGCTGGGATTCACGGGGTACTATAGAAGATTTATCAAAGACTACGGCCTTATCTATCGACCTCTGCATGATATGCTGAAGAAGGAAGGATTTTAGTGGACTGAACAACAAACAACTGCTTTTGAAAAGCTAAAATTGAGCTTGATCACAGCACCGGTTCTTGCGTTACCTGATTTCTCTGCACCATTCACCTTGGAGACATATGCGTGCGGGTATGGCATTGGGTCCATTTTAATGTAGAAAGGTAGACCGATTGCTTATTATAGCAAAACCCTGGGAATCAAATCGGCTACAATGTCCACTTATGATAAAGAGGCCTTGGCAATACTGGAGTCACTGAAGCGATGGAGACATTCCTTGTTGGGAAGTGAAGTGCTCATCAAAACAGACCAAAAGAGTCTAAAATACATCACTGACCAAAAGGTCGCGGAAGGAATTCAACACAAGCTGCTACTCAAACTCTTGGAGTTCAATTATTCCATTGACTACAAGAAAGGGAAAGAAAATCGTGCAGCGGATGCTTTAAGCAGAATAGAAAGATATGTAATGGCTATTACTGTGATCACACCAACATGGATTGAGACAGTTGAAAAAAGCTATGAACAAGATCCCTGTTGCCAAGAACCACTACAGAAGCTTGCTGTTGCTCCTACGGCTTCTCCACCTTTTACTCTCCAGGCAGGAGTACTACGTTACAAAGGAAGAATCATCATTGGTCATGATGAGGAACTGCGGCAACAAATACTTCACTCTTTCCATGCTTCAGCTATTGGTGGACACTCAGGCATGGTCGCCACATATCAGCGACTAAAACGACTGTTTTACTGGGTAGGACTGAAGAAAGAGACACACACCTTTGTCTCTGAATGCGCTGTGTGCCAAAGGGCCAAAACTGAACACTGTCAGTATCCAGGACTATTGGAACCGCTAGATACCCCAGATATGGCCTGGCAACACATCACCATGGACTTCATTGAGGGCTTACCGAAGTCGCAAGGCAAAGAGGTCATTTTAGTAGTGGTTGACAGAATGACAAAACTGGCACATTTGATTGCTTTGTCTCATCCCTACTCAGTCAAATCAGTAACAGATGCTTTCCTGAACAACGTGTTCAAACTGCATGGACCACCCATCAGCATCATCACAGACAGGGATCGAATCTTCACTAGCAACATGTGGCAACAAGTATTCAAATCCCTCAATGTCAAGCTCAAACTCAGCACAGCTTACCACCCCCAAACGGACGGTCAAACCGAGCGTGTTAATCAGTGTCTAGAATCCTACCTTCGGTGTATGGTCTTTCAGGAACCTAAAAAGTGGGCAGCTTGGCTTCCATTGGCAGAGTGGTGGTACAATACCACATATCATACAGCCTTGAAGGTGTCCCCATTTCAAGCATTTTATGGCTATGCTCCTCCTATGATCAGCGAAATTGCTATACCAGGGCCAGAGGATAGTGAGGCTCGTGATTTCCTCACAGAAAAGCAAGAAATGTTAACTCAGTTGAAAGCCAACTTGACACAAGCACAAGCGAGAATGAAGAAATACGCTGATCGCAAAAGAAGTGAAAGGAAATTGGAAGTGGGAGACATGGTCTATCTTAAGATGCAACCATACAGGATGGCTTCTTTTGGTCTGCGTCAATCCATCAAGCTAACCAGCAAATACTTTGGACCATTTCGGATCATTGAAGCAGTTGGGAATCTGGCATACAAACTAGAACTACCGGAAGGAGTCAAGATCCATCCGGTGTTCCACGTGAGCCAACTTAAAAAGCACTTGGGTGACAAGGTGGTTCCAGAACAAGGACTTCTGCTGGTTACTCTTGATGGTCGAATCAAAACTGAACCTGTGCTGGTGCAACAGACACGATCTCTGCCAAGGCATGGCATTCTGGTTACACAGTGGCTCGTGCAGTGGGCTAACCTCGCTCCAGATGATGCGACCTGGGAGGATGCAAATTTTATCAAGAAGATTTTCCCTGCCTTATATGCTAACACCTTGAAGTCGTGGTTTCCAGAAACGAACACTTGAGGACAAGTGTGATTTCCAGGGGGAAGAATTGTCAGCTCCCTTGCTATCTATCTGAAGCTGTACTTGAAGAACATAACGCTTCGACGCATAAGTGACATCCAACGGTTGAGGATGATTCAAGAGATGGACGACTGAGATGAAGACGGTCAAGATGGAGACCCATTTACTTTCCGTCTTCAATTTACATTTTACGCTTCCAGCTTTATGTGTTGTAATAATTTCTAGAACAGGCTCATAAGCCACCCCACGTCGGGACGACCATGCTATCGATGAATATTGCTATGAATCCTAGCCTATCTCTCTACTTTTCTGTATCTTAGGAACCTAGTTAATTAGCAAATTCTCCAGTTCATAGCGGGGTCTCCACATCGGGAGAGTTCCTTGTTCGATTCCATGTCTGGGATCTGACACTTCCCCGGGCGTCGCCGTTCCCCTTCAACCTCGTCGCGCGCACCCCTGCAGTCTCAGCCCCGTCCACGATTTTGGCCCTTGGATTCTGAGGTACGAGCATTCTATCACCATGATTCGGTAAACCCCACCCGACGTCAAAATTTGTTGGGTTGCACGCCCGGTACGCCGTCTAGATCCGCCCCTGTTCTTGAGAGAGATTCGTCGATTTATTACCCTCGCTTAAAATACGTCGGGCTAGAATCAGAAGGAGCCATCATTCACCTTTTAGTTCCTCGTCTTTATAATTCTTGCATAGTTCTGTGGAAGAGTTTAAGTGTACACTATTTGGATCTTAGCATTTATGTATATTTCCTCAGGTTTGCGTATTCCAAGCCAGCCCTAGGACATCCCTTGTGACAGCATGCCTAAGATTAAGACGAGCCGTGTTGAATATCCTCAAGGATGGGTGCTTATTGAACCCACGATCCGTGAGTTGGATGCCAAAATGAGAGAAGGTGCGCTTGCTAAGTTGCTTCTCTATTGATGCACCCTTTTCAGATGTGTATTGATATCTCCTACTATAGGATGGGCACTAACATGACTTGCGCTCACAGCTGAAAACGATACACATGATGGAAAGAGGAAGTGTGAAGCACTCTGGCCAATTTTCCGCATTTCTCATCAAAGAAGTCGTTACATATATGATCTTTTCTATAAAAGGAAGGAAATATTAAAGGAGCTGTATGAGTTTTGCCTGGATCAGGGTTATGCAGACCGTAATCTGATTGCAAAGTGGAAAAAGGTTAGTATACTTAGTTCCACATCATTTGTGCACATAAATCTTTTTTTTTTGTATTATTTGGAGGGATGTTTTTCTCACCTTGATGCTCTTTAATTAATACTTTAATAGCTTGTGCTTGTACAAAGTTAGTTGAAATGAACGGATAAACACGCCTTTACAAAGTTAGTTTAAATGAAAGGACAAACACACAGTCACGTTTTAACTCTTTAATCATTTGTTAAGATGAACACTAACTGCTTGAATCGTAGTTAAATATTACTTTGAATAAATTACCCATCTTTGCATTTGATTATTCTGATGTCAAACTAGCAGGGATGTCGTTGTCGATATGCTTCTATAACCTTATAATATTCTTTAGTCTAATTTGTGTTCTGGACATCTGATATAAAGATATAGAATCGATTAGTGAAGTATCTCGTGCTCATTGCATATGTATGTTGAACATAACATGTTTTGTTGCTGAGATCATGACATCTTGCATAACTTCCTTCATGGCGTGCATTTGCTGCTATGGCACCCTTTACCATGATAAATGAATAATAATCTATAAACCGTTGCAGTACAGCCTATCGATTTGTATATTTAATAGTAAATTGGTGGTGTACGTTTTATTGTCCAATTTGACTGTGTTGTAGTTCAACGAATTCGAGTTCCTGAGCATGATTCTCATGCTATATATTATGTTCATTCACTGTTTAATGCGATACTTCTGTAAAGCTAAAGAACAAACATCGAGAAGCTTAATTACCTCTAATGGTGGTACTCCTTCCGATCCATATTAGTGGGCATAGTTTTGTCTAAATTCATATTATTTAGTTAAGTATTTAGACTAGATACATGTGTATCTAGACAAAGTTGTGCCCACTAATATGGATCGGAGGTAGTACTTCATTTTTTGAATAATGCAGCTGATAACCGCTCACATTTTCATATCACGAAACTGAAATAATACACATAGCTGTCCCAAGTTGATCACACATGCCACACATGACTACTTGTGCATCCACCACCTCCTACTAACATACTACGAAATTTTACCTCAGCAGCATCCCAGACTCTAGGGTTCACGTATGACAACTTGCCCATAACAAAGACAAATATAGAAACAGGGACGGTAACAAAACTCCAGTTTCCAGTGGGGTCAAGAAGTCAAAGAAATAGTGCACAGAGCAGAACGGAGAGTCGTGCGGGCGTTCCCCTCCCGCTACAGTAAATCAGAGCGAAAGCGAGGCGACCGAGTTCTTCGCCGGCGAATCCGCCGCTTCCCTCTGTCTCCGGCGCCGTTCCGGCGTCGCGAGGTGGGGGGAAGCTCCGGATCTCGACCGCGCGAGTAGTTAGGTTTAGTTTTCTGCTATTTCTCGTCTTCGCCGTCGGCATCGGGCCGGAGTTGGTGCCGGCGACTTTGAAGAATAAAGACTCCCCCTCGTCTCTCCGGTCCGGCGGCGCTGCTGTCGGGGAGGTTGTGGAGGTATGTGTGTCCTCCTTGCAGGCGGCCGTCAGGGCGGCGGCGGCTGCTGTGCGTGATGGAGTATCCGTCCTTCGGACCTGTCGCCTAGGTCTCGTCATTTTCTCCAGTGGCGAGACACGGTCCGTAAGGTGCTGTGATGGAGATGCGGCTGTGGCGGTGGAAGTTCTTGGGGTTCGTGGAAGATGGCGAGCGGATCTGGTGGCAGACATGGATCCGAGGTTGGAGAAAAGCGGGGCGTTGCCCTGGCCGACGTTCCACATCGACGATGAGCTCCGCGTTCTTGCGGATGTTCAATCCAGAGGTCCAACAAAGCAATTCGGGTTGCGATGGATCTTTCTCCATCCATGGTTTGGCGTCGGCGGCGCTGTTCCGGCGACGGCGAGGCCAGAAGGCGTGCTGACTTTGAAGAAGACGACACCTAGGGACCTATTTGTTATTTCCTTGTTGTTTGAGGGTGTCGTTGTTTTTTCTGGTAGACTGGTAGGTTTTCATTGCCTATCTGTTGTATTCCTGTTCTGTACTCTGTATTTTTGATGAATACAATGAAGTCGCTTGTGTCAAAAAAAAATCCAGTTTCCAGTTCGTTCTTTTTTTTTCAGCAATCTTCTTCAATCATGTGCACCAGAGCCCCCCATCCCTGGCAGTGATTGAAAACTTCAGTTGCCACCCGCAACAGCAGCCACACTCCATTGTTTTGGTCGCTTTGCAGTTTGCAAGACAGCCCTGTAGGATAACCAATTTTAATACTCTCGGGCCCCCAAAATCAAGGGGCCATCCAACTAGCAGCTAGGTATGCCTATGTACCACTGAGCCTGGCCCAAAGCATATGCTGGAGAAAATTACAAGGAACCACCATAATTGCGCACGAGATGACAAAAAACCACCACCCTTCGTCGTTTTGACACATAAATATCTCTATTGGGTCTACCTTGTGACGCGGAGCACTGATTTGTCTGATTAACCCTGCTAACACATTTTATGACAATACGGACCCACCCGTCAGGTCCACGTGGCAAAAAAAAAAGCAGGTCAACGCTACCTATAACTGCTTAGCATGAGAATAACATCGAACACCTTCCGTGCATGGCCGCGAGCACCTTCGCCTGGCAGACCCGCGGTCGCGGTCTCCTCCTCGCCGATCGCCGACAATGCCGCCTCCGCGGCGCCAGCTCCCACGAGCTTGCCGACGTTCTCCTCTCGGCGGACAGGCACAGAAGCGCGGCCAGCGCATCCTTCTTGGTGCTCGACGGGCCCGTGCGCACGAGGTCCACGACCTTCTCGACCACGCGCGGGTTCCGACCGAGCCGGCGGCGGTACGAGTGGATGGCCGAAAGGCTGAGCACGGTGGCCACGGCGTTCTCCTTCGCGCGCCAGGTCGCGCCGGAGCCCATCACCTGGCAGAGCGCGGCCACGGCGCCGTCCGCGTGCATGATGCGCTTCTTGTTGGCCTCGAGGACCTGCAGCGCGGCGTCCTCGGAGTTGAGCATCGGCACGAGCAGCGGCACGACGCCGGCCTCCCCGATGAAGGCGCGGCTGGCGTTGCCGGACTTGGCGAGCTGCCGGATCTCGTGCACCACGCGGTTATCCGAGCCAGGGAGAAGGAGGCCGAGAGCTTCTTCACCAGGAACGACGCGGTCATGCGCGCGGCCTCAACGGCGGCACTGGCACGACGCGAGGGCCAGGAAGTCGGCCACGTCGTCAGCGAGCCCCAGCTCGGCGACGGGGAGGATGTCGAGGAGCGTGGCGAGGTCGTGCTGCAGCTCGCGCACCCGCGCGGCGACCTCGTCGGACTGAAGCAGCAGGCGCAAGCGGCTGCGCGCGCCGCAGTCGGCCACGAGGGCCTTGAAGCGCTGCAGCACGAGGAGGACCTCGCGGAGGCAGAGCGAGGCCGACCGCGGCAGCTGCCCGACGGCCAGCAGGTCGTCGAAGACGGCGACGAGGAGCTTCACGCGCCTGGACACGGACGCGAAGACGGCCCAGAGGAACGGCGCCGGCGGCTCGGCGGCGGCCAGGTCCCGCGCCAGGCGGTGCAGGGACCGGAGGATCTCGTCGTCGGTCGCCGACGAGGAGGAAGAAGAAGCGGCAGTTATAGGTAGCGTTGACCTGCTTTTTTTTGCCACGTGGACCTGACGGGTGGGTCCGTATTGTCATAAAACGTGTTAGCAGGGTTAATCAGACAAATAAGTGTTCCGCGTCACAAGGTAGCCCCAATAGAGGTATTTATGTGTCAAAACGACGAAGGGTGGTGTTTTTTGTCATCTCGTGCGTAATTGTGGTGGTTCCTTGTCATTTTCTCGCATATGCTGCTACCGCACAGGTGGGAGGGCCTGGAGGAGCGCGGCCGTGCCGGTGCAGTACGCTGAGTCGCGAGACATGCGTTTGGTTCTTCCGCTAGCTTTGCCCAGCTAAGTTACGATGAAGTAGCCCACCTTAGCTATTACTCCCTCCGTTTCATATTACTTGACTTTCAAATGGATGTATCTAGCACTAAAATAAGTCTAGATACATCCATTTTAGTGTCAAGTAATATGGAACGGAGGGAGTACTAATTGTGGCAAGACTATTTGTTTGGTTTGTATTTTAAAAAAAATGTTTGGTTTTTATTTCCTTTCTCCAGTGGCAGCTACCGAGCTTAGCATCGCTCTTCCCGAACAGCATTTACAAAGCTCTTGGATGAACACGTCTGTTAGCTGTTGGTGAGGGGGTGCCAATTTGGTTATCCTCCGCTCGCAAGAATTTTGTGGCAGTTTTGGGCTATTTTGCCAAGTAAAACAAGGATTTATTCCCAATACAAAATACCACTCCTTGCTAAGCAAGGCTATAACTTACTCTAGCTCCAAACGCAACTCGTCCCCTCTAGTGCAACGAGCCGGCGCTAGATCTCCAATTCTTTGTCTCCTGACTCCTGCGACAAACTACTGTGTACGCCATCGTCGGCCCTCATGCGGCCATGCTGACCTGAGAAGCAAGAGGCAGAGTCACTGAGGTTATAACTGTTTATTTTGATGTTTATATTAGGGGCCCTAGGTCGTAGTTTCGCCCGTACCCTCGAAATCTCAGGACCGGCCCTGTACCCTTCTACATAACAAGCAACTCCACAATGTAAAAATGGATGATCTACTGACTCTGCATCATTGTAGAACACATTTTGCACTGCCCACCAACCTCTTCTAAGCGGATTATCTTTATTTAAAATGTGAGAGGAATCTTAACACACAAAATCTTTTGTAAGGCCAAACAACATGTCTGGTTATTTAAAATTTAAGGCTAAATACAGCATAATGAGAGAAAGTGAGAAACACCCATTGTTACCCACTTGACCATTACATTTGTTTGTTTAGCTCATCACACAAGAGGACATCATTGCATAATAGACACAAGATTTTCCTAAAACGAATACATGTGTACTCTGTAACAGCACTGATAGTATAACTAAAAGTACAACCCTAGAACTTAAATCTAAAAACATTGCCCTTCCACACATCCTCCCAGAACCTTGTCCTTGTACCATCACCCACCTCTTCCCTACAGAACTGCAGAAAGAGATCTTTCACCCTCATTAAATTGTGCCAAAAATGTGATGGTGTAGGCATCATACATTTACTAAAGTGCAGTTGGTTGTTCACCAGATTTTGCCAGACAACTTCATTCTCAATCTTCCACATCCATTTACTGCTTAGGCAATGTTCATGACAGTCAAATCTACAACTTCAACCCCCTTGGTTGGTTGGCATACATCCTGGCAATTAACTAAATGGCGTATTCTAGCCCCACCACGGCAGACTTTTCCTAATTCTAGTCCCAAACAAGTTGGGGTAGGTTATATATGAAACACTTTCACGAGGACTTCCTGTGAGGTCACCCATCCCTCTCGCCCAAAAGGGTGTCATACCCGTAGGACTGGCTAGTTTTTAAGTTGGCTCACCAAGCCTATCACAACCCTTAGATATAAAACCCTTTCACGAGGACTTCCCAGGAGGTCACCCATCCTAGTACCACTATCGTCCAAATGGGTTTCATACCCATGGGACTGGCTAGGTTTTACGTTGGCTCGCCAAGCCTATCACAACACTCCTCCTTTATCCGGGCTTGGGACCTGCTCTGTCTAGAAGATATAGACGGAGTTTAGAACTTGATATGCAGATAAAATTTTCCAGTTACATATCAGAACCTCCCCTTTGTACTTTCTGCTTTCATTTTTCTTCTTTTTCTTCAGTATCTTCTGTTCCTTTCCGATCACTTATTATTCTGTTACGCTGTTTTTCGGTACGATATTTCATTTGGTATTCATACATATTGCTTTGTTTTGTGTATGCGCAGCTTGGTTACGAGTAGGGATGAAAACGGAGCGGATACGGACGGAACTGGGTGGTGCCACATTTGTTTTCATTTTTTTTTTGCGAAAGCGGAAACGAATACAGAAACCCCGGAAACAAATACCAAAACAAATATTGTCGAAAACAGATACAGACTGAATATGGTGCGGACACGGAACAGAAAACTAATGTTTGACGGAACCAAGCGACCCCTTGAATAATGCAGGAAAACTCAAGCAAACCAATAAACTTATCAAGTTTTTAAGATGAAATAAACTAAAGTATAATATAGTGTTTATAAGTTATCAAGTTTGACAAAAAATACCTACTATTCGTCCCTAACTCTAGTGCAACACTCCGAACCGGGAATGCCTCGAGAGGGAGGTGATATGCAAGTACGCAGGGCCTAAACATGGTCAATTTAGATACTTTTCTTTTTTTGTTAATATCTTGGGTTGTGCCTCAGCATTCCCACTAAAATTGTTAGGGCTGCTGCATTCAGATAGCATCTCGTAGCAAAAAGCGGAAAGTTCCATATTACCGGAAACGGAATTTCCGTTTCCGTGGTCGTTCCGTCGGAATACGCTGTTCCGTTTCTGTTTCCGTTTCCGCATAAAAGTTTCCATTTCCGTTTCCGTTTTGCAAAATTCCGTTTCCACTTCCATATTTCCGTTCCGTTTCCATTTTTCCACGGAAAAGTCGGAAAGTTTCCGCACCGTTTTCATCCCTAGTTACGAGCGCCTCTGTTGCCTCCGATGCATACAAACACGAGACCACAACTTTGCGACCACGTGTGTGTGCCGGGTCCCCAAGCACCTGAGGGAGGAGCAAGTCATAGAATGTGTCCACTGCGGCTGCAAGGGATGTGCCAGCGGTGACTAACAGACCAACTATGCTGTCATACTGATATGCCGTGGAATCAATGGTTTGGTTCCAACCACTCTTGTGTGTTTCTGAAGCGTGATTCTCTGGTAGAAACAATCGTCCTGTAACCGCACTGTAAGCACTCCACTGATACCTGCTGAGCTCGCAGTTGCTTATCTAGTTTTCTGACATTGTGGCTAGAATCAGACATGTGGATAGTTCATAGTTACCTTTTTATTCTAGGATTCGATTGTGGTTTGGAGCAGTTTTGAAATACAAGAAGCATCTCCTGAATTAATAGTCCAGTTTCAGAATACTATCAGAATTCAATATATTTTTTCGAGTCTATACTTTCCTAAGGTATTATCAGAAAATGTGCCAATCATATTTTAGTGGCCACTCACCCCTTCATCACTCATTCTTGAGAATGTAAAATATTGTGAACTGGGAGATGCTGCCCAACACCCAACGAGATACATGAAATTCATTTTTGCTTTCTTTGATTGTGCAGTGTTCTTGATTGTAGATTGCGTGTGCAAAGTCAGATTATTTGTGGTAGCCTGTGAGTTGCTATACGTAATGGTTACTGCCCCAGTATTTGGTTGTAACCCTCTATCGAATTCTTAGTTTCCAGGGAATGTCAATGGGATGACCTCTTTGATATGCTTACTGAAATATCTTCTTAGATGTCAGATGTCAAGAATGCAAAGACATGATTTGGTCTGCCCCAGTATCCTCTGTGTTTGAGAGAGCTTTTAAATCTTGTATGAGAGAGCATAGTCGGCCTGGCTGAAATACAAGCAGATTTGGTCTCTTCTCTCGCTTTTAAATCCTGTATGAGAGAGCTGTCTTGGCAGGAGTCTGGCTGTTCAAGTTCAACAACTCAAGATCTGAAGCTACTGTAGTCTCCAGGCAGAGCAGATCAGTGCAGTGACCAAGCATTGCAACTTGCCCTTGTCTCCTTGGTTCTGCAACGACTAATAACTAACTGCTGGAAGGGAAAAGCTTGAAGGCATGCATGCATGCCTGGAAAGCACGGGCAAGTGTTAGTGGACGCATTGTTCATGGCAAGGCCTTTTTTTTATGTCCAGGCTAGAATATTATTTTGCTCCGAATGTAAGTGTTAGATTGTTAGATTTGAGATAAATTTATTATTGACCCGAATGTAACATTTCATGGCAAGAATATAACCTGATTTCAAAATTTATTTTTTGGTATGTTTCATCGAGGTCTCACATGGGTTTCATGTTTTCACAAGACATTCATTTCATTTTCAAAGGTGTAATAATTGTTTAGCTGATGCTTCACTTGATCTTGTGAACCGGTTTACTAAGAGCATCTCCAGTAGATGATGCTAAGTATTAGGGCAGATGATGTATTTTACGGCACAATTCATGCAATGGATGATATAAAATAGGGCACCAACACTACTTTGATTGCATATTTCAAGTTTGCAAACTACAAATTTGAACTAAAAACATGCAACTACCAAGGCAACCCCGCGCGGCAGAATAAGGCCAGCGGTTGGATGAATACTCTATGGTAACCAGTGCTCTGGACCATAGTGACATTGCTTACATATATCATATATCATATATCATATGAATTAATTATCATTAACGGTTTACATCTTATCTTATTTATCTCATGATACTAACGCACTGCTGCAGGTGAAACCTTAAGCCCTGACCTATTTTAATCCATTGAACACAACTTTTTTAATAGAACAAGTTGGTCTGGTAGAACAAGAATTAATTTAGACTTTTTTAGGCTTGTTGACTGATCTATCAAGCACCTACTTCCTGGTTCGATAAACCTTGGGTCTCATAGGGGGAAAAGCACATACTTCCTCCATTTGGAAAAGGATGTCTTACATATATCTAAATTCGGATGTATGTGTACACTAAAACATATCTACATACATCTAAATCTAGACAAATCCAAGACATCATTTTCCGGACGGAGGGAGTACTACAATCCGATAATCCGGATCGAAGGTATGAGTTTCCTCCGGCACACAATTGGGATTTGGGATTGGAGTATGGGGAGATCCCCGACGCCCATAGGCGCCACGGCGTCGGTGCTGGACTTGCCGGCTGGGATTTCTCCCGAAACCCACCTCCGCCCTAGCAAAGAAGATGGGGCGGAATACCAGAGCAGTCTCCGCCAAGGAAGTAGTGCGTAGGGGCCGACAATGGGCGCAGAAGGGGCGCGAGAGCTGGCACCTCGCACCACCACGCTAGACGCTGGGTCTGCCGGAGCCCGGACCGGGCCCAGATCAGGCCCGCCCGGCCCACACCTAGCTTACGCGGGCGCCGCCGCACCACCAACCCTGCCCCGTCGCCACGCCAAACCACAGCCGCGTCACCCACAGCCAGAGCCAGCCCGAGCGCCGCACGCAGACGCGCCGCCGCGTCACGCTCGCCGGAGCCCGATTGTGCGCTCGAGTCCACCGCATGTCTCCCGCACCCCTTTTGGAGATTGGGGTCATCGTCACCGTGGAGAGGCCGGCGGCAGCGGCAGCGCAGAGGGAGGCCGGAGAGGGGGTGCTAGGACGGCGGGTTAGGGTTCCCTTGGGTCGCCCATGTGGGGTCGGGGGTGGGGGTGGGGGGGCGACGCGAGGGACGGTAGAGGAACCTGTAAAATATTTTTCAGAAGCCTTATCTTAGCACCTACGTGTGGCTCTCTTACTAGCTAGTTCTGTTCAAGCCAAACAGCCTTGGAGAGGCAGCATTATAAATAGAGAAAATTATGAATCAGCTACTAGCCAGCATGATGTTTGCATGTGTGGCCAAACCAAATGAGAAAAGGAGAACATTAAGAGTGAATGAAAATTGTTTACTACAGAAATAGAAACAAAAATTGATCAGGCCATTTAAGTCATCCTAACATTGCTTAGACAAATATATGACAAGATTATTCAGAGTTTCATAGTATAGGTTGCAGGCACATGTAAATTTTACAGAAGCATCTGGATCATGGGTCATAACTGATACTCCCTCTGTTTTTTAACATAAGACGTTTTACGTTTGACCAGGTGAAAAAATGCACAAAAGACATGTCTACCCTCACTTATTCGCTTAAATTATAGGTAATGCCCTCCCGCAGTCGTTCGAGGCACAGATCGTCGCTGTCGCATCCCAGGTCCCTCACGCGCGAGCACCTCCAGGCGCGCATCCCTTCTCGTGTACGAGGACCTCCATGTGCGCGTGCTTCTTCGCTGCTCAGGATCCCGCCCAGTTCCTCGCCATCAGGGCTGAGCAGCAGCAACACACCCCACTTGGTCGTGCTTACCCAGCTCCTCGTTTCGCCAGATCCTCATGGGGCAAGACGAGATCCTGACAACACGAGATCCTCGCCGTCCCAGCGCCTCCCACTTGTTCCAGACTGAGAGGGAATCACCTGCAAACAACACAACAGAATCATCAGCAGCAATGGTACTGCCTGATCTAAATTTCAGTCCAACCTCAAACACTAGAAATCATCGAAGAAGATCCTCTCACTTGGTCGTGCTTACCCAGCTCCTCGCTTCACCCAGATCCTCACGGGGCACGACGAGATCCTGACAGCACGAGATCCTCGCAGTCTCAGTGCCTCGCCAAGATCCTCTTCGTCCCAACGCCTCCCACTTGTTCCAGCCTGAGAGGGAATCACCTGCAAACAACACAACAGAATCATCAGCAGCAATGGTACTACCTGATCTAAATTTCAGTCCAACCTCAAACACAAGAAATCATCGAAGAAGATCCTCTCACTTGTTCGTGCTTACCCAGCTCCTCGCTTCACCCAGATCCTCACGGGGCAAGACGAGATCCTGACAGCACGAGATACTCGCCGTCCCAACGCCTCCCACTTGTTCTGTCCTAAGAGGGAATCACCTGCAAACAACACAACAGAATCATCAGCAGCAATGGTATTGCCCGATCTAAATTTCAGTCCAACCTCAAACACAAGAAATTATCGAAGAAGATCCTCTCACTTGGTCATGCTTACCCAGCTCCTCGCTTCACCCAGATCCTCACGGGGCAAGACGAGATCCTTACAGCATGAGATCCTCGCCGTCCCAACGCCTCGCCAAGATCCTCGCCGTGCTAGAGCCTCCCACTTGTTCCAGCCTGAGAGGGAATCACCTGCAAACAACACAACAGAATCATCAGCGGCAATGGTACTGCCCGATCTAAATTTCAGTCCAACCTCAAACACAAGAAATCATCGAAGAAGATGTAGCCGGTATAAATGCAGGTATACTCCCAAGACAGTTTTATATACAAGAATAGGAGTATATGAATTTATCCATACTTTTTGATATTTCTGTTGGTTAACCTGAATCAGTCTACTCTACCGGCAGTGGATGTTACTTGGACTTACATTTCTCAGTTTACAAGCATTGGTTCATGTGTGAGATACAAGTAAAAAGCATGGAGTATATGTTTACAAGCATGGCAGTAGCAATACCAAACTTACGTTTCTCAGTTTACAAGCATGGCAGTAGCAGTACCATACAAGCAAGCAAGCACACAAACTTGCACAAAATAGCATGGACTATATAGCATTTCTCACTTTGAAATATGACTCTTACTTCTACTCTGGACATTTCTCAGACATGGAGTAATAGTCTACCTTGTGCCTTACATCAGAAAGATGATTAAAATGAGTTACCGTTGCACTTTCTCAGGCATGCTTGTAACAATAAACAAAAGTTGGTGTTTAAAATGTCTAACCTGATGTATTGACCACTCACCATCGATTTATCAATCAAATGTGTTGGTCGAGTAAAAGACAATGTGTTAGGTGAAAATTCTGATTTGGTGCAAGTCTGAAAACTTCTATGGAGAGCCACCCTTAGTTTCAGGAGTAACTGAAACTTGTGTAATTTATTTATAATTTCAAACTTGTGTAAAATGTGTGAGTACTACTGCTAGTTGCTCAAATGGAGTAGCTCTTTTTCTTAACACTTTCAGTTTTAGAGCATGCCACTGTTAAGAAGACGATGGCATGAATGTAGATCAAGTCGAAGAAGAGGATGGCATGGATGTTGACGACAATCCAGGTGGTGTGGCTGCAGGTACATTTAAGCCAGCGCACAAACTTGCAGTTATTTTCAGTATTCAAACTCAAGCACAAGTTTATTCCAGCAAGCAATATTTGTTTCAGCAATCAACATTTAATTTAATTTTTTTATCTTGTTGTAGGTGTGCAGCAACCAAAGAGAAAAAGAAACTCACTGAATGATCAGCAAAGATATGGAGCTTATATGGCAATGCACACATTGTGTATGAGCAGAGGAGGCAAATTTAAGAAAAAGGACAAGCAAGACATAGCAAACTTTTTCAAGGTAGATATACAGATCATAGAAAGAATATGGAAAGATGTGATGCGACAAATCACACAAGGTCTAGAAGTGAATGTTGCATGCAAAAAGAAGGGAAAATGTGGAAGGGAGTGACTAGACAAGAAAGAGGTCAACCATTCCCACGACTCCACTCAATAAGAGGTCAACCATAAGGTCACTTGCTTGACAGCTGAAAGTCAACCCTTCAACTCTATACACAAGATTCAAACTCAAGCAGTTTAGAAGGCACACAAGCTCGCTAAAGCATGTTCTAACAGAGAAGCACAAGAAGAACAGGTTCAGTTCAGCCTAGGTATGATTGACCAAACTACGACAAGAAATACACACCCTCTTTTCATCAACATACACAAAATTGTGCATGTTGATGAAAAATGGTTCTACATGACTAAGGATAACAGCACATACTACTTGCTACCTGATGAACAAGATCCAACAAAACCTATACCTAAAAATTGCATTGGGAAAGTCATGTTTCTTACTGTCGTGGCTAGACCACGATATGACAGTGAAGGTAATATGACATTCGATGGGAAAATAGGTATTTGGCCGTTTGTAAAAGAGGTTGCAGCCCAAAAAAGAAGTGACAACAGGGAAAGGGAGAAATTAGAGATCAAGACACTAATAGTGAATAGTGAATAGGGATGTGATGAGGGAGTTCTTCATAGAAAAGCTACTACCTGCTATTCAAGCCGTTTGGTCCATAGAAGATGCCGGCAAAACTATCTTCATTCAACGACGACGCCGTCTTCAAGCTTCTACGCCACACTGCTGCTCCGACGCCGCTCCAGATCCGCCACTCGGGTGCCGCACGAGATTCATCGTTGCGTCGGTAGACACGGATCCAGCACCGGCGCACGCAGATCCAGCGACGGATAACGCGGATCCAGCGCCTCCTCATCCAGCAGCACGTCGCCGGCGCGTAAAGACAGCACCATTGACCTCCAAATTTCGCACGGTTTCAGAGGAATGGGGGTGCGGTAAGAACGACTTGGAGTGGTGCGTAGCGGTGGGGAGTGACGACGGGGAGCAAGAGGGAGAGGGCGGTGATGGCGAGCCAGAGGGAGAGGCGGTGACGACGAGAGTGAGAGGGAGCGAAGGGGAATGAGAGGGAGTGTGCGAGGGAAGGAAGCGACCGAGTGGAGGGGAGTGGAGGGGTATTTTTGGAAACTTCAAAAGTTTCGTAACGGGACGAAAGTTTGCCTACAAATCTGAAACGTCTTATATTAAAAAACGGAGGGAGTACTATTATTCCAACACTTAGAAATCATCTTATAAACAAGAGAAGTCTGTCATCACACATTGTGTAGGCGACCACAAGCAGTTGGATAATGAAATGCTGAAAGTCCAGAAGATCACAAACAAACTCACACTTGAGAATAAAAAAATTCAGACCTGATATTATTCATCCACAATTAGAGTTATCTCATACTCCAACTACCAACTGAATGGAGAGATTGGGTTAGTAAAATTCCCTAAGCTGAGAAAGTAATCACAAACACACAGATATACCTTTCAGAGTTACCTGAGAAAGTAACCACAAGTTTTTGTTCATCCCTAGTACACTTGATATTCGAACACCAAGAACCCTTCTACTTGAATTGGACAAAAGAATCAAGTCAATTTTTGAGCTACAGGTGCTATACTTTCCATCAAAATCACAGTCAATAGCATCAGCCCCTGAAAGTTCAGAAAGTAGCTTCATACCCGGATCCTTCATACCCTAAAAGTCTGAGGAGCATATCAGGTTGGTTCACTGGGATGCTAAACAAGAGCGTGCTATTGGTTTTGGAAGAAAGGCGGGTCACCGTCGACAGCATCTCTGTCCCACATCGGGAGAATGTTGGGATATAGAAGGAGGCTTTCTTGGATGGTGTGTACGCCGGAGAGGAGGGTGATGTGGTCACCGAGCTGGTAACTCTGGAGCACAGCCCCCAGGGCGTCGCACTGCAGGAGGATGCGCGCGCAGCACACCAGAGCATTTCGGCCCTGGGCTACGGCGAGCACGTTGACAAGCCGAGGGTCGGTGCCGCTACGAGTGATCGCATCCACGGGCAAATGGATGCAGTACCGGCGGCTCCAGAGCTCGGTCATGTTGCTTCGGACCCAAACATCGACTGTTGCAGTTCCCGGGGATTTGACGGTCATGGCGAGGTGTTGGTCGATCTCAAACAGCTGGCAGCCCACGACGGGGACGCTTGGCGGAGGAATCATGGAGAAGGTCTCGGCGACCGTGTCGAACCTGAGTATGTCGTGGCCAAGCCGCGGCAGCCAGTGCAGGAAGCTGCGGAACAAGATGGGCGAGAGCTCGTAAGAGGAAGCAATCCCGGCGGCCAGCACACGGTCGAGCTTGACGGGGCCCGGACGACCAATGCACCTTCTCGCCGCCGTGCCCAGTGTGAAGATCCAGTACGCGCAACCAGACTCATCGCGGTCGTGGTACAGCACCTGGCACCCGAAACCTGCACGGCCAGTAGTCGCGTAGAAGCCGATGATCTCGTGCGCGATGTGGAGCGCCGGGAGGCGCGCCCAGCGGCGCGTGCACGGGTTGCATGCGTAGAGCCTGTCGGGGAAGGAGAGGAGGAGGATCCCGGCACAGGAACCGCGGACCTTCACCAGTGTCAGCACCTCGTGGTTGGGGCGCCGGTTGAAGCTAAGAACCGGGTGGGACACGCGGTCGCCGATGTCGACGGCGCGGAGGCTGTAGCCGACGAAGTCCGGGGCTACGAAGAGGAAGAGCGGCATGGGCGTCCGGGAGCGGTGGTCGCGGCGGAAGGCCTCCGTGGCGGCGACTTCTTGGGCCGACAGGTAGAGGAAGGGCAGGTAGAGGGTGTTCGCCGCCACGCTGTTCCGGGGCGCCGCGGCCTGGCCCTGAACGGCGACGGAGCGGCGGATCCATCCGTGATGCCGCGCCACGGCCAGCGCGTAGTCTCCCTCCACGACGAGCATGCCCGGCGAGGGGAGCCACCCCGTCCGCGCCGCGGCTTCGGCGGGGACCCACGTGCCCTGCCGCAGCGCCGCGGCCAGCGCGTCTCTCCCGCCGTTCTGCGCCACGGCCTGAGCGGGGACCCACGCCACCAGTCCGCCGCAGGACACCACCATGGCGAGCCCGTCGTCCTCCCACTTCTCCGGCCCCTGGCCTCCTCCGTTCGCCTCCATGGCCACCGAGTTGTTGGGCTAGGGCGTGGCGGCCGTTACGCCAGCCTGACCGACAGGAGAACGAGGAAAACGGAAATGGATTTCGGATTTGAAGTTTGGGGATTTCGGCCCGCCGTTTGCTCGGTATTTATCGGCGGCCGAGAGAGACCCCCTGTGGCGGTTTAATTTGGGAATTGGGATGGACCGGTGACGCTGAGTGCTGACAGGCTATAGCCTATCTGCCTGCCTATGTCTATTGTAAAATGATTCCGAAATAAACAGTTTGGAAAGCAAATTTATGCTTTTAACTAAAAATTTAAATGATGGGAAATATAACATCTTCGGCCTCAACACCAACACAATGTCAAAATATTAAAGATGCACAAAAATATTACCCATGCTACATTGTTACTACTACACTTCCACTAGCCACAATACTCGTCGGTTTCATCGCTAGTCCAATCGAACGAGGAGGACGACAACTCCACCTTCACCACCATCGAGGGGCCGACCTCGTTGGTCTTGTCTTTCTCCGCTGCGGCATCCCTCGCCCAATAGACCTCAAGCTCCGCCTGCACATACTCTGAATGCTCTTCTTGCAACCTAGCCATGGCCAACTCATCGACTTCACAGACGGCGAGCAGCCGCATGGCGCGGCTGTGCTACTTCTCCTTTTGTGCGGTCGCAACCCGCACCTCCGGCACGAGCCACTCCGCCTCCTACCGGCTCACGTCGAAAAAGTTGATCTCTAACTTCGGCCAAGCAAACCTCCACGCGGCGGCGGCGTAGCCAACTCCGACGTGTCGAAGGTGCCCGGCTACTTCTCCTCTTGTGTGTGTTGAATGGTGAGATTACATTATTTTCCTAATGAATGTACTACTATTGCCGTTTTGGCTCCCGAGCACAGATGCTCCCGCTGCGGTTCAAAAAAATTTCAAAATTTGAAAACTCATCAAAAAAATCTGAAAAAAATCATGCACGTACATGACCATGGTACGCACCACCGTATTTTTTTTCGCGACGAAATACCATCGTACGCGCCCTGTACAAAAATGACAAATTTCCTGTCAGAAAAGTACAGTTCAAATTTTGAATTTCTGACAGGAAATTTGTCATTTTTGTACAGGGCGCGTACGATGGTATTTCATCGCGAAAAAAAATACGGTGGTGCGTACCGGCGTCAGGTACGTGCATGATTTTTTTCATATTTTTTTGATGAGTTTTCAAATTTTGAAATTTTTTTGCAAATACCGGGTGCATCTGTGCCCGGGAGCCAATATGAATTTCCGCTATTGTTGTGGAGAGATACGTTATGATTTAAGTTCTTCAGTTCTGGTTATTTGGAGCACTGATTGAAGTTTCGACCATTATAAATCCTGGTAATTTTTCCATAAATTTGATCAAAGATAACAATAAAGTTGGGATTTGAAAAAGCAAATACCCCGTAAAAAGGAATGGAGGGTATAATTTATTGACATACATAAAACTGACCAGAACATCATTCTTAAGAAGCGACAAACTGACTGGTACGCGGAAATGGCTAAACTTTAACGCTTAAGAAAGGCCGACGTGTGAGGAAACAAGTGGCCAAAATCAGCAATAAAAACAATAAACGAAGATACCAAAAACTAAGGAACGGCACACGTTCACCACATCCATAAGCTCTTTTCAGTTCAAGTCAAGAAGAAAACATCAAGGCAACTACAGAGAAGAGTAGAGACGCATCATTTGTTACAGTTCTCGTAGCAAGCATTTAGTTCCGACCACAATGCATCTACGGTTGTCCTAGATTCAGGCTAGACTAAAATGCAGGAAATTTGGGGGCGACCCATGCCCATAGACGAAGTACTTGACGGTGGCGATGGACGGACGATCGAGCTTGTCAGTGGCGGTGGTCGAAGCAGAACTCTTTCCGGGCACCACACGAGTAGGTCACGCTCACTACCATCTTGGCGCCTGCACACGCCGCCGACGAGCCGGCGCCACCTCCGCCCACACCGGCCAATCTTGCACCGCGCTCCTGAACGACCGGGGATTCATTATGCAAACAAATTACCAAAATGCTAGTAGTAGAAAGAAGATGAAGAAACCAGTAACAATAACCAACCATTAACTGAAAAAACGCATCCATGGAACTGAACATTATGTTCACGGTGAAGCAGATAAGAAATTGTGCGAATTTCGAGTGATTCAGGTGAACAGGGAAACAGAGAATAGAGCAGGGACAACGAGGAACGGAAGAACTGGAAAGTGAAAAAGGCTTAATTACCGGCCCGCTCGCCTTGTCCACCGCGAACGGCCTCGCCGGCGATGTCCCGGCCGGCGACGATGCAGCGCTGGCGTTGAGGATGTCCCTTTTGACTTCCTGCAACGACCGAATCCGGCGGAATCAGAGGCGCAAATGGCAAAGAACGACAGTAGCGGACGAGGAAAACAGAAACTCTATCGATTCAGGACGCGGAAGATCGAAAAGGGAGGCAAGCGTCGTGATACCTCCTTGCTCGCCTTCGCCGGCGAATTGACGAACGTGCAGCACGGCCTGGTCGACGCCACGGACAGGGCGGCGCGACAGGAAGTCTCGCCGGCGACCGATGATCCCGTCTTGGCGACCTTGTTCGGTGGCAGGGTGATCTGCAGCTTGTCTTCCCCCTGCCGCTTGTTCCCGTGGCGCCGTGACCACAGGGTGCTCCCCGCGGACTTGCGCATCGGAGAGACCGGCATCCGGGGGGGCGTGAGGACGAGTGGCGGCGAGACGGCGAGATCGCCACCGCCGCTAATCCCGGGGCCTGCGGGAGACAACACCTTGGCTACCGGGGACGCTGAAGAACCTGTGCGCCCGAACGCCGGGTTCGGAGAAGCCAAGGACGCCAACTCCCCGCCGTCCTTGCCGGTGGATCCCGTGCGCGCCGGCTTCGGGGAGGTCGAGAACGCGACGACGCCGGTTCCGCTGGCGCCCTCTGGACCGGGCGACAACGACGACCGAGAAGACAAGACCCCAAACCCGCTGCTGGCGGTGGAGCCCATGGGTGTCAGCGGCCGCTCCAGCGAAGTCAACAACGCCAAGGCGCTGCTGCGGTTGGACCCCGCGGGCGCCACCAGCTGCTCCGACGAAGCGCGGAACGTGAAGCTGCGGTTGCTCCCGCTGGAAGGGGACAGCGGCGGCGAGAAAACGCTGGCGGTGCGCCCCGCGCTGGCTGGCGGGGAAAGCGCGGGCGCGGAGAAGGGAAGCAGCTCGACCAACATCTTCTTGCGCGGGGAGAAGACGGGGAAGAGGCAGCGGCGCTTGCGGCCGGCAGCGCAGGGATCGGAGAAGGCGACCGGCGACTGGTCAGCCTCGATGCGGAGCTCCGCGAGGTGCTGCTGCCGCTGCGGGGTGTGGAAGGCGCGGGCCACCTCCATGGTTGCGGCGCGCGCGGTTCTTGGCTTTCTTGGGTTCTTGTGCACAGGCGGTTATGGCAGAGGCAATTAGTTGGTGATGATTACCTGAAAGGGCGTACACGATTTTATAGTGGCCACAAGATTGCGAGATTAGCCGTCTCTGAGGATCTTTGCAAAGATTGGCCGTGCAGTTTAGGCAGAGTTTCGTACAGCCTTTGAAGCTGCACAATTACAGAATTCCTCGTGACAAAAAAATATAAAATCGCAAAGAAAACCGGTGGCAAAATTGACTTTTGCTAATTCTCAGCTGTCTGTTTTTGTTTTCGTGCACAGTCACTTTTCTGGCCGCTCGTTTCATCCTCGTGATTCGTGCTCCATTTCTTCTTTTCTTTTTCTCGTCCCGTGTAACGGTCGCGGGCTCGCGGGTTGGGCAAAGCCCGTTTAGGGTGGGTTTGGATGCCCATTTTCCTTTTTCTGGTCGAGCCACCGCGTGTGCTGTTTGAATAGCTACGCGTCAGAGAGGAGAGGAAGCGGCGAAACAAACAGAGGAGCACCGTGTCTCTGTTCATGGCGACAATCTGAGGAGGGGATGGAGGGTCGCGACGTCGTCGACGGCGGACCAGGTAGATCTCTAGCCCAGCTCACGTCCTCCAGCATCGTTGCGCCTTTTTGCTCGTCTGTGTGTAGTCGTGGTAGTAGTAGTTGTTGTTGTTATGCCGTGAGGTGTGGTGGATGCGGAGGATGATGTAGATGCCCGTCATCGGCGGCGTACTGCTCTGAACCTGTGATGTCCCTCACCCGCGGTGGCGAGCGAGCTGTTGATTTTCATATCTGTTTGTATTCTGTTGTATTTCGAGGAGCTTGTTCGTTTGTGCCGGTGTTAGGTAGGGCATAGGCCTAGGAATTCCTCAGATTTCGTTGCCAGCGTCGATTTTATTCTGGACTCGCGCAGCCCTTCATCAGTAGGTGTCGAGCGATTTGCCATCTTCGCGTCGTGGAGCGTTTGCTACAGCTTGGGGGAATGAATTTGGGCTCTCTGAATTTTTGTTGTGATTGCTTTTGGGTCTGTTGTATTCCCGCACGCAGGCAAGAGTGTCGATGTGGAACCCCGTTGGGGAGTTTTTGCAGGTGCTTTGAATTCTCGTTTGTGTTGTGAGCTTGTTGTTAGCACAATTTCACCCATGGGGCACCAAGTTCAATGTAGGGCATCTAAGCTCCACATACAAGGAACCGTTTGGTCAGTGTTTTGTGGACTGATTAGTAGATTATCAGATTATCAGGGTGGTGACGCATACGTGTATTCAGATTGCAGTAGATGATTTTTGTCTCCTTTGTATATAGATGTTTTTCCTGTTTTTTTTTCCAACGCATTGTTTGAGCATCAGTTACATTATGTGTTTTTTTGTTGCCTTTTTAGAGAGGGAACTCTATATCAGCTGAATCTGTGGAAGATTATATCGGCGTTGGTTATACTGAAGGGCACAGTTTCTTCAGTGATTGTGATGTTAGTTTGTTGCTCGTTATTATCTTGTGTTGTGGTTTTCTCGACACTATATGCTTCATCTAACATGTCTAGTATTTTCTCTTTTTTTTCAGGTGAAAGATTATGATATAAGTGGCAGGGATAAGGTCTTAGAGGATGCTCTGTTTGGTTTCTTTAGGAAAGTTTTTCGCCATCATTTCAAATCAACCGAGCCGCTGCACAGCTTGCAACAACAATGGCGCTCCCACGCTCCCCCGCGAGCCCCCACCCCCACGCCGCCGGCCGCCCGGCCACGGCGTCCACCCCTCCCGCCGGCCGCCACTCCGGCACCAGCGTCCACTCCCGCACGGTGAGCGCCTCCTCTGCGCCTCGGACTACCCGCATCTCGGGTGAAGAGGAACGGCGAGATCTGGGGCTACCGTCTAGCCCGGAATCGGTCTCTTCCACGAGGCCGGTGGTGTCCGGCCTGGAGCTCTCCTCCAACTCGGCGTCGTCGTCGAGCTCTGCGGGCAGGGTTCCAACGCCGACCGCGCCGGCGGCGGAGCCACCCCGTCGCGCGCAGGACCGGCTGGCCTGGGTTCAGCCCAAGCCCTCCCGCAAGGCACTGTGGCGGCGGCGCAAAAGCATAAGGCGCCAGCAGGAGGCGCGCCAGCAGGAGGCTGGGCCCTCTGCTCCCCCGTTCCACCGCCCGGTGTCGCCGGAGATGGAAGGCGCCTGCTTTCGCTGTCTTCGTGTCGATGGCCACCTCAAGCGCGACTGCACGAATGACATCGTTTGTATCCGCTGCGGTGAAGAAGGCCACGGCTCCCGTGGGTGTAAGCGTCCGCGCAGCCCTGACTCGGAGGAGGAATTTCGGCGACAGGCGTTGGCACTGGTGGCTTCTCGGGGTCCGCCGAGGCAACGCGCGGTCACGGCGGGGCAGCCTGGTGTACGCGCTCAGGGCACGCCTGCTGCTTGGCAGCCTGGTGTGCATGACCGGCGTGGGCCTGCTGCGCGCCCTGGTCCGTCGCGATCGCCACCCCCGCCGCCACCGCCGGCTGCCGGCCCGCGCGCGGACTGGCCCTCCCTGCGGGAGGATGTCTCCAGCCCCGTCATGGCCCTGTTGCCGCCGCCCTGCATCATTCCTCGGAGCGCGTCGATGAACGAACTGGAACACCGGCTGCGGAACACGCTGGTGGTGTACGTCGGCGGTGCCAGACCTGCCGTGTCTCGGCATCAGGTGGAGGAGGCGCTGATCCTCAAGGCGAGCATCCCTCGAGGCAGATTCTCTGTACATCTCTTCAAGCCGGGGATTTCCTCGTCGTGTTTGCCTCCAGCGAGCTCAAGGACAGCGTCTCATCAAGACCGTCGCTTGAACATGAAAACTTCAAGCTCTTCTTCAGGCCCTAGAACAGGACGGCTCAGGCGTCGCGGAGGGTGGCGCGCTCTCGAGTTCTGCTGGCACTGGAAGGGATCCTGCCGCACGCTTGGGAGCGCTCCACGGCGGAGCACCTCCTCGACACGTCGTGCGCCATGGATGCGCTTGCACAGGAAACCGCAAGCATAGAGTACATGGGCACGTTCAGGCTGACTGGCTAGACCTCAGACATGGACACGATACCGCCGGAGAGAGACCTCTGGATTTCGGAGCCCGAGAGCTTTAACATCGACGCCGCCGTCCCACGTCCTCTGAGCTGGGACAGAGAAAGAGGTCTACTGAGGTACAGAGTGCTCATCCATGTGAGCAGGATCGAGGAGTTCGTCGTCCTGGAGGAGCTAGGTCTGGGGCCAAGCTCGCCGGGAAGTGGGCAGAGCGGGGTGCCTGATCCCGGTAGCTTTGGAGAAGGAGACGGTGGATACTGGACGACGCGCACACCGCACTTGTCGCCCGGAGTCCCTGATCAGCGTGGCTGTTTCTCAGACTACGGAGCGGGCAGCGAGAGCTGGCAGAGGCGGCACGGCGGTCCGGCGAGCTCGACGCCGGCCCCTTGGCTAGCTGGCAGCTGCCGCGCATCAACGGGAGGATTCACCATCAGGTCACTGACAGGGTGGGGCCGGCTTCGGGTGCCACACGGATTCAAACGGTTGCGAGAGCTTTCCGTCCAAGTCCGCAGCGCGCTCCGGCAAGGGCTCCAGCTTTGGGACCCACAGCGCCTGCTCTGCCTCTGCAAAGCGATGTTGGGGTTGGACCAGCTGGGACTAGACCGGGTCAACAAGCAGATCCCGACACGGTTCGCACGGTGGTAGCCTCTGGAACAGGGACACCTGGCGCTCTGCGTGTGGCCAATGGACAGGGCAACTTGTCGTTGGTTGAATCAGGACCACGCGCACAGCCGTCTTTCCAGAAGGAGGTAGTAGGTGCGGGATCCCAGGCTGGGAATGTGATCGCAGACACAGAGGACGGGGCCCGTGCCGCTGCAGATGAAGTGATTGGCACGGCGGATCCCGAGGTGGATGCGGTCAGGGAACAGGAGATCGGAGCGACGGTTATCTCCCAACCAGGTGACAAAGCAGCAGATTCGCTGCTGAGTGGGGCCGCAATGTCAGAGGCCGAATACTTCCAAGTTTCCCTCTCTGAAGGCAGTGATGGCGCGAACGCGGCTCCCTCGACAAATCTGGAGATGGGCCTTGGGCCAAATGTTGGGACGGCGGGGCCTGTAGATGGTGGCCCAATTGTCTGCACAAGGCCAACTGAGCACGAAGCGTGCTCCAGGATGTCTCCAAAGGAGGAAATCGCCATGGCAAATATAAAATCCTTCTGCTCTCGTGTCCTCAAAATGATCGCCCCGCCTCTTCTCCGTGAGATCGAATCTACCAAGGAACTGAGAGCTGGAGCAGAGCCTTTTACTCCAAGGAGAATGATCACCAGACGATCGGCTGCAACACAGGCAGCAACACCGGCGCCCAAGCAGTCGCGGAAGGCCTCTGTGGCTGACACTGTCCTCCTCAAGGCGCTTGGCATCACCCTGATGAGCTGAACGTGGAGGAAGCGCATTTGGAAGAGCTGCAGACGATGTTTGATTCGCTGCTGAAGGAGCAGCATGATACGTCCAAAACGTATCTACTTTTCCGAACACTTTTGCTGTTGTTTTACCTCTAACTTGTATGATTTGGATGCAACTAACATGGACTAACGCTGTTTTCAGCAGAATTGCCCTAGTGTCTTCTTTTTGTGCAGAAAAGTCAACTTTCGAGAAAAACTCCGAAAACAATTGCGATCGTCATATTTCACCGGAAGACCCACGGAGCCAGAAGGGGAGTCGGAGAGGCCACACCAGGCAGCCACGCCATAGCTGGGCGCGGCTGGGGGTGGGGCCGCGCCCAAGTGTGGCGTGGCCACCTCGGTTGCCCCCCGACGCTCCCCTTTGGACTATATATTGCCCTTGACCTAAATATCGAGGGGGGTTCGACCATATTTCGCGAAACACATCCACGCTCCGCCGCCGCTGCGATCTCTATTCCGGGGATCAGAAGTTCCGTTCTGGCACCCTGCCGGGACGGGGATTCGGAGGAGATCATCACCATCGTCATCACCACCGCCTCTCCATCAACCATCAATGATTCCCCCATCCATGTGTGAGTAGTTCCCTGCTGTAGGCTGAGGAGATGGTAGGGATTGGATGAGATTGTTCATGTAATAAGTTGCCAGGTTGTTAGGGCATGGTGCCTAGTATCCATTGTTAGTGCTATTTATCATTGTTGCAACTTGTTGTGCTTAATGCTTGCCACTAGGGCCCGAGTGCCATGATCTCAGATCTGAACATGTTGTTGATGCATGAGAATAATTATGTTTTAGATCATATCTGCAAGTTGTTTTCACCTGTTATTGTCCGGAACCCGAGGCCCCGGAGTGACAGCAACCGGGATAACTGGAGGGGATGGCTTTGACTTGAGGATTACGTGTGTTCACGAAGTGTTAATGCATTGCTCCGGTACTTTATTAAAATGAGTACCTTAATTGCCAGTAGTTTCCCTTGAGGCCCCGCTGCAAACGGGCTGGCAGGACAGTAGATGTTGTGCAAGTTTCTCATTGCGAGCACGTACGACTATATACGGAACACATGCCTATGTTTGACTAGTACTAGGATGCTTTTATAATTGTTTACCAGTAAATGCCCTGAGTTATGACTATTACATGAGCGCTCTTATCCATGCAACGCCCGTACATCCGTCCCTGTGCCTACAGTACTTTTAATCCTGATGTTTACTGAAATTACTGCTGCTGTCTTTGTTACACTGTTGCTGCTATTACTTTGTTACTACTACTGTTATATCACCGTTGCTACTGATAATCTGTGTCGAGGAAGTCTACTTTCAGGTGCAGCTGAACTGACAATTCATCTGTTAAGGCTTATATTTATTCTTTGGCTCCCCTTGTGTCGAATCAATAAATTTGGGTTTTACTTCCCTCGAAGACTGTTGCGATCCCCTATACTTGTGGGTCATCAAGACTATTTTATTTGTTGGGGTCTGTGGGGTCTGTGGGGATGATTGTCTCCCAATTAGGCCAAAAGCCTAAGCTTGGGGGGAGGTACGCGTATACTGACAGTTCGCTCATTTCTATATTCGCTCCATGTCAGTTCTTTGTATATCCATATTTCGCTTTCTTTTATTTGTTCTTGCTTGTGGTGTTTATTTTCTCAAAACCCAAAAATACCAAAAATATTTTCGTTGTTTCTCTATGCTTTTATTTTAGTAATTCGAGTTGTAGTTTTATTTTGTCTTTTTGATTTTCGAGTTGATATTCAAAAAACCCAAAAATATTTTCCTTTTTATTTGCTTCTTCCTTGCTTTGTTTTAAAATTCGAAAACACCAAAAATATTTGTTGTTCTTCTTGGTTTTGTATAGTTCTTTTCAGATTCAACAGCCGTCTGTGACTCCACCTGGAGCTTGGTTTTCATTTTATATCATTCAAGTCATGCGAGCGAAGGGCAATAATGACGATATTCGACAACTTGATGTGGTGAGAGGCTGGTATGAACCGTATTTGTTTTCATTTTTGTACACATACCTGTCCATATGATTGCGCTTAGTAGTTATGGTATGGGCTATGTTACTTGATGAATGCTTGATAGCCATGTTTTCTCATGATTAATCCTAATCTCCTGAAGGTGCACCATATGTCATATAGTTATTTGCATGCATTGTTTTATTCGTAGAGTGGTATTGTAGTGTGGTATCCTCCTCTGAATGTTTTACTTGATTCGACTTGGCACATGCTTACACATGTTTATGACTCAAAACAAAAGTCAAGCCTCGACGATCTATTGTGACTCAGAGTTTCTGTATCACTTTTATGCCACTGCTAATTTTATTCTGTCGCAAGTATGATTATGACAGTTGTGCTCTCTTGTTGTCGCTTCCCCGTCTATTGCTAGCCTTCACCTGTACTAAGCGGGAATGCTGCTTGTGCATCCAAAATCCTGAAAACCAAGTTATTCCAAAGAGTCCACTATAAATTCCTATGCATGGTTTTAAACCATTCCAAGTAAATTTCTTCGTGTGCTATCTTTAACTATTCAAAATTGTACAATCCCTTTTTGTGTCACTGCGTGTAGCTCATAAGGATGTGGTAGTAGAACTTGTCATCTTCCATGCTAAATGATTTCCAAGGACAAGTAGCTTCATCTGCTTGTCCACTTTTATTTTTGCAAAAGAGCTGGTTAGTCCACCTATCATTTAATATTAAAATAGACACTCCTCCACGGTGATTGTTGGTCGGCACCCGAGGATTCGGTTAGCCATGGTTTGTGGAAGAAAAGGTTGGGAGGAGTGTCAAAAATCTGTAAGCATGATATAATGCAAACTATATGAATTTTCGGAACCGCTCTAAAAGTTGGTTAGTTATGGAAGATGACAAGAACTCTATCGCGGATTTGTTGACACTTGCAACCACTTCTCAAAATATTATTTTTACACTCTTTATATGCCTTCGGGAACTAACAAGCTCTAGCACACGATTTAATCCCTGCTTCCCTCTGCGAAGGGCCTATCTTTTATTTTAATGTTGAGTCACCATCCTTCTTTAAAGCACTTCTTTGAGAGCATGACTGTCATTCTTAGTGAAATGTGCTTGTCCCAGAATAGGTTAGTAGTGACATAGCTTGATGCTTTTATCTTTGATAAGCTTTATTTCTAGTCTGCCTGTAAACTTCAGAGGTGCCTGGGCATTTATGTTTTGCTGCACACATTCGGGCAAGCGAGATACCACTTTGCCATACCCAATTACGAACATTGCAATCCTGCACTTAGTTATATGCCATGTTGTTTACCTTTAGTATGTTAGAATCTTTTCATGGCTGCATATTTATCAAGCTTTTATCTTATGCATATCTCCTATCATGAGCTAGTAAGTATAATCATAATTCAAGTATGTATACATCATATGAAGCAATTGTGTTCGTAAAAGTTTCTTTATCGCGTTCAGTTTGTCAACTGAATTGCTTGAGGACAAGCAATAAGCTAAGCTTGGGGGAGTTGATACGTCCAAAACGTATCTACTTTTCCGAACACTTTTGCTGTTGTTTTACCTCTAACTTGTATGATTTGGATGCAACTAACATGGACTAACGCTGTTTTCAGCAGAATTGCCCTGGTGTCTTCTTTTTGTGCAGAAAAGTCAACTTTCGAGAAAAACTCCGAAAACAATTGCGATCGTCATATTTCACCGGAAGACCCACGGAGCCAGAAGGGGAGTCGGAGAGGCCACACCAGGCAGCCACGCCATAGCTGGGCGCGGCTGGGGGTGGGGCCGCGCCCAAGTGTGGCGTGGCCACCTCGGTCGCCCCCCGACGCTCCCCTTTGGACTATATATTGCCCTTGACCTAAATATCGAGGGGGGTTCGACCATATTTCGCGAAACACATCCACGCTCCGCCGCCGCCGCGATCTCTATTCCGGGGATCAGAAGTTCCGTTCTGGCACCCTGCCGGGACGGGGATTCGGAGGAGATCATCACCATCGTCATCACCACCGCCTCTCCATCAACCATCAATGATTCCCCCATCCATGTGTGAGTAGTTCCCTGCTGTAGGCTGAGGGGATGGTAGGGATTGGATGAGATTGTTCATGTAATAAGTTGCCAGATTGTTAGGGCATGGTGCCTAGTATCCATTGTTAGTGCTATTTATCATTGTTGCAACTTGTTGTGCTTAATGCTTGCCACTAGGGCCCGAGTGCCATGATCTCAGATCTGAACATGTTGTTGATGCATGAGAATAATTATGTTTTAGATCATATCTGCAAGTTGTTTTCACCTGTTATTGTCCGGAACCCGAGGCCCCGGAGTGACAGCAACCGGGATAACTGGAGGGGATGGCTTTGACTTGAGGATTACGTGTGTTCACGGAGTGTTAATGCATTGCTCCGGTACTTTATTAAAAGGAGTACCTTAATTGCCAGTAGTTTCCCTTGAGGCCCCGCTGCAAACGGGCTGGCAGGACAGTAGATGTTGTGCAAGTTTCTCATTGCGAGCACGTACGACTATATACGGAACACATGCCTATGTTTGACTAGTACTAGGATGCTTTTATAATTGTTTACCTGCAAATGCCCTGAGTTATGATTATTACATGAGCGCTCTTATCCATGCAACGCCCGTACATCCGTCCCTATGCCTACAGTACTTTTAATCCTGCTGTTTACTGAAATTACTGCTGCTGTCTTTGTTACACTGTTGCTGCTATTACTTTGTTACTACTGCTGTTATATCACCGTTGCTACTGATAATCTGTGTCGAGGAAGTCTACTTTCAGGTGCAGCTGAACTGACAATTCATCTGTTAAGGCTTATATTTATTCTTTGGCTCCCCTTGTGTCGAATCAATAAATTTGGGTTTTACTTCCCTCGAAGACTGTTGCGATCCCCTATACTTGTGGGTCATCACAGCACCTACGGGCGATTGCAGCCATCTATGGGAAGACGATGCCTCGGGATGGCGACATGGCGGGCTCTATGGAGATCAGCGCGCACTAGCCAGGCGCTGGCCTTGGTGTTGGTGTCCATCCATCTTCTTATGGATATCAACCCGGAGCTTCTAGGGTGAAACACTCGCGGACTTAATGATCCTGCCAAGCGTGATGCTGTTAGGAAGTTCACAGACTCGGTTAATGTCAACCTGGTTTGTCTCACGGAGACGAAAGTAGCTGTAATTGACCAGTACTTTGTAATCCAATGCCTTGGGCCGTCCTTTGACGGCTTCTCGTACTTGCCGGCGAATGGCACGCGTGGTGGGATCCTGATTGCCTGGAACTCTGCTGTTCTCGATGTTACAAACATTGTGATGGATACACATGTCATCACAGGGGAGGTGCACACTCGAGATCATGCATCCTGGTGGTTGACAGCGGTATATGGGCCGCAAGGTGAAGAGGCGAAAACTCAATTCCTCGAGGAGCTTACGGTGCGCAGAGGCCTTTGCCCAGGGCCGTGGCTAGTCTTTGGAGATTTCAACATGATCTTGAGCGCGACGGACAAGAACAATGCGAACCTCAACAGAAGAATGATGGCGCGTTTCAGAGCCTTTGCGAACAGGCATGAGCTCAAAGACCTCTACCTCCATGGCAGGCTGTATACGTGGTCCAATGAGCGTCGTGACCCGACGATGACACGGATTGATAGAGCTATGGTGTCGGTGGATTGGGACCTGAACAACCCTGACAGTGTCCTGCAGGCATTGTCGTCCAATGTGTCTGATCATGCCCCCCTGCACCTATCTCTGAATGCAGCATTCAGACCGAAGCGCATGTTCAAATTCGAGCTTTTTTGGGCTAAATTGGAGGGCTTGGAGGATGCGATCCGCGAGGGATGGGTGTGCGATGCGAGGATTGTTGATCCTTTCAAGCGCCTCGATGCACTGCCACGCAATACTGTCACCCATCTGCAGAGCTGGGGGCAGCGGCGGGTGGGTAACGTCAAGATCCAGATAGCAATTGCAAACAAGGTGATCCTCCTGCTAGATGTCGCGCAGGACAGGCGAGCGCTGTCGGATGGCGAGCACTGGCTGCGGCGACTCCTCAAGCATGCAGTGCTCGGTCTCTCCTCCCTGGAACGAACCATGGCGCGCCAACGATCTCGCATAAATTGGATCAAGGAGGGCGACGCGAACACAAAGTTGTTCCACGCTGTTGCGAATGGCAGGAGAACTCAGAATTTCATCCCCGCAATCAAGGTGGAGGGCGAGATCATCACGGACCAGAAGCGGAAAGAAGATGCCTTCTTCGAGGCTTATCTGAATTTGCTTGGGACAGTGCGCAATCGAGAACACACAGTCGACCTCGAGCAACTGCATCTGCCTCATGCAGACCTGCACGACTTGGAGCGCATAATCACGGAGGAGGAGGTCTGGGAGACAATCAAGGAAATGCCATCAGACCGCGCACCTGGTCCAGACGGCTTCAATGGCATTTTCTTCAGACGCGCTTGGCCGGTCATTAAGTCTGACATAATGGCGGCCCTTCTGAAGCTCTACGTCGGTGATGGCAGGGGATTTGGCAAACTGAACAGAGCACTGATCACCCTAGTCCCTAAGAAGCTGGATGCGAGCTGCGTTGGCGACTACAGGCCGATTAGCCTTGTGCATAGCATCTCGAAGCTCTTCGCTAAGATCATTGCAAACAGGATCAAGCCTAAATTGGGAGACCTCGTCAGTGCAAATCAATCCGCTTTTGTAAAAGTAAAGAACCTGCACGACAATTTCTTGCTGGTCAGACAGGTCGGATGGAAGATTAACTCCAGGAGAGACCCAGGTGTGCTGTTCAAGCTCGATATCTCGCGTGCGTTTGACTCCCTATCCTGGTCCTTTCTCTTTGAGGTTCTTCGTAAGATGGGTTTTGGTGAGAGATTCTTGAGCTGGCTTGCAATTCTTCTCCGCACCGCCAGCACCAAGATCTCGGTGAACGGAGTGCCGGGTAAACGCATCTACCATGTACGCGGACTGAGGCAGGGCGATCCTGTCTCACCGACGCTCTTCGTGTTGGCCATGGAGGTGTTCACGGCGCTGATCATTGCCGCGGTAGAGGAACAGCTGCTGGAACCGTTCCCTGGGATTTCAGCTCTGCAGCGAGTCTCTATTTACGCAGACGATGTGGTACTCTTAGTCAGACCTCTAGCAGCTGATTTGCACGCGGTGAAGGAGATTCTGCAGGTTTTCGGAGAGGCTGCGGGACTGAGAGTAAACTACAACAAATCCACGGCTACCTTGATCAGAGGCTCGGGACAGGCTAGGATCATGGTTCAGAACACGCTGGAGTGTAGAATCGAAGAATTCCCAATCAGATACTTGGGATTGCAGCTGGCATTACGTCCACTAACCAAGGCGGAATGGCAACCGATGATCGACAAGGCCACTACCTTCCTGCCGGCTTGGCAGCGGGGTCTTTTAGCTCGACCAGGCAGGCTGGTGGTAGTAAAGACGGTGATCGCATCCAAGCCAATCCATCATCTGCTAGTTGCGGACGCCCCTCTGTGGGTACTCGAGGAGATCAACAACTGGATGAGATCATTCTTCTGGGCCGGAAAAGATGAGGTCAATGGCGGGCAATGCCTCGTAGCCTGGGAGAAAATATGCACTCCCACTTGGTTCGGAGGATTGGGAGTGATCAACCTACGGCTGCAGGGGCTTGCACTGCGCACGCGCTGGGAGTGGCTGAGAAGAACCGACAGAAACATGCCGTGGCAAGGACTCCCCATGCTAAGGGATACTGCCGCCACTGAGGTGTTCCAGTGCCTCGCCAAGATTCAGATTGGCGACGGCAAGAATGTGTTATTCTAGAGAGATCGGTGGATCGATGGAAGAAGGGCTGAGGAAATTGCGCCGGCTATCTTTCAGGCTGTGGACACAAGGCGTAAAAACAGGAGAACAGTCGCGGATGGGCTACGTGATAACGCTTGGATGACTGATTTTGCTGCTACTCTGGACGGCGAAGGCGCAGTGCAGCTTCTGAACCTGTGGATGCAGACCACAGGTATCCAATGCAGGACGAACACGCAGGATGAGTTCTCCTGGCCCTGCTCTGCAACGGGACAATTCTCGGCACAGTCCATGTACAGTATGCTTTGCCAGGGCAGAACGAGGATTGCGACTGCAGATTGTGTGTGGAAATCGAAGGCGACGCTGAAGTTCAAAATTTTCATTTGGCTTGCACTTCAGCATCGAGTCTGGACGTCGGACAGACGGGTGAGGCATGGGCTACAGGATGATCCGTCAGATTGTGCCAACTGCCTGCAGGAACAAGACACAATCGAACATGTGCTCATGGGGTGTGTGTTTGCCCGGGAGACTTGGTTTGAATGCTTCCGACAGATTGGCATTGGGGTACAGGTGCCTACCCATGATGAGTTACTGGAACCATGGTGGCTTAGGGAGAGGGCACGGTTTCAGAAGAAGGAAAAAATGAAATTCGATTCATTGGTCATTCTTTGCTGCTGGATGATCTGGAAGCAGCGCAATGCGCGAATTTTCAACAACCCCAGCCAGCAATGCTCTGCGCAGGTGTTGGCAGGAAGAATCCTCGACGAGTTCTACCTCTGGATGAGAGTTAGGCTAGGATCTGGAGTAGGTGGTGGTGTCCAAACTCATGTTGCGAGAGTAGAGTACTAGACATGGAGACTTTGGTGTAAACTGAGCCTCTGTTCGCAGAGGAGTTGTAATCTTGTAATTTGTTTGCTGCCTTCTATAAAAATAAGGTGCGCAATTTGCGCACTCTCTAAAAAAAAGTTTTTCGCCATCTCATGTTCATGATTTTCTATTTTTGGCATGTACTATGTAGCTTTTTATATGCATTTTAGTGAGTGTTATTTTTCTAATTTGTTGTGTGTGTGCGTGTGCGCTTGATTTGTCATCTTTTGTAGGGTGTGATAAGTTTGAAGAGGAATTTCTCTGATTTTTGCAAGGATGCGCTAGGAACCGTTGAGGTTAGATCTATTTTTGCAAGGATACACTAGGGAAAGTTTTGAGTCTTGTTTTTTTAGCACTAAGTAATCATGATGGTTATATATTTTTTCTCTTGTTTTTTAATTCATTTTTAATTTTTGTAGGTTAAGAAGAGTAAATTAGTTGGTGTAGACAATACTTCTTTTACCAGATTCTTCCTTCATTCTTTTTCAGTGTTGTTTATTGTTCACAGCAGGATTGAGCTCAGTTGAGAGTGTCATGCTCTGTCAATGTCTGTTGCAGGAGTTGTCATTGTCTATTACTAGAGTTTTCAATCTCAGATGCAGGAATTGTCAGTTGCAGCCATTCCCGCTGTGTCAAGCTTGTGACTTGTGTTGTATCACGTTGGTAACAGCTTGTATCTCTATAGGACTGAATGTAGCCAGGAGTTGTCTTAGGTTAGTCTAATTCAGTTTCTCTCTCTCTTCCTCTCTCGCTGTCTAGGTTTATCTCCATCTCTCTGTGTGTGTGTTGGTTCAGGCGTCTCTCTCTCTATTGTTCTCTCTCTATTGTTCTCTCTCTTGTTATCTCTCTCATTTGCTCTCTCTCCATCTCTCTCTTTTTTCTGGTATCACTTGGTCTCTGTCTAGATTTAGGTATGTTTCTCTTTTTTGAGGTATGCCTCTCTCTCTCTCTCTCTCTCTCTCTCTCGGTATCACTTGGTCTCTGTCTTGATTCAGGTCTCTCCCTCTATCTCTCTTTGTCTCTTGTTTAAGGTATCTCTCTCTCTCTGTGTGTATCTATTTCTTTTTCTCTCTAGATTGAGGTCTCTCTTTCTATCTCTCTCTATCTCTCTCTGTCATTGTATATATATATTCAGTCATGTATCTATCTTTCTCTATATATATATTCAGTCTTGTATATCTCTCTAGCATCAATCTCTCTCTCTAGGTCTATATATATTCATTTCTCTATCTCTCTATCTGTTTTGATTAAATTTAGTATCTCTCTTTGAGAGATTATATATCTCTTTACATTCAGTCTATCTTTAGTGTATATGTCTTTAAATTCATTATCTCTCTCTGTTATTATTTATATTCAGTGTCTTGCTCATGTCTCTCTTTGTATGTAGCTTCATGCTTCTCTCTCTCATACTAGTTTTAGTATTATCTGTCCCTCTCTTGCTGGATATCCAAGTTCATGCTCAGCATACACTCTGAGAGTAGAAACAGCCGATGTCCAGTATAAGAAAGGAGTTGCAATAGTTCATGTATTATTTCTTATATATTGTCCCTTATTTTGATAAACCCTGATGGTTTCGATTATTATGCAATTCAGTGCTAGGTGTTTGTTCCGTCAGTTTCGTCAGACTTCGGTGCTAGTCTTTTTTCAGTTAGTCGTCACACAATGGTGAGACAGGAAGGATGAATGCATGTGTCCGAACACGCGGTCTTGGACTAGGAGCTGTTTTCGTCCACACTTTAACTATCACAGATATTTCTCACAATGGTTTGGTAAGTCTATTCTTATCAAGTTACCAACGCGGCATCTTTTTTTTCATGCACTCGAGTGCTCTAATGTTGGTTCTATGTCCTTCGCAATGCATCCCCAAGGAATTTGTCTCAGTTCTCAACATTCCTGATGCGGGGAAGGCAGTGCTCATGAAAAGTCTATTTGGGGTCAACCACAGGCTATCTTCATACTACACGTGCAAAGATGGAAGGGTTTGTTTCAGGGATGGATGGTCTGCTTTCGCTAATGAGAATGAACTGGGACATGGTGAAAGGACAAGGATGTCGCCTAGATGGGGGGTGAATAGGCGATTTAAACTTTTCCGGGTTAGGCTTGATAATTGCAGAATAAAACTAGGTGTTTAAATTAACAAGCCAATAACATAAATATACTAGGCTCACCTATATGCACCAACAACTTATGCTAAGCAAGACAAGCAACAAAGTGATAGTAATATAGAATACTTCAAGCACGAAGGCTATCACAATGTAAAGTGCATAAGTAAAGAGTTCGGGTATACAAATAACCGAGGCACGCGGAGACGAGGATGTATTCCCGATTTCCTCCTTTTTAGGGGAGTACGTCTCGTTGGAGAGGTGTGAGCCACCACAAAGGTCGATCTCAACGCCACAAAGGCTCACCCTATTCTCCGATGAACCGCACCAAAAAGGATTGGTTCACCTTCCACTATCGGAATCCTTCTAGGCGAAAATCGGAGCCTTTACAACAACGATCCGAGGCACACACCCACAACCGAATTGGGGGCTCCCGAACAGCTACAAGTGATCACTCAAGGTCTCAACCACCACAAAGGCGTCTAGGGTCCAAAGACCTAAGAGTAACAAACTCACAAACTTTCAACTTCCACGAATCCTCGTGGAGAGCAAACTGATGCACCAAATGCAAATGGCAAGAGCACAAGTTCTCAAATCCTTCACTCTCAAATTCCAACAAAGCAACAAATGCTTATGGGGGAATAAGAGAGGAAGAACAGAGAGGAGATGCACCAAGAACTCCAAGATCAAGATCTACTAGGTTCCCCTCACTTAGAGGAGAGATGGATTGGTGGAAATGTAGATCTAGATCTCCTCTCACTTTCTCTCAAAGATATGCAAGAATCATGGGAGGGATTGAGAGGAAGGCAAGCTTTTCCAAAGGTCAACAATGGAGGAGAGAGAGGGGGAAAATGTGATCAAGAGGTTAGAGAACCATTGGGGAAGAAACCCCCTTAAATAGGTCCCCTTAAAATGTGCCCGTTGGGCAGTGCAGGGAGGCCGGCCTGGGAGCCGGCCTGGCTGGCCTGTGGCTGGCCACCCTGCAGAGGCGCCCAGCCTAGGAGCCGGCCAGGCTGGCCACCCAGAACCCAAAATTGTAACACGCATAACTTTTTCATCCGAACTCCAATTTCGATGATCTTGGGCTCGTTGGAATCGCAACAAAGAGCTTTACAAGATCATGTAGAGCAACATCATAGTCCATCATGGGAGGATAAAACAAAATGTAGAAAGGTAAACCTTCTCTATAAAAGAACAACTGGTAAATCCTCCAACACCAAAACTCAACAAGATAAGCATATGAAATCCGTTTTTGATGAACTAGACCTTGGTATGGAGATGAACACAAGCTCTAAATTCTTACATGGATAGAAGCCAAATAAGAACCAAGAAAGATAATATGCCAAGTATGCAAAGGTTTGAGCTCTCCACAAAGATGCGATCAAGTTACTCACTTGAGGGCCCCTCTTGATAGTACGCCGTCTATCCTATAACCCAGTCTCCCACTAACACCATGAGACCGGTAAAATAGAAACCATATCAAGATCATACATTTGCCTTGCGCATTCCACTTGAGCTAGATGATGACGATCTTGACTCCCTCAAGTTGGAACACCTTTCTTGATTGTGCTTGCTAGCACATGCTTGATGAAGACTTCTCCAAATACTCCCCCATACACCATGATGGGATGGGAGAGCCTTGCTAAGCTCCGTCTTCATAAATCCACTAGAAATTCATCTTCTTATCTTGATATATATGATGGCTTGGAGATAACATGAATGTTCACTCAATCTTCTTTTCCAAGCCATGCTTGCAATAAGCTCAACTCTTCACATGACCATTCTTCATATAAACCCTTGGATAGAACCTTGGTCATCATGTAATCTTCTAGAGTCCAACACATGAACTCCAATCTTTTCCTATGGATAAGATCTACAATAATATCTCAATACAAACATTAGTCCATAAGGATTGTCATTAATTACCAAAACCACATGGGGCAACACATGCACTTTCACATGGGCTGGATGTGCTGATCCTCTTTCACAAGAATGATGACGACTTCCTGATGGTCACTTTCGATGTTCTTTAGACTTCAAATGTAGGGCGGGCTTGAGGTCATGCTTTGTCAGGACGCATATATTTTGCGATTGTATCTATCTTATGCATTTTCGGGAGGGAAATGCTAGTACTATGAAATTTGTAAGCTATGTCATCAAACTCTATCTATTTGTCTTAGTTCTTCTGAATCCCTCTTTTTTCTGAGTTGTTGTAAGTTGATTTCACTTAGCAAATTATATCTATCTACTATCTATCTATGAAACTCTATCTATCTATGAAACTCTATCTATCTAAATGGTGTCAATGGATAAAATATTTCATTAGTCGGGGAAGTGTGGGCATAAGAGTGAATGATGACATTGGACATAATTTCCAAACTTTGAAGGGGTTGAGACAAGGAGATTCTCTCTCACCTAGTTTGTTTAACATAGTTGCCGATATGCTAGCCATTTTAATTAATCGGGCTAAACAAGATGGTCAAGTGGGGGGTCTTATTCCTCATCTAGTTGAGGGGGGAGTCTCCATTCCGCAATATGCAGACGATACAATCATTTTTATGGAACATGATTTGGACAAAGCGCTAAATATGAAACTAATTTTGTATTTGTTCAAACAACTTTCGGGTCTTAAGATTAATTTTCATAAAAGTGAGCTTTTCTGCTTTGGACAAGCCAAAGTGGACGAAGATCAATATAAGCAACTATTCGGTTGTGAATCTGGATCCCTGCCTTTCAAGTATCTTGGCATACCAATTCACTTCCGAAAACTTAAAAATGGTGAATGGAAACCTATTGAAGATCGTTTCGAGAGAAAGTTAAGTAGCTGGATCGGCAAACTACTCTCCTATGGAGATAGACTTATTTTAATAAACTCGGTTTTAACAAGCTTACCAATGTTTATGTTATCGTTTCTAGAGGTCCCAAAAGGGGTCCGAAAGAGATTAGACTTTTATATATCGAGATTCTTTTGGCAGAGTGATGATCATAAAAAGAAATATAGGTTAACTAAGTGGAGTTTATTATGCCGGCCTAAGGATCAAGGGGGGCTGGGAATTGAGGTGCTCGATATAAAGAATAAATGTTTGTTAAGCAAGTGGTTGTTTAAGTTGTTAAACGAACAAGGGGTATGGCAGGAGTTACTTCAAAATAAATATCTTCATTCCAAAACTTGAGCACAAGTCTCAGCACAACCACGTGATTCACCTTTTTGGAAGGGGCTTATCAAGGTAAAGGATGATTTTTTTAATAGAGGAACTTTTGTTGTAGGTAATGGTATAAACACAAGATTTTGGGAGGATAGTTGGCTAGGGGATGGTAGTCTTGCGTAACAATATCCCATGCTATACACTATTGCTAATCGGAAACAAGTTTCGGTGGCAACAACTTTAGCTCAACCTCTTGATATAACTTTTCGTAGGGCTCTCACAGGAAATAAATGGGACAATTGGCTGCACTTGGTTGAGAGGTTGATGCAGGTTAATCTCACGGATGAACAAGATGTCTTTAATTGGAGACTAACCAGCTCCGACACGTTTTCAGTCAAATCTATGTACCTTGACCTTTTGAATGGTCAAACCCGATTTCTAAGGAAATACATTTGGAAGATTAAAGTACCACTGGAAATCAAGATTTTTATGTGGTTTTTATACCGGAAAGTAATCTTAACAAAAGATAATCTGGCTAAAAGAAATTGGAATGGTAACAAAGGTTGCTGCTTTTGTGATAAGGAAGAATCGATACAACATCTTTTTTTCGAGTGTCCACTTGCTAAAATAGTTTGGAGAGTGGTACATATGTCTTTTAATATATCTCCACCGAAAGATATATCAAATTTGTTTGGACGTTGGCTTAAAGGGATTGCAAAGAAAGATATTAAGCATATTAGGGTGGGAGTGTGTGCTGTCATGTGGGCGATTTGGAATGTGCGTAATGACTTTGTTTTTAACAAGAAAAAAAACCATCCTTTTTGCAGGTTATTCCTTTGATTACCCATTGGATATGTATATGGTCTTACCTCCAACCAGAGGAGCTGCGACATGCCATGGAGTATGGGTGCAACATGTTGGATACGGTCGCCAAGGATTTTTACAACCGCTCCGGCTGGCGTTTTGATAAGAGGATTTCACTATGAAGAATAATTCTTGTTTTAGTTTGTTTCGTTGGTTGATACATGTTTCGACTTTATGTGATCCGTGAACTGTAATTTGAGCAAATCTTTATTAATAAATTAATAAAGCAGCCATATGCATCATTTTGATGAAGAGGCTGGGTAGACCCCTTTTCGGAAAAAAAATCTATCTATGAACTCTATATAGTTTTTCCCTCTGCATACAATGTTATATATGCATCAGGCACTCAACCAAACTGTGAGAAACAACTAATTTTCTTCTCCAGATATGTTCTTCAGCTCCTTCCAGCTGTGCCGCATGGCAGCAATTCTGCCGAGGAAGTAAGCCCAGCTCTGAGAGAGACAAAGCCCAGGTGAGAGATGCGCCCAGTTGTGAGATGCGCAAAGATTTTTTGTTGTTTGGGCCTGGGTCGGGCTGAATATGGTCGACCCATTAACAAAATAAAGTCAGTTCCGCGCGCCAAATCGACGCGCTCAGGTTTACCATGGACAGAGACAGCTTTGTCCACATGTCAACACTTGATTCGTCTAAAAATCTATCTGTGCACGAATTATAAATCAGCTAGCTGACAGATAGACAGTCCCGCAAAATAAGGACTCGCACAAATAAAGGAAAAGGTCTTCCTCGGAAAACTACAAGGTCATTAAAAACTCAACAACAAGTTAAAAAAGGGAAATTGTTGATGTAATTTTGAAATAAATAGTGAAATTCAAAAAAGAAACAAAAAATTGTTCCAGAACATAAATCCGATAAAAACTCATCGATGATTTAGCAACAACAATGAAAAGAACATGGTGCTTCATGATGAATTGTAGATTGTCTGTCTCCTTGTTTTGATTATTTGTGTTTTCATAGTATTTTAGGGTTTTAAATGAAATGTTAACAAGACGTTTAAATACTTACCGACGTTGTTAGTAACTTCTATAGAATACTTACATTTTTATCACATTTTGGTCTTGTTCACATCTCGTATTTCTCTTTTATTTCATATTGCACGGAGTGCCACATGTGTAAAACTACCACCATGTGATCTGTTATAACACTTTGACTATGACCATGGACCGACTAAACTTATTCAAATAAAAAATTGTGATTTTGAATATCATTTATTTGACCTCTAAGGGCTAAATCTGGAATCAACAAGTGTTTATGACACAATATATAAGAATCATTCCCATAGTCTACATGTGTAACAATTGAGATTTGACATTTGTACTTTTTCGTCCATTATATACCTAGTGGTGATGTTATAATATGTTATCGTATATGTGTCTTTTCAGCACGACTATTTTAACTGGAGATTTTTGTAAGAGCTAATACCTATAACTTCATAAACAGTGCACATGAATCTGTTACAACCAATCTCGCTCAACACGTTTAGCTAAATCGAGCATTTTAGGGGAATATAGAGCTTTATCTATTATCAAAAATAGGGTTACATGCATTCAAACATGGCCACTAACCGAAACGAGAACAACATCAACTAAAACCATGTTGTTGTACATTATTGCATGGTAAGATAGACCATGGATATTGTGTTGCTCTCTCCCCTAATGATTTGCCCCGAGAAATCAGAAAATTGCTTACTCAAAGTATCTGGCTTGGGCATAGATGACACACCATTTCGGTTAATCTCACTTTCTCAATAATTATGATAATGGAGAGAGGGGAACTTTTCTAATGGATTGGATATAGATGACACACCATTTCGGTTAATCTCACTTTCTCAAGAATCACAAATCTAATGTTGGTCTCAAGTCACCCAAGTTGCCAATGGGGCTCGTTTCCTTTATATAGGTACAACCTACCATCTAGTCGCTAAGAGAATATACCGTGCACGTACACGTCACAACGGTCGCATTAGATGGTACAACCAAAGTGTTGCGCACAAGGCAATAAACAACTTGATGCTTCAATTTTTATCCATGAACCGTCAACTCCTAAAGGCATAGAATTGGAGTCAACATGGGTTATATTGAAGCTTCAACTAGTTCTATCTTATGTTCAATGTAATGCTTCATCTTATCATCACACTGATGCATAAGCAATATCCAAGAAAATTGTTTTGTGGGTAATGAATTGAGCTGAGCACAAAAACAAGCTTCACTTTCTTCCTTAAAGATCTATCCCTCTTTATAGTACTGATCTTCCTATATACTCAAAGCTATAAAAATATATACTATCTCTTCAACTTTTAAGCTATGCTCCCGAGTCCTATTAGTATGCCGATACAACTCTTGGTAGCTCATTTTTTTAGATGTTGACTTCCTTGTAGGTTGTCTTCAACTTAATTTCAACATATATTTTCTTTTACGACTCTTCAAGATGACTGATATATTTGAGATATGAGGCGCTATCAATTATTCAACTTCTAGGCTTGAATCGTTAACTTATGAGGCATTTGCTTCTCTTTGTGTTTGTATTGTATTCACTTCTTTTGAGAGGACATCTTTATTACGGTTAAACCAACACCTTGGGAATAGATATCTGTGTATACCCAATAACACGTTAGTATCTTAACCATTTGTCATTGGTGATCTAAAAACCACACAGAGGGCAAGAGGCACTTTCAAGATAACGAATTAGAGTAACAAAATAACTCAACCTTCGTAAACAAATTTCTATGTACTCAAGTAGTAAATGGACCATGTATAACAGAAGATGAGGCACCATGATAAACTCAAAGATGCACATAATATATATGGTGCTTCAAGGAGATAAACAAAGCAACAAGCAAGTAAGATAGATGAACACGTACATAGATGAGTTGTAAAGAGAGGGAACAAAATGACCAATTTTGTTTCTCGAAACTATTTCCACACCAACTCTATGTCTTTATTTGGAGAGGCCATGCACACATGCATCCAAGTCCTCGGACTTGGCCTTTTTTTTTTGTCAGCTCAAGCTTCACAAAGCTTGAACCGCTCACCAATGTAAGATCTTGTGGTGGCCTCCAAATGTTTACAGACTTGTCGGATTAATCCAACCCCGGATGCTCGAACAACTAATGCCTAACTGTTTAGTAGATGCCAACTCTCCAATAGTACCAAGCAGACCTTGTTGGCTAGAACGTGCTCTTGTTTGGTGCTCAACCGAACTGACTTCGTCTCGCAAAGAGAGGGGAACCTGCAAGACAAGAATATTTCTAAAATCTAGAATTCAACTCAAGTCATTCAAGTTGCCAACCCTTCCCCACTGGGCCTGGGTCCTATTTGTAGGCACAACTCACCATCTAGCCGTCACCGGAATATTGCTCGTACGGATGCGTCACTAACATTGACATTTTCGGGGAATCAAAAAAATTAGCACACTAGAGGCGTAGAAAAATTGATACTTCAATTTCAGCCATGACACATCAACTTTTCAGGTCGCCGATTTTCACAAATTGAATTAGACACACCATAGGTTATATTTAAGCCGCAACCAGTTGTACCTTGTGTTCAATCCAGTACTTTCACTTTTTCACCTTACTGATGCAGTAGAGATTTCCAAAGAATTTGTTTTGTAGAGAATGAATTGAGTTCCTTATGGTACGGTGTTTCACTCTCTTCACAAAAACAAGATTCACTTTCTTCCTTCATCCTTCAGCTCAATTTCTCACTCCTCAAGCTGGCTGGTACAACTCTGGAATCCTCAAGAGCCCTTGCATTCTCATGTTTTAGCATGTGTCTATTTTTTCACTCCATTTTATGAGTTTACTTCCTTATGGTACGTCTATATTGTTCAGTTTTGCTTCCGAGTCTTAATGGACTCATGAGCGTATGTGTCTTCATCTTCATACTTTACCTTTTTTGCCCTTTATGATTCAGAAGCACTGGAAATATGAAGAGCTACTTTGGACTCTTCAATTTTAGACCTGAGAGCTTTGCTTCATTATCGAGTCTTCATTAGTTGCTCAGTCTTTAACTATGACCACTAGTAGAAAAAAAGGCTACCAGTGGCGCACCAAAATCCACTATCAGTGGCGCACCGTGGTGCGCCACTAAACTCACGCCACTGGTAAGTGTTACCTGTGGTGCACTAGCGGTGCGCCACAGGTAACATGACTTATCAGTGGCGCACCAGCCCGTGCGCTACTGATAGTCGACTCTATGCGCCACTAATAGTCTCGGTGGGGCACCTATCTCAGTTATCAGTGGCGCACATCACAGAGTGTGCGCCACTGGTAAGTGAATACCAGTGGCGCACATGCTATTTTGTGCGCCACTGCTAATAATTTGGGAAATTCAAAAATATACTACTAGTGGCGCCCTTTCTATTTTGTGCGCCACTAGTATCATTTTCGGGATTAAAAAAAATCAAAAAAATTATTTGTTGCGAAGTTCAGAAACACAAATAGCATTTTAAAGAGTGGTATCCTACATTATTAATTACAATACACCACATTGTTTTAGAATCACAAATATACAGAAGTAGTGGCAGCGTCGCTGCAAGATGTCGTCGGCGGTGCCACAGCCCCATGTCAATGTCATCGTGACACGTCGTCGTCGCCGCAAACATATCTACAAAACCATGCACATACAAGTCATTACACAGTTAGTTTTATACCCATATATATTTTCAAGTTAAATACGCGATGTTTGTCGTCGTCGGCGCCGCAAGAAAGTATATATCTTGTGTTGTCCTATTTACATGTTCCTAGCAATAAGTACAAGTATGGCATTGGGTTTCTGTCACATGCTATCTCCCCCCACTTATACACATGTCAATATTTTCGGCAATAAAAAGGGGAAAAAGCTGTGGTTTTCACCAAACAACATAATTTTCTGACCAATATTATACCAATAACAACATAAGCATTTCGACAATCTCAACACCAACAGGCATACTCCTACATCATTATTACTTTGTGGTTGTTTCAAGTGTGCAAGTAACTGATAAGCAACATTATAAAGTCTGTTGTTTCCGGAATTCAGAATAAGAAGTAGCTGACTTGGGCAATTCATAACAAGATGATACTCATGGAAATTAAGTCCCAACTTGTTAACCAACCAACCATGTGAGAACTACAAACGAATATATCAAAGTAATTTCTCTTATGAATATATCCAAGACAGGGAGGTGCTGCCCAATTCTACACCAAGCAGGCTTAGGAATCTTCAAAGGTTTTCATTTAGAATTTCTTTTTCTAGCAGAGAGAGAGAGTGGTAGCACACACAAGTGCTGGCAACACTGTGCATCCCCTGCAAGGAGGAACACCACAGCAGAGCCAAGCGCATGGGCACAACCATGAAAATGTTATGTGTGAGCTCAAGGAAGAAGAGGAAGTGACAGTCACCTATAGTGACCACCTACCTCATCATAATCCTATACAACACACATACACACCCATTCCTGAACCCTAAGGTTCAGAAAATCATTGTTATTATTATGTGAGCATGTGATGATAGTTGCAAGCTCTAAGATCTGCAACATGTGTGTACTATTTTGTGTATGAGCTAAAGCTCAAAGATGCCATTTTCATGAATAAGTTTCACTGTCAGAGATCACTGACAGAGGTGTCAATCTTCAGTTAAGTGTTGATCTGTCAGTAGCATAATTTTTCTAGCATATACACACTAGCAAGTAGCTAGCAAAAAGCACTAGTAGCACATAATCAAGCACTATAGCATCAGATAAACACCTGAACCCAACACTGACAGAAGTGTCAAAGTTTAGAGTTTTGGTTGCAACATGAGCAATCAAGCTCAAATGCCATCCCTAGAGTCACTGCACATCACAAGGAGCTAGAATAACACTAGCTAGAGCACCACAGAGCCCACATCACTGATGAAACTAAAGAAATTCTTCAGTACTGAACCCTAACATCCCAAATTGGGGAAAGGGGGAGGGGAGTCGATTAGGGCTAGTCCAGGGAGGTCCAGGTAGTTAGGAGGAGTACTTACCTAAGCCAGGTGAGCCGAGCTCACCGTGGCCGGAGCTGGAGAAGAAGGCGGTGGCCGCTAGGACAGGGGCCCCCACGCCGGGGGAATACGACCTGTGCTGGTCGGGCAACAGCCAAGGGGAGGCCAGCCAGGGCCAGGAAGGCCGACTGCAGCACCCTAACCTCATCGGAGACAACGAGCACCACGCCGTCCCAAAACCCTAGCTAGCTAGGGTGGTTGCGTGAGTCCTGGATAGGGCGCTAGCGCTCGATTCCGTGGGCTAGGAAAGAGAGGAAGGAGGCGCGCGTTTTGGCGGTGGAGGCACGGCCTGCGGTGGCCGGAGACGGCCAGCGCGCGGTGGCGGGCGTGCAGCCGACCGCGTCGCCATGGGCGTCGCGAGAGGGAGAGAGCGAGGGGAGAGAGAGAGGCGCGGGTGGTGGTTCAGTCGAACCAGACCGACCCGATCAGTTTGACCCGTGAGGTAGTCTCTCTCAGATAAAAAAAATTACCTGTGGCGCACCAGCCCCAGTGCGCCACTGGTAAAAAAATTACCTGTGGCGCACCACTGCCATGTGCGCCACAGGTAAAAAAATTACCAGTGGCGCACTACTGTCTGATGCGCCACTGGTAGTCTCTCTCCTCCACCTCGAAATTTTTCAAATTTATCTGGAACTTACCTGTGGCGCACGGTGCGCCACTTCTAAAAGTTTACCAGTGACGCACCGGAATCTTGTGCGCCACTGGTACTTTTTTTCAAAATCCAGAAACCCAGGTGAGAGACTATCAGTGACGCACTGGGATCTGGTGCGCCACTGATAGCATCTCACCTATAAGCTTTTTCCTACTAGTGGACCCGTCTTCAAGTTAAGTCTTGAGTTTTTAACTTGTACTCCCGAGTCCACAAATTTTCTTCTCAATATTCACTTTTGAACTTGATTGCTTAACATCGCTCTTCAGTGCTAAACTTGGCTTTGAGTCCTCAATTCTGCTTCTAAGACATGGAAAAATCAACATCACGTATTTTCACCATATCGACCCCGTCGTGCAATATTTATAACAAACCCCTAGCAATAACAGAATAACATGATGGTATATTTTTTTGCAAATTAATAACAATATAACATTCTTTGGTTCATCAACAATATGTTAGATTTTATGATCCATATCCCATTTGTCTCATGGGTCACGACCCATCTAATCTATATAATACTGAAAAATCTCAAAACCCCATTTGGTTTGGATGGCACATACATGGAGTTTAGACTCATAATCCTAACGGAGAAGAGTAAAGCATGTGATGTATACTCTTCCTTGTACCATGAGAAGAGAGAGCAATAACACAAGCACTCGCTCACTCGCCTCGCCGCACCGGATCAAGTTCGAGTTCGGGAGTGTCTTCATGAACTGCTAATTTTTTTCTTGCTACACCATTATATGTTGCGTGTGCATGTCAATAAGCAAGCAAATGATCTACACATTTGCCTTTTTTTGTAGAGATTCTTCCAAGCCATGGAGGGGGTAAGCCACAATCACCTGGCTGGAAATAATCGCAAATATGTCACAACACATTTAAGGTAGACTGGCATTTTTTTTGAACAAGGGAATGGCCCCGAAGGGCCTGGAACTGCATTAACATAGCGGCGAGATTACAACAGGGACCTTACAGACAATAACCCTTACAAACATGTCCAAAGAAATTACAGTCAGAACCCTAGAAAGCTTCCGAAAAAAGCCATCAGGTCCACAACCGAAGCCGCCGACGGACAAAGACCTCCAGGCGTAGGCAGTAGCAGCGCCGCCGGGGACGCAACCACTTGGAGCACCGCCACCGTTGAGCCCCACGCTGAGATCGAAGAAGATCTTCCAGCTAAGGAAGAAGAAGCTCGGATGGACAAAGAAACCGAGCGCGGAGTGGCCTCTCTGGCCGAAGATAACCGTGGCGCACCATCGCCACAGTTTGGGATCTCCGCAACACAGCGCAGTTCCTGGAGTCAGCGCAGCTGTGCCAACACCACCTTCCCGATGCCGAGCAACAGCAGAACACCGGGAATCAACTCCATCTTTAATCCCCCCACCGAGAGGGCACCAAGGAGGAGAAGAAAACCCGAAATCCTGTCGTTGTCGGCCACACGCGAGCTTGATTGAAGAGGCGTGTCCAGCATCAGCATACCAATCCTCCTCCCACCATGGAAGGCAAGCTACATCTGCAAAGCTGGGGTCTAGGGCACCGCTCGAGGAAAGCCTAGACACAGCACGCGGAGAGAGCACTCCAGAACCATACAGAGGAAGACGAACCTCAGCATCACCCCTTCCCATCACCAAGACGGCAAGAAAGGAGCTGGAGGTCGGCAGATCTGCAGATTCCCGAGCACCAACAAGCATATTGGGGGTAGAAAGAACAGGGACCTTATTTAGGGAGTCCACTATGAGGCCAGCCTCCATCGCCCTCAGCTCCGACCGCCGGAGCACCGCAGCAAGCAGAGACACCTCCGGGCATAAAGCCCAACTCCGGCAAACCGCCGCACACAAGCCCTAAGCTACACTGTACAGCCCGGACATCGCGTCCTTCTCGACCTCGAGCGGCAGTGCCGCCGGAGGGGAGAGAGGAACGGGCCGGGGAGCCACAAGCGACTCTCAACGGGAGGTGGAGAACGGGAGGAGAGAGAAAGAACGGAAGCAAATGAGCCCCCCGACTGGCATCAATATCTCCACCTCTCAACCCAGAAGGTTTGTTAGCTCAGATTAATTTTTGTTCGCATCTTGATTTGAGTGACGTGCTTCCTCACTTTCTATTCTCCACCAAACGTAGGTTAAAACATGAATGTAATGTTATACCCCCGTCACTTGTAATAATTTAGTTATTTTGTCTCTCCTCTGCTACAGAGAGAAAAACAAGCAGACCCTCTCTATCTCTCTTGTCATCGGCAAGTTTCTCTTATTGACATCACGGCGACTATTCGCTCGATCTTTTGAAAGAGCAGGTCTCCGAAAGGCACCCATTAGGAACATGCACCGAGAGAGGACGATAATATTTTTTAGCAGCGTCCCGAGTGCAATTGTTCACTTTTGTTCAATTACATCCACGACGACAAATCAACTACTCCCTCCCCAGTGTACCACTACATTACCTCCACCGCTATGGATGTCAACGACAATGGTGGTGTTGTAATCTTCTCGACGAAGGTGTATTTGTTCAATATCTCACTATTAGTACTTGCATCTTCTAGATATGTATAGTTTCGCGGATGTGATTAGATTTGCTAGCGTATGTATAGCATTGTTTGAACTCGTTTGAAAACCGGTTCAGGTCTCATTTGATTCATAGGATTGGAAAAAAATGTAGGAATATAAATTCTATAGGATTGGAATGACATGGCTAACTGAATCATATGTAAAAATTAATTTCCTTTGATTGTGGTGAAGGAATTTTTTCATGAGGTTGGACCTCATGTTATTTTCGTACAAAATTTAAACTACAAGATTCTTATGGGATTTTTCCTATAGAATTTGATCCTATGAATCAAACGATATAAAATTTCAATTCTACACAAATCCTTTACAAATCCTATACAAATCCTATCCTAGTTCGAATCAAATCAAATGAGGCCTAATATTCCAACGCTCGTTTTGTATCACGAAAAAATTGGAAACACAAAAGCGATTGGACACACGGGTTGGCTGCAATTCCAGCCAGACCGAAAGTGGCATCCGAAGGAAAGACGATTTCATTTTGCCCTCCGCTGTTTATATCGACGCTCACCATTAGCAGCCTAGCACCACCATCTCCCCCCATCTCCTCCTGCTGTCGCTCGCTTCTCCCGGCCTAGGGTTTCGCCTCCACCCGCACCGGCCTCGGATCCCGACACCGGCGACCCCCGATCCTCCTCCGTCGCCCGGCCCCGATCCCGCCGAGCTCCGATTTCTCACTCCCCTCACCTCGGCCTCCAGCCTCTGGACGCGCTCGCCGGGGGACAGATCTAGGGTTTGGGGCCTCGCCTGGTGCATGAGAAGGGCCCCAGGCTCTTGACGGCATGGAGGTGGAAGCGGCGAGGAGGGATGCGTCGGCGCTTGACCCGGAGCTGCTGCAGCTGCCGGAGCTCGCGCCGGGCGCGCTCCGGGAGAACTCGAGCATAGTCGAGGCGCTCTACTCGCAGTGGCTCGTGCTTCCCGAGTCGTCCAAGCTGGTAACCTCTCACACGCCCTCGTGTGCTCCTTTCGATTTGCTCCTAGATTGATTGGCCGGCTTCGTCCATAGATTTTTTGTGCTTAGCGTGATCTCGTGTTGGAACTCGTGAAATATCTGCTGGGAATGCCTGCCCTGGTTGGCGCTTTGTGCTGCAGCGCGTATGTTATGTATGGGTTGCTCGAGTTCGTGTTACAGTTGCGAGCTGATGCTGAGGATACTTACTGGGCGGTGGGGTTTGGAACATAGAAGGCAAAGGCCCAGTGGGAGATTGTGATTGTAGTGAATTGTGCGGAAATATACAACTTAGCCTGTTCCTGTGGGGTGCTTAGTTTCCGCTCCTCAGACCTCAGTTGCCATGAAATACGTGTGTCCAGGAGTCACACGATCTGAACTTTTAAGCCGATGTGCTTACTGGTGGTTTTTGGAAGGATCTTTTGCCTTTTGCATCAGCTTTATCGTTCTATTCTAGTGAATAAAATGTTGGTATGATAATACAGTGTTGCATGTGTTTAGAAGAATGATGGGCCTCAGGAGATGTACGTCAGTGATGCTGTATGCCGATTTGTCTTAAAATGAAACAGTTTTGTTGATGCTATTTTTGCAGTGGTACACTGCTAGAAAACTGGCTTCAGTTATCTGCTCGTCTCCTTGGGTTACTTAGATTGTTCAGTTACTTTAGATTGTTTTGCGTATGTGTTTCTGCCAAGCAATCTTTTTACTATGTAGGATTTGAATGGAGAGACCATTCTGTCATTTGCTTGGACTTATACTTTGAACTTTTGCGATTTGTATGCAGCGATACATGTATGGACCAAGGATCTTGATACTGATAGTAATCTGTTTGAGTATTCCTTTGATGATGTGTGATGCTCAATGACTTTAAGCGAGATGGCTGCATTGTTGCTTGATGTGCATATATGCTTAGCGCTCTTTGGCTGCTAACTTTATGCATACCTATGCAGAATGGCACATATAATGCAATAATAGACTATATAGCTCAAGTGGTACTAGCGCGCCATTATATCCTTTTTGATATCATTTTCAGGAGTAAACGATGTAGATACGTTAGAGATAAAACTTTTGCAACTTGTTATGCTAGGAAATAAGGATTACCAGTTATAGATAGAAGATAGTGGCTCTAGGTTGTTGAGGGGATATGTAATATGCAGGCTGAACTTGTCTATGCATTGTTAAATGCTTGAAACCTTAGATGAAAACAAAAATTCATGTTGACTGTATCATGTATGATATTACCTGGAGTTGTGTTATCACGGTCTCAAGGTTTTACCACTCTAGTGGTCGTTGCTCTCCCAGATGATGCTAGTATTTTCTCTTGTTTTGTCTGCTTTCTTATGTTGTATTTTGTCTTGTGTATTATTAAATATTAGTGGCAGTGTCATGGTGTCTACATAGCGTAACCTAGTCAACAACATGTTGTCAACTCGGCCAGCAGCAGACGACATGACTGCTCTTCTTGACTGGCAGCAGTCCAGGAGACAGAGGGACTCCATGGCCTCCGGTCGTCAGCACTCTCTAGTTCGCAAACATGTACATAGTCACCTCCCTGCTCACTGCTGTCACTTTGCGCATACTCTTCTACCCTCAGCTTCTCAGCTCCTTCCTCTCCCTGATCTTCTCTGCTGCTTATTGCTCATCTCTCTTGTTAGCTCTGATGTCCTATGCTCTGCTGCTCGTGGTGCTGAATGCTGCTGCTAGAGAAGGTGGGGCCTGTTGGTATTCGAGTATGGGAGGAGGGACTGGATGATTTAGATGGGTTTATGTGCTCAGGTGAGGTCTTTGACCAAGTGCCTAGTGGGCTATGTCCCACTCTCCAGTTTCGTGTTATTTAGTTCTATATTCGCCGGTTAGGCTAAGCCAACTTATTGGCTAGCCATCACCATGGCGGGTACCTTGGTATCCTTGCTCCATAGGCTGCCGCGATAACTATGCAGTGTTATGCATGTGCTTGGTACATATTGAGTTTCCATTTGTGATTATTTGTTCGTAGCCAGGACAATATAGATATACTATATGGGTTGGCTTCTTACATCTTGTATTTCAGTCATTGCACAATATGGAGCAACATAGCAGATCTTTCAAATTTTAATCTGGCTTCATTCTGCAAATATTACATGTTTGAAATAGCTCAATCTTCTAAGATTTTGTTACATGTGTTGATGTTTGTTCTGTACCTCGTTAATTGTGTCATTTGTGTCAACACATGTAACAAAATCAGCACTCGCCGACACAAATAACACAATTAACGAGGTACAGAACATTAGTGTTAGTGTAATATTTTGTTACATGTGTTGATGTTAGTGTAATATTTTATTACATGTGTTAATTCTGACCAAGCGGTATTCAAGTGGTGCGACTGTACTTGGAACTGTTACAACAGGCGTTTGAGGCACTAGAACTTTTAATTTCTTTGTGTCTTTTTTGGGTCTCTGGGTTACTTTCGTCTTTTTCGTAATTTAAGGTAGTACACCTACAACTATAATTGAATGTCCACTGAGCTTACCTTCTACCTGATGCATAAAGATTACCATGATCATTGTTAGTAAATTTATTAATACATTGCAATTTTCTGAAGTATGTATCTGTGCTTACTGCTTAGTGTATATAGATCATTATAACCTTTTCATGATCTATTGAAGCAACAAGATGATGTTTTTCTTCATTGTTAATGGTCAAATTTCTATCTCTTTACGAAATCTACTGATTCTATGGAGAGGTATGATACCATTTTGTTGAGTAGAGCTCCACAGGAAATTGTTGTGTGAATATCAGTAAATTTCTTCTTATAACATACTTCCTCCGTATCAAAATATAAGATGTTTTAGCATGTTTGGGGCCCAAATGTATCTAGACATGTTTTAGTGCAAGATTTATTTGGGATGTATCATTCCTCACAATATTTGTTTTGTTGGCTGCTAGGTGAAGTTTTTGATTGAAGATGCAAAAGGCGGTGGCGCACTGAATGTTGCTGGGAGTTCCGGTAGCACAAATGCTGCTTCAAGTAGTTCTTTGCCATCAATGTTCCCTGCTGGTAGTGCTCCCCCACTTTCTCCTAGGAGCACTGCTGGCTCCCCCGTGTTATGAGACGAGGATCTGGAGCTGGACCATCAACCTTGGGATCTCCTCTAAAATTAGTCAGTGAACCTGTGAGAGAGGTTATACCTCAGGTGCTTTTCATCTGTTCTTTCTATTATTAATGTAGTATTTGTTTCTACTCTAACTATTCAAGCGTCTTTCTTGTTAAACTTAGTTCTTCTATTCAATATATTTGCAGTTTTACTTCAAAAATGGGTGCCCTCCACCAAAAGATTTGAGGGAGCAATGTTTGTCAAGACTAGACCATCTCTTTTTTGCCGGCGAGGGACTCCAGATACAAGGTGACTTTTTATAAGGGTTTCATTTGTTTGTTCATATTGAAGTGCATTCTTAAGTTCGAATGTTTTATTTGTCCATAACAGAATTCAGACAAGTCATAAAAGATATATGCAAATTACCATCGTTCCTCTCTGGTGTTCTTTTCAAGAAGATTGATGCTGCTTGCTCCGGAACTGTAACAAGGTATGGTGCTTATTCAACATCTCAACCGTGGCTACATTAGCATATGTTGAAATATCGCGAATCTTAATTGTCCGGTCATGTTTCGAGTATATGACAAATACTTCGTGTAGCTTAGAACCTGGGCTTGCCAACTGTAGCCAAACATTTGGTCGAACACTAGTTCATTATTGAATATTAACTTCTTTTTACTATGTAATATTTGAGATGGAACTTTCCTCATAATAAATTTAACCTCTGATTGCACAACCGGTGTTAAAAATCTGTGGTTCCTTGTGCTTTTCTACTGAGGTTGGCTTCCTGATGGTTAGAGGAGCAGGGCGGGGAGAGGGGAATGGGGCGGTTTGAAATTCCATTTGGTCTGGTGAGGGTTCGGTTCTGTGGGACGATTAATGTTTTGGACATGGGAGCATGCTGTTGCGGGTTGGTCTGCAGATGGATTGGTTTTTAAACCATTACCAGGCTGAAGCCTTTGTCTAGTATAATTAGACAGAGCAGAAGCAAGCAGAAACTGCTTATCCAGTTTTTTTGTAGCCTGCATTATAGTATGCTTAGCCCCTGTTTTCTTATTCACCTAGCACTTCAGCAGTCAAGGTGGCAACGGGGACGGGGATGACCGGGGATGGCTCCACCGTCCCCGCCCCGTTCCCCGCCAATCCCCGTACCCGCCATCCCCATGAAGCTTCTCGGGGGGATAATCGGCCCCGTCCCCGACATTGACGGGTACCCGCTGCCCGACGGGGACTCCACGGGGACCTGAAGATGCAGTTGAATCAAGGAAAGCAAGCTTCCGAGGGGGCGGCCGGCAGCAGCTCACCACACGCGAGTCGACTGGCCTGCTCATCGCCTCCTTACCCGACCTCGCCGCGTTGGATGGAAGGGGATGGGAAGGGATGACCGACGAGGCAAGTGGAGCCTGACATTGTCGGCTTCTCGCAGCTCTCCTCTCTATGGACGAGGAGGACTACTGGAAGGAGATGACGCCGGCCGCCGCTGGTGCGAGTCATGGTCCTCGTGGATCCATGAGAGACTTCGATTTGGGGCAAGGTCGAGCGAGAGAATGAGGAAGGAGACGAGAGGTGTGAGTCGTGGCCTCGTGGGCTCTGGCGGCTGGGTGGGGTGTGGAGGGTGAGGAATACGTGGATGAGGTGCGTTCGTGCTGTCAAGGTAGGGTTTGTTGTTTAGTAGATTGTTTTGTGACGCTGACATGTGGGGTCTCGGGTCCCCGTGGAGACTCCATGGGGCATTTTTTCTCCCCGTCCCCGCCCCGTTATGCTACCGGGTACCCGCCCCGCTATCCCCATGGGGCAAATTCACCCCCCATCCCCGATTCTTAGCGGGTATATCCCCGCGGGTACCCGTCCCCACGGGGAAAACTGCCAACTTGATTCAGCAGGCATGCTTCTCCATTATTTTCTTTGCTTGAATTGCAATTGTAAACTACATAAGCTTATGTTTCACTTCCCCTTGCTTTCATAGAACCATTTTATATATCACACATCTTTGGTGTTTCATGTCCGCGCTGATTACCCCCTACCCTGCGGCCCAAACACACAGTAACATTTTATGTTTCTGATTTGACATGAGCACTTTTTTTCCTAAACTCAGGGATGCATTTATCGAGTACTGGATTAATGGCAATAAGATAACAATGGATACACCTAGCCAGATATTTGAAATATTAAGAAAGCCTGGTTACAGTTATCTCACTCAGGTCAGCGTTTCTTCTTTCCTCTGTTTGTTCTTGGTGTACACATATATATGACCGCAACTGGACAAGATAATGATTCTGCATTACAGATTTTTCTTTCAAGGGAACACTAATTCTCCATAATTTGTACAGGAGGACTTTAAGCCTGTCCTTAAAGAACTCTTGGCAACTCACCCAGGTTTAGAGTTCTTACAGGGCACTCCTGAGTTTCAAGAGAGATACGGTAACTTCTTTATCCAAGTTACCTGGTAGCTGCTGGCTATTCAACCTGTATTCTTCATGTCTATTGTGCATTGGATGTGCATTTTGAGCCATCTGTTCTATAAAAAACAAACGCCACCTGTAGTTTATATAATGAAAAAAGTTGATCCCAAGCAAAATGTTTTCATTTGCAAATTGTTATGTTTCTTCAACGCAATTTCGTATCCTTCACTATATTTTTTCGGACATATACCCTTTTACTAATGAAGCCTGACAATGTAAAAGGATAAGGCATGGAGTCCTTTTAAATCTTCTATTTGCATTGAGCTGAAGAGAATTAAACCATGCCTGATGTTATAGTAGGGAAGTACCCATTACACTTTGTCACTAGAAAGTTAAACTGAGTGGTTTTGCTAGAAGCTATATATATATTTATAGGAATTCTGTGCCGGTGTCGGAAGATGTATTAATATCTATAAAAGATAAGCTGTCCTTTTGACTATTTGAAGAACTCAGTAAGTGTTTCACCTTCCTATACTCTAGATGTTTATATGGTATGGAAAACTGAAAGTCCCAGACCCCCAGAGCGATTCTAATGTAAACAATTACTGGGGGATGATGTCATGTCTGGTTAAGTACCCCTTGTTTGTTTGTTTCCCTGAAGAAACAATCTGGTTAGCAACATAGGAAATGGTATACTATAGTCATGAGTATCGTTATGCAAATATAAGCTGCTTGCAGATAGAGTGTTCTCCTTTTTTTTAGAAAATGACATCGATTTTGTGGTGTCTAATGGATATTATGAACTAATGCCGGTGATGTTCCTGCATCTCATTCATCTGCTAATCATTTTTTAATGCATTTTTCAGCGGAGACTGTAATATACAGAATCTTTTACTCCATAAATAGATGTGGAAATGGCCATTTAACCCTCCGAGAGCTAAAACGTGGGAATTTAGTAGCTGCGATGCAGCAGCTGGATGAGGAAGAGGACATCAACAAAGTACTGAGGTAATTCATTTATGGAATTGCATGCCCATTTCTACATGCATCCCCAATGTCTCTCGGTGCAATGAGGGTTTCCATTATAATTAGGATTTAGCTCCTTACATATTGTGTCTTGCATGTTATTATGGTGTTTGGTGGCTCGCAGGAATTCCGGGCTTCACTTGATGCTACTTTATGTAGCAAATAAAGAAGATTTTACATTTTTTTGTATGAGTTTATAAGCTTGTCATATCTTCTGCAGATATTTCTCATATGAGCATTTTTATGTGATCTACTGCAAATTTTGGGAGCTGGACACAGATCATGATTTCCTGATTGACAAAGAGAACCTTATCAGATATGGAAATCATTCATTGACCTACAGAATAGTTGATAGAGTCTTTTCACAGGTTAGTCCGTTCCTAGTTTATATTGAGAACCGAGATGCTGCTTTGCATTACTGTTAATATTTGTGCATTTACATTGGCTGTTATACTACTACTCAGGTCCCAAGGAAGTTCACAAGCATAACCGAAGGAAAGATGGGTTATGAAGATTTTGTTTACTTTATTTTGTCAGAGGAAGATAAATCATCTGAACCTAGCCTTGAGTACTGGTAATTGTGTTCTCTGGTCTGATGTCTTCTATATTACCTGTAACTTCTTGCCTTGGGATTGCTTTAATTATAAAACAATTATATCCTTTGAATGTGTTCCAGGCATTGAACTTCCATGTCAAGTCCCAACAATTGTTTTAAATGAAAATGTTGTTCTAATTAGTATTTGATTTGCTGTAAAGCATGTTGCTTCAAATTTCTGACATGGTGGTACCCCCGTGTATAATTGAGTTGTGAAGTACATTTTCTTGAGAGGAGTACATTTGTTTATTACATTATCTGTGTAGCATGTCTACGAATCATCATATATATATATATATATATATATATATATATTTTCATATACTCCTGTTATATACTCCTGGGTGTACATACTCCCATGCTCAATATACCTCACATACGAGGGTATTATACCTCTTTATAATTTTTTATATACCTCATTAATTATTCTAAGATACCTCAATGCAAGTAGTATGAAAAAAATTATCACCAAGGTCCTCAATTTTTTTATATACCATTATTTCATACAAAAAAGCAGTATATGTGCAAATAATATAAAATTTATAGATTCAAATGAAAAATTTCACGTAACTCACTTTGGGGTATCTACTATTAAATAATGAAGTATATTAAAAATGATAAAGAGGTATGTATGATTCACCTATGTGGTATATTGAACGTGAGAGTACGTACGCCTAGGAGTACAGAACTATTTTCATATATATATCTTTACTTATTGGACATTGCAAACAATTTTTACAGGTTTAAGTGCATTGATCTTGATGGCAATGGCATTTTAACTACCAATGAAATGCAGTTTTTCTATGAGGAGCAGTTGCATCGCATGGAGTGCATGGCACAGGAACCTGTGCTCTTTGAGGACATATTGTGCCAAATGATTGATATGATTGCACCAGAGGTATCATCCTAAATATAACTGTGATGCTTCCCCCTCCCCCTCTTATCTGTAGCAGTGGAATACAAAGAGGTCCAAAGGCAATGGCGGAGGAATTGTATTGTTTTGTTAAAAAAATCGTGCATTCAAAGTATGCCCTTAACTAAAGTTAATAAATATGTTCTTTTCTGCAGAATGAGACCTATTTTACATTGCGGGACTTGAAAAGGTGTAAACTCTCAGGAAATATATTCAATATCCTTTTCAATCTCAACAAATTCATGGCATTTGAAACCCGTGATCCATTCCTCATTCGCCAGGTAACCGCTGCTTGCAATAAATTTTTTGAATCTACTTCCACTATTTAGTTAGAAGTTGGATCATTTTTAATTGCAGGAGCGTGAAAACCCAACTTTAACTGAGTGGGATCGGTTCGCCCATAGGGAATATATTAGACTGTCGATGGAAGAGGATGGTGAAGATGCTTCAAATGGAAGTGGTGATGTGTGGGACGAGTCACTTGAAGCTCCATTTTGAATTATGTGAGTATATCTTGTGTTTTTGGATGAACTTACATATGGCATATAGTTAAATGAATTATGAAAACCAGGACATATGATATTACCAGCATTGATTAGATTTCAGAGTTTTGATTCTACTTATTTGAAAAAATTGGATCAACCTAATATATGCCCTTCGCCAGTATGTTACCAGACTATTTTCAACTATGTAGTGATTGCATGAATCCCTCATGCTTTTAGTCACACACTTCTCCATGTTCTAGTGCTGAAAAATTCTTTAATTCTCAACAGAATAAAAAACAAGTTGCTTAATTGTTCAAGACGTTTGCTGTTGTCCATCTCTACAGTTCAGGAGATAAATGTTATAAAATTATTATGTTCCAACGTTTCAATTTTTTTTATTACGTTCCATATCTAAAAGTAAATGCCCGCTGTGGGTTGATCAATTTCAGAAAACTGAAATGTGATTGAGTGGTTTACACAAAAAGTGCTTAGGTACATTGCAATTTATTGTCACAAGCAGAGTATTTTGATTATGGCGGCCAGCTGCATGCTACAAGTTTCATAACCCCCCTCCTCCTAAGCAGCTACATGGCTCCTCTTTATATCGCATAAACTGGGCAGCGATGGTTTCTTCAGAGCATTTCGACTTTCCTGCATCTTTGTCACCATAGTTATTATGTTTATAGAGTTAAATCTTGTATAGTATGGGAGTTATATGAGATGGTTTTGAAACAGTAATATTTACGGGAAGAATGATACATCTTTGAAATGATAGATTTGTCGTTTCACCTGATTAAAAATTAGTCCAGTATCAAATTTACCAAATGTTCATTAAATTTTTGTTCTATATAACTTGTATGTGACCTGGTAATTTGGCTGACTTTCATATGAATAAATGATGATTTGATGAGAAAATAATCCAACCTTGATATGTTTGCAGCACTTCCTTGCTGAACTGTTCCACTATTGTCCTTTTTTTTCATTAACAGGCTTCGCACCCTAATTGGTTGGATATGGATGACATTGGTTGGGAAGAAGTGTAAAGGTTTTGGCTAGCCAGCAGAGGTCATTGCCGGCTCGCAGCAGTTTCAGTAACAGCAAAGACTACTTATGAGTTTTACTGTGCAGGTCTGATTTGATATTATCGGTTGTCCAGTTGTGCAAACATTTTTGCTTGGAAGGAAGAATGGGAAGTTAATGTGAGGGCCTCCTGCATACTGACAAGGCAACACCTCAGCAGCCTCAAATGATACAGAAGTGGGGGACCTTTCGTGGCCCACCTTTTTTCTCATCGTGTTCTGATTGTTGCTTTAGGAGGGGATGTCGGTTAATTCGATTGCTGTGCTCAAATTTTGGAGCTGAACTGATGTTTGGCTGCCATTTTCTTTGTTAATTTGTGGATGTGCGAGAAAGCAATTCCATCATTAACTTCGATCATGATATGTAACTTTCTGTTTAGTTCATTATGTCGTTTTGTCGCGATTCTTGGTACATTTTGGGAGGAAAGATAGACCTCAAGACATGGCTGGGTGATGTCATTTGTAACATTAACAAGTAACTGTGCATGCGGTGCATAAATCTGAACAGAAAGGTAGATTACATTGGCAATCCGGTCTTCTGTTGTACTGGCATCTGGTTTTGTGCGTTTACATATCAGTTGTGATTCACTTGAATTTGTGCTCGTGTGTCCAAACCTCCAATTGGTTTGAGAAGTTCAGGTTTATTTTGTGACTGTTGTTTTCCTTGTGAAACCAAGTTGGGCGTGTTGCACATCACAACGCAACCAATAGATGCTGCCATAACTTGCATGCAGTACATGTTCTCATCCGCAGCGGCCTGCTGTGCATATCCACTCAGACGCTCAAATCCAAATCCACTAGGGGTCGGCAGTTGGCTGTTAGATCTGAGGTGCTTGGCTAATACACGTAGCACGCACGATTAGCTGGCTAGAGCGTGTGACAATGGCTTTAGTGGACGTGAGGGGATCCCCGGTTCCATTTGTGTACAAATGAAACCATTTTTGTCGTGAAGAAGCTGGATCCACAAGGGACGCTGGTTGTACAAGTGTACGCGTTACAATGTGAGTTCATCATCGTGGTTGTTCTTGGGGAAATTCTTGTTTTAGTTTCACTCGGGGGTTTGTGGTGACGTGGCGGCAATCTCCTGACAGGTTTCCCCGCTCTATCCCCATTCTCGTGGTGTGCCTAGCATCGGTGGAGCGTGTGTGAAGTTGTGTGTTTGGTAAATTTCTTGGATTCTGATCCGTTTTTGTGTTCCTGGGCGTGGTTAAAGGTCTAACTTCTCATCATCAATGACTTGCTCTAGTGCGTTGGTTTGCTCACACAATAACTTGCAACAAACTCTACTAAGACAAGTTTTGTCTGGCTCCGTTGAGTGAAGTGTGTTGGTTTGCTCGCACAATGACTTGCAACAAACTGTACTAGGACAAGTTTTGTCTGGCTCCGATGAGTCAAGTGCGAGGTGCCTTCGACTCGCTCCAGTGTTTATAGTCGTCGTTAGATGAATTACGGGTCTATTTGTAATTCTTGTTACTTTTAGCTTTCTTTGAAGTACTGTTGATGATTATGTAGTAGATCGTTACTTTTAGCTTTCTTTGAAGTACTGTTGATGATTATGTAGTAAATCGTGAAACTAAAAAAAAAACTCATAAATTCTCCACGTAGGCAACCATGTACGTAGCTACCGTTGCACACGCACTAAGGTAGCAAAAAAATTAACCTTTCAATTAGCCTAAAAAATTAGCGTATTCCCCCTCTAGCACATCATAAATTTTTTTTTTGACGAGGAAACTAAAACTTTCATTACCCAGAATGCACAGCAATATCGCTGGCACCAAAACAGATACAAAATCTGGAGCATCTCCCTCCCAGCCCGTACACGCAACATCCGCTCGCAGGCCAAATTGAACAAGGGAGTGAGCTACCACATTACAAGATCAAGGAGCAAACTGAAAAGAGAACGACTCGAAAGAGTCAACACACACACTTCGCACCTCTTTCAGCAAGACACCGATGTTAGCCAGATCGTAGTCCTTCGTCTGAAGCGCCTCACCAAGGTCTGCGAGTCGGACTCAAAGAACACGCGATGCAGTCCGATCGCAACAGCACCTTCCACTGCCGCAAGACAAGCCTCTGCTTCAGCCTCTGACGTTGGATAACTTGCCTGCTGCAGCTGCTACGAATTGGCCAGTATCTGTTCTTGCAATAAAACCCCAGGCTCCATTACGAGAGTTAGGAATAAATGAAGCGTCAAAATTGACCTTCACATGGTTTTCAGGTGACAACAGCTCCTGACAGTGCAGATGTGATTGCACCGCTGCCATTCTGAAAGTCCAGGACATGGCGCTGAATAATATGGCAAACCTCCTCCTTCTTCCGCTCCTTTCCCTCTGCAATTTTCTTGTTGCGGACTGCCCACCAGTCCCAAAGCAGTCAGGATCAGATCACGTCTAACACTCGGTAATTCACAGATCATCTCAAACATTGCCAATGGTGTTGGTGCAACAAGGAGGGACAAACGTATGTCCTCCACCATTAGTTCACGCCAAACTGCCTTCACCATTTTGCATTTCAGAAATAAATGGCCTCCATCCTCATTGAGTCGACCACACATCGGACATCTCGTGTCCAGTTCCACGAACTTCCGCTTAATATTCATCCGGGTCAGTAGGCTATTGTGGCATAGACGCCAAATAAAAATTCGCACCTTGCCTGGCAGCTTCAGACCCCAAATCTTCTTCCACATAGGATTAAACCTCGCACGTGCAGTCGAAGAACTTGTAATTCTATCCTCTTTCGCCTCCCTCAAATTAATTCCCAGCCTGTACACTGATTTGACTGAAAAAATTCCTTTATTGTCAAAATGCCAAGCCACCAGATCCTGCATATCTGATCGAATAGGAATAGAAAGGATCTCCTTGACATCATCTGGGTGAAAAATTGCGCGGACCAACTGCTCATCCCAAATATAGTTTTCCTGATCAATTAGGTCGCTCACCTTCATAGGTTACGTGGGTGAAATCTGTCCATGATCGAAATAAGCGGAACCAAACCTTAAGCGGAACCAAACCTTTAAGTAGTACAATAATTTATTTAATTTTGAATCGTACAGTTTTAAAATAGCAATGGCCTATTAGCTCAGCTGGTTAGAGCGTCGTGCTAATAACGCGAAGGTCGCAGGTTCAAGACCTGCATGGGCCACACTTTTTAATTTTTGACTCGTTAATGTTTATGTTAACTAAAATTCCAGCCCTGATAACTGTTCCTCTCAGTTCTACGTTTCATAATTTTCACAGAAGACCTGCATGTGCCACAATTTTTTTTACTTGTTAATGTTAACTCCGCCTATGTTGTCTCAACATAGCCGGTCCCAAGCCCGGATAAAGGAGGAGGGTTGTGATAGGCTTGGCAAGCCAACGGAAAAAACCCAGCCACTCTTATGGAGATGAAACCCAAAAGAACTCGTTGGGGCGTAACCCTCTTAGCGACGCGCCATATCGGAACCCGGGTGTGGTGTCAAATGGGCAAGGGCCGGGCCGCCACCCCCTTGGTGGCGCGCCGTATCTTGATCTGGATACGGTGATAAGTGAGCAAGGATCGGGTCGTCGCATCCTTAGTGGCGCGCTGCATCGACGCCCGGGTGTAGTGAAAAATGAGCAAGGGTCTTCGCATTTGACTCGACGAGTGCGGAGGGTAAGGAAGTTAGCCGAGCCTAGGAGGATCCGCTTAGGTAGCTGGAACGTAGGTCCCTGACGGGCAAGTTACGGGAGTTAGTTGATACGGCGATAAGGAGGCGTGTTGATGTCCTATGCGTCCAAGAGACCAAATGGAAGGGACAGAAGGCGAAGGAGGTGGAGGATACCGGCTTTAAGCTGTGGTACACGGGGACAACCTCAAACAAAAATGGGGTAGGCATCTTGATCAACAAGAGCCTCAAGGATGGAGTAGTGGACGTCAAGAGGCAAGGAGACCGGATTATCCTAGTCAAGCTGGTTGTTGGGGACTTAGTTCTCAATGTTATCAGCGCGTATGCCCCGCAAGTAGGCCACAACGAGAGCACCAAGAGAGAGTTCTGGGAAGGTCTCGAGGACTTGGTTAGGAGAGTACCTACTGGTGAGAAGCTCTTCATAGGAGGAGACCTCAATGGCCATGTGGGTACATCTAACACAGGTTTTGAAGGGGTGCATGGGGGCTTTGGCTATGGCATCAGGAACCAAGAAGGGGAGGATGTCTTAAGCTTCGCCCTAGCCTACGACATGGTCGTAGCTAACACCCTCTTTAGAAAGAGAGAATCCCACCTAGTGACTTTCAGTAGTGGCCAACACTCTAGCCAGATTGATTTTGTCCTCTCTCGAAGAGAAGATAGACGCGCTTGCCTTGATTGTAAGGCGATACCTGGAGAGAGTGTTGTCCATCAACATAAGCTGGTGGTGGCTGACTTCCGTTTTTGGATTCGTGTCCAGCGGGATAAGCGCCCAAAAGTTGCTAGAACAAAGTGGTGGAAGTTAAAGGGAGAGGCAGCTCAAGCTTTTAAGGAGAGGGTTTTTAAGGAGGGCCCTTGGGAGGAAGGAGGCGATGCAAACAGTATGTGGATGAGGATGGCGACTTGCATTCGGAAGATTGCATCAGAGGAGTTTGGGGTGACCAGGGGAAGTAGAAGGGATGCTAAGGATACCTGGTGGTGGAACGTTGAGGTCCAGAAGGCTATTAAGGAGAAGAAGGACTGTTTCAGACGCCTATACCTGGACAGGAGCGCAACCAACATGGAGATATAAGGGGGCAAAGAAGGCCGCAAAGCGAGCGGTGAGCGAGGCAAGGGGTCGGGCGTATGAGGACCTCTACCAGCGTCTAAACACGAAGGAAGGCGAAAGAGACATCTATAAGATGGCGAAGACGAGAGAAAGGAAGACGAGGGATGTCAACCAAGTCAAATGCATAAAGGACGGAGCGGATCAACTCCTCGTGAAGGACGAAGAGATCAAGCGTAGATGGCGAGAGTACTTCGACGACCTGTTCAATGGAGAGAATGAGAGCTCTACCATTGAGCTAGACGATTCCTCCGATGATACCAGCCGACGCTTTGTGCGGCGTATCCAGGAGGCTGAGGTTAGGGAGACTTTGAAGAGGATGAAAGGAGGCAAGGCAATGGGCCCTGATGGTATCCCCATCGAGGTGTGGAGAGGCCTTGGAGACATAGCGATAGTATGGCTAACTAAACTTTTCAACCTCATTTTTCGGTCAAACAAGATGCCCGAAGAATGGAGGCGGAGTACATTAGTGCCAATCTTCAAGAACAAGGGGGATGTTCAAAGTTGCACTAATTACCGTGGAATCAAGTTGATGAGCCATACAATGAAGCTATGGGAGAGAGTCATTGAGCACCGTTTAAGAAGATTGACAAGCGTGACCAAAAATCAATTTGGTTTCATGCCTGGGAGGTCTACCATGGAAGCCATCTTCTTGGTACGACAACTTATGGAGAGATACAGGGAGAAGAAGAAGGATCTTCATATGGTGTTCATTGACTTGGAGAAGGCGTATGATAAGATACCACGGAATGTCATGTGGTGGGCCTTGGAGAAACACAAAGTCCCAACAAAGTACATTACCCTCATTAAGGATATGTATGATAATGTTGTGACAAGTGTTCGAACAAGTGATGGCGACACCGATGACTTTCCAATTAAAATAGGACTGCACCAGGGGTCAGCTTTGAGCCCTTATCTCTTTACTTTGGTGATGGATGAGGTCACAGGGGATATACAAGGAGATATCCCATGGTGTATGCTCTTTGCGGATGATGTGGTGCTAATTGACGATAGTCGGGCGGGGGTTAATAGAAAGTTAGAGCTGTGGAGGCGGACTCTAGAATCGAAAGGTTTTAGGCTTAGTAGAACCAAAACTGAGTACATGAGGTGCAGTTTCAGTACACTAGGCACGAGGAGGAAGAGGTTAGGCTTGATGGACAGGTGGTACCTGAGAAAGACACCTTCCGATATTTGGGGTCTATGCTCCAAAGGATGGTGATATCGATGAAGATGTGAGTCATCGAATCAAAGCTGGTTGGATGAAGTGGCGCCAAGCTTCTGGCGTCCTCTGTGATAGGAAAGTGCCACAAAAGCTAAAAGGCAAGTTCTATAGGACGGCGATTCGACCTGCGATGTTGTATGGCGCAGAATGTTGGCCGACCAAGAGACGACATATCCAACAGTTAGGTGTAGCGGAGATGCGCATGTTGAGATGGATATGTGGCCACACAAGAAAGGACCGGGTTAGGAATGATGATATACGTGAGAGAGTTGGGTAGCACCAATTGAAGAGAAGGTTGTCCAACACCGTCTAAGATGGTTTGGTCATATAGAACGTAGGCCTCCGGAAGCGCCATTGCATACCGGACGGATAAAGCGGGATGAGAATGTTAAGAGGGGTCGTGGTAGGCCAAACTTGACATGGGAGGAGTTAAAGAGATCTGAAGGATTGGAATATCACCAAAGAACTAGCCATGGATAGGGCTGCGTGGAAGTTAGCTATCCATGTGCCAGAACCATGACTGGTTTCGAGATCTTATGGGTTTCAACTCTAGCCTACCCCAACTTGTTTGGGAATAAAAGGTTTTGTTGTTGTTGTTGTTAATGTTAACGTCAACTAAAATTCCAGCCCTGATCATTGTGCCTCAGTTCTACGTTTCCACGATATAACTTTCACAGAAAAAGAACATTTCACCATTTTTTCCTCCATCTTACACAAGAACTCATCCTTCGAACTTAAGTAGCTAGCATATATAGGTACCAACCAGCATTGGTAACTGTCACCACCACTTCTCCATTTAGAAATAGATGGCCAAGTGGAATGCAAACTACAAAGCTACAATAGCAGATGCACGCTACTGCTACGGCAAACTATATGTGTCGTCTTTCTGACTTTTTTTTTGATACTCCTCGTTCTGTGTTACAGCTCTAGTATCTGAACTCGTACACCAACTCAACACCACACTCACACCACACTCACACACCCCTAGTGCACAAGCCTAGATCCTATAACTATAGGCACAGCACGCAAGTTTACCCAGTGTCCCGAAGGATCATTAGTCGTATGGAGCGCACATGCGTATGAGGAGACATCCCAGGAAATTCGGCCACTATGTGACTCGAACCTGGGATGGGCTGTGTGGCCACTGCCAACCACAACCATCGAGCCACAGCTCGTTCTGGTCGTCTTTCTGACTTGTGAATCCAAAATAGTACAGCGTGACGATTCGCCCTACCTCCAAGCACATCAGTAAATAGTCCGCAAAGCTACCTTTAAGATGTGACACGGGCACCATTTTGACATTCGAACAACCGGAGCATAATTGCATAGTAGTGGAACACCATTCTGTAAAGAACCATCAATATGAAGTTTGGGCCATCGGTCAAATCTCATAACAGCACCTGGAGAAAAATAAAGACCATAGTAAGGAACCATACAAACTCCTAAACATAAAATAAATCATTTAGTAATTTCAACTGTTTACTCTAGAATTATATTTTGAAATGAAAGTTTGAGCGAGAATTGATTAGGCCTCCGTCTGGTATCATCTTAGATTATGATAACCTCGCTTGATTGAGCCACTTTTATTGGGTGTTTAGCTAGCTGTTCTTTGCTTGATCAAGCAGCAAAGATGTATCATCTTGTTCTCAAACATACAAGATGGGGAACATGCAGAGAACATCCATTGGATAACAGAGTTTATCTAACTTTAATCCTCATTACCAGATAGAGTCACAGAGTACTAGATTTGCTTTACTTATTTTCCATTGTAGCTACAAAATAAGCTCAGGACGGCACAACAGCGGCAAACTGAGCCTAAACCCATTTGTTTATGCTTAATGGGCACAGAAGTCATCAACTTTTATATCCCCGAGTATAAGCGGCCAGAGGTATCAAATCAGATTTGGACAACTGATGGACCCTTTTAACACGTTTAGGGGTGTAAGTACATGGTTCTAGAGTTTGTGGACCTGAGTGACTAAGACGCGCCAGGTCGAGGACTGTGGACTACTCTACTCTTTGAACATCACTAGAATATATAGAACTGAAAATCTAGATAATATAAGTTGAATTTCAAATTTTAGCTGCAACTGACTGAAAAAGATGGCAGCAATCTCATACTTGAAACTTCATTCATAAAATTTGCAACATAAAGAGCCACTGGATAAAACAGAAAGGACCTTGTACTTGTACCTTCGCTTGCCGAGACGCTATGCATAACTTCCAGAAATTATTTGCTAAGTTAAGCTGAGTTCCATATTTCTTAACTACAAAGTATCTTCAAGAACATTACACTCTAGTGAAAGGATCTTGCAATCAACTAACTCCCGATGCAGCCTTTCTGCTTCTTCAATCCTGCCTGATTTGGCGACTCTTCTGACTATAGATAGATAAAATGAATTACTGTTGTTTTTTATTTCTGATACCATTACTCTCAGTATTTCAGCAGCAGCTTCCCCTTTACCATATCTGCATAATGCCTGGATCACCATGACAAAAGTAGTTGTTTTAACCTGAAAGCCAAGAGCAAGCGTCCGATTCAAGAGCTGCAGGGCCTCTTCAGCTCTGTTTTTCTTACAGAAGCCCATAATGAGTGAACCATAAGTAATGTCATCAGGACAGATCCCATCACTAGTCATCTCATCAAACAGAGCCATAGCTTTCTTCACCTCACCCTTGTTTGCTAAAGCATCGATCAGGGTGTTGTACGTGATTTGAACCAACTGCCATCCATTTTCTCTGATGCAATGTGCTATCGCAAGAGCTTCTTCAACCATACCGTCTTTGGATATGGAATTTAGAAGTGTGTTGTACGTCACTATATCAGGGAAACATTTATCGCTAACCATCTTTTCCAAAACATCGATAGCTTGATCTAGATGTCCATACTTGCAGAAGTAATTGATAAAGATATTGTAGGCGGTTACATCAGGCTCGCAATTTGCACGGTACATGTGGGTAATTAAATCACAAACCTCAGACCACCTTTTCTTGTTGCAGAGGGAATGTAGTAAAATGCAATAAGTTGTACCATTTGGCTCAAGGCCTTCAGCAATCAGACGAGTTAAGATGATCTTTGCATCCTTCAACCTGCCTGCTTTACATGATGCACTGATAAGAGCATTGTAGGTGACGACATCTGGTTGACATCCCTCCAGAGCAAGTTCTTCCAAGACTTCCATGGCACGCTTAGGACCGCAATTTTTGCATACGAGATCAACAAGCAAGGTGCTTGTCATGACATATGGTGGCCAACCTATCCTTAATTGCTCTTTCCAAAAGGCGATTGCCCTGTCATACATACGCTGGTTGCACATGCATCTGATCAGAGTGTTAAAAGTAATCCCACTCGGAGAGCTACCGGCATACCTCATCTCCTCCAATACGTCCATCGCAGAATTCAGCTGCCCTGAGCAGCAAAGTTGGGCGATCAGCATGTTGCAGGTGATAGTGTCTGGAATCCCACCCGAGAGCACCATAACCTCAAGAACGTCCCTGGCTTTATTCGCCTTGTCAGTTTTAACAAGGCCCCGGATTAACCTATTACAACACTTAGAATCCGGAACTTGTCCATGTAGCACCATTTCATCAATAATGCAGCAAGCCTGAATGAGCTTCCCATTGTTGCAGTACCGCCGAAGGTTGCCAGCGTAAAACATGCCTTTATCCTTTGTCAAATCCACCCCCTCGTCCGAGTTGTTCTGACCCAAGCGCTTCCATGGCTTAGCTTGCAGGGAATTAACGGACTTCTCAACGTCCGCAGGCTGCGCTCTGCCATTTGCAAGCGGTGCACGGTCCACCAAATCATCCCGCATCCTTCGGCCTGGATGCATCACTACCCCGTTACCCGCATTCTTCCGCCTGACGAAATCATCCCCTGACCGTGGCCGCTGGTAAGGCCTCATCACCACCAGATCGCCGCCATTCCTCTGCTCGGTCGTCCTAGGTGGGGAATCCAAATGCACCGCGTGCGCTCTAACCCTTGAAGAGTGCATCATCGTTGACGCGGTGACAACGATAACTGGCGCGGATCCACTTGACCACAGACCGCACCGGTGGCAGCCCGCTCCCGCTCCCCCCAAATGCGCCATTCTACTGGACCGCCATGTCGGCACGATTTGCGCCCTGGGCGCGCCTCCTCCGCCTCTGCAGAAATTAGGAAGGGGAAATTTTGAATCGGCGGAAATAGGAAGAGAGCAGTGCTTCTTCCTGCCAGCGAATCAGCGAAACAGCAGGGCGAACGGGGTTTAGGGTTCTTGCTTAGGTCTCCGCAATTGGAGACCATGTAAAAGAAACAAGCACAGCAAATTTCTGTAGTATGTAGAGTAGAGACTGTACCGGTGGTAAGGGTAACGCCGCGGCTAGAGCTGGAGTCGGTATCCTGGAGCGGCGCCGGGAATGGAGGACGGATGGCGTGAGGATATCCGCCTCAACGAGACGTGGTCCCGAGCGGCAGAGGTGGGCGGCGGCCGGACTCGCCTCGGCCTCACCCTCCGCGCGGCGAGCAAAGCTGTGAGGTGGCCGGGAGCTGCGAGTGGCAACAGGAGAGAAAGTGGTGCACGCCGCCGACTGTGGAAGGGAAGGAGGTCATATCGGGAGCGCCGGGAGGTGGGCAGGCCGTCCGTGAGCCCGCGTGCGTCCGTCCGTGGCCACTTTGGGGTAACCGGGCCACTGTGGGCCGACAGGTTGCCGCTTCGGGGGAATTTACAATTTGCCACACTTTAGTTTGGACCTCTATTATTTGTCACTCTTTACTTTGGCTTTTACTATTTGCCATGTATTAGACCAACTTCTTTTACTATTTGCCATGTATTAGACCAAATTCTTTACAATGAACTTCTTCGCCCGTGTATTTAGAACGTATTTTGGAGTTAAGAATAATAATAAATCTGTATAAAGGAGAAACAGGGCAAATTGTAAAGAATTTGGTCTAATACATGGCAAATAGTAAAAGGCAAAGTAAAGAGTGGCAAATAATAGAGGTCCGAACTAAAGTGTGGCAAATTGTAAATTCTCCCCCCTTTCCGAACGTCTTTCCCGGCTTTTGAACAAGGGAAAATAAACGAGGGAATTTGTCCGCTAACAACTCATTATCAGACCAAAAATCTTTCCAAAAAAGCACCGTGGAGCCATCACCAACAGAGGGTGAAAGGACAATGATGTCGCCTAGAGGGGGGGTGAATAGGCGATTAAAACTTTTCCGGTTTAGGCTTGCTAATTGCGGAATAAAACTAGGTATTTAAATTAACAAGCCGACAACCTAAATAAACTAGGCTCACCTATGTGCACCAACAACTTATGCTAAGCAAGACAAGCAACAAGGTGATAGCAATAGAATACTTCAAGCACGAAGGCTATCACAATGTAAGTTGCATAAGTAAAGAGCTCGGGTATAGGAATAACCGAGGCGCGCGGAGACGATGATGTATTCCCGAGTTCCTCCTTGAAAGGGAGTACGTCTCGTTGGAGAGGTGTGAACCGACACAACGGTTCAACAACCACAAAGGTTTCACCCTCTTCTCCGATGAACCGCACCACAAAGGTTTGGTTCACCTTCCACTATCGGTATTCCTTCGAGGCGGAATCCGGAGCCTTTCAACAACAATCCGGGGCACAACCCACAATGGGTTGGGGGCTCCCGAATGGCTCTCAACCACAATCCGAGGCACAAACCCACAATGGGATTGGGGGCTCCCGGACGGCTTCAAGTGACCACGCAAGGGTCCAACCACCACAAAGGCGTTTAGGGCCCGAAGACCCAAGAGTAACAAGTTCACAAGATTTCAACTTCCACGAATCCTCGTGGAGAGCACACCGATGCAAAAGGCAAGAGCACAAGTGCTCAAATCTCTCACTCTCAAATTCCAACAAAGCAACAAATGCTTATGGGGGAATAAGAGAGGAGGAACAAAGAGGAGATGCACCAAGAACTCCAAGATCATGATCTACAAGGTTTCCCTCACTTAGAGGAGAAATCGGTCGGTGAAAACGTAGATCAAGAACACCTCTCACTATCCCTCAAATATGAGCAAGAAACATGGGAGGGATTGAGAGGAAGAGCAAGCTTTGCAAAGTGCAACAATGGAGGAGAGAGGATATGAAAACTTGCTCAAAAGGTTGTGTATGTTACAAAAGGGAAGAAGAGCTATTTAAAGTTTCACTCGAAATATGGCCGTTAGGCAAAATTGGAGCCGGCCGAGTTGGCCCGGCCTGGCAACCGGCCCAGGCCGGCTGGCGAGCTGGCCAGACAAGCAAGCAAGCGCAGGGCAGAGCAGGCCAACGCGGCGAAGGAAACGAACCAGAGAGAGAGCGCCACGAAGCGAGCTGGAGGCTGAACTGCAGCGAGTCAACGCACTGACCGGGGCAGCGAACGATCGATCGATCGGCACGATCGACGAGGCCCAGCAAGGAAACGAACGAGCGAGCTGGGAGCGGAGCAAGCACAGGCAGCGAGCGGCCTGCGAGAAAGCCTGGCCCGACCTGGGCGCCGGCCTGGGCCGGCCTGCGGGCTGGCCTGCCACCCGAGGCCACCAGCCTGTCAGCCGGCCTGGGCCGGGCTGGCGGCCGGCCAGGCACCCGAGACCGCCGGCCTGGCAGCCGGCCTGGGCCGGGCAGGGGGCTGGCTAAGCGACACAAAAACTTCCGAAATTCATAACTATTTCTAGGAAAATCCAAATGCAACGAAACCAACTTTGTTGGAAAGATAACGACGAATGTTTTCCTACAAAAAGTGGAAATATTAAGGGTCACAAATATAGAGGGGATACCACACATGGAAAGGTGTGGACCCTATTTCGAGGAGGACCGGTAATATTTCCAACACCGAGAACGCAACAAGTTTTCCATCCGGACTCCGATTTCGATGATCTTTGGTTTGTTGGAATCGCAATGAGGAGCATTGCAAGATCATGCATAGAAACATCATAGTCCATCATGTGAGGAGGAAATCAAATGTAGAGAGGTAAAACCTCTCTATAAAAAGATGAACCGGCAAAACCTCCAAAACCGAAAACGCAACAAGTTGTCAATACGAAATCCGTTTTCGGTGAACTAGATCTTGGTATGGAGATGAACACAAGATCTACATTCTCACGTGGATAAAAGCCAAATAAGAACCAAGAAAGATGATATGCCAAATATGCAAAGGTTTGAGCTCTCCACAAAGATGCGATCAAGTTACTCACTTGAGAGCCCCTCTTGATAGTACGCCGTCTATCCTATAACCCGGTCTCCAAACTAACAACATGAGACCGGTAAAATAGAAAACCTATCAAGATCATACCTTTGCCTTCCGCATTCCACTTGAGCTCGATGATGACGATCTTGACTCTCTCAAGTTGGAACACCTTTCTTGATTGTGCTTGCTAGCACATGCTTAATGAAGACTTCTCCAAATACTCCCCCATACTCCATTACGGGAGAGACTCGCTAAGCTCCATCTTCATGTCTCCTTAGCACTTCAACTTCTCTACACATGACCATTCTTCATATAAACCCTTAAATAGAGCATTGGTCATCATGCCATCTTCAAGAGTCCAACACATGAACTCCAATGGACAAGATCTATAGAATATCTCAATGCAAACATTAGTCCATAAGGATTGTCATTAATTACCAAAACCACACACGGGGGCAACCATGCACTTTCAGAGGGCTTTTGAGCTGCAGCTCCGGCTCCAGCTGTTATTACACGCACTTTTCGCGAGCATCTGCTTACCCATATTTTGAGCAAGTAAAGTGGGTATGGGTATAGAAGATACAAGATTTGCGTAGCCAAAAAAAATTCATGTCCAACAGAGCCGACAACTCCTTCCGGTGGCGGTGATAATGGCGCGGTGGTGGGTGGCGGGGACGCTTGCCGGGGAGCGTAGACGGCGGCGTCGGCCTCCACCCGCTCTGGTTCGATTTTGGACAGACGGGAATGCGCGCTGCCATGGAGATGGTCGGCGGAGGCGCGGCGAGGTCGAGGGAGGTGCAACGGACGTTCGCTGGCGAGCGCACATGCTGGCAACAACGAGGGTCGCATCGGCCGGAGACAACAGTTGCCTTCTAGCCATGTTTTTGGCTGATGTGGCACTTATGCCAGTCTATTTGGGTCATTGGCGGGGAATACCCATATATGCCAGTTTGGAGCCAAACTTTGGATCATGACCCAAACATATGGGTCTGGAACCACTTATGGGTAAGCTCTTGTAGCTGTTTTTTGACACACAATACCAATAAAAGCAGTTTTGGCAAGAGGGTTTTTTGGGGTAAGCGGTTTGGAGATGCTCTAACATCAAAAAGCTTGGCCTCCTCGCTTTGCACCCGACCACATATTCAATTATTATCCGCTAAGAGCATCTCCATGGCGCTCCCAATAACTGCCACTCTGCAATTGCTTGACGGTTTCCAATAAACTGTTATGTCGACGTCGATAATTCAACACACACGACAGACACATCACCATATGGACACATAAGACAATGGCTAATGGATCCACTCCTAGAATATGTCGTCATCGCGTACACACCATTGTGCGTGAGTGCCAGCGCGGATTCAAAGATGGCTTGGAGAGAGCTCGTCGTTAGAGGAAGGGGATGTGGGGCAGGCAGCGATCTGAGCGCCAGAGGGAGCAGTTTCAGGGATAGAGCTAGGAACGGTAGATGGATAGGATCCATTAAACACTCAATTATTTAGTGGGGCCATATAGTCAATTTTTGACAAATTTATAGGCCAATCTACTCATTATTTAGAGGGGTTTTCAGAAAAAATCCGACATAATTAGCGGCGGCGAGGAAATCTTCCCGCACGGCGGTAGTGGTGGGGCTGACCGAAATAGGGACAATAGACTCTGGAAGCTGGAAGTTTCTTCCCATCATGTGGGAGCTGAAAGTTTCTTCCCCCAACTGTCTAGTTGTTTTAGGTACAATGGGACATTGGCCTACAAGAGTGGAGATGCGAGATATATGAGGCTCGTTTCTAGGTTTATCTTTGGAAAATTAAAGGTCGGACCAGTTTATGGATCTGAAATGGACTTTTTTTTTTGACAAAAACACGTAAAATAGCGGATATTTTAAGCTCTAATAATGTCAACTTTATACCTATAAAAAACCCACCTAAATGCGACTATCCTTTTATCTCGATCTTCTAAAATGCCCACAGTGTGGCCTAAACTTTACAAAATTGGAAATATTTCAAGAAAATCAAATCAGAGCCACCCTAGAGCCACCGAGGCACTCAGGCCGTCGCCTCTGTTCCACCCCCAAACCCGACGAAAACCACCAGACGGTCTCTCTCGGCTGTCCACCCCCGCCTGGCTCCCAGTCCCACCCCAAACTCCTACACGCCCGGCGGCTTGAAGCCCTAAACCATCGCCGGGACCCAAGCGCACGCATACAGCCGCCGTGATCGGAACCACCAGCCGCCATGCAGGGCTTCCCTGGCGGCACCCCGATGGGCAGCAGCTCCAGGCCACCATGCTCACCATCGAGCAGGCCTGCTCGCTCATCCAGGTCGGGCCCCCTTCCAGCCCCCTCCCGCGGATCTTCTCCACTTTTCCACCCTGCTCAATTCAGTTTCTCTGTTTCTGTTTCTCGGTGTCTCCGCCGAATCTAAGCATGTGATTTCTGTGCTAGGGGATACTTCCTGTCAAGGATTTACTGAAAATTTGATCTACTTGTCCATTGCCTGGCTAGCAGTTCCTTAGCTTGCACTATTTAGAATTTCCATGTAGCAATTGAGCTGGTTGCGAGGATCTATCGGCTGATACACGCTCACAAGTTTTATTGGTCAATGAGTTATCGGTTTCGTAGTCCAGTAATGCGTGCACTCTATTACGTTTACTGTGATCTGGTTTACCACTCGTTGAACTATGTAAAGAGTCTGCACTAGGCCATACAGTTCGCTGCTTTTATCTTGAACATCTTGTTTTGATTTTGACACTTGGATGCATCGTTGATTTTATGTTACTGACCAATTTATCTCAATTATACGATAATAATTCTTAACCAGTTAACCTTGGTCCATTCCATATTCACCTAATGTCACATCGGGACATTGCTTTAATGAACATTAGAACCATTTTCCTTTCTATAGATGTTTCGTCCATTTACTGTAAACTTTACTTAGGAGATAAATAGATAACCTTTTGGCTCTTGCATGATTTTGCAGGTGCACATGAATCCGTCTGAAGCGGAAAAAGTTCTAAGTTCACTCCATTCATCTCTGATGCCTTATCAAGCTTGCAGGTTTATTCTTGGTATGTTGTCGTATATATCTGCGCAGTTGCGCCTCTACAAAGATTGGAGTCAAATCTCGACAACGCTTAAGATAATTTCAGTTTTGACTTGGATTGCTTAGTAGGAGCTAGGACTTCTTTTATTACCAGAATTGCCCAACTACATAAACTTTGCACTGTGCAGTTTTTCTTTCTTTTGATTTTGAAACAAGAATCAACTGAAACCAATGTTGCAAAATGCCCCTCGTCTCATTTCTCCAAATCAGTTTGTAGACCAACTCAACTCAATTCATTTGTTTGTTATTTTTCCTGTAAGCTTATGCCAGCTGTGCTTGTACTTTACTATTTGCATAAATGTAGTGATCAGCAAAGTGAGTTATTGGGAAGAGAGGTTGTTTCCTTAGATAATGACAATCCAAGCTAGCCAAGTTGTGGACCTCTAGGCCTCTCTATGCTTCTGAAGTGGCCCAAGGCCATTTTGAGAAAGTGCCTACTACCCTTTTTTCAATAAAATAGTATATTTAAGAGTTATGTTAACTTCTGCTAGCTTTGTATACTCTGTAGTTTCCTAGGAGTGTGTTGTGCTTGCGCAAGCATAAGTCCATAGGCCGCCAACCATCTACGTGGCAAGTAATTTCTGAAAAATCTTTGGTCTGTGGAAGACTGGAAGCCTGCTAAACTCTATTTGATATATTGCTTGCTAATAAAGATTCGAGTTAAGTGGGGGCTAGTTGGCTTGAAGTCTCGTACCAACTCAACAGTAACGCGGAGCTAAAAGGAACAAGCTGGGATGTGATTGTATTTGCGTGCAAAATTTACTTCCTTAACGATGGTTGTCATATGCATTATTTGTTCGAATGGTCTAAATAGCTAATCTTTTTCATATCTCGTCCAAATCGTTGAGAGCTATGTATAACTATTACAGGGGTACATAGCAACATATATTTCTGTTATGCCATGTTAAAACCGTGACGAGCTGAAACTAACTACTTTCTTCTCCGGTTCTCCCAGAGACATCCCTAATGCCAAATGCAAGATTCCAAGCTGCTGGAGCAATTGGTGATGCTGCAATAAGGGAGTGGGGAATTCTAACAGACGAGAACAAAAGAAGCCTAATACTGTGAGTTTTTGTGAGGAATTTTAAGCCTGTACTTAACATGAGACGGTTGCAACAAAAGAAGCTTGTGTTTAATATAATCCTCCTAATGTTGTAGATATTGCTTGAACTACGTTATGGAGCATGCAGGTTCCCCTGATGGCTATGTGCAATCAAAAGTTTCTGCTGTGGCAGCTAGATTACTAAAAAGAGGCTGGTTCGTTTTTGCTGTTCTTCTTACCGTGCAAGTGTAATTGTAGATGTATCTTTTTCTTATGGCACTTTGCCTCTTCATACTAGCATGTTCTTAGCTTCCATTTACAGAAAGAGTGTTTTTATTTACTGTTCTTCCCCTGTTTACTGTCAAAGAGGATTCATTAGCTTGCTGAAATAAATGTTTATTTGTGCATATTGTTTAATTTATTGGGTTACCGGGTTGGGTGTGATTTTGTGCAGGTAGTTTTATTTAGATTGATGCAGCCTTCATAAAGATGAACTGCTGCAATAAGGGACCGATTAACTATCTATTTTGATTAGTAAAAAAAAGGTAGTTATTTAGCTTATCCTGCAACGTCTCATGCAGGACAAAGATTGGTTATGGTATTTAGGTGAATGGGTTGTATGATATCATCCATGATGATTAGATGCACAAATGGTGGTGATGCAGGAGGATATCCCTTAATTGTATGTTTATGGTGTATATTGTTGGAGCTGCCAAGGGCAGCTCCCTTCTTCTTTCGCCTCTCAACCTCTCTCTTGTTTCTCTCATGAACACACACAAGAATACTCAAGAAAGAACACACGCACTCAAGCACCAGGGAGAACTAAACATGGCTTTGCCGTGAAGCATTTTCTCCTTGGTGTCACGCAGGGGCTACATTGTTTCTCTGCCCGCAGGCCTTAACCTTCTCATTAACTCAATGCAACAATTTATACAAGTCATCTAAGCTAGCTAGCCACTAACTAACTGGCCACTAACTCTACTCACGGACGCACTAACCAGCCACCATGCACGGCCACTAACACACCACGACCTCCATACAGTAGCTAACTAACTCTTGACTTGATCTTTTCCTAGAATCGCTCCAGGATCCAACGGACTCAGCCACATATGCACATGCAGCTACCTAGTGACCAGCATGCAGCTAACAACATGATCGCAACTAACTAAATGCAAATACATGAACATGACAAGATTAAAGCTAACATATATAGATAATTATTTGCTTTTCGATAATTTATTTGCTCTTTAGTGTGCTTCAAGGCAATTGACTGTTCAAAGATTTGATACTCAAAATGGTGATGTTTTGATATGGAATACATATTTGCAGGCTTGAGTTTCCGGACCAAGAAAAAGGTGCTATCTTCTTTGAGGTACAAATTTCTCTCAACAGTTAGACGGCTACAGCCTCATCAATGATGATGCCTAAAACTCTTGTCTTTTAATTATAATGGTCATGGATCTTTCTGCACGAGAGACATCCAAATAATATTTTTTTTCACAAATTGGCAATGCTGGACTGAAATGTAAGAAGAAATCGAAATTGGTATAACTCATAAGTGGGCCAGCTAAATTGCCAAGGATGTATGGCCTAGCCTTTTTTGGTTTTGTAACGGTCATGCATCTTTCTACACCAGAGACATCCAAAGTTCATTTTTTTGTCATAAATTGCAATGCTGGACTAAAATATATGTACATGAAGAGAACAAATTGTACACCTCATAGGTGGGCCAGGTAGATGGATGATTGGGATAGTTTTCCTTGTGATTCTTCTCCGCCCTTATGAGCAAACATACAGCTTCCAACCCCTCTAATATTTATTGTACGCCAAATCTATGTTGTTTTTTCATAATTGTGTTCTGTATTGATCCTTTATTTTATAAATTTGATCACTTAAATTTTTCGTTTGTTTTGTTTCTGAACATACTGTTTGATATCCTTTTCAGGTTGAGCAGTCCATCCGGGGCACGCATGGGCCTAATCGACAGTTTGCTGGGATCAATTTCTTAGAAACCTTGGTATGCTAATGCTCATGTAGGCTGATATGCTTGATACCCTGTTTTTTCTGTCCTGTCCCAGTTGACCCAAAATTAAATTTCATGTTTGAGCTAGGTTTCAGAGTTTTCCCCTTCAACTGCTTCTTCTATGGGCCTGCCTAAGGAGTTCCATGAACAATGCCAATGGTCACTTGAAGTGAAGTTTCTGAAGGTTGCAGCATACTTTTTTCAGAATAATATCGTCTACGCCATGTCATTTGAAACTGCTATTATCATCGTTCTGACTTGCCATTTCTTGGTTCAAAGGACTTCTATTTCTGGGCACAAGCTGCTGTATTCAGTACCGCAGAAAAAATCATGAATTCAAATGTAACTATACCTGAGGAGAAAGCATGTTCAGCGGCATTGCGCCTAATGCTTCAAATATTAAGCTGGAGCTTCAAGCCAACTTTGGAACATGAGAATTCAGATGCTAAGATAAAGTCTGGTTTGAGGAGCGATGCCATAAATCTGAAGAAATTTGAACGTTCATTGGTGAAGGTAAAGTCTTTGAGCTATTTACATCTTTGCTCAGTTCACCTGATAAATGGTTACATTTTCTATTGTAGCCAGGGTCTTCTTGGACTGATATTCTAATATCAAGTGCACATACTACCTGGGTTTTGAACTTCTACACTACCCTGCGCCAGAAGTACTCATATGATACACTATGGGGCGATTCTCCTATTGCTGTCTCTTGCAGACAGCTCATAGTGCAATTATGCTCCTTGGCAGGCGCTGTTTTTCCTAATGGTATATGCCTATTGAGAACATTTATTGTTTGTTTCCTACCCCGTGATTTACACATTGATGTTGCTGAAAAAGCTGCTTAATATTATCTCAATCAGCAAATGAGCGAAATACGTTAACAATTGTCTATATGACATCTTTGCCCTCTGTTTTCAGATAATGGTGATGCACAGATTGAACACTTTATGCACATACTATCTGCTGTTATTCTGTGGATTGAACCTCCAAATGTCATTGCGGAATCAATTCAAAGTGGAGGAAGCGAAAGGTCCTGCAACAATCATGACCACAGTTTTCCTTGAATCTGAGCAAACATTAAGAAATGCTGATGGGCATTATGATTTACTCTTTGTGCAGTGAGTTCATAGATGGTTGCCATGCCATGCTTTCAGTGGCATCTTTGACTAGCAGCTCACTGTTTGACAACCTCCTGAAATCGATAAGGTTTGTTACTACACCTCTCTTTTTTCTGTTCTTGCTTGTTATTTTCTATACGGCAGGATAAGTTAAGTGGTTATCTTTTGTATTGATAAACACATACTAAATTGCCAAGTCACCAATGTTAGTATCTTGAGGATTCTTTTTATACCATTTGTTTACCAGCTAAGATTTGACTTACTGTTTTCTTGTAATATGGACATGCTTGCAGGCAATATGGCACAATTAACCTGCTTTCTGCTTTGACATCTGAAGCTGTCAAGTCCGTTCTGGATAACCAAAATGAGGAAGAAACCTGGGGTTCAGATGCTCTAGATATATTGTTAGAAACATGGAATGTTATTCTGGGGGTATTGTCGTTGATCCGTGCTTAACATTACGTGTTTATGTTTTTATTCAACTTCCTTAATCAGTGCTTATTACTAAGTCCCGTCCAAGATTTGTATGTGATAATAGTTGCTTGTTAGTTGTATATATTATTGCAATGAAGTATATGGCACCTCATCTAGGTTACACCAGATTTTTTATTGCTCTTGAACATCATCGGCCCTAAGTCTTTCCTGGTTAGACACAACTTTATGTGAAAATGTAAATGTATATCCTTTGTATAATGTGGACATTCAAGAAGAGAATTTGACCTCTGTGATTGGTTATCAAGTGTTTATCAATTAGCAGCATTGCTTTATGAGTTTGTATATGCATGTTAAAATGCTGATTACATCTCTATTTTTATTGAACTGTAGCATCTCTCTTAAAAGCTGGTAATTCTATGTGCTTTACAATTTACTTGACTTTGTGGAGCATGTACCTGATTATGTATAAGATACGAATCACCATCATTACCATCATTAACGCTAGCAACATATCCCTTCCAATAGGGAAATAAAAGCTGTCTGATTGTTATCCGTGATTTCCTTGGCTGCATGGAAGTGCTTGGCTTATCCTATTTGGTACTCCCTCCGTTCCAAATTAATTGACTTGGTTTTGTCCAAATATGGATGTATCTATACTTGTTTGATGTCTAGATACATCCATGTGTAACAAAATGTGTGTCAATTAAATCCGAACGGAGGGAGTACATGGAAAACCGAATTAACTATCCCATAATTTTTATTACACTATGTCCAATAGGCATAACAAAGATTAGGGTACTTAGGTTGGTTAAAATGGCTCATCCTGCCATTTTATTGACTATAAACCATTAACTACTGCATATGATTCATTTCAATCCTGTTTATACACAGGAAGCTGATGCTGATAGAAGTCCTATGTCAGCTGATGGAGCACTTGCAGCTTCAAGTTTGTTTAAGATCATCGTGGAGTCACATTTGAAGGGTACATTTCTTTTTTCCATTTAAACTTACTGTCGAAGATATTGATACTTGTGCATACAGAATACTTTGTCTGCTGTTCTCAAGTCCTGCCGCTGCATATTGACTGCCCTTCTTTTCTTTGACATAGCTGCTGCTGATTCTGCATTCGAGGATGGTGATGACGCTGAATACTTTCATGTTTCTGTTTCAAGTATGTTGAAATTCCTTTCGAAATATATACTATTCTGAGCCCCTCCTCTTTGGGGTACCTTTATACTAATGATGAAGTACTGCTTGGTCCAGAGCGTGATGAGCAGTTGGCCTTGTATGCTCTGATTGCACGTGCAGCTGCTGACACCACCATACCCTTTCTTGAGCAATTATTTTCTGAGCGATTTGCACGGCTAAGTCAGGTCTCCTTGTTAGCTTCATCTTTTGCTTATCTTGGATAACGTATGTGTCCCTGCTAGTATACGCTTCACACTGTTCTTTCTTTGACCGGAACGTCACACTACTCTTAGCAGACAGATGTCGGAAGTGACCCCACACGAACATTGGAGGAGCTGTATTGGCTGTTGCTGATTACCAGTCATGTTCTAACTGATTCAGGCGAAGGAGAAACACTGCTTGTAAATAATTCAAAGCTTCCTTCTTTTTACTAATACTTCCGATTTTCTAAGTTATCATGAATATTATATTTGCACTTTCCATCTGCTTCTCATAGTTCCTGCAATCTTAAGGTCCAACTTTTTTAGAGGCTTAAATGCTGCACTAGATGCACTGTGTTCTTGCATATTGTTGTTGTGTTTATACCCATCAGCTAAGATGCATATCTTTACCTTTTTCTCACTTTTGGTTATATGTTTGACAGATTCCTGAAGCTTTACAAGCTGGATTCCCCAATGTAGTTGAAGCAGCACAACATCCTGTAGTTACATTGTCATGGTAATAACTTTTGCCTATTGATCACTTGACAGATCTTGCTATTCTGGAGAGTACATTCATTTGTTGATCTTATACCTGTTTCTGTATTTGACATTAACATAAGAATTTCAGAAACCAGTTTCAGTTCGTGGAAACTTCTAGTTCTGTATATTATTGAATTATTTGACACCACGAGTCCCTGTCCCTTTTCCCCCTGTTTTCGCAAGTTACCACTGGCTAAATGTTTTCCCTGTTATGCAACTATATATATCATTAACTAAATTCAGTCTGTAGTACGGTAAGTTACAACATCAGCATGCCCCAAGTTGACCCAATCCTTCTACGGTATCCAGAAACGTATTTACCAAGGCCTCATAGTAAATATTTGCCTTTGATGTAGCACAACTTCATATTATAGGCTCGTAGCCTGAATTTTCATCCACTTGATTGATAATGTAAATTTAGGCATATCCGTCCAAGTTTTAAGCTATTGGGATTGCAATACAACATGATCTGTTCACTGTCTTTGTCATGTAGGTCTATAATAAATTTTTCAAGACAATGTCTAGACCCAGGAATTAGAGGAAGGTACTTCAGTCCCCGGCTCACGGAGGTACCTGTCACCTTCATCTTCTATTATTATTGTTGCTCTGGATGAGAGTTATACCGATATTCTGCTGCGCACAGTTATTTGGATTCTTTTTTCATCCCCAGATGTCCAAAGTTTTTCTATTGCTTAGTTTTATTATCTCACGGATATTATCTATTGTACTATCGTACTACAAATATCTAGCTTTTTATCCCATTACCCCTTCAACTTTGTATCCTTTAGATGGCTGTTCTACATTTTTGGACTTATCATTTATTAAGATAATGGACTTTCCCTAACTTCTTTGTGGCTGTTGGCAGGCGGTGATTTGGTTCTTGGCCAGATGGGTTGCAACCTATTTAGTACCACTTGATGTGAGTAGAGAAATTGATACTATGGGTAAACATGGATCCCAGCATTCTAGAAAACTGCTAAACAGTTTTGCTTGGGAGAATAACCAAGGAGAGCTTATTCTTGATTTTGTTGTTCGCATTTCAATGGTAGCACTTACTACATATCAGGGCGAAATTGAGCTGCAGGTAACCTTCACCTTTACTTATAAACCTGCACGACTTCATTAATTTTGTGTCTGCCTGTGAAAGTGCACTTAAGTATCTATGTTTTGTCATGCTAATTATCACTAATGACCAGCCTGTGCAAAGTTTAAAAGTTCATGACGTTTTAGACTTTTCATGGTCTCCTAGATGCAACTTTGACCTTAAGTTTCTATCACAATGTAGTTCTACAAAGAAACACAACTTATTATTATATAAGTTCATGGTCTCCTAGATGCAACTTTGACCTTTAGTTTCTATCACAATGTTGTTCTATAAAGAAACACAACTTTATTATTAGATAAGTATAGAAGGCTGTTCATTTTTTCATGCTTGCTAAATATTTAGAAATAAAGTTGTCAATTGCCAAAAGTTTTTCATTAGTGACAAGAATTTGTGAGTAGACGGAGCATTTGTTATTGATCGTTCACAATGACGAAAGCATCTTCTGGTTGCCCAATGTGAAGATTATCCCTAATCTTTTGCTTTGATTCATGGTATCAGACACTCACATGCCAAAAGCTACTTGCCACAGTTGTTCGACGGAAACACACATGTGTTTATGTTGTTCAGTTGGTAAGTCCAAATCTGTGGTTACAACCTATGTTATCATACTAATAGTCGCGTGTTCTTTAGTATTATGCTATGTATTTTACTTTCCACGTGTTAAAATATTCGTAGCACTTCCATCATCTTTGCACCACCAATACAAGCACACCAGGTTCCATATTAATGGCCAAGAATATACGAATGTACAATATACGAATGTACGGTAATGAGGTAGACCACAAATTTCTCATGCACTAGAAGTGCCATATAGAATAACTTTGTGCCTACTTATTCTGTAAGCGATTGTCATTTATGTACTTGCTTTGAAGTATTAATGCAGGCATCACTGCTTACACACTGAGCTCAATTTGTTCTGTTGTAGTAGTAGTAAACTTGAAGGACAGGCCTGGCGCAGTGGTGAAGTACTCCCCACTTGTGCCAAGAGGTCCTGGGTTCGACTCAGCCTCTCTGCATTGCACTTTGCAGGGGTAAGGCTTGACTCGTATAATCCTTCCCCAGACCCCACCTGGTGTGGGAGCTTCTAGCACTGGGTCTGTCCTTTTTTTTTCCTTTTGTAGTAGTAGTAAACTTGAAAATAATAGGAAAGGTGAATAAACCTGAAGCTACTTGCCAACAGAAATTATGTATGAACCCTATGATACCAGTAATGGTTTAATAAACACTATAAAATATTTATGTAAAGAAACACAACATGATTTTTGTTTCATTACCATCGTCAATTTTCCCCTGTTTTTTCTTACTGCATGTTTTGTAACACTTCGTACCTTCTTAGGACTCATGGCGTGATCTTACAACAGCTTTTGCAAGTGGGCGTTCTTTATTTTCATTAAGTGGACGTTTACAGGTAATGTTATAGTGTTATTGCATGCACTCATCATACTTTTTTTACTTGTGCTTTTATATTGTGAAGACCTTATGCTTTTGTTACCACATACGACACCTTCACAGAGATCTCTAGCAGAAACACTTGCATGTGCAGCTTCCTGCATCAAGGATCCTGAATCATCTGTGCAGTAAGCCCATTTTCAACTGCTGTCTGTTATCTTAAGGAATACATACGAGAATTTGACAATGCCCGTGCTGGTTTCAACAAAGGTATTTGAGAGACCTCATGGGACCAGTCGCAGGATGCCTAGTAGAAAATGCTAGCAGGAGTGATCTCAAATCTGTTGCACATCAACCAGATGTTATCTACATGGTGAGTCTGCATGTTCTTTACTTTAAGCTCTTTGGGGCCAATATAATGGGAAATAACTGTAGGTCTGTTGCCTATTGGAAAGGCTAAGAGGAGCTGCTAGAGCTACTCAGCCTCGCACCCAAAAGGTTCTGTTTGAGATGGGTCATACCGTGATGAACTCACTCTTGACTCTTCTGGAGGTGTACAAAAATCAGGTATTGTAACTCATCTGCCTGTCATACAGCCTATCACACTTAACTTTTTAACACAGAATCATGTCACGCTATACATGTGAGCCTTGAAGCTTATACGATGATGTTTCTTGTTCTTTAGTCTGTAGTCATATACATGATACTCAAGTTCGTGGTTGACTTCATTGATGTCAAGCTGTATTCCTGGATGGTAAGGAGACATCAGCTTTGATGAGCTTTTGCTTACGACTGCTCCAGATATACTCCTCTCATAATATTGGAAAGGTGAGAACGGAATCCTTTACTGCATTATTCTGTGTAAGATTTTTTTCTCCAATGATGCTGCATTGCTGCTAACGGTTCACGTTCTGAAACACACATGTGTGCATGTTTAATGAAGTGGTTTGTGTTCACACGCCTGCTTCATACATTTTGCCATGTTTGCTTGGTATGTGAGGTGTGAGCCCATTGTCGTGTTGGATTTTATGCCACAGGGCTTTTGCTTCTGAAAAGCAGTATACAAAAGGATTGGCTCTAATCCAAACAAGCCATTAGGGAATATTTTGAAAAAGGGAGTTGCTTTGGGCTTTGGGATGTAGTTAAACTGTTAAGGCCGCGGTTGGTTCGCTGTTTATTTGCACCCCCGAAACAAATGATGGATTTTGTAGCGTAAATCATACGGACCTGCGGAGCTCCGTGTTCTTTTCCCCGCCATATACGTGCCAAAAACAACGAACCAATCGGGGCCTTAGGGGAACAGTGTCACCGATTATTGTGCTATTGGAGATAATAAATTACAACAGTGAATATGATACTCTCTTCAAGTTATATTGATTAATGCAAACTGACCAAAAAAACTTAGCGCAGCAGATGTAATATGGAGAAAAGCAAATGAATCTTTTGTTTTTCACTTTTGCAGTTTATAAATGTTGGGGAGTAACTTCCCGACAGTAAAGTTGCCATCTTTGGTGAAGTTGCAAAGAATGTTCTACATGACCTGACCCTTATTGTGTATCTATTTTTCCTAGGTAATGCTCTCGCTTTCTTCAACTCTGCGCAGTGAGTCACAATCTGAAAAATACAAGGATCTGCGTGCTTTGCTTCGGCTTTTAACAAATATATGCTCAAAGGACTTGGTAACCTTCGCCCTTACACCCTGTTGTGCGTTGTGTCTTCCGAAGATCCCCAGATGACTTAGTGAGCTGTTGGAAAATGCAGGTGGGTTTCCTATCTGATAACAACATTGAAGGCTCTCCAGATATTGCAGAGGTATGCAGCTTGATGCTTTTTTTCAATATTTTATGTTTCTTAAGTAAATTGAACTGTACCTATATCTATCGAGTATAGATTGTTAACTGAGCGCTTGTGATCACCAATGGGAAATTCCTTAAACATAATTTTCCACCTCTGCTATCGGCACCATACTCTTTTGTATTGGTCTCTCATGTCGTCCACAAAAACACACAAAAAGTTTGGTCAGATAGGTAACCATATACCGATTAACCTTGATTTATAGTTATGCGATTGGAGCTTTGCCAAGTTATAAGTGCTGCACATGCTGGCCTGTCTGCGGGCTTGCGTTTGGCCAGCAAGAAACCCCTAATAGGACACACGGTTGCCGTACGTAAGGTTCTAGAAGGAAAGTTTCTGGAGGAAAAACACTAGAAGATTTTATGTTTACAGGACATTTATCATGTCTCACTCTCACTTTAAGTATTTGACCATGGGTACTGTCTGCTATCCACATCGAGTTAACTGCATTTACTACTTTGTTTGAAATAACTCAAATATTATTTACAGGTCATCTATGTTGGTCTTGATATTGTGACTCCCTTGATATCTTTGGACCTTCTTAAGTACCCTAAACTCAGTCGTGATGTAAGTGTCTTTTGGTTCATTTTTCTTCCAGTAAAATATAATGGCAATCAAATATGCTAATAATTAATTGGTTTCTTCGCAGTATTTTATACTAATGTCACACTTGTTGGAAGTGTACCCGGAGAAGGTTGCTCACTTAAACAGGGATGCTTTTGGAAGAATTACTGGTAGTCTTGAATTTGGCCTGCGCAATCAGGCAAGAGCATCTCACATGGCTGCGCTCACTACTCTGTTGTGTTGTCAATCTGGTAGAATTCATTTTGGGCTGGATAAATTTCAGTTTAGCCGAGCGAAACTACAAGCTTGTCCTACTTTTGCTCATGTTCCAAATAGCAGCATTATTGCTTGCAGTGAGCTACTGAGGAGCTGGTACCGAGTGAACCTTGCTTGGTTATATGGCGTGCCTAGATGGCTATAACCTTCTGCTACCAAATTACTCTTGCATTGGGGTTCTCTATGAATCTATGCTCAAATTTCTATATCTTTATAATTTGCTGTGGCGAGCATCTGAATGTGCGATCTTTGAACTGATATAAGGTGATCTGAGCAAACCTTCAGTGTAAATCATGAAAAATATGATGCATAATATAATATGGCCGGACAAAACTTCTGTTTTGTCAAATGAGGTATAATTGGCGAATTACAATGAATAATCAGATGGTTGGGCTGTCACTTCTGATGTCTATACATTTTTTTCTGATCTATAATATGTGAAACACTTGCAATTGTTGTGCATTCTATATATTGAAGTACAGTCCAGATTCTCCAGCTGAGATAGCTAGGTTTGTTTTGTCCATGTTGCAGGATGTCGATGTTGTTGAGAGGTGCCTGACAGCAGTAAATGCTCTTGCTTCCTACCATTTCAAAGAAATAATTGGAGGCAGAGGAGGACTTAGTTCACAGCTTATGGAATCCGAAGGATCGAATGGCAAACTACATGAAAGCATATCAAGCCACTTCTTGAGGCTTCTCCTGCAACTACTTCTGTTTGAAGATTTTAGGTGAGCTCCACATCTCGACATTCAGTAGATTTAGGATCTCATAACTTTATTTTTTATACCGTTTCAGTTACCTGTTTAGTCGATCCAGATCTATGTACATGTCTGATATCTTTGTGTGATTGTTGCAGAATGGAACTAGCAAGTTCTGCTGCAGATGCTTTGCTTCCTTTACTTTTCTGTGAACAGGAGTTATACCAGGTCCATTTTTATCATTTTCGTAATCAGCTAACAGTTATCAGATCAAGTACAGTACCGAGGCTTAGTTTTTGTTATTTGCAGAGACTGGTCCATGAGCTGCTTGAGAAACAACAGAACCCGACTGTGAAATCAAGGCTGGCAGTTGCTTTTCATAATCTTACAAGTTCTAATAATCTCTCAAGCATGCTTGACCGGACAAACAGGCAGAAATTCAGAAAAAATCTCCGTGCTTTCTTAGGCGATGTCTCATGCTTCATGCAGATAAAATAATTGGGATGACATGAAAGCGGTGATGTCTGGTCGATCCCGGGAACATTTTTTCAACATTGTGGCAGGACCTCCGGTTGTGCATATTGCGGTGGAGCCATGATCAAGAATGCTGGCACGAGGTTGAGAAACGGACTCCCCATTATATGTTGAAGGGATAGTTGAAACAGAAATGACAGGAGCATGTTGAAGTGTTCCAGGATCTGCGTCTGTGGCTGCATTCGGTGGTGCAGAATTGAACGAGATCGTCGTGTAAATTTTGCTGGTAGTCGATGTCATGTAGAAATAGTGGGCATTTGTTGTGATCCGTACTTTTGCTCAGATTCCACTTTTTTTTCCCCACAGTTTGTGGGATACAACTTTGAACGAAGTGATTTGTCACCAGCTGGTGTGTGACTTGTGACCGTCCCGTCAGACTGTATCCAGCTCCATATTGCAGAAAACGCAAAATATTAGGGCGGCCTGCTGCTCGATTCTTCCAAGATTACTTTTGAAAACAAGTTATTTCTTCTAAATTTCTGCGTCCAGGGCCTCTTGGTATGATGTACTCCCTCCGTTCTAAATATAAGATGTTTTTAGGTGTTTCATTTGACTAGATGGAGACTAAAATAAGTGAACATACACACTAAAATATGTCTACATACATGTAAATATATGTGAATGTTAGAAAAGGCTAAAACATCTTGTATTTAAGGAGTAATTCCCTAGGATTCCACCAGGTAGCCTTTGCCCGGAACTCACGAGTGAAATGATGAACAGTCTCATCATGGGCACGGCCAAAGATCTGCAACGTTCGGCACCAAATTTGGCTGGTCTTTATGGACGCGCCATAACTCCTTGAATATAATGATGCCAAAACTGGGCGTGGAGGCCCCATGTGTCGCTGTGTCAGTGGGTGGCGCTGGCATTTGTGGATTCTGATGACCATTTGCTGTTGTGTGGATCCCTACACTATCACCATCTAGCTAGGCAAGCTGTCGCGTGTCGGTGGCTCTGCATGCCCGGGTCTAGCCGTGGTTAAATAGATAGATCTCCGGCGGAACATTCCGTGCGAAACCTTTCCTCCTCGGAGCATTTCCGTCGAGACCCCTGAAAATATGTCTGGCACCCTACAAAATGTGTCCGTTTTTTTAGGGTGAGGGTGATGCCCCAGTGCCCCCTCCCCAACAGGTTTGAGAAGTGTCGGATTATTGGATTCTTTATGAAATTTATTTGTGTACCAGTGAAAAACTGTGGCACAGGCATGTGCCTAGCCACATAGAATTCTTGAGAATGGGCAGCCACTCGATTCACTCACTGATCACACACAGGGTCATCGGCGTGCTTGCCACATGTTAGAGTGGGTAACATGTGAGACATACCGATGTGTGTGTGGGTGGGGGGGGGGGGGGGGGGGGGGGCTATCTGGATGTTGTCCGGCGTTCCCGAGCCACCCTCCAAAGTCGAGGTCTCCCTTGAGTAGGCGTTAGAGAGTTTTTCGTGGGTGCTGGACCGATGGGGTGTCGATGTGGGAGTTTTTTTTTTGTTCGGACCCCAATAGAGATTTAAAGGGATGCTTTGGGGGTGTATGTGTACATGCTCTCACAACTTGAATTAAGAATTATTGTTAAGAAATCACTTTAGGCCAAGTTTAGAACGCGAGTATTTCTTCTGGTTTCGCCTCTTTCTGCACTAAATAAAGAGTTTCTCTTCCAATTTTGTTACTATCTCTGTTCCACAATATAAGCCTTTTAGCCGGAGGAAGTACATGTCAAGAAGAAGAAAAAGAAAAGTATTTGCATGATTAGTGTGTCGTTTTATTGTGATACAAATTCAGTTAAGATATAGGGCTAACTTCTGCCGGAGCGAAGGGAGGCCCCTTGGGTGTGAAGCCCTCTACGGTACGGATCGTTACCGGTCTAGATTAGGTCATCGCCACTAGACGTTCGTAAACTCTTCCGAAATAGTGATTTTTTGCTGGCTGGCGCACGTGGTTTTTCCTCTTCCTTCTTGGAAGAGTTTTCCATGTTTAAAATCTCGTATTCCATGTGTTTTTTTTAGAAAAAAAGCATCAAATGCCCAACTTTGAATTAACAAAGCTCCCATGTGTTGATCCTTATTTTCATTCATCGTTTTATTGCTTGTCGTGTATAACATAGCGGATCCTATTTTTTTCCTTCAAACAAATATATGAACTCTACATGAAAAGAAAAGAAAAGAAAAGAAAAGAAAGCAAAGCAAAACAAAACAAAACAGAAGGAAGATTCACGTGACAAGGCTAGTTTTTATAGGTTTTGTGTTCTTCGCCGGCGGCATCGGGTCGAAGACGATGCCGGCGGTGGTGAAGAATAATTGCGCCCCCCCCCCTTCTCCGGTCCGGCGACGTCCTCGCCGGGGAGGCTGTGGAGTTCTGTTCCTCCGCGCAGGTGGTTGGCAAGATGACGGCGCCGACTGCGTGTGATGGAGTTCCCGTCCTTCGAGCCGGTCGTCTCCGCGTCATCATCTTCCCCAGTGGCGGCGTTGGGCTCGTGAGGTGCTGTGATGGGGCCGTGACTTCGGTGGTGGAAGAATTTGGGGTTTGTGGAAGGCCGGCGAGCGACTCCAAGGCAGAGGAGGAGTCGAGGTCAGAGAGGAGCGGGGCGTTGCCCCGGCCGACGTGCCACAAAGACAACGACGCCGTCGCTTTCGCGGGCGTCTACTCCAGAGGTTCAGGAAAGCACATGATGCGATGAATTCTCTCTGTGCCATGGATTTGGTTCTGCTATGCTACGGCGGCGGTGGAGCCATGCGGCGAGCTGAGAATCGAGAAGATGACCCCCAAGGACTTAGGTGCTATTTCTTTTTATCTGAGGTTGTTTCTGTAAAAGTTCATCGACTGGTAGGCTTCTACTGCCTTCCTGTTGTATTTCTGCTATGTAATCTGTCATTTCGATAAATACAACAGTATCACTTGTTCTCAAAAAAAAAAAGGCTAATTGGCGCATGAGCATTGAACACTGCTGCACCAGCAGCGGGACAGCGTGGGAAGAGAGAGAAAAGAAGTCCCCTCCTCCCATTGGGCCGACGCCGACAGAGATCTCCCCTCTAAATCCCCAACGCTAATCTAAGCACATTCCCTGTTAATTAGTGGTTAATCACCTCACCTCACGGATCTTAGTACTGTACTGGTGTTATTAACACGCGCCACCAAGAGTGCAGACCTGCCCAGTGCCCCCTCTCCGCGTTCCCTGCTTCGCTCCCTTCCACTGGCCCTCCCCGCCCCGCACTGCAACCGGAGGCGACGAGCGCCTGCCAAGCGCACGGGATCCGCGACGGTGCGTTGCCTCTCTGCCCTCCGCATTCTGCTGCTTTTCCCCTTCCCTCTCGGTCTCCCCGTCGATGCGCTGCTGGGGTGGCTCCGGCGGTGCGATCTGGTTGCGATGTCTGATTATCTTCCCAAAGGAACGACCGGCAGGCTCCTCGCCGGCGAAAGCGCGCGGATTTCGGGGGGCTGTGCGCGCACAGCGCGGGGGGCTGATGGCTCCTTCCCTGTCGCGTCTCGTGGGATTCGCGTCGGGTTTTTGTGTGCCGCGTTTGTTAGGATTTGGTTTGGTTGTTCTGGGCGAGACCCGCGTCCGATTTGGTCGCCGCCTCGCCGGGGCATTTTTAATCCGCTGCTGCTGCTGGCCTCGCGCCGGACGCACTCAGCCATCCTCTCCAAGTGTAGCAGCAGTGCCCGTCGCTGTCTTTCATGCTGCTCGCGTCTCCATTGGGTCAATCAAATCGAAGCTTTTTCTTTCTTTCTGGCTTCTGTGCTTGGCGGCCTAATCCAACCGCGCAAGAGCTTGCGTGCTGATGAACCGAATTCCAGGCCCGCTTCCTGGAACTGGAGACCACCCCGCGCACATCACAATCTGTGAGTAAAATACTAGTAGTCCACAAAGGGGGAGCTTTGTTTAAAGTACAAGTGCTCGTAGTAGTGCTGCTCTTCTTTTCCTCTTCGTGATCTGCCCCCCACTTCACTCTTTACGACTGCCGTTTGCATACCATTGGCCACACAAAGTTCGCATATTTATACGGGGAATTTTCATCCTCCTTGCACCAATCTCTGTGGGTTCGGTGGGGGCATTTAATTTCATTCATCCCAAGGATTTCCGTTCTTGGGAGGCTTGCATCTTCGTTCCCCCTTCCACTGCTATCTCAGTTTGGTTCCATTTCTGCAACTGTCTTGGCTTTCTGCTACTTGGTTATAGCATCTGAGTGAGTGGTCTCATGGCTTGTTTTTTTTTGCTGCAGATCCGTGCATCCAACAACACTAGAATTTCTCTTGTCCTTTATGAATCTTGAGGACAGTCTATGCTAGAGTGCAGTTAGGGTGCTACTTCTACCAGGACTTGGGATCCTCCGAGATGAGGGGGAGAACTGACATGGGACAGAGCAAGAGGCCCATCGTGCTGTTATGCGTGATGGTTGTGTGCCTCTGCCTCCTCTTCCTCTATTTCTCGGGCTCCAACGGGCAGGCAGGGAGTGCGGCGCTAGAGTATGGGACCAAGTTCTCGCGCTCGCTCGGGTGGGGCAGCGATGTGGATGGCGACAATGGCCTAGACGAATCAATTTTTGGGACTGGCGACGAAGATGATGTTAAGCTCAAGAGCTTTCCTGTGAGTTCAGAACCAGTAATCAATTGTCTGTCAATAGTCTATATGTGTTTATAATTGTGAATGCCTTTTTTTCCCCCTTTGGTGTGTAGGTATGTGATGATCGGCATTCTGAGCTGATCCCCTGCTTGGATAGGAATTTGATATTTCAGATGAGGCTGAAACTGGATTTAAACCTGATGGAGCACTATGAGCGGCATTGCCCTCCTCCCGAGAGGCGCTTGAATTGCCTGATTCCCCCACCACACGGCTATAAGGTCACAAGATTGTCCTTTATTTCCTCCTTTTCTTGTCATCTCTTTATGGTATTTGGATTCTGTCCCCGAGCGACAAAGTTGGAGTTGGGTTTATACACTCATTGTTTTAGCCTATATCTTCAAGATGAACCTCTTAATTTTGTGATTATACATCATGTGGTCAAGAATATGTCCTATGCATGTAGTAGTTGACCTGTCAGGAAAATGATTAGACTTATGCCTTCACCTGTTGTGGAGCTGGACATTTTTATTACCTTCTCCTGACCTATCAAAATTGTACTTCTGTCCCGTATGGTTCTGTTTAATTAGATCTGTACTAAGCCACATTAGTCATGAAACTCTGTTTTGCAGGTTCCCATAAAATGGCCAAAAAGTCGCGATATAGTGTGGAAAGCAAATATTCCTCACACTCACCTTGCAAAAGAGAAGTCAGACCAGAACTGGATGATTGACGCAGGCGAAAAAATTAAGTTTCCAGGTGGTGGAACACATTTTCATCATGGAGCTGACAAATATATAGCAAACATTGCAAATGTAAGTATTTTTCGAGCTTCTTCAGAATAATTATATGCTAAAAATATGCTACACATATTTGAGCACCATGCACTGGCAAGCTTCACTGTTGTGATTCATCTCTTCTACTATCTGACAGATGCTAAACTTCAAAGATAACATTATAAACAATGAGGGGATGCTTCGTACAGTTCTTGATGTGGGCTGCGGAGTGGCTAGTTTTGGAGGATATCTGCTTTCGTCTAATGTCATCGCAATGTCTTTGGCACCAAACGATGTACATCAGAACCAGATCCAATTTGCTCTTGAAAGGGGGATCCCTGCATATCTTGGTGTTTTGGGAACAAAAAGGCTTCCATACCCCAGTAGATCATTTGAATTAGCCCACTGTTCCCGTTGCAGGATTGACTGGCTTCAAAGAGATGGGATTCTTATGCTTGAGCTAGACAGATTACTTAGGCCTGGAGGTTATTTTGCATATTCATCTCCTGAAGCATATGCACAGGATGAGGAGGATCGTAGAATCTGGAAAGAAATGAGTTCCCTTGCAGAAAGGATGTGCTGGACAATTGCAGAGAAAAAAAACCAGACAGTTATTTGGGTCAAGCCTATGAACAATGATTGCTACAGAAGTCGGCCGCGTGGTACAAATCCACCTCTATGCAAAAGCGGTGATGATCCAGATTCAGTATGGGGAGTTAACATGGAAGCTTGCATCACTCCATATCCAGAACGTGAGTGCTTGTCCTATTCCAATCGTAGATGTTATCTTTTGTTGCTTACGTACTGGCTGGATACTCGATATTGTCATCTTGCTTTTCTAGTGCTTTTTTTGTTTACTTCAAACTAGTTGGTGATGTTAGATGTTGAGCTCTTATTGAGTATCAGAGAAGATATGTTGAGTCACAAGAACATCAGCTCCTGGTATAGAATCAATTAGGATTGGACACATAATATCTGATAGCGGGTATCAACCTGCCCACTGCACCCACTATGATAAAATTTGAATATATTCTGCTGCTCTATACACAGTGATTATTTCCACCGAGTGCTGAAAGGATGCATCCTTCTTTTTTTATCCAAAAGAAACCGCACACACTCACGCATACACACACCACTCACTTGTCAGTACTAATAAGCAAATGTTCTTCAGTTTCTCTGTCTCCCTCTTTTTCCTTCTCTCACCATGCTTTCCAGGTAATGTTGAAATCTGGGAAAATATAACCCAGTAGGTTCATGTTTTTTAAGGTTTGATTACACTAAAAGGGGGTAACAGGGTGGTTTATGATCATTTAGTGCAAAATTATTGTAGCCTTCTGATCTCCACTCCCTCACATGCCTATACTCTGTCAATAATAGAAACACATGGAGATATACCATTTCTTTTCTTTTTCCTCAGGACACTTTGCAGCTAATTTGCATCTAAGTGAAGTATAAATTGATTTTATAATTGCAGAAATGCACAGGGATGGAGGAAGTGGATTGGCTCCTTGGCCTGCTCGATTAACAAACCCACCTCCTCGTCTTGCGGATTTGTACGTTACAGCTGACACATTTGAAAAGGATACGGTAAGTTGATCTTATTATCATATAATGTCTTCAGAACTTCAATTATGTCTAACAACCCGGCAACGATCTCTGATAAAATATTTCTATGCAGGAAATGTGGCAGCAAAGAGTAGATAATTACTGGAAATTGCTGGGCACAAAGGTAAAACCAGACAGTATTAGAAACATCATGGACATGAAAGCAAACTTTGGATCATTTGCTGCTGCTCTCAAGGAAAATGATGTATGGGTGATGAATGCTGTGCCCCATGATGGACCAAGCACTCTTAAGATTATCTATGACAGAGGGCTCATAGGCTCTAATCATGACTGGTATGCCTCAGTTCGCTTAAGGGATTTGCATTTGAGATTAATGACATATCTTAGGGCTATGGTCTTGTTAGATTTTAGTACTTGCAAGGAGCTTCTAGTCTTTGTATCTGCAAGGCATCAATAAGGTTTTATCATGTGCTAAAAGAAAGTTTTTTATAATGAAAACAGTACTGCTGCTAACGCTCTTCTGTAATGGCTGAGGTGCTCATGTACCATTAGAACACTAAGGATAAAACTCTCCATTGCTTTGGCAAGAAATATTCCTCACTAAAATCTACCCCTTGTATTGTGTTATGACACCCCAATAAGTTCTAGAAAAGTAAACCGTGAGATCAGTAAGTCCATTATGCTACGGCGCTACCTGCCCAGTTTTTGTCTCGAATATGTTGCTATCAAAACAAATTAGTTGGGTTGCTGCGATGGTAGTTTGGCCAGTACTGCTGAAATGTTGGGTTTACTATTATTATGATCAACTGACAGTGGTGGTTAACCTCTGCTTTTTTCCTTTAGCGTCTTAATTTTTTTTAGGCTACACCAGTACACCTGTATCAGTTTAGCACTTCCATTTGTTGTAATGCTACTATGCACTTATTACTAAGTTTCGTCATATGACACGCACAGCTCTAAGCTGGAAGCCCTTCTCTAGGCTTTCAAGAAATACAATCAGTAATGTTGAATACTCTCGATTTACAAACTCCTTTTTTCATGAGTTCTCTGCAAAAAAATAAAAATATCAACTGTTTGCCTTTTTGTCCCTGTGGTGAATTTTCAGTTTGTATTGTTGCTGGCAAGTATGTTGACAGTTGTATTCGAATACAATGTGTTTGCAGGTGTGAGGCATTCTCTACTTATCCTCGAACATATGATCTTCTGCATGCGTGGACAGTCTTCTCCGACCTTGATAAAAGGGGTTGCAGCGCTGAAGATCTGCTCCTTGAAATGAACCGCATCCTTAGGCCAACCGGTTTTATCATTGTGAGAGACAAGGCCCACGTCATTGCATTCATCAAGAAGTATCTTAGTGCACTTCACTGGGAAGCAGTAACTGTTGTGGATGCCGAGTCCAGTCCGGAATCTGAGGAGAACGAAATGATATTCATAATCCGGAAGAAATTGTGGCTACCAGGAGGCTCGCAGGACTCCACGTAATCTTGTCTTTTGAATTTCTTTGGCACCGTCAGCATCTGCAGCTCAGAAGCCAAGAAGAAGCAAAGGCTCGGCTGCTCCCTCGAAACACAGGATTCAGTATTACTGCTCGAGAAATAGAATTTCTAGTCCTACGCACGTGAAGATAGATTGTTTTTCAGCTTATGGCAAGCATCCAGAAGACTAAGCTTAAGCCTCTATTTTTTGTCTCTATAGATACTGCAATTGTCAGTCAATGTTTGTTCTCTAGCCTGGTTAGGAAATAAAGTTCTTTTTTTTTGTATGTTGAGCTTCAGTTAGGTGCTTCCAGTCTATTATTGAAGTGTTCTTTAGTAAACAGATTTGGTGTTTATTGTAAGAAGCTTAAACTGTAAACATATTTTGGGGATAGGGGTCTCAAGGCTGCTGGATGTCTCATCCACTAAGGAATGTACCTACAGCATTGTACCTGAAGAAGAGTGGTGCTTCTGTGTACATGTTCCCTCTTTTATCTTTCTTTGTTTAAAAAATAAAAATGAAAATTTAGAAGTTTTAAAATAAAATGAAAATAATTCTGGATGTAGTCCATGATGTAGCCGACAAACGTGCAAAATCACAACACGAATTTTTTTTATTATGGGCTACACAAAAATGACAAAACCTTAAAAAAATTGGAGGTTTGAAACACTATACTCAAGATATGCGTTTGTCTTTTTTATGTAGCTAAATATATAAAGTATTTCTAATTGAAATTATGTATGTTTTTAGAATACATCATTGAGAATATACATGATTTTTTTCACCTTGAAACTTTAAAATATGATTTTTGAACTTTTTAAAACCAGGGAGCACTGGAGCTTGGGAGTAAGAAATCTCCACTCATCTACCGAAAGTCCCTCCCGTCTCATAATATAAGATGTTATAACAAGCAATATATGGACAGACAGAGTAGCAATAACACAGACAGAAGATGAAAAGAGAATAGATAGAAAATCGGATAGGTCTCTTTGGTTTGCTGAATTCTGAAAATGCAAGAATAAGAAGACAGTAGAATTAGGATGGAATATGCCAGATATGACGTAGTTGTCAACTTGTCATAGGAACAAAAGAACATTTTTATGAGGCCGGACTCAGATGGAAATGTCCCTTTAAAATCACATACAAAGTAGATCGTATGAAGATTCTTATGGTTTTGATCTTACAAACCAAAGAAGCTCTATAGGAAAAGGTCCTAATGAATGGCATCCTCCAAAAATTTCTATGAAATTCCTTTGTACCAAAGAGGCTCTTATAGCACATAGAGAAGCACTGCTCACCATATTCTTAATCTGTTTTTTGAACGGAGAGATCGATTACCGGGATAATTATGTTATTACAAGCACACATGATTAGCTCCCATACGTGTGAAACAACTGGAGTATGCGACACCCCCACAACTCAACTATCTCGTATTAAGTTGCTGGCAAATTATGCGATAAAAAAGGTTGCTGGCAAATTATGCGACACGCTATTGCACTGTTGATCCTTAGCACTTTGACCTCGGCCCAAAGATCTGTCGCCTCATGAATCTCCCTGCAAATTCCCTTATCATCAAATGGTCCTCTCTATGAGCATGGATAGGCTGGACAAGTGAAGAACATTCGGTCTCAAACAAAGTTGGCTGATTGCAAGCGAGCCGACATTTCAGCCTCCGCTTCTGTAGTCACCATAGTCATAATGGCTTGTAATCTGCAAACCTTGAAGTACAATTGTATACCACTACCAGATAGACGAATGCTTACATAACATATTCCAGGCTAGGGCTACATGCTGTTCCATCCAGGCCATCAACTACCAGATCTTGGCAAAAAACAAAAAACAAAAATCCAGGCTTCCAGCCTCCCTGAAGCAGACCATATTTGCAGCCCAGGGATTCAAGATGGCTCCTTTCTCTTTTTGATGGTCAGGATGGTGTCATTGGTTGCCTGTATCAGCCGTATCGGATCTATGAGACAGTATTTTCGTGTCAAACCAACTCTTCATCTACCACATATCTCCACAGCTGCATGAGCCATCGCTAAAATGGTGATAGGTGCAACCATCTGAAATTAATATCTCACGTTTCTTATCCCTTGAGATAAACTTGATTGAGGAATGGCATTCTTTGCACATTCGAAAGTTCTTCAAGACCCGTATCGGTTCATGACCAGACATGGAAATAAGTCCATAGCACACCGCAATTCGTTCTGTGTGGTGGCATGACAATGGATCAACTTCTACATTGCAATAGGGCTCACTGTCTTGAGGAGCATACCCAGACTGTTCCATCCTACTAGCCAAATCCTTCCATGTACTCAAAATATTCTCAAATGCAGGATGAGACAAATCTCCAGCCTCAAAAGAATCAGCAGTTGAGCCAAGATATAGCCAGCTGCATTGTCTCTCGACATGCAACCCTTGCTCTGTCATAGCATCTCTCACATATTCAGTTGAATCCCACAAGCCATTGTTGGCATAAATATTGGAAAGCACCATGTAGTTTGAAGTATTATTTGGTTCAAGCTCAAAAAGAGATTTTGCAGCCTTAGCCGCAACCTCCAGATTCGAGTGAAGCTTACAAGCTTTGAGAACAGTCGACCATAGGCATGCGTCCAGCTCAAGTGGCATCTTTTGGATAAGTTCTAGCGACTCCTCCAGTAAACCAGCTGTTCCCATGATGTCAACCATGCAGGTATAGTGTTTTAGAGTTGGTTTTATGCCATATAAATCTTCCATACTGTAGAAGTAGTTCCTAGCTTCCTCTATGGAACCTTCTTGTTTACAAGCTGAAAGAAGTATGATGAAAGTAACAGGATCCGGTTGAATTCTAGATTGTTCAAGTAATGTGAACAATCTTTTAACATCTCTAGGCATCCTATGAAGCAAGTAGCAACTCATCATTGCATTCCATACCACTACATCCTTTTCACCACTGCACTGAAAAACCAAGTTAGCATCCTCAATCTTACCACATTTCCCATACATATCTATTAGTGCACTTGCAAGAGTATTTGGACAACCATCAGGCCAGGTTTTCTGTATGTAACCATGCAGTTGTCTCCCATAATCCAACGCCATTGTCATACCAGAAGACAAAAGAGCTATCTGCACTGTAACCAAATTAGGAAGTAAATCAGAGTCGAGCATTTCATAGATTAGTTTCAAAGCAACTTCTGGTTTCCTGTTATGCTTGTAAGCTGCTAGCAGACTGTTCCACGTGACAACGTTCTTATTCCTGATTCCCTGGAAGACATTAGCAGCAGATAGCATATCACCAGTTTTACCATAAAGATCAACCAATTTGCTGGAAACAAATATGTTTGATGTCAAACCATTCCTTAGAGCATAGCAGTGTACTTCCTTCCCGAGACGGTCTAACTTGAGGTCTGTCAATAGTGAGAGGACACTAGTAATTGTAGTGCCATTTGGCTGAATGGGGTGGCTATTATCAAGAAATGTCCAGTGCTTCGCATCTCCAGTGTTCAAGAGATGCATGTATCTGAAAACTTCCAGTGCATCAGCACAAAGGCCAAACTGATGCAAACCGGATATTAAAGCATTCACTGATATCACATTAGGCTTCAGGCCGACATTGATCATGCCTGACAACAGTTCGTTTGCTAGTTCTTTCTGACCTGCTCTGGCATATGCAGCAACGAAACTGTTATATGTAACAGTGTCGGGATTCAACCCATCCTGACGCATCAAGTTGAAAGCTTCACACGCCTTGTCCATCCTCCCATCATTCATATACGACTGGATCAACTCATTCCATACCGTGACATTCTTCTCCTCATCAATGGCGTAAAACACGCTCCTCGCATAAGCAAACTCTCTGCACTCGGAGTACATGCCAATCAAAGAAGAACCGATGTAGACATTTAACTTGATTCCACAACGTACAACATAAGAATGCAGCTGCTTTCCAAAGCCCAGCGCCATCAAGCCGGTGCAAGCAGGGAGTATACTAGCAACAGTGACTGCATCAGGCATCTCAGTCTCGCACATCTCCAGGAATATGCCCAAAGCCTCATCATAACGTGCATTCTGCACACAACCGGAGATGATGCAGTTCCAAGAACTGACCCGCGGCTTGACACCCCTGAGCCGCATTTCGTCAAACAGATCCAGCGCCGCACCAATGTCACCGTTTCTCGCAAACCCAGAGACGAGCGTGTTCCATGAAATCACATCAGGCTGCACGCCGCTCGCTTGCATCGATTCAAAGAGCTCGAAGGCCTCGTCCAGCTCCCCGGCGTTGGCGTGAGCGCTCAAGAGAGCGGTCCATGCCACGACGTCGGGTTCAGGGAGGGACGCGAACGCGGCACGCGCGGCGCCGACGTCCCCCAGCGCGGCGTACATGGCGATGACCGCGTTGCCCACCACGGCGTCCTCCGCGAGCGCGGGCCCGCCCTTGGCGGCGAGCGCGTGCGCGGCGGCGGCGAGGCGGGGCGCGCCCGCCCCGGCGCAGGCGCGGAGCACCTGCGGGAGGAGGAACCTGTCGGGGGAGGCTCCAGCGGCGCGCATGGCGGCGAAGGCGTCGCAGGCCGCGGACCAGCGCCGCGCCCGCACGCAGGCGCCAATCTCCTGGGCGTAGACCGCGGCTGCGGGTCGCGCGCGTTGCGCCGGGGCATGACGCGTGTGGGTCGACGCCTGAAGCGAGCAGCGCGGCGAGAAGGCGCCGCGGGGAGTGGAAGGCGGAGATGGGGACGGCAGCATGTCCGTCGCCATTTTTTGATGGCGTCAGTGCTGCGCTCTGTTGGGCATTTCCAAATGGTAATGGTAAGGAAGAGAGAGAATCCGTGCGTGTGGAGCATGGAGGTTGGGTATTGTGGGCCAATAAAAGAAAATAATAGGCATACGTATAGTTGGGCCAAAAAAAGAGGGGGAAACGAAGGCATACGTATAGTCGGTCTCCGGTAAATTCTTAGGGAGCCAAAAAGAGACGTATTCGCTAGACACGCTCTGGCCAACTGAGCTATTCCAGCTTTTGTTCATTATTCATGCTCATCGATATACAATATGAGCCATACTAAGATTGATAAGTTTTGAGACTAAATGTGGCAAGAATAATATTTGGACCATTGTCATGCCCTGTGAATTGACCATCCCATGTTGCAGGGCAATTCCAACTCAAATGCATGCAATCATACTCCCAAGCATCCCCACCTAACCTCTAGCTTATCCCACTCCCAAAAGCCTTGTGGTGTCCCCTTTGTTAGGTTATCTCAGTTACTCTTTTGTTAATGTTTTGATAAGAATCTGGAAAAATATCCTAACGCTTTTGATTGTGAAGTGCTATCCTCAATACGCGAGTATTCATCGGCATAGTCTGTCAGAACACCATATGAATCACACTCACTATCGCCGTGACCTTGTGCATAGCACCAAACCCAGGGTGTCTAGTTGCATTCTTCCGTCGCCCAAAGTACCTATTATCATCCTCCATAGCCATGGAAATGCGCTGGAAGAGTGGTTCACATTCTGAAACGTTAGTGCAAGAGCTCAAGAGGGTATAGACATTCTCATCAAAGTAGTCCCTCCAAAGTATCTCATGGCTAAAGATCGTGCCATGTCGTAGTGTCCTCAATCTTGGATGTGAACCTCTAACTTTCTCTCGTTTTCAACCCCTCCTCTAACCGAGTTCCCCCCTCCAATTTCCGGCATGCAATGGTGCACAACGATTTGGCCGGCTCCGAGCTGTATCGGGGCCACAACCTCTCCACCGAGCAAGTCAAGCTTTTCGCCATGGCACGATCTAGTTGTGCTGTCGGAATACCGCCTCCCAAAGGGTGGTGGCTAACCTATTAAGCCTATGATGGTCGGGCATGCCGCCACACCGACAGACGCAGAGCTCATGGTACGGAATAATATAGCATTACAACAAGATGGAGCTACCGGAGAGAAACCTCCCCGCCAAACGTTGTAAGAACACAAAGTTTTGGAAGTCTCGGGGGTGGAATTTAGAATTTTGAGTATCACCGTGTATGCATATGGGATTTTGGGATAAATTTGGCGCTTTTGTGAAGAAATGGATTAACGATCAACACTGTACTGAGTTGGAAACAAGTCGTGGACAAACTAGTCGATAAGTGTTGAGTTGAACTTAAACTCTATATTTTGGGTAAAACATAAGTTTACAAATACATTTCATTTACAAGTAATTTATCTAAATATTCATCACTAGATGAATCAATTATCTAAATCTTATCTTATTCTTCACACAAATAATTTAAACTCATAGTTCAAATTCAAAAGTTTTGAATTCAAATATTTTACAAGTGTCATAATAGCAATATTTCAAATTCAGAGATAACTTCACAACTAATAATTCAGATTTTGATTTATTTCAATCTCAGGATTCATTTACAAGGATCTATTCCAAAGGAGCTGTAAACAAAAAAAATACATAAATGAAATTACAAGTAAAACCTAAACTAAACCTAGACTGGTTCTTGTATCTTCGTATTTATTCTGGATCTTCCAAACCTGCAAGCAAACAAAGAAAAAAATGGTTGGGGTTGGAATAAAATATTTGCCACCCAATTTGTTGAACCTCGCAATGGCCTGATCAAGTTTCACTTGATCCAACTTAGAAAAAGAGTCCAGAGGATGTTAATTCCAAATAATACATCAATGGGGCAGATGACAATGGGTCTAGAACATGCTCTGAGATGATAAACCATCAGTTTGGGGCAGAGGCAACTTAGTAGTAGGTTCAATACCCAACAGACAACAATATTAGGCAACAAATCCCGTAGGAGTACAACTGGAGCATGAACTGATTTAAAAGGCAGCAGATAATGCGAATGACCCTCTAGTCTGGCCTAATTCAAGTAAACAAGATAAAACCAAACAAAAATGGTATCACATTTCACAATAGCAGTCAAATGGATCCAAACCTGAAGCCCGCGGTAAATTGAGATTGAAATTGAATTCAATTATCAAAGGCCCAACAAAGAAACTTCACGACCAAGAAAGAGACTAGTCAAACTTGGTTATTTTTCACAGTTCTCTGGATAAAATTCCACCCAAGGGAGATGAACTGATCCAATGGTGGAAACTTGCACCAGAGGACCCACTGGCAAGCAGCTCACACAACACATGCAATTATCATGTTGCCACCACCACAATCACAACCAAAAAAGTATAAATAAGGCAGCACAACCACACACAAACCATTCAAGTCGCAAATACATTTTTGTTCTTCACAAGAAAATATACATATCTCACTGTAGCTAGAAAAATAAACACTAGGAAAGAAGCAGCTAGGAAGAGCAAGCTATCCACGAGAATCGGGTTTACCAAAGGGAGAAGACCAAGCTTCTCTACATACAATAGGTTATAGATCATGCCAGTGAGAGAGACCATGAGTATATGTTCTTGACGTGCTATAATTTGTATATAGCATTGTTGAAAGGATCGGTATGACACCTAGAGGGGGGGGGGGTGAATAGGTGATACTTCAATTTTAATAGTTTTTCAAATTAGGCTTGACACAAAAGGTAAATTCTCTAGATATGCAACTACGGTGAATTTACCTATATGACAAGCTAGCAACTAAGTAAGGTACACTAAGTAAAGACGGTAACAAGGATAGAAGTAACCGAAGTCAAAGCACGCGGAGACAAGGATGTATTTCCGAGTTCCTCCTTTTTAGGGGAGTACGTCTCGTTGGAGAGGTGTGAACCAACATAATGGTTCAACAGCCACAAAGGCTTCACCTTCTTCTCCGATGAACCGCACCACAAAGGTTTGGTTCACCTTCAACTATCGGAAACCTTCAAGGTGGAGTCCGGAGCCTTTACAACAACGATTCGGGCACAACCCACAACGGGATTGGGGGCTCCCAAACAGCTACAATGTGTCACAAAGACAATAAGTGAGATCAACAAGAAGCTAGGTTTTCCCAATGGAAACCCTAGCAAAGGGGCCCTCAAGTAAATGAGGGGGAAATGTAAAACGGCTTGGTGAAGATGTAAATCCAGGCCTTCTCCTTCAATCCTCCAAAGATCAACGAGTTTGGGTGGAGGGATTGGGAGATCTAGTGATTCTTGAGCTTGCAACAATGGTGTTCTTCTTTTTGGCGAGCTCCCAAGCAGGAGGTAGGTGGAGGGCATTAAATAGCCCTCCCAAAATCTGGCCGTTGGGGCCTTTTTCCCGAACCAGCGGTAGTACCGCCCGGCGCAGCGGTACTACCGCTGGCGCCTTCTGCGCCGCGGTCAAACCCTGCGCTGACTGCGCCTCGAAACTTCATGAGCGGTACTACCGCCCGTAGTACCGCCGGTAGTGCCGCACAAGGTCTTCTGAAGCTCCATCTGGCGGTACCGCGAGCGGTACTGCCACTGTGCTGGCCAACCTCCAGCGCTGACCATCCTGAGCCAGTGGTACTACCACCTGTAGTACCGCTAGTAGTGCCGCAAAAGGGCGCCCGAACCTCCATCCGGCGGTACCGCGAGCGGTACTGCCGCCTGTCTTTTGGCAAAGAGGACCCAGCGGTACTACCGCCCGAAGGGGCGGTACTGCCGCCCAAAGGCAAAAACAACTCCTTCTATTCCTTTTCTCGATGCGAGATCAACGGAGATGTTTGCATAAACCTGATCACACTTAGACAAGGAGTTAGGGGCACATGTTGTATTGTCAACATCACCAAAATATGAGTAAGAGCAAATTATGCTCTTTCAATTGTTACTGAGCAACACACACAAGGGACAAGAAGTGTAGCATTTGTTCATGTCAGTTTAATGCAATGAAAGCTACCAAAGATTTTGGCCAGAGCTAGATTTACAAGATTTAAATCATAGAGTTGAAAGAAGCACATGAAAGCATAAAAGGGCATTAGAGAGCTTGTGTGCACTCATATGATGCATCACAAGGTGAAAGAGGGCGATGTTGGGATTGGAGAAGGAGGAGGCTTTGATGAAAATAGAGTTTGAAAAGAAGAAGATAAATGAAACCGTTGTGATAAACAAAGAGAAAGTTAGTCTTGCAAAATTCAAGGAGAAGTTGAGGATCATGCATTACAAAATTGTTGATCAATTTAGTGTTATGATTGACGTCGCATGATTTGAGGAGTGTAGATGGGTGCAGAGCTTGCTTCCACTTGAAGGAACCCCGTGAGGGCTGGGTGCCTCGCCGAGGTTCTGAAGTACTCGACGCCTCGCGAGGATGGTGCTGAGGTGCGCCCGGACTTAGCGATATTCCGGACAGGAGAGGCCCTCGTGAGGGAAAAAGTCCCTCACGAGGCCCGTCAGGCTGATCGTCTGGTCCTTAGCGGAAAAGCTTAGTAGAGTGAATAAGCCCTCGCGAGGGAAAAGTCCCTCGCAAGGCTCGCCAGGCTGAACGCCTGGTCCTTAGCAGAATTATCCGCAGAGCGTCGAGGGCTGTGGCAGGCCGGCCCATGGTACCCTGGTTTCCACTGGGCCGACAGTAGCCCCCGGGCCCGCGATGGGCACGCTGGAGTTTCGCGAACGCAGGCGAAGCGTCATGGGCCCAAAGAAGCCTGCCTGGCCCGAGACACGTGGAGAGCTGCGGCTGCCCACGATGCCACGATCTTCTCTGTAGTAACGAGATAGTGGCGGGACCCACCACATCCTGGTAACGGCTCGATGAGCCGATAAAAGCCGGAGAGCTCGGCGTAGACGGCCGTTGCTCCATTCATCCCCTTTCGCCTCCTTCTTCCCAGCGCAAAATCTCCGAGCTTCTCCTTCGCAATCCCACTGCAGTGGCGCCTAAGAAGGCCGCCGGCTCCAGGAAGGGCATGGCGGTGATGCAGGCGAGCGAGCCTGCCGCGATGCAGCAAGATGGCAACCTCAAGCTGGCTCTGGTAGGGTTCCGCATCAGCTCAGAGGTGCAGCTGGATAAGGTACGCCATATGGCAGCCTCCGCGAGCAACGAGCATGGCGCCACAGTGCTCAAACCGGCGAACAACCCCTGCGGCAGCCTCTATCCCATCTTCTTGCACACCCTCTTCACTGGGCTCGTGCCTCCCTTCTCCGACTTCTTCCTGGCGGTTCTGGAGCGCTACCAGATCCAGATTCTTCACCTCCACCCCAACTCCATTATCATCCTCTCCATCTTCGCCTACCTCTGCGAGGTGTATATCGGCATTTCGCCTTCGGTCGACCTCTTCCGCAGCTTCTACGCGCTCCGGTTCATGGTGAACAACGAGCGGACGGGGTGCGTCTCCTTTCGCATCACGGATGGCATGGGCGGCATCTACATCCCCATTGCGTGGGCCGGCGAGAATCCGGTGACCAATGTGTCGAAGAATGTGGATGACTTCCACAAGCGGTGGTTCCTCGTGGACGTCGGGAGCCAGAGTCCCTTCTTTGAGATGCCTGAGGCGCCCCCGACGAAGAGGGCATCTTGGTCGAGCGCGACTCTCAAGGGCTCAACGCTTGGCCTCGTGGTGAAGCGTCTGTCGGATCTTCGCGAGGCTGGCCTCACTGGGCAGATGGTGGCCAGGGACTTCGTGAGGCGTCGCATTGCTCCGCTCCAGAAGCACTCGGATCCGATGTGGTTGTACACGAACCAGAGGGACAAGATGTGCCTGGGCGCTACCCTCTTCTCGCAGGAGGAAGTGGATGGCATCATGGAGGTCCTCTTCACTTCTCCATCCTTCCCCAAGCCTACCGACAACACCGCTCCGCTTCACAGGTTTGAGCTTGGGCCTCATGTTACATTTGTGGAGATGATGCCTGAGTTTGACCAGTGGGGCCTGGTGCCTGAGGGGCATGTTGGGCCCCGCGAAGACCCGGAGTCAGCGGCGCAGGCGGCGCCAGCCGATGGCGAGGAGGAGACGATGGAGGCGCCTGCGGAGTCTGACACAGGTGCAACCGGCGCCTCAGGAGGTCCCAATTCCTCGGCGGGGAATTCGAGCTCCTCGAGGGGCGTGCCGCCTGAAGCTGAGATCCACGAGATCTTCTCGGGCAGCGACGACCGGTATCTTGTCGTCCCCTCATGGCGCGTCGAGGGGAAGGAGGAGAGCGATGAGAGGAGGCCTCGTCCGGCCACTGCGAGGCCCGCTCCAAGGCGATCCACGACAGGAACGTCGGAGCTCAGGAGGAGGTGGAGGCCAGTGCTAAGGTGGGCCAAGACAAGCCTGCCGAGGCTCGGAAGAGTGCGGAGCCCAGTGCTCCGCCTGTGCGGCGGACGACAAAGAGGTGGATCGACACCGCCGTGTAAGTCTTGTATTTCCTTTCTTTTCAGATGTTTTCTTGAGTGACCCTCACGAGGGATTTCTGATTGTTTTCTCCGTCAGGCTTCCCACGGAGACGAAAAGGCGCAGGCTCTGGAAGGTCGGAGAGGGCTCCAGCGCTGCAGCAGCGTCTGTAGCACCTACATCTGAAGTGGTACCTCACGAGGCTACCGCTCCTCCTCCTGAGACATCGGCTCCACCTCCCGAGGTGGATGAGCGCCGCGAGGAGGAGAAGGCTGAGGCGACGGCGTCGCCGGCCGCGTGGCCTGGCGCTTCTCATGCGCAGCAGGAGATGGCGGCGGAGGAAGATGCGGCAAAGACCACGACGTCGGCGGAGGAGCGCGCTGACGTTGAGATGGAGGGGGCCACCGCGCCGCCACTTCCACCAAACGTAGGCCCTGAAGCGCCGGTGGTGGACACCGAGGCTGCGGCGGGAGCGGCCTCGGCGAAGAAGGTCGATCCTGCCCCTGAAGGGGAGAAAGATGTGCCCCAGGGGCAGAAGGACGCCGGGGCTAATGGTGAGGGCATTCCGAGCCCCCAGAAAGCCCCCGGCGCAGATGAAGAGGGAGGCTCTCACCAGAGCCCCCAAGCGCGACTCGAGGCCACTCCGAGCCCAAGGCGCGATGTTTTGGAGTCCTCAGCAGGCGCCGGTACCTCTGGGGTCCCCTGGCGACGTGTGGGCCTTGGTCCTGTGGGGCCGGCGCCCGATTGCGGTTCGCTGAGACAATGTCTTTCGCTCGGCGAGGGAGGTGCTTGACGGGCTCGAGCCCAGCTTGCCGAGGAAGATCGTGCCAAGGCGGAGGAAGATGCCGAGCTTGCGCGGGGTAGGACTTGCCTTCAGGAGACCGTGGAGCGTTGCCGCCGGGAGGACGAGACAGCCCAGGCGTGGCGTGAGGAGGCGTAGCACTTTGCTGAGGAGGTCCGCGCCAGCGTGATCCGCGAGGCTGAAGAGACCCTCGCGGACTTGAGCGCTAAGCGCGAGGCCCTCGAGGTGGAGACCGCCGCTAAGCATCAGGAGCTCACGGCTCGCGAGGTGGCGGCCACCATCAAGCATCAGGAGCTCATGGACCGCGAGGGAAAGATTATCGCGGAGTCAGAGACTGTGAGGCAAAACCTGGAGAAGTTCCGCGAGGACCTGCACACTCGCGAAGGTGATAAGGTGAATTCACTCCTATCTATATGTGACCTTGACACTTCCTTGAATGGCTTGCTACTTCATTCTGATACCTTGTGTGTGCTCAGCTATAATGGACTTGAAGACCCCTATGAAGATGGCCAAGAGTCGACGCAAGAAGATGGACAAGAGTCGAGCCAAGACGATGAAGAAGAAGACAAGATGGGAGAAGAAACCCCAGGTGGCGGTACTACCGCCGGGTCAAGCGGTACTACCGCCCCTGGCCCAGTCAGCAAGGCCATAACCCACGCCGGCGGTACCATCAGCGGCACCGGCAGCGGTACCGGCCGGTGCCGGGGACGTGGGATGCGTGATCCCCACGTCGGCGGTGCTACCGCCCTAGCTACCGCCAAAACGGCACTTCGGACGCGACGTCCAGTACCGCCAGCGGCACCAGTAGCGGTACCAACTGGTACCGGCGACGTGGGAAGCAGCGACGCCTGCCCGCACCAGCGGTACTACCGCCAGTGCGGGCATGAGTTCGGGACAGGACCCGTGTAACCTTATCCTTCTGCCTTGTTTTGGATCTAGACTATAAATAGCACTCCTTGGACTAGATCTAGGGTTAGACTATGATTTGGGAACTAAAGTAGAGCCTTGCTCCTTCTTCTCAAAGTGTCTCTTTCCTCCTATGGAGATGAATCAAGGCCTCCCCTTGTGGAGATGAACCAAGGCCTCCTCTTGAGGAGAAGATCCCTGAGTGGATACCAAGGCTTCCGCTTGTAGTTGCGATTACTTGCCAATCTTTCATCTTCGGGTGATTCTATTGGGTTGGTTGGATTGACCAATTGGACAAACAATTCTAAGAGTAAGGTGTGCTTGGGAGAGGAGAATTGGGGGCTACCCTCGGGGATTTGTTACCAATTGAGTCTTGCCGGGTTACTACTTGCTATTTACCTTTGTTTTGAGTGTTTCCCCTCTTTTGTGTTCTTCGTTCTTCGCGCGTTCTTCGTGTTCATCGTTCCCACAGCACAAATCCGTGAAAATCGGGACCAACCTACATCAGAAGGGCTGATTGTGAAGCGCGGGGAAGATCTCGACTTCCGTGAGTCCGAGCTGCGCAAGCGCGAGGAGCAGGTCGAGCAGATGGAGAAAGACCAATCCGCGCAGCGGGAGAGCCTAGAGTCTCGCGAGAGCAAGATGGCCCAGGACGAGGACTTCTACCAGAAGCACCTCCTGAAGACCAACGAGAACCTCTGCGTGAAGGAGGAGAAGATGAAGGAGGAGTCTGCGACCAAGGAGAAACTCTTCCGTGACAACTGCTCCAAGGAGTTCACGAGGAAAGCCAAGGTGCGGGAGGAGCGCTTCACGAAGAAGCGCGACGAGCTCAACGCCCGCATCAGGGAGCTCGAGCGGGAGAACAGGCGGTTCAACTCCCATCTTCAGGCTGCCAAGGACGCCCAGGCCCGCGCGGAGCAGGACCTTGCTTCCCTGACGCAGGACATGACTGACATGCAGCAGCAGGTGGCGCCCGTGGTGGAGCTCGTCGAGGAGGCACGGGACAGTGCTCAGGCTGCGCGGGTCTTGTTGCGCCAGCGAGAGCATATGTTCCGCTCTCTGGTGGCCCGCGCGTGGGCTGTTGCGGACTGCTTAGGAGCCAAGGCCCCCGCGTTCTATGTCGAGGGGAATGCTGATGCCGCCACGTACCTTGGCTTCTTCGAGCAGCTTCTCACTAGCTTTGAAGAGGTCGTGACAAGCCTCGATGACCTGGTCGACACTGAGAGCCGCGAGCTCCTTGGCATCGCGGTTGGCCGCGTCTTCGCCAACCATGCACATCTCCAGCCTGGCTTCGACTTCACGACTGTGACGGAGCCCATGGAGCAGAGGCACGCCACGAAGCTGAACTCCTCGGTGTGGGAGGACGTGGAGAAGTACGTCCAGCGCTTCAGGAGGGCTGAGGTCGAGGAGGACCTGACCCAGGAGGGCGACGGCGAGGCAGGCGATGAGGAGGAGGATGACGAAGCTGTCGACATTGAAGACGACGACAACCCTGCTGCTTGAGTTGCTCCTGCGGAGAGATGTGCCTGGAGCACCATTCTATCTTAGGATTTGCTAATTTCATTTTGTAATGGCTTGTAAGACACTTTTATTATGTGCGAGTGTGAGCGCCCCTCGGGAGGCCTTTTATCTCCTCCTCATGTCTTTTTCGCTCTACGTCGTTAGGACCCTGCTTTCAGTGCAATAGCACCGCCGCTTCGGTATGCCGGAGTCAGGGCTCGACAAGGCCGGGGGTGTGTAAGGCTTAGAGAGGTAAGAACTCTCAAGGCACGATGCTCGGGAGCTCCCCTTTGACGTGTAAGCAGCCCATGAGGCGTAAAGGAGAAAAGAGAGGCTCGAGGGGCGACAAAACCAGCGAGAGAGAAAGCTCATGAGGCGTAAGTTCTGGAAGATTTGAAAGACAAGTTCATTAACAGCTTCGAAACAGAAGACATGAAAAACCTTAGACAATGCGTTCAAAAGGAGGACGAATCAAGCGGTGACTGGATCAAAAGAGTCGTGGAGATCCTTGGCTCCGCCAAGAACTTAACAGTACAGTCTGCAATACAAGCTATGAGGAGGAACTGTAGATTTGAGCCGCTGCTGCACAAGTTAAGTCGCGCTGAGCACAAGATTGATAGTTTCGACCAGCTTTTGGCAACAGCTGACAAGTACGCAAAGACAGATAAGGGGACAGGCGGCTTATCACAGAACCCAACAGAGAAATTGCAAGTCGCGCAAACTGAACATCGTGCACACCAGATGAAGGAGCAAGGAAGTGATAAGGCCTCATTTCCTAATAACTGCAAGGGGATCTTTGACGTTCCCTGCGACTTACATCGCAGGAGAGACGGCAGGCCAGCGAGTCACACAAAGGCGCAATGTCATTATTACCGGAGGTGGAAAGAAGGCGACACGCCAGATGGGGCCCGCAGTGGATCAATGCAGCACAAGAATAAATCTAGCTCTCATCAAGGGTCTGACGTTTTACCTAGAAGGAACATAGGACAATTTCATACAGTGGAAGTACAAACAACGGATGGAAGCCGGAGGAGTGGCCAGATTTCAATGCCCGAAAGGTACCGTCGTTGGACAGAGCGATCGGCTATTTGGAGTCGCGATGATCACCCCCCAGAAGTAAAAGATCCAGGACAGCCAACTCTTGTGGTCACGCCTGAAGTCACGGGATACAAGTTAAGTAAGGTCCTAACGGACGGAGGAGGAAGAGTAAACATCCTATATCAGGACACGCTCCAAAGAATGAATATACCCGAGTCGCGGCTGCGACCATCCAGGAAAGAAATTCAAGGCATAATCCCAGGAGCTGTTACGCGACCAATCGAAAAGATAACCCTTGAAGTTAGCTTTGGGACAGAGCGGAACTTCCGCACAGAGCTCCTAGACTTTGAGGTTGTAGCACTCAAGAGCTCATATCATGCGATCTTTGGAAGAGAAGCCTATGTCAAATTCACCGCCCGCCCTTGTTACGTCTACCTACAGTTAAAGATAGCGGGACCAAACGGTGTTATTACAGTATATGGAGACAGGCAGAAAGCGTTAGAATGCGAGAACGCGGGCTCAGCACTCACAGAAGAAGCTTGCATCGCCAGCTCCTCACACGGATATCAGTCGCAGATCGGTAATCGCAGCTCAAAACGAGTCGCGTTGGAGGTATCGCGGAGGCGGCCAACAGGATGCAGCCACCGGATGGTAAATTCCCACCGAGAAGTCGCGCATCAGCAAGATAATGGCCCAGAGATCGCTTTGATACAAAAAGAAGACAAGAAATGGCACATATGCATAGACCCAGCCTCGATCAACAACCCCAGCCAAAGAGGTTCAGTTATTGCGAGTCCCTACAAGCAGACTCAACTCAATATAAGTCGCAGCTCAGTGCGGCTAATCTCCTAACAAACTTGCTCTCTGCTTCAACATGAAACACACATCGGAGCTATCATGCTCGACCTGAGTCGCTTTTAGCGACTCAAAATTGAACCAATCAGGTGTTCAACCCACTCCGTTAGGAGTATTAATTCGCAACTAAGTGCGATGAGTATCAAGTATGCATGGCCTGCGGGGAACAGAAAACTCGCATTAAAGGGCCTGCATCATCCTGTAACACCCTGTAAGAAATCGAGTGATTATGAAATAAAGCCGGCACCCTTGACATTCAAGGGCTTGTCGTTTCGCCTCAACTATCATTGAGTCGCTGAGTCTTTTGAATTTCATATATCACTGACCCTTGAGGGCTCCTTACGAGCATGGCGAGTACCAATCGCACCTCAAATTTTGCCAAACGAGTGGCAATCCTTAAGCTAGAAGCGTCTTGCATTATGCGGCCAAAGTACTGGGGTGTGGCGTCAATCGAGCTTGATTGCCTATCATGGCCACTCTCGACCCTGAACACACATGTTCCTAGGAAATACTGAGCCGCGCGAGCGTCTACTTAATGGAATTATCATGAAAAGAACCTGCTTATAGGTCACCAAAATACTGTTTATAATACTAACGGGCATGTCCCACACTATTTATTTATTTTCTTCCGAGCTACAGGAGCGGGAATTGGCGCGGCTTGTCTCGCGGTTGCAGTCGCAGGTGCCCTAATAATTAGGGCGCTGCCAGACGAGGCAGAAGGGCCACCAGATCCTGTTGATGGAGTAGTAGCCCGGGATGACTCAGCTCCTGTGGACTTTTCCTTTGGCACCTTGCTCCCATCAAGATTGAATTTTTCAAGATAAGTGCCCAAGTCCAAATTATCAACAAATTTTGTGGCATACTCGCGCATCCCTTTCCAGATGTCGAAGTATTCGCTTATTGGCAGCTCAGTATCATCCGCGCTCATCGCCCGGCCATGGCGAGCAATCTTGCCAACATCTATTTCTGGATAGTATGCTCGGAGCAATGTCAAGACATGCGCGGCTCCGGTGCGAGCAGAGGATCGTTTCCAGTCAGAGACATAATGCGGAGCCTTGAGCAGTTTATTTATCCAATACTCGCAAGATGTTGGGCCATCAGTCGCAGGAGAGATTACCGTCATGACTTCCTTGGTAACCTTTAAGAGGCGCTGACTGAGGTCTGACAGATATACCAGTTGATCCTTCAAGTTGGAGCGGGACACTGGGGCCTCAGGCCCTATGTCAAGAAGGAAAAGACAAGAAACAAGTCAGCAACTCACGTTAGCTACCCAAAATATATACTCCCTCCGATCCGGTAAAATGGGCGCTGAAAATGAACTTGGCACGTACAAATTTTGTGTACAGTCCCGAAACTCTTTTAGGATCAGAGGGAGTATGATTAAAGGAATAAAGACAAACCAGCAAGCTGCAGGATGGCTGATTTGACGATGGAGCCACAACCCTCAAAGGCTTTGAACAGCGAGTTATATTTTTCATCTCGCGCGGCGAGTTCCTTTGCGTGGTCTTTCTTCAGACGATCAATCAATTCAGATTTAAGAGTCAGCCCTTCTCGCAAATATTTAATGACTTTGTCTTTCTCCATGAGTCGCTGCTGCATATATGCTTCAAGTTCTTTAAATTGCTCTTCACAGGAGTCGAGTTGACCTTTGAGAGATTTTTATTTCATGAGTCTGGTCCCTAATGACCTCATTATGCCGCTCCAGGGGAGACTGCATCACTTCAGGCTGATCTATGGAAATGCCCTTACCCTTTATTGAGCCAGAAGCATCAAGCAAGGACAGTTCAAGCTGAAAATAAACAGAGCAAAATGCACGGGTAAACTATCCAGGAACTTGGGGGCTCGAGATTTGGAGCCAAGAAAAGAATCAACACCCCGTGCAATGACACAAGGTTTTGATCCTTGGGGGCTACGGTATATGTACCTGGCGACTTGAAGAAATTTGCTCAACTAGGCCACGTAGCAGAGCAGCATGCTTATCTCCAGCAGCAATTATGGCATCCGCAATTGACCTGGAACTATTTCCTGGAGCTGGAATTCTATTTTCAGTAGATACCCTACCAACAGCAGGAGTTGCGGATGGAGCTACGACTGGAGTCGTGGCAGGAGCCATATCAGCAATACCTTCCTCCAGGGATGGCCTTGGATGAGTCGCACTATCACTGTTTCCCACGTTTTCGTCAGCAACATCATCCTCGCTCATAGCTGGCTGAGAAGGAGCGGTATGAGAATTAGACTTGGTATCCTCTTCAACCATGGCCCTGCAAAATATTGATGGATTAATAAGCCGACCCAGCAGAGCCGTAACATTGAAAAGAAGGCGAACCATACCCAGAGGCGATACGGATACTCTTCGTCAGTCAACCAGAGGAAGGAGAAGATAAACCTTGCAAATCTGAACCTACAGAGTATGAAAAGAAGTGGTGATCAGCAATTCCTTGCCAAAGATACGCAATCACAAAAGGAAAAGGAGAAAGTCGCAAACAACTACCCGAGCTCATTGAGAAGCAGTCCTTCGCAATAGCCCCGGAAGAGAAAGCGGTCTTGTCAGGATCAGCAAGTTTTAAAGATTTGGCAGTTCTTGTTTCTATCAGTAGCGCCAAGGCTTTGCGGCGTTTCTCAGGTTGCGCGGAGTCTTCTGAGCTCTCGCATGAAAAACGTTTTGAGGACCTGCGAGGCACTTCAGGAAGTTCCAAGAAAGGTGTCCTTGGATTTGTGGACAGAAGGGCGCTGGCCATTTGTTGCTCCTCTTCAGAAGCGCTACCCTCAGGCTCGGAGACAATATCGTGCATAATTGCATCCTTGCCAAGGGTTGTGGCTTGCTTTGACGATTCAGCCGTGGTTTCTTGGTTCGAGTCGGCGTCCTCTGAGGGAAGAACCCAGAAATAGGGGTCGATCTGAAAAGGAGCTCGGGTCAGAAATAATTAATTTTGGAGAAGGAATTTTGGAGGAAACAAGTTACAAGTAAACATTACCACAAAAGGCTTGTGTTCAGCCTAGAAGGGAGCAAGCCCGACGTTATCGTATGAGTCGATATCCTCGCTCGTCACTCGGCGAATGAAATTTATCCATTCCCCCTTGTCCCAATCCTCAGGGCAAGTGCGGTCGACATCGTTTGCGTGACAAGTGAAATCCATCATAACTTCATAAGTCGCGAGCGGCGACTCATAGGCTGAATTTGCCATTTAGTCCAACAAGATATGAGATCTAATCCAGTGAGACCATGGAGGGTCAGCGCCCTCACCTTGTCCAAAAGGGATTCGATAAAGGGCAACGAAGAAGGATCGGATTTAGAAGACAGAGCATTGGTAGCCTCGAAGGGAAGAGGAGACCAAAGAGGAAGAGGAATTTCACCCTCAGGAGAAGTGTTTTTACAATAGAAGAATGTTCTTTGCCAACACTTAATTTTGTTGGCAAGGGCTAGTTTTGGGAAAATACTACCCCTACGGCGTTGAAAGGAAACGGCGCCGCATTGGAGAAAGGGACCATCTGTGGTTTCCATTTGGTTATCTATCTATCTATTATATTATTAAAACAACAAACAATTAACGGTGGAGATTTATCCCGCTAAAGTTAAGATGTACAAACGGTGGAGATTTAACTTACAAACACGTAAACCAAGGCAAGAGGATCTGCCAGCCCGCACATGCAATCTGAAAAGAAGTCGTACACCGATCCAATTATTAAAACAGCAACCCAACGCGGAATCTGCTAATGACCTGCTAGCACACGATTGAAAGGAACGGAATATTTGATCGATGGAACGTACAACTTTCACGCTTGGACTCCCAGCGTATCGGAATCAACACGAAGTCGTACACCGATCCAATTATTAAAACAGCAACCCAACGCGGAATCTGCTAATGACCTGCTAGCACACGATTGAAAGGAACGGAATATTTGATCGATGGAACGTACAACTTTCACGCTTGGACTCCCAGCGTATCGGAATCAACACGAGGCGTCGGCAAATCCGGGAACATACAGCTTTCACGTGGGACACCCATCGAATTAAAACCGACATGAGAAGTCGGTGATCTGAAACTAACATGAGAAGTCGGCGAATTGAAGGAACACCAGCGCGCCGCACGACAGAGGGCTCGCCAGAATTTCAGCAGATCAAAGGCACATTATCAACTTCAGGAAACGACTGCAATCTTCAGGTAACACTTGCAATCAAGCTGGGACACCCATCGAATCAAAACCAACACGACAAGTCTTTTGATAGCTAAACAATGGATGATAAACACAAGAGGTAATGGTCCATTTTATTTGTTTCAAATCAAATATTGCATTTTTTATAGATTTTTTTTTAAAAAAAATTCATGATTTTGTTGAGTAGGATTTGTTGAGTAGGATCTGATGACTCATAGGATGAAGTTAATTGAAAAAGTAAATCCAAACCAGAATAAAAAGGACGGCCTTCTATTACAGCAAGATGGATGACACGAAGCTTGGCTGAAAAGGTTAACAACATCAAAACAGAACACACTGATTTAAAACGCAAGGACACAAGACCCAAGAGAGAAAGGAAATTAGTAGGTCGCTGAATTTGAAGTGGATACTACAAATAGGCAACGGAAAAACAACCTCAGTTGAAGAGAGGATTAGATTAAAGTACCAAAGGATCTACTGCTACAGAAAGGAAAAAATGCGAGAGAAGAAATAGTCAAAAGCACATACCCAAACTTGCTGCAAACATACCGTGAGTGGTAATTCCTAGAAGAGCAATACTATGTCCACAAACTGAACAGTCAGGGAGATTAACAAGCACATAATGATCCAGATACAAGGTGAAGAGGTGACATACCGCTGCCTTGATACCATGTGCAAGGAAGCAACGAACAACATTAGAATGGAAAACATGCATCCTACTGACTTCATCAAGACCTTGAAGCTCCTAGAAATACCAGCAAAAACTGAAGGTTGGTTTCCCGGTTATGCTACTACGTAACGTCAACAAAGCTGCAGGTTATGCAACGGTGCATGAATGACAATAGCACAACTTGGAAACAAGTACCATCGAGGCACAAATAATAACAGGAACACATATTGGCGAAAAGGTATACATACCTCAGATCATCATTTTACCCAGCGACTCAAAATGGCCACTCCTGAATAAGCAAGTATACATGGCATTATAAAGAGTCACAAATAAAGGACTGAAGCTGTTGATCGATGACAAATTGACAATGAGGTCCAAGTGAAGACAGCACAAAGAATATTTTTTATAATAACGAGGTATTCTAATTTGCAGAGGATTACAAACATTTAAAATCATGGTCCTGATCGACAATACAGAGTGAGCATGCCAAAAAATAGGGAAAAAAATTGTAAGCAGGAGATACAATATTTCAGTTCATCATAGCCTGTTCTGCTTGCTACCATGCTTCACATGTACTTAATGGACGTGATTATGTTTCTGTAGCCACATGCATGTATCTTTAATTTATTCAGACAAAGTTCATAAATCCATTTATTATTTATGAATTAAGAAATAATTTAACAGAGCAAAGACCCAAATCAAAATATGTATCCACCCAATCTCTCTCATACTACAGACCTCATGAAGCCAAAATCTCAAACTAACATTTCTCACGAATAGTAACAAAGTTTTCATCTATATTCTAAAGAGGATGCTGGTATTAGTTACATGTGCAGCTAAATAGAAGATAATCAGAGGAACAAGTTCTATTTATCCCGTTCTATTGCCAAATGAAATAATAAGTTAAAAGTTGCTTCTGAGAAAACAGAAAATTGAAATTACAAATGTGGGAACTCACTTTTTGGTCAGCTGGTGCGGTGATGCCAATTAATCGTCGCCCGTGTCATCGTGGATCTTGGGAACGTGGAGATTAATACTGGGGGAGTAGACTGCGAACCGCCATGCCTTCCGATGCCAGATGCAGCTGCTGCCGAACCACCACAAATCGGCGGAACAGAACAGGAGCTGAGGCGGCTGTGCGACTGCGCGTGGCGCAATGAGAGCAGATCAGCAGAGAGTTATTCTTAGGAAAAAAACATAAGAGAGCTATGTACATGCGTTGCATACCTGTACACATGATTCATAACGAAATATCATGGTTCGGCTGGAATAAAAATGAACTGCAGGACGTATATTGCACTAAGAAGTGTACATAGCTTTGTCACACGAGAAGAGTTATTTAACCTTAATTAAAATAGTACAATTATCCAATAAAAATACTATTTACACTAAAATAAGTAAATCCTTTAACTATGTCTGGCATTGGGCAACTTGAACGCAATAAAATCCCAATTGGAAAAAACATCTAAGAACAAATCAAGTCAAAAAAATGTAACAGACACGAAGAGAAAACCAGAGACTACAATTTTCTTCTTCTTTATAAACAAAAATTAAACCTCTTTTAAAACATAATTAAATTGTATGGATTGGGTCCAAAAAAATGTGATTTGGGCTGCCTAACAACGTGTGTTTCAGTTTCAGCGCGACGTGATACAAACAAATTTAAAAAATGAAATAAAAATAACTATTTTTCAGTTAGACGCAAATATCTAAGATCAAATAAAGAAGAACACTTCTTAAAGGATTAAATATATATAGATATATGACCAGAATATAAATAATGTGATAGCAAAATATAGAGTCAGTTAATTGTCTAGCCGTGCAGATGCGCGGGCCACCCCGCTAGTTGCAATTGAAAAGAGCAAGCCAGAAATCTACTGAGGGAGGGATACCCAGGTAATCTTCGCAAAGGACGTGGAAATTACTCACTTGGAGCATTGAATTTGGACCAATGTCGTGAAAACGGAGGCCTAACCGCTGCATCAAGGAGCGGAAGAAGAGGGAGCCTGGGGGCTTGAACCCGCGCTCGATGTGCTCCGCGAATACCACTACTTCTCCTGATCGAGGGTTGGGAATTACCTCCTTGCCAGCCGATCGCCATTCGCATTGATCTTTTGACGGAAGAAGGCCGCGTGCAGTTAAGGATTCCAGGAAATCCTCGTCGATCCACGAGCCTTCCCAGTTGCACTTGCGGCGAGACATTTTTCTCAGATTGATGGAGATCTTCACCAAAGGATTGTGAGTACGAGAAGCGGGATCGGAGGCGGCGAAAAGGAGCAGCGGATGCGTAATACAAGTCTTGATGCAGAACGCTAGGAAAAACGATGAGCCGGGATAAATAGCCCAGACGCGGAAGACGTTTAGATCTGAAAATCAACCGTCTAGCCAAGTTAAGTTGCGCTCTTGAGCCGCCAAGAAGAGTTATAAGTCGTAGGTTGGAAATATGAAAATTGGAGTTCAGCTGGGATAATTCATGTGTGCGGCCCAGGGGTTTGTTAAGACAAGGAAGCCTTCACTCGAAATCCAAGCTGAACTTGGGGGCTAATGTCGGGGGAATACTTTCTGGAGCAACCCGCGGCCCAGTGCGACTTGCTTTACTCGCACGGACAAAAGCCCACATGGGATCAAGCCCAACATCTAAACCGCCACAAGGAGAAGAATCTAGAAGGCACGGAGGCGAGCTAGTCTCCGGATAGGTCCCAGTTAATATATTCCTCGAGGGGGAAGTTTCCTTTGTAACCTGACGAGCCTCTGTGTATATAAAGAGGACTCACAGGACTTAGAGGGTCAAGCCCTTAAACCCTAGCTCATACGGCGAGTACCAGATCGGATCGCCTCCATTGTAACACCTCGATTATCATATCAATACCAATCTAGGGTAGGCAGGAAGTAGGTCTTTTACCTCACATTGAGGGGGCCGAACCTGGGTAAATCTGTGTTGATCTTTGTTCCTGCGATCCCAAGCTCAGAGATGCTTGACTCGCGTAATCCCACACCTACGAAGTCATCTATGACACCTGACGTGACAAACCCACGACACGTCTTCCGTCTCGAGCCGTACCGCGCCGGGCCTGGCGATGTGCGCGACCCTGTAGGGGCCTTCCCACATGGGCGAGAACTTGTGGAGGCCCTCTTTGGAGAGTATCCTCCTCAGGACGAGATCGCCTGCTTCGAGGGTGCGCGGGCGTATGTGGCGGCTGTGGTAGCGGCGCAGATTTTGCAGGTACTTTGCCGCCCGGAGGGCAGCGCAGCGACGTAGTCCATCGAGCAGCAGCAGGTCGTCGTTGTGGAGCTCTTCTTGGTCGTCCTCGTTGAAAGCAAGGATTCGTGGGGACCCATGCTTGATCTCGGTGGGGAGGACTGGTTCAGCGCCATAGACGAGGGCGAACGTCGTTTCTCCAGTGGGCTTTGTGGCAGTGGTGCGGATGGACTAGAGCACAGATGGGAGTTCTTCAATCCACTTCTTGCCATGGGCCTTGAGACGGTTGAAGCTTCTTGTCTTGAGGCCCTTGAGCACTTCAGCGTTTGCTTGCTCAGCTTGCCCATTGCTTCGTGGGTGAGCCACCGAGGCGAAGCAGAGCCGGGTGCCGAGGCTTTCGCAGTAGGCCCTGAAGATGCCACTAGTGAACTGTGAGCCGTTGTCGGTGATGATGCGATTTGGCACGCCGAAGCGGCGGGCCAGGCCTCTGATGAATTTCACCGCTGATCTCGCCGGTATGCTGCGCACCGTTTCGACCTCCGCCCATTTGGTGAACTTGTCGATGGCGACGTAGAGGTAGCGGTAGCCCCCGCTGGAGCGTGGGAATGGTCCCAGGATGTCCAACCCCCAGACCGCCAAGGGCCAGGAGAGCGGGATGGTTTGGAGCCCCAGTGCAGGCTGGTGGACCTGCTTGGCGTGGAATTGGCATGCCTCGCAAGCTTGGACAACTGTGGTTGCATCCTGAAGCACTAAGGGCCAGTAGAATCCACTCCTGAAGACCTTCCCTGTGAGGGTGCGCGAGGATGAATGATGGCCACATTCTCCACTGTTTATGTCCTTGATCAGCTGGCGGCCTTCTTCAGGGGGGGCGCATTTCAATGCAACTCTATTTGGACATTTGCGGTACAGGTCTCCCTCGTGAAGGCAGTACGACTTGGCCTGTCGAGCAATTCTTTCTGTTTCTGCATCCTCCTCAGGGAGGACTCCGTCCCTGAGGTACTCCTTGATCTCATCGATCCAACCAGTCTCTTGGTGCATCATGGCTAACAACAGGCGCTCTCCTGAGGGTGGACCGCACCTCGGTGCTCCAGATGTTGGTGCTAATGGGAGCTCTTCGTCGATGCCCACGCTGGCTGCTTCTTTTGGCTGTTTCACCGACGCCCTGATAAGCCTTTACTCGAATACGCCTGCCTGCTGGACCTCTCTCCGCAACGCTCGCTTGGCGATGTCATCAGCCTCCTGGTTCTCCTTTCGCGGGATGTGCCTGAGCTCCATCCCCTTGAAGTGCTTCTCGAGCTTGCGAACCTCCTCGAGGTAAGCGGTCATATGACCGTCCTTAGGCATGTAGCTCTTGTTGGAGAAGTTGACGAGGAGCTGGGAATCACCCTTGATGAGTAGGTGCTTGATGCCGAGGGCGATTGCGGCTCTGAGCCCGGCGAGGAGGCCTTCATACTCGGCGATGTTGTTGGAGACCTTGTCAGTCGTGAAGCATAGCTGGACAGCGTAGAAGAGCTTGTTGCCTTTTGGTGAGGTCAGGACGACGCCAACCCCTGCGTTCTGGCATGCGAATGCCCCGTTGAAGTGCATGGTCCAGTGGTTTGCACTGTGTTTCCAGACGACGCAGTTTCTGCCTCTTGAGGCTCTTCCTGCTGCGTGTCCGTCCATTCGGCAACGAAGTCCGCCAATGCCCTTCCTTTGATGACTCTGGTGGTGTCGAAGCGCAGGCCAAAGGGTTGCAGCTCGATGTTCCACCCTGCGACGTGATCATTGGCGTTTGGGTTGCGCAGGATTTGCTCCAGGGGAATGATGTGACCACCGTGATGGGGTGGCCCTGGAAGTAGTGGCGCAACTTCCTAGAAGCAATGAGGAGCACGAGGAGGAGCTTTTGCTGCATGGTGTATCGCTCGCGAGCATCTCGTAGCACTGTGCTGACGAAGTAGACGGGTGCTCGATGAGCGTTGTCGATGGAGGTGCAGCACTGGGCTCTTCAGGGGCCTTGTCGAGGTTTTCTTGTGGCGAACCCTCGGCGAGGGTGCCTGCTGGTTGTGCGGGCTCGACTTGAGGCTCAGGCCTAAAGAGGGTGCTTCCTTGTCGGAGGCTCTGGGCTGGGCGTGGCAGTGTCCTTCTTGGCGAGGACTGGCTCTTCCCTTTCTGCCACCAAGACCGCGCTTGTTGTTTGTGGAGTGGCTGATAGGTACAGCTTCAGATGCTCGCCGGGCCTCGGGGCGACCATGACAGGTGGACTGGCCAAGTACTTCTTCAGGTCTTCAAATGCCTTGTCCGCCTCCGGCGTCCACTTGAACGTCCCAGACCTCTTCATGATCTCGAAAAATGGCAGCGCCCTCTCGCCGAAGTTGGAGATGAAGCGGCCTAGGCTGGCCATGCATCCCGCCAAGCGTTGCATGTCCTTGAGGCGACAAGGTGGCTGCATCTCTTATATGGCCTTGATCTTGACGGGATTTGCCTCTATGCCACGGTGGGACACTAGAAACCCGAGGAGTTTGCCTGATGGTACCCCGAAGACGCACTTGGCGGGGTTCAGCTTGATGTTTACTTTGCGCAGGTTGGCAAAGGTCTCCTCGAGGTCCTCCATGAGGGTGTGCTCTTCGCGAGTCTTGACCACGATGTCGTCGACGTAGGCTTCTGCGTTTCTCCCCATCTGAGCCCCCAAGGCCGTCCTCATGAGCCTCTGGAAGGTGGCGTCGGCGTTCTGATGTAGCCCAACCTAGGACCATCACCATGTCAAGCACTCCAACACTCCACAAGTCAACATGGACATCAAAGGTGAACTCCTTCCACTATGTGATTCACCATATGTCACCTTTGGACGTTATACTACTTGACCATTGTTTCCATTGCATTGTTAGGTGTGTCACCAAGGGTACAAGACCACGGGAAGATGGCCAAGGCACAAGAGGAACGAAGGCCGACAAGATGGTGGTTTGGAAGAGACGAAGGAAGAGGAGAAGAGACCCAGGCGGCGGTAGTACCGCTGGGTTAGGTGGTACTACCGCCCGAGAGCTGCCGCCTCCGCTACCGCCGCCGCTACCGCCAGAATCGGCGTCTGACGTGTTTGTCCGGTACCAACTGGTACCGCTGGCGGTACCGCCGGTACCGCCGAGGTGGGAAGAGCGAAACCTGCCCGCACCAGCGGTACTACCCCTTAACCCAGCGGTAGTACCGCCGCTGCGGGATCCAGCACGGGTTGGAGGCCCATGTAACCTCCCCCACCTACCCCCTGTTGGTCAACACTATAAATAGGACCCCTCCATCTAGATCTAGGGTTAGACTATGATTTGAGAACTAAAGTAGAGCCTTGCTCCTTCTTCTCAAAGTGTATCTTTCCTCCTATGGAGATGAATCAAGGCCTCCACATGTGGAGATGAACCAAGGCCTCCTCTTGAGGAGAAGATCCCTGCGTGGATACCAAGGCTCCGCTTGTAGTTACGATTACTTGCTAATCTTCCCTCTTTGAGTGGCTAGATTGGGTTGGTTGGATTGACCAATTGGACAAACAATCCTAAGAGTAAGGTGTGCTTGGAGAGGAGAATTGGGGGCTGCCCTCGGGAATTGTTACCAATCGAGTCTTGCCGGGTTGCTACTTGCTATTTACCCTTGTGTGTTGATTCTTCCCTCTTTTGTGTTCTTCATTCTTCGCGTGTTCTTCGAGTTCATCGCTCCTTCCGCACAAATCCGTGAAAATCGGGGCCAACCCTCATCATATGGTATCAGAGCTCTAGGTTGACACGGATTTGTTTTGTGTTTCCACCAAAATCCACCAAATTTTTCTGTGTTTTTGAGAAATTCGAAAATTTCCACCAAAAATAGCCTTGCCTTTGATTCGAGCCGATCTGTCGATTCGTTGCGTTTGTGGTAGTTTTTGTCCATGGATCTGTTGCTTTAGGACCCCCTCCACCCTTGTTTGCGTTCCCTAGCCTTAATTTTGCCAATTTCTCACGGATTCGAGGAAGTTTTGGACCCCAAATACACCCAAAATCGAGTCAAACTCGAGCAGATTCGAGAGCAGCGGTACTACCACCGGGTTAAGCGGTACTACCGCCAGGGCCAATTTTTGCAGAAATTTTTCTTTCTCCTCGGTTCGTTTTGGCATTTCCTCTTTGGTTTGAGTCCTTTGTTGGTGTGCACTACGTCTACGACATCGACACGCTTCCGCAGCCACGCATCATCAATGCCAAGCGACGACGCCACCAAGGACTCGACATTCCCCACCATCATAATCCGTTGTGAGCCCTTCTTCCTTTCGTGTACCTTGACCTATCGGACTAGCTCGGTGATATTGCGAGGCATTGCACGTGTTGAGTGTTTGTCTTCAAGTATTGGCGAGTGTGTATCGTTAGAGAGCTTGGCACTAGCAAAAGAGAAGGAATCATCGTCAAAAAGCAAAATCAAAAAAAAAAGAAAAGAAAGGAATCAAGTGGTGCCAAGTTTCATCTCTTGTAGGTTGCGACAAAGCTAAGACCGCCAAAGTGAGTGTGAGTGTGAACTCTTGTGCAAATCCATTGCCCTCAAAAAGCAATTGAGCTAGCGTCCTTCTTGTGTTGGGTGACATTTGAGCACGCAGTCTTCGTTAGGTCGTCTACCGTCGAGTGCTTGCCCTTTGGTCGCCCAACCCCATTTATCGCTTTTGTGTGTGTTTCTTAATACTTTGTGGTTGGAGTTTCTTTGGTAATTTGATCATTGTGGATTTTCTCTACCTTTGACAATATACTTGTCGCCGGGTTTGCTTGTTTCGTTTGCCACTTCATACCTTGTGGGGACCCCGGACTAGCTGTCCGAAATACCTGATTATGCTTAACACAACGATCCCGTGATCAGTCTGTCGTTGCACATAATCCGAATTGGATACCAAAGTTTACATCCATTACAATACCGAATAAAAAGTCTTACATAAATGGTCATTTTAGACCAAGTCTTACATAGGTGCCTTCATGGGCCAAACCAAAATATCAGCGGAAGCTACGGCGTAGTAGACATCATATTCTAACGGTGACAACCCGACAGGCAGCTGACTTGTGGAGATCCTTAGTTGGCGTAGAAGTCGCCATACTCCTGCTCGGCGTAGTGCTCCTCCTCGTAGTCTGGCTAGGACAATAGCCAGGGACGAAACCAATATGAGTACATTTGAATGTACTCGCAAACTACCCCAACATGAGTATGCACTAGTTTTAACTTAAAGGACAACTTTTATTTATTTTAAACATCTCTATATCTTTATTGAAAAAGGTAAGAAGAGTTTTATAACCACTTTTAAAGAAACCATCATTTTATCTGTTTCTCCAAAACTCCTCCTTTTTCCGACCATAGCCCGTCATGGTCCATTTCCTCCATCCACCTCATACCGATCCGTTGGTATAGGTGTAAGGAACATTCTCCACTTCATTTTCTTTTAAAACTCAAAGTCTTTCAAAAACTTGCACATGGTCAAAGTAGGGCCTCCCAACTGTCCATATCCGAGGACTCGGCTATTCGAATAGTTTTAACCTCTGCAGAGGTAGCACGCTTTTAGCCCACATCCATCCGGCAACTCATCGTGTCCGCCACGTCTCGCCATACCAGGTGTATGCGAAGTAAGCCGCCGGCCATAGCCTCTTATTTGCTCATGCTAGTATAGGATCCTTCCCATATGACACTTTCCATCGACACCCAGTCCAGTTTCCCGTCAGAAACCCTAAGTGTGAGGACTCATAGTTTTGTCCGGCGGTTTATGGTGGAACCTTCTATCCTCCCCACCAACTTGTGTGAGGACCCGGGTCAGGGGGTAGGTCCTCGGACCATCCCCTCATGCATAACGGAGTCATCTCCGTCGATGAGGTATCCCATACTAATAAGAGCAAACTACATGACTAAGCCTTTTCCCATATGTGGTAGATGTGGTCGCACAGGGTATCGGATGGTTGACGTAAGTACAAGGACACACTGTGCATTTTTCATAAACATCACCATTTTTCCACTTCTCCATTCCAACACCGACATCTCGGCATTTCATAATCTCACAAGTATTGCAAGGAGTTTTGAATAAACCATATTTGTTTTTCCCATCCTATAATTTGATATAACTATCTTATATTTCTACATAGGTGGCAAAATAATTTCCATATACTTTTGAAATGGGTTTTATAAATCTTGCCTTGAGAGTAAAACATGTTATGAAAGTAGATGCATATGTTTGTAGTGCAAGCTCAGAGAATAGCTTGCCTTGCTCGGCAAAGTGACCCTGGTTTTGATCTTCAGGTTCAGCAAACTCTCCTTCCTCGATAAATCCGACAACGTTCTCGTCTAATTAATAAGCAAACAAATACAACCAATCACTAAGCTATACAAGCAATCATCTCAACATAACAACCAAAAACATCACAAATAGCTACTGCACACACAAACCATACAATTTGGTTTCAAAAAATTGATTTAAACATTACTTAATTACTTCTAAAAATTAAGGCAGAAACTTGTTGAACATGTTTAATTGCACAACTTGAGTTCTGTTGGTCACAAAAATACAAACTAAAATTCTATGGAAAGCTACTGATGTGTAGAAGACAACACAATTTGATTTGGTTCAATTGGAGTTACTAAACTCCCTACACATTTGTTTGAATCCAGAAGCTTAATAACCAAGTTTTGGCTACCATTTAAATTCTATTGCTTCAAAAATTAAATCCTTTTAGGGGTGACTAAACATGACTAAATGTGACCTAATAAAATTGGTCCTAATTCATTTGGGTTAACCATTTAACATATTTAAATGTTTGAGTGCAGAAGGGTGTTTAAACTTCTACTTTAAACTAAACAAATCCTACTGCACAAATAATTCTACCAAAATTAGGGAAGCTAATACTAGGCAGTACTAAACTAACAAAATTGGTTTGGAATTATTTGGACTAACAGAGTATCAGAAACAAACAAGTTTAGATTTAAACCTTCTGTAGTATTTTTAATAATACTTTTTAACTATTTAATTAAATGGAATGAATCCAATTGGGTTGGTTAAACATTTTAATAAGCTTTCCAGAACAATTGAGTTTGATTTATTTGGATTCCTAAATCTCGAGATATTGAATTTTGAAGTTGGTCCAGTACTGTTTTTCAGTATTTCAATTTAATAACAGAATTTCGAGTTATGGATAATGTTCAGATTTCTGACTAGTGGGACCTACACGTCAGCGACACAGTGTGCGCGTGGAAATTAATAAAATGCTGACGGGTGGGGCCAGCGTGTCAGCCTAACATCTAAACGAAGGGGTACGCTGCCGTTGGATCAAGATCCAACGGCCCACGTTCGAGTCCATCGGCGACGACCATTTCTGGGCGGCGCCGTGGCTCCGGCGACGGCGAGGTGGATGGTTGGCTCACCTAGAGGGCTCGGGAGGTCGCGGAGATGATGCAGATCGACGGCGGAGGCTCGAGGAAGGTGCTGGTGCGAGCTGTGCTTGCTGGGACGGAGTGTAGCGGCGACGGCGTGGTCTCCAACTTCCACGGCCTCGGGCACGAGCTCCGGCGAGGTCCTGGCTCCTCTCCTTTGCCCTAAACAGAGGGAAAAGCGAGGCGCGTGAGTGCGGTGTGGTTGCAGAAGAGCGTGCAGGCCAGAAAGAAGGGAATGGGAGAGTGTGGCGTCGCGGCCATGCTCGACCTCAACGGCGGCAGTGGCTGCAGCGAGCACGCCCTCCTGGCGGTGCTCTGGTGAAATTGGAGCGAGGGAGAGGTCGAGAGAGTGGCGTGGAGTTTCCAGAGAGGCTTGGGGTGGTTTAAATAGCACGGGGGCGGCGTATCGTGGACGAGGTGCACGGACGGCGTCCATGGCGTTGCCGGCGAGATATTTCTCCTCCATCCGACGCGGCGGTGCGAGGGACGTGGAGACTAGGCGTTCACCGGGGTCCGGACATGTTCTAGAAGCTCTGGCTCGAGCGGTGCGTGTCAGGTGCAGAGGGCTGCGCGAATTTGGGCCGGCATCGCCGCGGCTGCCACGGCGGCGCTGGGGTGGATTCGAGGCGAGGGAGGGCGTGAATGCTCTCCTCTGCGGCGCCGCGGCTGCAGAGGCACGGGAGCGAGGGAGAGCGCGGCCAGGGGGAGCGCGGAAACGACGGGGAATGGCACGGCGACACGGCGACGGTGACGGGGAGCTAGGGGTAGGAGACGACGACGTTTTCGCCGAACGCCCCCTGGACTTTCTTTTCCATTTACAACTAGGTCCTTCTGCTTCTTTTTCTTCTTTTCATTCCAGCAGCACTTTCTGGAATTTATTTGAGGTACTTAAACATTTTAGAAAAATTCACAAATATTTGTGAGGCTTCCACATAGCATGTAGTAGCTCCAAAAATTTGGCATTTCAAAATAAAATGTTTTGAATCATTTTCTTTCATAGGGTTTTAATTATTGCATTTTGTTTTATTTCAATTGTTTTTACTTTTGAATTTTAAAATAGGTGTAAAATATTATTTGGAAGAGATAAGTGATAAGGATGTAAATGAGAGGTTTCAAATAACATTCCTCTGAATTTTGTTTGGAACATTATTGAGTTTCTTATTTGTCACTTTTATTTTTCTTGTTTCACTTTTGCTTTTGCATTTTCTTTCTATTAATTCAAGCAAACAAGCAACACAAACAACAAGAATTAATTACCACAAGCAACAATTACAAACAACACATAAAATCAACAAAAGTTTTTGTTGGCTCTCATTTTTGGAATAATAATACTGATTAATATTTTTGGGATGTTACAATCCTTCCCCCCTTAGAATAAATCTCGTCCCGAGATTTGCTAGGCTTAGGTACTAAAGAGGTCTGGAATTCGCTTCGAAGATAATCTTCGCGTTCCCAAGTTGCTTCTTCTTCAGAGTGGTTAGTCCACTGGACTTTGTAAAACTTGATCGCACGTCTTCGGGTAACACGAACATCTTCTTCGAGAATCTTGAGGGGTCTCTCACGATAGGTCAGGTCTTGGTTCAGGTCGATGGAGAGGTGGTCGATGTTTTTGAAAACATCAGGCTGGTCAGGAACTTCAAGACACTTCCGGAGCAAGGAAATGTGGAAGACATCATGATAATCTCCTAACTCCTGGGGTAACTCCAGCTGATAGGATACTTCTCCTCGACGAGCAATGACCTTGAAGGGTCCAATATACCTTGGCGCTAATTTCCTTTGACATGGAAACGCTGCATTCCTTGAGGGGTGTCACTCGGAGATAAACATAATCTCCGACACTGAAAGTGAGATCACGGCGCTTGGTGTCAGCGTAACTCTTCTGACGGGATTGGGCAGTTTTGAGGCGTTCACGAATAAGCTGAACTTGCTCTTCAGCTTCACGGAGGGTATCTGGTCCGAACAATTTGCTTTCTCCGGTATCGGACCAATTCAGGGGTGTACGACACTTCTTGCCGTAAAGGGCTTCAAAAGGGGCCATTTGCAGACTGGACTGATAACTGTTGTTGTACGAGAACTCTGCAAACGGAAGACAATCTTCCCACTTGGAACCATAGGATAGAACACATGCGCGAAGCATGTCCTCCAATATCTGGTTCACTCGCTCAGTTTGGCCATCGGTCTGGGGATGATAAGCTGTGCTAAATGCTAACTTGGTTCCGAGGGCTTCATGAAGGGATTTCCAGAATCTTGAGGTGAATTGCGTGCCTCTATCAGATACAATCTTCTTAGGCACACCATGCAGGCTCACTATTCTGGAAATATACAGTCGCTAATGAGCTCCGATAGTGGTGTTGACAGGAACAAATGGGCAACCTTGGTCAGTCGATCAACGATGACCCAGATTGAATCATGGCCTCGGTTGGATCTTGGAAGTCCGGTAATAAAATCCATTCCAATCTCATCAAAGGTTGAAGCAATCCAGCGGGTCGCTGATGTTCAGCCTTAACTCGCTGGCAGATGTCACACTTGGCTACGAACGAACCAATCTCTCGCTTCATTCCATGCCACCAAAATCTTTCTCGAAGGTCTTGGTACATTTTGGTTCCGCCGGGGTGGATTGAATAAGGGGTCTCATGGGCCTCCTTCAGGATTAACTCCTTAAGTTCCGTGACATTGGGCACACAGATACGGTCATTGAATTTCAGCACTCCTTCAGCATCTTCGGTAAAACCGGGTGCTTTGCCGAGGGAAATCTTCTTCCTAATTCCTCTATGCTTTCATGACCTTTTGGGCTTCTTTGATTTGATCCATCAGGGTTGGGGTTAACTCTAAATTGGCGAGATAACCATGGCTAACAAGCTCTAGTCCAAAATCTTGGAACTCTTTGAACAAGGCTGGCTGTTCGGCTTGGATCAGGGCATTCAGGGTGCAAGGTTTGCGACTAAGGGCATCGGCAACTACATTAGCCTTTCCAGGGTGATAATGGATTCCAATATCATAATCCTTGATTAATTCCATCCATCTCCTCTGTCGCAGGTTCAGATCTTTCTGGGTGAAAATATACTTCAAGCTTTTGTGATCTGTATAGACCTCGCAGCGATGTCCCGCAAGATAGGGACGCCACGTTTTGAGAGCAAGAACAACAGCAGCTAACTCCAAGTCATGGGTTGGGTAATTCTCTTCATGCGGTCGCAACTGCCGGGACAGATACGACACAACTTTGCCTTCTTGCATCAGAACGCAACCAAGTCCGAGGCGTGATGCATCGCAATACACGTCGAAACTCTGGGTGACGTCTGGCATGATCAATTGGGGCTGAGGTTAGTCTCTTCTTCAGTTCTTGGAAACTATCCTCACACTTCTGAGTCCATTCAAATTTCTTGTCCTTCTTCAACAGTTGGGTCATAGGTTTGGCTATACTGGAAAATCCTTCAACGAACTTGCGGTAATAACCGGCAAGTCCGAGAAAGCTTCGGATTTCAAAACATGGTTGGGGATAACCAGTCAACAATGGCTTGGATCTTCTCTGGGTCCACAGAAATTCCTCCGGCAGATACAACATGTCCGAGAAATGCCACTTCACTGAGCCAAAACTCACACTTGCTAAGCTTGGCATACAGCTGGTGCTCTCGGAGGTCTCCAAAACTAGACGCAGGTGTTCAGCATGCTCTTCTTCGGTCTTGGAATAAATAAGGATGTCATCAAGGAAAACTACCACGAACTTGTCGAGGTACTCCATGAAAATCTTGTTCATGAGATTCATGAAATAGGCTGGGGCATTGGTCAGACCAAAAGACATCACGGTGTATTCAAACAAACCGTAACGAGTGGTGAAGGCGGTCTTGGGAATGTCTGTCTCTCGGATCTTCAACTGATGGTATCCTGTCCGAAGATCGATCTTGGAAAAGACTCGGGCTCCGTTCATTTGATCGAACAGATCCTCGATCTTGGGAAGAGGATACTTATTTTTAATGGTCACGTCATTCAGCTTGCGATAATCCACACACAGGCGTGTGGTACCGTCTCTCTTGTCCACAAAATAATGGGTGATCCCCAAGGTGAAGCGCTTGGGCGAACAAGTCCTTTGCTGAGCATATCTGCCAATTGCTTCTTCAACTCAACCAGCTCTTCCGGATTCATCCGATAAGGTCTTTGGGATATAGGGGCGGTTCCTGGGATAAGCTCAATTATGAACTCAATTTCCCGGTCTGGCGGCATACCAGGCAATTCTTCTGGGAAAACATCCTTGAACAGGTGAACAACACGGATCTCATCTAGGGCAGGTCGAGCTATGCTCTCATGGCAGCCTGGGTGAGATTGACTAGTTTCAGACACATACTCCACTTCTACTTCTTTGTCGGTGGTGATGGATACAGCTCTTCTAGCACAGTCAATTCGACCATGGTACTTGGCTAACCAATTCATACCGAGTATAACATCGATGCCTTGGGTTCCCAGAACAATTAAGTTAACTGGAAACTTTTCTCCTTTGATCTCAAGGGGTACATCGGAGCAAAACATCTTGGTCTCTACGGTGGATTCTGGGATTTGGATGACCATGGGTTTGGGTAAGAGGCTCTCGACTAAACCTCCCTTAGCAACAAATTCTTGGGTAACAAATGAATGGGTAGCACCAGAATCAAACAGAACAGTTGCAGGTACTGAGTTGACAAGGAACGTACCCAGCACAACATCCGGAGCATCCTGAGCTTCTTCAGCATTGATGTGGTGCAGACGACCCTTGGCAACAGCAGCATTTCCGCGGGGTGCGGCATTCTTGCCATTTCCATTTCCATTGCGGCCTTGACCATTGTTCTGTGCCGGCGCATTGGGGCGCTGGACATTCCTCTTGGGATTGGGACATTCTTTGGAGTAGTGACCCTTGTTGCCGCATTCAAAGCAGATCACATTGGGATTGCGGGTGAAGTTGTTGAAGTTTCCTCCGGGACGGTTATTGTCATTGGGGCGGTTGAAGTTGTTTGGGCGGTTAGGGTAATTGGGGCGTGGAGCTTGGGGTGGACGATAGGCAGGCCTGGGTTTGCTGAAAGATACGAGGTTTCTGGCTGCTCGAACCTTCCTGAGCATTCATCCTCCTCTTGCGACCTTCATACATAGACTTGCGCTTGGTCTCCAGCTGGATGGCTTTGTCCACAAGTGACTCCAGATCACGGAAGTCATGGATAACCAGAGCACACTGCAGTTCATCATGAAGTCCACTCATGAAACGCTCCATCTTCTTCTCTTCTTTGTCGGTGTCATCAGGAGCATACCGAGATAAGTCGGTAAACTCATCCAGATAACCGACCACATCTTACTTCCCTGCCTCAGCTTGCGGAACTCATCCTTCTTCCTCTCAATAAGTCCACTGGGAATATGCTTCTTGCGGAACTTCTCCTGGAACTCAGCCCAGTTGATGACATGACCAGCTTGCTGGAGAGCCTTGGTAGTTTCCCACCAAGCTCTTGCAGGTCCAGCGAGATAGTGGGTTGCATACAACACTTTCTCATTTTCTCCCACAGCAGCAACTTCCAGATTGTTGTCGATGGTGCGAAGCCAATCATCGGCCTAGTGGGTGAAGTCCCTTGGAGTAGGTGGGTGGGTTGGTCTTCTGAAATCGCCTAAGGTGATCGCTGGTTTCCATCGCCATTGCCATTACCACCATTGTTGTTGTTGTTATAAGCGGCTGCGAGTTGTTGCAGGGCAACGAGATGAGCCTGGCGCTCTGCCGGGCATTTCACGTTCCTCCATGATAAGCGCGAGAAGTTGGGCGGGGGTTGGGTCCGGTGGTGGTGGTGCTGATCCTGATCCTTCCCATTGTGCGACGGGGCGGCATCCTGAAGCACACCGGGTATAAGAGGCAAGGCAAGAAAAGTTCGACTAAGGGAAAAGACGATCTCGCAAGTGGTTGATTAATTTAAGATTTATATGAAAATATTTCACACAGATTTAAACAAGACAAACATACTTATATATTACCAACATCACATCAAGGAGTTCACATCAACAACAAGCTTACAACATCAAGCTTACAACATCACCTTACATCTAGATACATAACATCTGGTTTCCAAAAGAACCACTACTTCGACTCGACTAGCGATAGGGGGTCAACCTAATCCTGCGGTAGTGATCAAGTCACTCGCCTACTGAGGTGGAACCTCCAGCTCTAACACGTCAGCATCTGACTGGTAGGTGGCTCCTCGGGATCCTCCTCCTCGTCCTCGAGAACTGCCTCGAGTGGCTCCTCCTCCTCGTCAACTAACTCCTCCTCATCATCCTCCTCACAGTCCATCTCCTCCACGAAGTCATCATCGTCACTGAGGAAAGCGTTGTTCTCCTTGCGGAGATCCTCGCCCTCCTCCTCCATCTCGTCAGTATGGTGCTCTAGATCCTCAATCAGCCCGTCCTGCTCCGCCACCTTCGTGCGGAGCTTCACGATAGTCTCCTCAGCTCTGCCCTCTTCCTGAGAAGAGCGACCTTCTCCTCCATCAGCTTCACCTCGTTCTCGCGAAGCTCAACGAGCGACTCGCGGTCAAAGTGGAGCTGAATCCTAGTGCGCAACAGATCATCCTGAGTGCACTGAAGTAAGATCTCCATGTCCATGATGTAGCTCCCAAACATCGGGTGGTAAGGGAAGGAGTAGGGTGTCCGTCGCAGTTGCGCCTCCCGTAGAACCGGAAACGGGAGTCTACTAACTCCGCCTTGTGCTCCTCACAAAGTCGGGCTAGCATCCTCTGTGTAGCAGTACAGAGACCGTCAACCCAGGTGGCCTCCTTGGTGGTGAAGATGAGCGTCCTGGAACTGGGAGACTTGATGTTCCTGCGAACTGACGACCTGATGAGCCAGCTCAGCCTTCCGACACCGTGAACATCAATCTGAGCTCCCTCAAACTCTGGAGCGGGGCGACCTAACAGCTTGGTCAACTCGAACAAGTCCCTCTCAAACGTCAGCTTGCTGTCCTTCTCAAGCTGAACGAACTCGTCCAATGGAGTGCCATCTACAATTTTTAACAAAATTTTAAGTTAGTTAGGTGACAAGTGTATCAAAATTTTAATATAGTAGGGCAACAAGTGAGTCAAATTTTAAGCTTAATGAGAGGTGTGCAAAATTTTAGGGATACTAAGGAAAATGTAATATTTAATGAGAGTAAAATTTTGCATAAGTAAGAGGATTGGAGATAAGCAGTTTTCAAAATACTTCATTCCTTTCTTTTTAGAAATTCATCTTTTTGTAACATTTGACAAACGACCATGCTAACTAAGGTTTCCTAAAGTCAGGATGGCTCTGATACCAAGTCTGTGGGGACCCCGGACTAGCTGTCCGAAATACCCGATTATGCTTAACACAACGATCCCGTGATCAGTCTGTCGTTGCACATAATCCGAATTGGATACCAAAGTTTACATCCATTACAATACCGAATAAAAGTCTTACATAAATGGTCATTTAGACCAAGTCTTACATAGGTGCCTTCATGGGCCAAACCAAAATATCAGCGGAAGCTACGGCGTAGTAGACATCATATTCTAACGATGACAACCCGACAGGCAGCTGACTTGTGGAGATCCTTAGTTGGCGTAGAAGTCGCCATACTCCTGCTCGGCGTAGTGCTCCTCCTCGTAGTCTGGCTAGGACAATAGCCAGGGACGAAACCAATATGAGTACATTTGAATGTACTCGCAAACTACCCCAACATGAGTATGCACTAGTTTTATTTTAGTTGACAACTTTTATTTATTTAAAACATCTCTATATCTTTATTGAAAAAGGTAAGAAGAGTTTTATAACTACTTTAAAGAAACCATTTTATCTGTTTCTCCAAAACTCCTCCTTTTTCCGACCATAGCCCGTCATGGTCCACTTTCATCCAACCACCTCATACCGATCCGTTGGTATAGGTGTAGGAAACATTCTCCACTTCATTTTCTTTTAAAACTCAAAGTCTTTTAAAAACTTGCACATGGTCAGTAGTCTCCCAATTGTCCATATCCGAGGACTCGGCTATTCGAATAGTTTTAACACTCTGCAGAGGTAGCACGCTTTTAGCCCACATCCATCCGGCAACTCATCGTGTCTGCCACGTCTCGCCATACCAGGTGTATGCGAAGTAAGCCGCCGGCCATAGCCTCTTATTTGCTCATGCTAGTATAGGATCCTTCCCATATGACACTTTCCATCGACACCCAGTCCAGTTTCCCGTCAGAAACCCTAAGTGTGAGGACTCATAGTTTTGTCCGGCGGTTTATGGTGGAACCTTCTATCCTCCCCACCAACTTGTGTGAGGACCCGGGTCAGGGGGTAGGTCCTCGGACCATCCCCTCATGCATAACGGAGTCATCTCCGTCGATGAGGTATCCCATACTAATAAGAGCAAACTACATGACTAAGCCTTTTCCCATATGTGGTAAATGTGGTCGCACAGGGTAGGATGGTTGACGTAAGTACAGGACACTGTGCATTTTTCATAAACATCACCATTTTTCCACTTCTCCATTCCAACACCGACATCTCGGCATTTCATAATCTCACAAGTAATTGCAAAGGAGTTTTGAATAAACCATATTTGTTTTCCCATCCTATAATTTGATATAACTATCTTATATTTCTACATAGGTGGCAAAATAATTTCCATATACTTTTGAAATGGGTTTTATAAATCTTGCTTGAGAGTAAAACATGTTATGAAAGTAGATGCATATGTTTGTAGTGCAAGCTCAGAGAATAGCTTGCCTTGCTCGGCAAAGTGACCTTGCTCTTGTTCTTCAATTTCAGCAAACTCTCCTTCCTCGATAATCCGACAACGTTCTCGTCTAATTAATAAACAAACAATGCAAACAATCACTAAGCTATACAAGCAATCATCTCAACATAACAACAAAAACATCACAAATAGCTACTGCACACATCAAACCATACAATTTGGTTTCAAAAAATTGAATTAAACATTATTTAATTACTTCTAAATTATGGCAGAAACTTGTTGAACATGTTTAATTCACAACTTGAGTTCTGTTGGTCACAAAAATACAAACTAAAATTCTATGGAAAGCTACTGATGTGTAGAAGACAACACAATTTGATTTGGTTCAATTGGAGTTACTAAACTCCCTACACATTTGTTTGAATCCAGAACTTAATAACAAGTTTTGGCTACCATTTAAATTCTATTGCTTCAAAAATTAAATCCTTTTAGGGGTGACTAAACATGACTAAATGTGACCTAACAAAATTGGTCCTAATTCATTTGGGTTAACCATTAACATATTTAAATGTTTGAGTGCAGAAGGGTGTTTAAACTTCAACTTTAAACTAAACAAATCTACTGCACAAATAATTCTACCAAAATTAGGGAAGCTAATACAGGCAGTACTAAGCTAACAAAATTGGTTTGGAATTATTTGGACTAACAGAGTATCAGAAACAAACAAGTTTAGAATTTAAACCTTCTGTAGTATTTTTAATAATACTTTTTAATTTAATTAAATGGAATGAATCCAATTGGGTTGGTTAAACATTTTAATAAGCTTTCCAGAACAATTGAGTTTGATTTATTTGGATTCCTAAATCTCGAGATATTGAATTTTGAAGTTGGTCCAGTACTGTTTTTCAGTATTTCAATTTAATAACAGAATTTCGAGTTATGGATAATGTTCAGATTTCTGACTAGTGGGACCTACACGTCAGTGACACAGTGTGCGCGTGGAAATTAATAAAACGCTGACGGGTGGGGCTAGCGTGTCAGCCTAACATCTAAACGAAGGGGTACGCTGCCGTTGGATCAAGATCCAACGGCCCACGTTCGAGTCCATCGGCGACGACCATTTCTGGGCGGCGCCGTGGCTCCGGCGATGGCGAGGTGGATGGTTGGCTCACCTAGAGGGCTCGGGAGGTCACGGAGATGATGCAGATCGACGGCGGAGGCTCGAGGAAGGTGTTGGTGCGAGCTGTGCTTGCTGGGACGGATGTAGCGGCGACGGCGTGGTCTCCAACTTCCACGGCCTCGGGCACGAGCTCCGGCGAGGTCCTGGCTCCTCTCCTTTGCCCGAAACAGAGGGAAAAGTGAGGCGCGTGAGTGCGGTGTGTTTGCAGAAGAGCGTGCAGGCCAGAAAGAAGGGAATGAGAGAGTGTGGCGTCGCGGCCATGCTCGACCTCAACGGCGGCAGTGGCTGCAGCGAGCACGCCCTCCTGGCGGTGCTCTGGTGAAATTGGAGCGAGGGAGAGGTCGAGAGAGTGGCGTGGAGTTTCCAGAGAGGCTTGGGGTGGTTTAAATAGCACGGGGGCGGCGTATCGTGGACGAGGTGCACGGACGGCGTCCATGGCGTTGCCGGCGAGATATTTCTCCTCCATCCGACGCGGCAGTGCGAGGGACGTGGAGACTAGGCGTTCACCGGGGTCCGGACATGTTCTAGAAGCTCTGGCTCGAGCGGTGCATGTCGAGGTGCAGAGGGCTGCGCGAATTTGGGCCGGCATCGCCGCGGTTGCCACGGCGGCGCTGGGGTGGATTCGAGGCGAGGGAGGGCGTGAATGCTCTCCTCTGCGGCGCCGCGGCTGCAGAGGCACGGGAGCGAGGGAGAGCGCGGCCAGGGGGGCCTGGGGAGCGCGGAAACGACGGGGAACGGCACGGCGACACGGCGACGGTGACGGGGAGCTAGGGGTAGGAGACAACGACGTTTTCGCCGAACGCCCCCTGGATTTTCTTTTCCATTTACAACTAGGTCCTTCTGCTTCTTTTTCTTCTTTTCCATTCCAGCAGCACTTTCTGGAATTTATTTGAGGTACTTCAACATTTTAGAAAAATTCACAAATATTTGTGAGGCTTCCACATAGCATGTAGTAGCTCCACAAAATTTGGCATTTCAAAATAAAATGTTTTGAATCATTTTCTTTCATAGGGTTTTAATTATTGCATTTTGTTTTATTTCAATTGTTTTTACTTTTGAATTTTAAAATAGATGTAAAATATTATTTGGAAGAGGTAAGTGATAAGGATGTAAATGAGAGGTTTCAAATAACATTCCTCTGAATTTTGTTTGGAACATTATTGAGTTTCTTATTTGTCACTTTTATTTTTCTTGTTTCACTTTTGCTTTTGCATTTTCTTTCTATTAATTTCAAGCAAACAAGCAACACAAACAACAAGAAGTAATTAACACAAGCAACAATTAACAAACAACACAAAAACTCAACAAAAGTTTTTGTTGGCTCTCATTTTTGGAATAATAATACTGATTAATATTTTTGGGATGTTACATACCTTCCTATCCTCATAAGTGTGTGTGTTGATGTTAGAACCGGATACTCTCCCTCAAGCTACATTATTCTTGGGATATAGTTTGTCTTGGTTTTTCCGTACCACATATCTCACTTGATCTTGAGAAAATGTTTAGGGGAAGTACAAACGGAAGTTCAAGCTCGGATGATGAAATCCATGATGGAGTTCGCGGTGATCATGACTATTTCACACAAACAGAGTTTGTTGGTCTTCGACACCTTCTTCGTGATGGACTAGGACGATACGAGCACCGTCTTCAAGCTCGAGAGAACAACTTCAACGAACGCATGCATGCGCAAGAAGCATCTATGGAGTGGATGACCGAAGCTATCAACAACCTTGTGCGACAACGTGCTTCTTCTTCATCACGCTCAAGTCGTACAAGGCACACTTCAAGGTCGTCACAAGCAAGGCAAGAGCGTCATGAACCTCGACAAGAACGTCAACATAACCCAAGGCGTGACGCCCATGAACAACCTCCGCCTATAGTTGAACCACAACATGATTTTCAAGATAACCCAAGATGCAACGGTCATGAACGACATCGTCATCCTGTGGAACACCCACGTTCTCCTCGCTTGAACAATGCCAACGCGCCTCAAGAGCATCAACGCCAAAATGGGGAACGTCATGAACGCCAAAATCTTACGAATAATCGTCACCACCACCGCATTGAATCAAGTGAGAGCGAGTCGAGCCAACATATTGGGTGACGCCCTCAATGGAATGAGACGTGGACGTGGCTTCCCATCTACATACCATCACGACGCTCATGATCGGCATCGCCATCAAGTGCACCGTCCACACCCAACTCAAGCGTACCAAAAGAATGAACATCAAGAGCTTCATCGCTCAAATGGTGGACGCCAGGATCGCACTCCTTCGCCAACACCTCAACCTAGAGATCTTCGATCCACTTTGGCACCCATATGGCACGAGGAGGATCGCTTGTATGACAATTGCCAAGGACAAGACCATCATCCACAAGAATGTCCCAATCTCTCGTGTCCAATATGCGATGGCAATGATCACATAATGGAGATTGCCCAAATGGAGATAAGGACGACGAGAAGATGGTCGAGAATGGGATTCTCCCTTCGACCACGGAGGCGAGCATGAGCAATACTATCACATTGGTGGATACGTTGAATGAGGATGGCCAAACTATGGCATGCATCTTTGGAGGCGATGAGGTCGATAAGGTTGAGCATGGAGTTTCCCTTCAACCTTGGAGGCGTGTGGAGATGAGGAAACCGAGCCTACCCTCATGCACTTGAATGATGAGATAGCACCAATCCCATGTGAGAATGAGAGCCACTTAGTCCACTTGAGCGAGAGCGAGAGTGAGTTGAGTGCCTCCACCATATATGAGTTTGAGTGTTTCTATTTTGAGGGAATGAGTGATACACCACGTGAGTTGAGAGAGGTAGTTGATAGCTCAAGTGAGGCTACTTTGCATTCTAACAACTTACCATCTTCCTCTAGTGTGTTCGCTCATTGTGTGCTAGGTTCCATGAACGAGGATACACCCCTCTTCGACACAACGATGCCTCAAATGGATGATGATGATGCCACCTCATGTCTACTTAATGATGAACAAGTCGGCTACAGGGAAGCGACTACTACTTCAACACCTACTTCACATGAGCGGACTATCAAGGTATGGGTGTTGATGTGACCATGTTCCCTCTCGTGGACATGATGAATGATGATTTCTTGCATGCTATGGATGATTTCTTTGCCCCATCATATGATACATTTTTATTCCCATGTGATACTTCCAATGTTGATCATGTGAAATCACATATTTGTGATGATTTTTCCATTGACATGCCTAGTTATGAGTGTTTCCAATTCTCGCACGTTGTCAACTCAAACATGATGACCAATTGCTCTTTTCCAATGTTTGTTGACAACAATGTTCACGTTTTCCGCAATGATGACCATGTCGATTCTTCTATTTGTGATGACTTTGCCATACCCATGTTTTGCAATCGATGTTTGCGCTACTTTCCCATTGTTGCATCCAAAATATTGAACAATTGTTCTTTTAAATGCTTGGTTTGCAATAATGTTGATATGTTGGCTTATGAGATTGCCCCCATAGCTTTCTCACCTTGTGAGACTTTTCATTATCTTTTATGGACATTGTTCCATCCTTCACTTTGCATAGTAACCATCCACATATGTCATATTTTCCATTTGATTTTGGTGTGGTTGGTGTTGTGCAAATGAAGAGACGCGTCATGATGGATGACGTCTTCATATACCGTGCACATCATTTCTTCACATGGTGTCTTGTGTGTGCCGGTAAGCGCATAATAATGTCAACTGCCATTGAGCATGAGTTGATAATGCGAGCTCTTGAGAGCATACACTTGAGTCGTGGATCGAACCCGGCTCTAATACCTTTTCCATGTTTTGCATCAAACAAGTTGACCAATTTCTCTTGCATTTGGTTTGTTTGCAAACATGTTTGTGATGTTGGTTTCTCCTATGGCAAGACAAATTTTCCCATCTTTCATATGAATGATTTATGCGTTGCCACAAATATGATGAACAATTGTTCTTTTACTTGGCTTGTGTGCAACCATAATGACATTTTGAGCATGTCTTGTCATGAGTTTATTGGTTTCTACCAATTTGGTGTTGCAACAAATATGTTGAAAACTTGCTCTTTCATGTGCTTTGTTTGCACCCATAATGATATTTTGGACATTCTTCATTGTGTGTTTTTGCCAAACTCTTCATTTATGGCATCAAGGTTGATGACAATGTGTCCCTTCCAATACCTTGTGTGCAATAATGATCATATGATTCCAAATGAGATACCTCGATGGAATCCTCATATTTTCATGGAGTTTTTGTGTTCTCACATTTTGAAGATGTTGCATTGGATTGCTTGCACTTTGACCTTGCACTTGCACTACATTTTCATATTCTTGTGTTGTGCTAACGGTGCTATGACAAAGAAAGGACATGTCATTCCTGATATGCTCCTCTTTCTTGCACACACATGTTTTGCTTGGTCTTTAGTGTTTGTAGGCATGGTGAATTCAAATTCTAAGACAACTCGTCTACCTCCTTTGCATGGTGATCAAGAGCAAGAGTCGAGGACGACTCTTTTTAAAGGGGGAGATGTAGCCCAACCTAGGACCATCACCATGTCAAGCACTCCAACACTCCAGAAGTCAACATGGACATCAAAGGTGAACTCCTTCCACTATGTGATTCACCATATGTCACCTTTGGACGTTATACTACTTGACCATTGTTCCCATTGCATTGTTAGGTGTGTCACCAAGGGTACAAGACCACGGGAAGATGGCCAAGGCGCAAGAGGAACGAAGGCCGACTAGACGGTGGTTTGGAAGAGACGAAGGAAGAGGAGAAGAGACCCAGGCGGCGGTAGTACCGCTTGGTTAGGCGGTACTACTACCCGAGAGCTGCCGCCTCCGCTACCGCCGCCGCTACCGCCGCCGCTACCGCCAGAATCGGCGTTTGACGCGTTTGTCCGGTACCAACTGGTATCGCTGGCGGTACCGCCGCCGGTACCGCCGAGGTGGGAAGAGCGAAACCTGCCCGCACCAGCGGTACTACCCCTTAACCCAGCGGTAGTACCGCCGCTGCGGGATCCAGCACGGGTTGGAGGCCCATGTAACCTCCCCCACCTACCCCCTGTTGGTCAACACTATAAATAGGACCCCTCCATCTAGATCTAGGGTTAGACTATGATTTGAGAACTAAAGTAGAGCCTTGCTCCTTCTTCTCAAAGTGTCTCTTTCCTCCTATGGAGATGAATCAAGGCCTCCACATGTGGAAATGAACCAAGGCCTCCTCTTGAGGAGAAGATCCCTGCGTGGATACCAAGGCTCCGCTTGTAGTTGCGATTACTTGCTAATCTTCCCTCTTTGAGTGGCTAGATTGGGTTGGTTGGATTGACCAATTGGACAAACAATCCTAAGAGTAAGGTGTGCTTGGGAGAGGAGGATTGGGGGCTGCCCTCGGGGAATTGTTACCAATCGAGTCTTGCCGGGTTGCTACTTGCTATTTACCCTTGTGTGTTGATTCTTCCCTCTTTTGTGTTCTTCGTTCTTCGCGTGTTCTTCGAGTTCATCGCTCCTTTCGCACAAATCCGTGAAAATCGGGGCCAACCCTCATCACGTTCTTCAGGCCGAAAGGCATGCAGACGTAGCAATACACACCACAAGGGGTGAGAAATGTTTGTCTTCTCCTCATCCTCCTTCGCCATCTTGATCTGGTGGTAGCCTGAGAAGGCATCCAGAAAACAGAGGAGATCGCAGCCGGCGGTGGAGTCCACAATTTGGTCTATTCTGGGCATGGGGTACGGGTCCTTGGGGTAGGCCTTGTTGATGTCGGTGTAGTCGATGCAGAGCCTGCCCCCCCGGTGTGCTTGGGGACGACCACCGTGTTGGAGAGCCAAGTGGGGTGCGCAACTTCTCAAATTATGTGTGCTTCTTTCAACTTCTCTACTTCCTTGATGATGAACTCTTGCTTCTCTGGCGCCTGGCACCGCGCTTTCTACTTCACTGGGCGTGCATTTGGACACACGGCTAAATGATGCTCGATCACCTCCCTCAGTACTCTGGACATTTCTGACGGTGTCCAAGCGAACATGTCAGAGTTTGCCCTGAGGAAGGCGGCGAGCGCGCTTTCCTATTTGGGAGGCAAGCCAACGCCTATGGTGACGCTAGCCCCTGAGCCGCTGGCGTCCAGCGACACCTTCTTCGTAGTAGCCTATTCCTGTGAGAACAACTGCTTCTTCTTCGCTGGCCTCTCGAGGGGCTCCATGTCCTCGTCAGCAGGGAATGCTACAGCAGCGGCCTTGTAGGCGGTCTCGACAGAGCGCATTGTGTCCTGGACTTGACCGTGGATGGAGATGGTGCCGCCGCTGCCTGGAAGCTTGACGATGTTATAGGCGTGGTGAGTGACGGCCATGAACTTCGCGAGGGCGGGGTAGCCGAGGATGGCGTTGTAGGGCAGGCCGATGTGCGCGATGTCGAAGTCGATCTGCTCGGTGCGATAGTTCTGCGGCGTGCCGAAGGTGACTGCGAGCCTCACCTTCCCCAGCGGTGTCATGGAGCCACTTGTCACCCCGGTGAAGGGCCTGGAGGGCATCAGCCACTCGTATGGCACTTGAAGCTGTTCGAAGGTCTCTACAGAGATGACGTTCAAGCCTGCTCCCCCATCTATGAGCGTCTTGGCGACGGCGATGTTGTTGATGATGGGAGTGCACACCAGAGGGATGGTGCCGACAGCCTTGGTCGACTTTGGGTGGTCCTTGGAGTCGAAGGCAATGGTGTATTGCGACCACTTGAGGGGTTGGGACGCCTCAATCCCTGGAAGCGCGGCGTTGACCTCGCGAGAGAACTGCTTGAAGTGGTTGTTGGACTTGGGCGCCTGAGACCCGCCGAGGATGCACGCTATTGCCCCCTGAGGGGCCTGGTAGCCTCCAGGGTTCTCGTCAGGGAGATTGCCATTTTGCCCGGCGGGGTTTGCCTGAGCCCTCTGCTGGAAGTTGTGGCGCCCGCCCCCGCGGCCGCCACGGCCTCCGCCGCGGCCACCGTGGCCTTGGTTCTTCTCGTGTTCCTTGCTGAGCTGCTTGAGCTCCCAGCAGCCTTCAGTCGCGTGGTTGTGCCTGTTGTGGTAGATGCAGAATGGGCGGTTATCTACTTTCTTCTCGTCAGCCGTCGGAGAGGCCTCGCGAGGCTGCTTGGCGCCAGGCTCTGCCGCGAGGACTGCGGTGGTCTTGCACTTCTCGACAGGCTTCCTCCTGCTCCTGGACCCCTCAGGAGGCTCTTCCTCTGTTTCTTGCTTGACGAAGAGGAGGCCCTCTTCAGCCTTGGCGCACTCGTCCGCCAAGTCAAAGAGCTTCACCACCGAGGTGAGGGTGTCGTGGATGCCGAGCTTCTCGAGCATCCTGCGGTTCGTGATGCCCTCTCTAAAGGCAGAGATGACGTGCGAGTCCAGGATGTTCAGGATCTTGTTGCGGACCTAGCTGAAGCGCTGGATGTACCTGCGGAGGGTCTCGTTTGGCTTCTGGCGCACCGCGCGGAGATCATTGTAGGTGAGTGCATGCTCATACGTTCCCTTGAAGTTGGCGACGAAGACCTTGCAGAGATCCTCCCACGTGTCGATGGTGTTCTCGGGAAGGTTCATGAGCCATGAGAGCGCTGAGTCCTTGAGGGCCATGGAAAGCCAGTTGGCCATCACCTTGTCATCGCCTCCCGCGGCTTGGATGGAGACGGTGTAGAGCTACAGAAACTCCAGAGGGTTTGTCCTGCCGTCGCGCGGAGGGAGATCCGGCTTGAACTTCACCGGCCAGACGACGCGGCGCAAGTTGCGGGTGAAGGCGGTGCAGCCTGTGGCATATGTCACAGCGCCGCCAGCGAGCGTGCCGCGGTTCTGGCGACCTGCGGCTGCAATCTCCTGGATGACACGGTTGTGGTGGTCCCGTTGGCGCTCGATCTCCACGCGCGCGTCTGCTGGAGTTCGCTACACAATCTGACAGTCGTGCGGGGAGGACGCGTGCGACGCGACGCGGTGGTTCCCCAACGGTGCTCCCGCTGGAGGAGGTGGCGCGGAGGCGGAGGGGGAGGAGGAGCGTCGTGCGCTATGTTCCCTCCACATCCGGAGTGGTGTACCACCGAACGAGAGGGCGCCGGCGTTGGAGCAGGTGCAGCGGGTACGGCAGCGGCGTTGACGAGCTCTTCGAGGCGGTTGAGCCAGTTGTCGTGGCCTGCCTGCGTGGGGCGGTAGCGGAACAACTCCTGCGCCATGAGTAGCACAGTGGCTGGACTGGGCGCCGCCCGGCTCTGCGTGGAGGCGCTCTCGCGCCTGGACGGGTGCTAGGAGGAAGCTCCCTCACCGTTGTCGTCGTTGCCGCCGTCGTTGCCGCTGCCGTTGCCGCCGTCATCTTCAGGGTGCTCGACGCATGGCTCGACATTGAGCTCTGAAGCGCGGTTGGTGCGTGGGCGACCACGCAGGTTGTTGTTGGCAGCGGGCTCGGTGGTTGCTCTGCCAGACGTCCGTCGAGCGAGACGGTCCGCTCGCATGTCAGTCATGGCGCGGAGAGGTCGAAGAGGTTGAAGACGTGCCTCAGCCCCCTACCTGGCCCGCCAAATGTCGGAGACTGGTCGTACACTGCCTCCTTTTATACTGGCTCGGTCCTCTTCCCCGAAAACACAAGGCGGGAAGGGATACCACATGGTGGCTAAGGTGGAGCGCAGTGCACGGCATAGGGGTTGTCCATGGACGTTGTCCATGGCAGAGAGCAACGTCTCCTTGGCAGAAAACGCCACCGTCCATCCAGGACGATGGGCTGGCGCTGCAGAGGTCCGTGGCATGCCCCACGGTGACGTCGGCTTGGAGCGTAGCGGCCGCCGGTCTCTTTATCACCAAAATGGCAATACTGGGAGTCCGCTTTGCTTGCCACAACTTTGTTGACCGCTTTATACACGAGAACGGTAACTGCGCGTCGTCGTCATCGCGTGCAGGCGCGCGCGTCACTCTGCAGCGTGCGCAGAGGCCATATGCGCTCTGTAGCGGGTGCAGAGCTTGCTTCCACTTGAAGGAACCCCGTGAGGGCTGGGTGCCTCGCCGAGGTTCTGAAGTACTCGACGCCTCGCGAGGGAAGCCTCGCGAGGATGGCGCTGAGGTGCGCCAGGACTTAGCGATATTCCGGACAGGAACTAGTACAGAACGACACATCGGAAACGGGCCAAAAACCCCTTCGGCAACGGAGAAAGGGTCTGTGTCCCCGACCCTGTCACTGATGTGAAGGCCTTCATCGGTAACGGAGGCAAAAAAAACCGTCACTGATGAGGCATAAGTTCGCTACGGTTGCGGACCCATCTCCGTTTCCGATGTATCGGTGCATCAGTAATGGAGATTCTATTTTACTCGTTTGCATTGAGGTTCTTTCAGAAGCCTACAGGAGCAATTCGGTTGCCAAATTACATTCAAAATCTCACAGCAGAAGCACAAAGTTGCTACCAAATCCATTCATAACGTATATAAGAATTGTCATCATTACATAGCATCAAAAGATGAGTTACACATGCCTCGCTAATCCTATCATTCTCATGCCTCCCTAAACTTAACTTTTATGACACTCCACTCTTCTCCAGCTCCACCTTCTTCCTCAGTTCCGAAGGGCCGAAAACGGAATTCGACCTAGCAAAAGACTCGAGTAGCGGTTTCATGCTTCTCCAAATCACATCTGTAGCCAAATTGCTACACACATACACAAAATAGATGGAGAAACTAAAAACAAGAAACCACACCGAGCTCGCAAGCCTCCTTAGCAAATTAATCTTGCCAAATTCTTCGTAGCGAGGCTTGCTCCATCTTGGACGGTGTCGCCGAAATATAATAACGTCACCGCTGTGACATTTCGGCCACACTGTCCAAGACACTCTTAATTAAAAAAAGTGTTTTGAACAGTGCAGCGAAACGTCACAACAGCGACGGTTCACGGATATGATCCCACTTTGTATTTAGCTCTTTTAAAGCTTGTTTGGATCTGCATGGCGCTTCTGCATATAAAATACATGGATGTGTAGTTAGAAAAGAGCCAAATATGACGCTACATGACATAAATACAATTTAAGATGAAAACAGTTTACACCTTAAGCGCCTATATCCGTGTGCTTGCTGTCCAATCGAAACGATTTGGAGGCAGAACTTGAAGGTGATGTTACCTTCAATTGCCTCACCATTTTTATGCATTGTCACTGAAATATATTATTACTTCATACACTAGCTACACAAAACCATAACGAGGATTAGCACATTGACAAAGGGTTGAAATTAATCTATTAGACTTCAAATACTAAAAACAAACACAACACAATACTAGACTTCAAATACTAGACAAGTTAAAGGTAATGTAGTCATCATCGGCAGTACTAAAAACAAACACAACACAATACTAGACTTCAAATACTAGACAAGTTGAAGGTAATGTATTCATCATCGGCAGTACTAAAAACAAACACAACACAATACTAGACTTCAAATACTAGACAAGTTTTATATGCTACTTTAAAAAAAATGTAAGATCTAGTGTTGAGGGGTGTATTCATTATCGGCAGTACTTCAATACTAGACAAAACACAATACTACAATACTAGACAGTACTACAATACTAGATCGGTAGATGCTACTTTAAATAAATGTAAGATCTAGTGTCGAGGGGTGTAATTCATCATCGGCACTAGACAGAACACAATACTAGACTTCAAATACTAGACAAGTTTTCTGTGCTACTTTAAACAAAATGTAAGATCTAGTCGGCTACATACCCGGGGAAGATGCACGGCAATAGACCAGTAGATCCGCGTCGGCGACATACTCGGGGAAGATGCGCGGCGGCTCGCCGACGAGCCGCTGGGGGGATGCGCGGCGGCTCACGACGCGCCGCTGGGGGGATGCGCGGCGGCTCACGACGCGCCGCTGGGGGAAGATGCGCCGACGTGCCGCTGGGGGAAGATGCACGGCGGCGATGCCGGCCGGACGCACCGCTCAGATCTGCGAGATAAGGGTTAGGTCTGGAGCCGCCGCCACACTATGACTGTGGAGTGAGAGTGAGAGTGAGAGCGAGAGCGTTAGGGTTGCCGCAGTGGCACATTTATAGCATATAACATCGCAAACAGAGGCGATAAACAACCGTTTCCCTAATTTCTTCACTGACACACTGGGCCTACTTACAAAGGATCGATAGAGTAATTGAACTAACTATCTACTCTACTTGTTCTGCTTACGCCCTGCCTCCGCGCCATTGTCATCAGCGTTTCCCCTAATTTCTTCACTGACACACTGGGCCTACTTACAAAGGATCGATAGAGTAATTGAACTAACTATCTACTCTACTTGTTCTGCTTACGCCCTGCCTCCGCGCCATTGTCATCAGCGGCGCGGCGCGGCGTCGCTTCTTGCCGGTTGCCTTTTCCTCAGGCGCATGCTCCTCCTCCTCCGGCTCGTGCTCCTCCTTCTCCGGCCGTGCGTCCTTCTCCGGCGAATCCTCCTCTCGTGCCTCCTTCTCCGGAGCGTGATCCTCCTTCTCCGGCGCGTCCTCCTCCGGCGCCTCCTCCTCCGGTGCCTCCTCCGATGCCTCCTCCTCCGGCGCCTCCTCCGACGCCTCCTCGTTGTCGTCGTCGGTGTCGTATTCTTCCTGGCTAGAATAATACGGCTCTGGCGGGTCCTCTGGCCCCTCTTCCTCCGGTGACTCGTCCTCTTCGGAGTCGTCTTCTCCTTCGCGTGAAGACGGCGGGTCCGAGTCGTCAGAGTCGTCTTCTACAGAGCGTGAAGATGGCGGGTCCGAGTCGTCGGGGTCCGAGTCCGGCGGCCCGTCTTGATCCCACCATGGAACTTCACCGCGGTCTTCCGCGCTCGCGTCGTCGCTCGGACTTCCTCGTTCTGCCTCCAGGGTTCCTCCATGGCGGTTGTGCTAGTGTGGTAGATAATGTGGGAGAGAACGAAGGGGAGAATGTGGGACCTGCCTGGCTTCGCGCAATTCCAGTCACATATTATTAGCGTCGATCAGGCGGTTCCAATCCCTCGTGAATTAAGCCGCATTGAACAGGTGCGCTTCCAGATTGCAACTGCAATTTCCCAAGCACATCGCAAATGGATATACATAAACAACCGTAGCCATAGAGATATTGGAAATGGAGACAAATTTATGACCGTTGCCAATACTTTTGGTAATGGAGATATAAAATTCTCCGTAACCAATGTTGACGGACCAGCCTTTGCCAGGCCTCGTCCGCAACGCTAAAATCGCGATTCTCTGTCGCCTAACTCCTACCGTTGCCATAGAGGGGTATCTGATGTGTCGTTCTGCACTAGTGGGAGAGGCCCTCGTGAGGGAAAAAGTCCCTCATGAGGCCCGTCAGGCTGATCATCTGGTCCTTAGCAGAAAAGCTTAGTAGAGTAAAGAAGCCCTCGCGAGGCTCGCCAGGCTGAACGCCTGGTCCTTAGCAGAATTCTCCGCAGAGCGTCGAGGGTTGTGGCAGGCCGGCCCATGGTAACCTGGTTTCCACTGGGCCGACATACACCATGCATAACAAACGAGGTTCACAACATAAAAACGACAAACCAAGTTCACGAGCTCATAAAAAAATAACCAAGAAGCGCAAAGCTTGTAACTTCCCATGCAAAACTCTTCGAAGGCCTAATAGATGTTTCTCCCCCTTTGGCATCAAGACACCAAAAAGGAGAGAAACCGATGCTAACGTCCCGGGTTCACTCGTTGCTCGAGGGGCGAGGGCGACGACGAGAGGACACTTCTTCTTCATCATCTTCATAGTCCGACCAAGTGAAGATTTCTCCTTGGGAGTTCTTCGCTTGCCACTCCTTCATAAGTTGGAATGTTCTTCTCCGAGCAGGAATCTACTTGTTCACCTAGTTCACGACGACGTTGAATATCGAGTTGACGAGCAAGCTTCTCTTTCTCTTCATGTTCGAAGAGCGCTTCTCAAGAGCCTTGGTCACACCAAAAACTTTCTTCATTTGACGAGCCATCCAAGTGAAACCACTCTCCTTGGCAGCCCGAGAGGGGCCTTCATCACCTATAACTCCCTTTCCTTGCCTCTAGCAGTTTTGGTACCCTTGGCCTTCTCGCTATGATCTTTGACACGGAGTTGCTTGGGCTTGTGGATGATCCAAGTGTTGGGGTCACTAAGTCCCACAGCGGGATGCTCCTTGGCCCACTTCCAAAGGATAATCTTCATGATGAGGGGGCCGAAGCAAGCATTCTTCTTGTATATGGTGACGTTCCATATCTCATTCCAAAGATAATCCATAACATCCAGTTTCTTCCCTTTGGATCTTAATTGATGAGTCATGACCATCAAGGTAACTAGGTAGCTGTGAATTTGATCCAAATTTCCAACCTTGGGGTTGATGGTTGCCCGGTAAATGCGATGCATGATCTCATACGGAGGGTAAAGACCCTCCGAGTTGCCAACGGTGTACCTCTTCCAAGAGTAGAGGGGAGCAAGGTCATCCTTGGGCAAGGGCCTTGGATTAACATGAACCCGGAAGTACTTGTCTTCGAGGGCATCGGTCCAATGAGGACCAAAATCTTCATACCCAAGCATAGAGCCAATATCACTCCAAAGTGCGGTGAGCTGCATGTCTCTAGACATCCAAGTGATGTACTGTGGCTCCTCGGTGCCAAAATAGACTGTGCAAGGAATTGGCAAATAAGAGCTTCATCATAATTCTGTTGGAGGGTGATGAAAGGAACAATCCCAAATTCATGGCACATATACAAGGCTTCTCCAAAGTATTCTGGCTTTCTCTCCATGTGAGGGATATCAATGTACCTCTGCTCTAGCACATTGTCATTGGGCTTTCGATAAAGTATCTCATTGTAGCACTCCTCTTGAAAGCGGGTATAGAAGAAAGGATTGTTGCCCCGAAACTGAGGTGTCAAATTCACTCGATCAACTGCATATGGATCTCTTTTCCTCAAGGAAGTGTAATCTTTGTCAGACAATTCACTAGCTGTCAAGTTCTTGCTCTTGTTGCCTGCAACCTTCTTCTTCGGAGCAGCCTTCTTGCTCTTGGTGACCGGGGGATCATACTCCTCTTCCATCGTGGGATCATACTCCTCTTCCATCTCATCAACCCTTGGTTTCTTTCCCCGAGACTTAGAACCACTCGAACCACCTGTGAATAGCACGGGGTAGGAAAGCATGGAGATGAGTAATACACAAATATTTCATGAAAAGGAAACCAAGAACACAAGTGAACACAACTTGGAGGAAACAATGCTAGGTGGGAGTACAACATCTAGGAAGGTTGGATTTGACACAAGATGGTGATATATTCAAGGAGGAACATGAAGAACATCCATAATCATATCCAACAAATCTAGATGGAGAACTACAAAACTAGCCAATGATTCTTCACAAGATTTGTACACAGGGTTCTAGGCATCCTAGATTGCATCTCTACCGCACCAATTTGTCAAGAACACCAAGAGGGAAGCAATCTAGTCATCTCCATCCATCAACTAGATGAGAGAGAGGGAGAGAGCTTACCGGTGCTCATGGCAAAGGATCGAGGGAGGGAGAGATGCCCGAGAGGTCCCGGGGCCGGAGTTGCAAGAACCACGGCCGGGGAAGCTCGGTCCCGGTGTGAGGATGGCCGGCGGCGGCGGATCAGGGAGGAGAGAGAGGGGCGGATGGGGAAAGTGATAGGTTTGACTTTCACCCATCCGCCTGACCCTTATCCACAAAAATCCGCACGAGCGGTACTACCGCTCGATCCAGCGGTAGTACCGCCCCCGATTCCTGCACGGCCCGGGAAGGGGTCCCACGTGCTGGCAAGGGGCTGAGGCACCCGAGCCAGCGGTAGTACCGCTTCAAGGACCGGTAGTACCGGTGCCAGGGGGCAAAAACTTGTTATGGCCCCAAATGAAGCCGTAAAAAGAATTTGTCACCGGTTCCGACCGTCAACTTCGCCGAGAGCATGAAATAAAAGGCATTTGAGAAGGAGTGTGGCTTAGGATAAGGTTGTGGCTTAGGATAGAACTCGAAACCGGAGAGAGAGAGTTTGCCCAAAAATGCAAGAATCGACACGAAAGGCCAAATTTGAGCACTCTCCCAAAGCGAAAGGTCTAAAACACCCAAATAAGATCCAAATAAGATCAACTCCTCATATGGAGGAGGATGGTGGCCTAGGCCACCATGTAAGAGTGTATGTGGCGTGACACCACGAAGATGTATCTTGGGTTCACTACCACTACTCATCATTTAAGCTCACAATTCATAGCACGAATATAGAGAGAGCAAATGATTCTTAATGTCGGCATAATGGGGGGGGAGTGATAGTCCAATGATTAGGACCGCACTCCCCCTATGTCCATGCCTACACCTAAACCAAATAGATAGTCAAGAAATAGGTGTGTATGCAAGATAGTCAAGCCACGCTCCTTGAATCCACGATATTTAGCTCATGCCTCAAAAAGTGAATCTTGCTTCATCAAGTGGCTTCGTGAACATATCGGCAAGTTGGTTCTTGGTTGGAATATAGCCAAGCTCAATGTCACCCCGGGTAATGTGATCACGAATAAAGTGATAATGAATCTCAATATGCTTCGTTCTTGAGTGTTCCACCGGGTTGTGACCAATCTTGATAGCACTTTCATTGTCACATAAAAGAGGCACTTTGTCACAATGGACACCGTATTCCTTTAAAGTTTGCCTCATCCATACAATTGAGTGCAAGCACTAGCGGCTGCCACATACTCGGCTTCGGTGGTGAGAGAGATATACAATTTTGCTTCTTAGAAGACCAACTCACCAAGGACCTACCAAGGAATTGGCATGCCCCGGAAGTTGATTTCCTATCATCCTTACAACCAGCCCAATCCGAATCCGTGTACCCGGCAAGAGAGAAATTAGAGCCCTTAGGTACCACAAACCAAACCTTGGGGTATGAACCAAATATCGAAGGATTCTATTGACCGCTTGCAAGTGGCTTTCTTTAGGAGCGCTTGATACCTTGCACACACCCCTACACTCAACACAATATCGGGTCTAGATGCACAAAGATAAAGCAAAGAACCAATCATAGAGCGATAAAGTTTTTGATCAACATCGATACCCTTGGATTAAGTTCAAGATGGCATTTGGTGTCCATAGGAAACCTCTTCTCTTAGCATTTGCATATTGAACCTCTTGAGCATGTCTTGGGTGTATTTGGTTTGAGAGATGAAAGTCCCTCCACTCAATTGCTTGATCTCAAAACCAAGGAAGAACTTCAACTCTCCCATCATAGACATCTCGAACCTATCGGTCATAAGCTTTGAAAATTCATCATTGAAAGCTTTGTTAGATGAGCCAAAGATAATATCATCAACATAAAGTTGGCATATGAAAAGCTCCCCTTTAACCCTCTTGGTAAAGAGGGTGGGATCGATTTGCCCCAATTCAAATCCACGGTCTAGCAATAGCTCTCTTAGGTGCTCATACCAAGCACGAGGTGCTTGTTTGAGACCATAGAGCGCCTTATCAAGCTTGTAGACATGGTTAGGGAATTTGGGTCCTCGAAACCCGGTGGTTGCTTAACATATACCAACTCCTTTAAAGGACCATTAAGAAAGCACTTTTCACATCCATTTGTTGCAATTTAAAGTTATGATGTGATGCATATGCAAGAAGGATACGGATGGACTCAAGGCGAGCCACGGGTGCATAAGTCTCTCCAAAATCAATGCCTTCAACTTGAGAGTACCCTTGTGCAACCAATCTTGCCTTGTTCCTCACAACCATTCCATGCTCATCTTGCTTGTTCTTGAATATCCACTTTGTGCCTATAACATTGCGGCAATCTTTTGGCTTCTCAACTAGATTCCACACTTTGTTGCGCTTGAAGTTATTGAGTTCATCATGCATAGCTTCTAACCAATCCGGATCTTCAAGAGCTTCAAACACTTTCTTTGGTTCCACCATGGATATGAGCTTGATGTTCACTAAAGCTTGCCAATTGCCTTCTTGTGGTAACCTTCTTAAATCACCAAATGCTTCATGTACTCTTTTTTCAATCTCTTTTAACTTTGCTTTACGACGGGCTTCGATATCTCTATTGCATCTTGGAGGTATCTCTTGATCATCTTGATCATTTGAGTCCCCGTCTTGACCGGAATGTTGACCTTGATCATCTTGATGCACATCTTCAACAATGGAAGGAGAGGGTTGATCTTGGTCATGACCTTGGCTAGCATCAACAATAGGAGAACTTGGTTCTTGCATAGCAACTTGGTCAACATGAGGAGGGTCTTGAACTTGTTCTTGGGGTGCATCATTTGCTTCCATGATAGGCGCCGTTTCAACTTGTGATGAAGAGGTCTCCACTTGAATGGAGCTTGGACTTGCTTGAGGAGACTCGTAATGAATCTCAACGGGACGATGGAAACCAATGCCCATTCTTCTTATAGCATCTTGAGGCTCTCATTATCTACATCACAAACATGAAATTGCGCCACTTGGGAGCCGTCATTCTCATCGAACCTCACATCACAAGATTCTATGACTTTCCCAACGGTTTTGTCATAGACTCTATAGGTGTGAGATTCGGCACCGTACCCAACAAAAACACCCTCTAAAGCTTTAGATTCAAATTTAGACAAACGAACACCTTTGATCTTATAGAAACACTTACAACCAAATACTCGGTAGTAGGAGACATTGGGCTTGTTGCCGGTGAGCATCTCATAAGGTGTAAACTTCTTGCCAACGCGAAAGAATAGCCGGTTTGATGAATGACACGCCGTGGAGATAGCTTCGGCCCATAAGAAAAGTGGAGACTTAAACTCCGCCAACATAGACCTTGCCATATCCATGAGAGTCCGGTTCTTTCTTTCGGCTACACCATTTTGTTGAGGGGTATATGCAGCGGAATATTGATGACGAATCCCCTCTTCACTAAGAAACTCATTTAGGTGTAGTTCTTGAACTCGGAGCCATTATCACTCCTAATGACCAATATAGGGACATTGTGTTGGCGTTGAACTTCATTGGAAAAGTCGATGACGGCTTGTTGGGTCTCATCCTTCGTCTTGAAGAAATAAACCCAAGTAAATCTTGAATAGTCATCAACAATCACCAAACAATATTTCTTCCCACCAAGACTTGGTTGAGGCACGGCACCAAAGAGATCAACATGAAGAAGTTCCAATATCCTCTTTGATGAAATGATGGTCTTGCTTGGATGGGGAGAATCATGCATCTTTCCTTCAACACAAGCCCTACAAAGACGATCTCTAGAAAAAGAAACATTGTCTTTTAGTCCAAGAATGTGGCCACCCTTGTGAAGACTTTGCAAAGTTCTCATGTTGACATGGGACAAGCGGCGATGCCACAACCATCCCACGTCGGCCTTTCCGAATAGGCATATTGCTTGAGTGTTGGTAGACCCCGAAAAGTCCACCACAAACAACTCATTTTCAACATACCCAACGAACATGACCTTTAGAGTCTTGCTCCTCAAGAGTACCACCATATCAATAGTAAAATGGACATCAAAATTCATCTTATTAAGTGCACGAACGGACATAAGATTGTAACCGAGGGACTCGACAAGCATGACATTTACAAGGGTGATATCCTTTGCAACTACCACCTTGCCGAGGCCCTTTACCTCCGCTTTTGATTTATCACCATAGGAGACGGATGCTTGATTTATATTTGGTCCCAACTCCGTCATGATCTCCTTGCTTCCGGTCATATGACTAGTGCATCCACTATCAACCACCCATTTAGACCCACCGGAAGCATAGTCCTACAAGAAATCATTGCTTGGTTTTAGGTACCCATCTTGCAATGGGTCCTCTTTGTTAGCAACAAGGGTCTTAGGACCCAAATAGATAAGCAACAAACCATCATAAGGACCAACATATTTTGCATAAACATCACCATAATAATCAACATATAAAATGTAGTGAGGGTTAGCATCTCCCGCAAAGTCACTACGAGTGGTCTTGCCCCTAGTGGCATTACCACTCGCAATGGGAGTCTTGGCTTGTGCGGGCTTGGCTTGCATGTTGTTGCTCTTCTTCTTCTTTTGCCTTGGCACATAACCAAGACCCTCCTTCCCTTTGTGTGGCTTTTGCTCAAAATTTGAGCAACAACCTTTTCTTTACCTTTAGGAATAGAGGTCTTGGCACTAGTGGCCTTGGCAAGCTCAACCTTCAACCTAGCATTTTCCTCAATAACATTTGCATGATCACAAGAGGGAGTAGTAGTGCTAGGTGAGTTAGATTTAGAAAGTTGAGTTTGAAGTTGCTCATGAGACTTGACTAGAAGAGAGTGGGTACTTTCCAAGGCCTTGTGAGCCTTGTCAAGTTTCTCCATATCCTCAAGGAGTCTAGCATTAGCAACCACAAACTCGGCTTTCTCCTTTTTAATCACTTTATATTTAGCAAAGACATGGTCTCTATCCTTAATGATTTTAGCAATTATTTCATCATTTTTATCATCAAGGGACTCAAGTCTTTCCTCAAGAGAAGTTCTATATTCACTCTCTTCTTGAAGAGAGGCATTCAAGGATGCAATGGTGAGAGCGTCCTCTCTCTCAATTTTTCCCTTGTCATCAAGGATTTCTTCGGCCGCATCAAGTTGTCTCAAGAGAGACTCAACATATGCCTTAGTTTCACCTTGCAAGTTAGCCACAATAGTATCGGAAGCAACAAGTTCTTTCTTAATCACAAGACTAGTTTTATCATCTATTTCATGCATAGTCTTGGGAGTAGAAGATGATACCTCGGTGACGTGAGCCATGAGGCAACGAGCGGTGTTGATGGAGAGGTTCTCATTGGGGGATTCGAAGAGAGAAGGAGGTGGAGTTGATACAATGGCCAATGCGGCCACCTCACGAGTGGGTTCTTCTTCTTCTTCGGAATCCTCGGAAGGATACTCTTCTTGAGTCATCAACACAATTCTTGGTGCTTTCTTGAAGAATGGCTTCTTCTTGACAAAAGGCTTCTTTTGAATCATGTTTGATTGGCCTTGAGGACAAGCCTTCCACCGTTTTGCTCTCTATTCTCATAAGGACAATCTTTGATGAAGTGATGCTTGTTATGACAATTGTAGCAAGTCTTTTTCTATTAGCAAACTCCTTCTTCCCGCTTGGATTGTTTGCTAGATCAACTTGAGCCTTTGCCTTGGCCGGGTCACGCCAAAAAGTCCTTGTTGCAAGAGCTATGTGACCATGGAGGGCTTGTTCAAGATCATCGGGAGGAATGTTGTTCGGGCATGCTTCAACTTCATCATGTTCATCAAGGCACACAACCTTGGCCTTCAAAGCAAGAGAGGGACCTTGTTTCATTCCCATGGCCCTAGCACGGTTGTCTAGAGCATTCTTGGTGGCAACCTTGGAGGCTTGCATCTCTTGCATAACTTCATTGGATGACATGTCAAGGTAGTTGTGTCTTCCTTGTATGGCCTTCAAGTCAACGGGCTCGAAGGGCATGAGAGCATTCACATACTTCCTTTTGATCCAAGCATCATCCACATAGGTTGCCCCACATTATAAAAGGCTTTGGCAAGAATCTTGAGTCTTCCATACATCTCCTCATGAGTTTCATTATCAAGCATGTAGAAACCTTCGGCCTCATTGCTCAAGGCATCAAATCTATTCCTCTTCATGCTTTCATTTCCAAGAAATGCCACCTCAAGGCAATCCCAAGCTTCTTTGGCGTTGGAGGCATGTTGAATGTGATGCATACCATTTTCTCCAACGGCAAGTTCAAGCATGTGAAGAGCGGAGGCATTGAGTTGAGCATCAACCACCTCTCTTCTTGTCAAGTTGTTTGGATCCACGGCCTTGTATCCCACTCGTATGATCCTCCAAAGCTCGATAGAGGCACTGTTGACATGAGATTTCATTGAGTGTTGCCAACTAGTAAAAGCCAATGCATTAAGCTTAGGTGGAGGACCTAAGGTATTTAAGCGAGGATGAGGGATAAGTGGGTCGGGAGAGTAGACACCATGAGGAGAGACCTCATGGTACTCGGCTTCCCACTTTCCGGCTGGTTGTGGATGGAGAGGAGTTCTTAAGGTCGGAGTTTTCAACCCCTTTCTTTTTCTCTTTTTCCTCCTCGGTATCACCGTCATTGGAGTTAGCGGAGTCCTCTAGTGGGATGGTCTCCGTAGGAACCTTGCCACTTGCGAGTTGCTTGAGCAAGTCACGCATCTCAGCAAATTGGGTATCGATGGACGATTTCAATGATGTTTCCATCGTTTTGAGATCGGCCATGGATGCCGGAGTGGCTTGGTCCTTCGGAATCATCATCACTTTGTGTCATACTTCTCTTAGGCGGTTAAGCCCAACAAGAGAGCCGAGGCTCTGATACCAATTGAAAGGATCGTATGACACCTAGGGGGGGGGGGTGAATAGGTGCTACTTCAATTTTAGTACTTTTTCAAATTAGGCTTGACACAAAAGGTAAATTCTCTAGATATGCAACTACGGTGAATTTACCTATATGACAAGCTAGCAACTAAGCAAGGTACACTAAGTAAAGACGGTAACAAGGATAGAAGTAACCGAAGTCAAAGCACGCGGAGACAAGGATGTATTTCCGAGTTCCTCCTTTTTAGGGGAGTACATCTCGTTGGAGAGATGTGAACCAACACAATGGTTCAACAGCCACAAAGGCTTCACCTTCTTCTCTAATGAACCGCACCACAAAGGTTTGGTTCACCTTCAACTATCGGAAACCTTCAAGGCGGAGTCCGAAGCCTTTACAACAACGATTCGGGGCACAACCCACAACGGGATTGGGGGCTCCCAAACAGCTACAAACTGTCACAAAGACAATAAGTGAGATCAACAAGAAGCTAGGTTTTCCCAATGGAAACCCTAGCAAAGGGGCCCTCAAGTAAATGAGGGGGAAATGTAAAACGGCTTGGTGAAGATGTAGATCCGGGCCTTCTCCTTCAATCCTCCAAAGATCAACGAGTTTGGGTGGAGGGATTGGGAGATCTAGTGATTCTTGAGCTTGCAACAATGGTGTTCCTCTTTTTGGGCGAGCTCCCAAGCAGGAGGTAGGTGGAGGGCATTAAATAGCCCTCCAAAATCTGGCCGTTGGGGCCTTTTTCCCGAACCAGCGGTAGTACCGCCCGGCGCAGCGGTACTACCGCTGGCGCCTTCTGCGCCGCGGTCAAACCCCGCGCTGACTGCGCCTCAAAACTTCATGAGCGGTACTACCGCCCGTAGTACCGCCGGTAGTGCCGCACAAGGTCTTCCGAAGCTCCATCTGGCGGTACCGCGAGCGGTACTGCCGCCGTGCTGGTCAACCTCCAGCGCTGACCATCCTGAGCCAGCGGTACTACCGCCCGTAGTACCGCTAGTAGTGCCACAAAAGGGCGCCCGAACCTCCATCCGGCGGTACCGCGAGCGGTACTGCCGCCTGTCTTTTGGCAAAGAGGACCCAGCGGTACTACCGCCCGAAGGGGCGGTACTACCGCCCGAAGACAAAAACAACTCCTTCTATTCCTTTTCTCGATGCGAGATCAACGGAGATGTTTGCATAAACCTGATCACACTTAGACAAGGAGTTAGGGGCACATGTTGTATTGTCAACATCACCAAAATATGAGTAAGAGCAAATTATGCTCTTTCAATTGTTACTGAGCAACACACACAAGGGACAAGAAGTGTAGCATTTGTTCATGTCAGTTTAATGCAATGAAAGCTACCAAAGATTTTGGCCAGAGCTAGATTTATAAGATTTAAATCATAGAGTTGAAAGAAGCACATGAAAGCATAAAAGAGCATTAGAGAGCTTGTGTGCACTCATATGATGCATCACAAGGTGAAAGAGGGCGATGTTGGGATTGGAGAAGGAAGAGGCTTCGATGAAAATAGAGTTTGAAAGAAGAAGATAAATGAAACCGTTGTGATAAACAAAGAGAAAGTTAGTCTTGCAAAATTCAAGGAGAAGTTGAGGATCATGCATTACAAAATTGTTGATCAATTTAGTGTTATGATTGACGTCGCATGATTTGAGGCGTGTAGATGGGGCAAATGAGGGTTATCTAGTCCCTGTTTACGGACACGTTCGGTTAGGTGGCCAAATTTGCCAAAAGTTCAGTTAGGGCAACTCCAATGCAACGACCCAAACATACATGTTTTTGTCCATTTTTTGTCCGTTTGGGTCGCTAAACGGACAGGTTCCGGCCCTTATCCGGCCTTTTCTGGCCATTGAACCCAACGGGGCGACCCATTTGGTCCGCCCTGTCCTTTTTTCTCATACAACCACATTGCACACATATAAAGCAAATAATAAGCTAGGAATTCATGCAAAAAAACCTGTCATACCGACATACAAATAGTGTAGCAATAATAGTCAAATGAAATCATAAATTATTTATTACAATCGAATCGAAATAAAATTGTAGAAGTTTTACAACCAAACTGAATAAAATTGTAGCAACACATCATGTCCCTGGTTGGTTTGCCGCCGGTTGGTTTTCATAGTGTTGCCACCTATGCTCAACCAAGTCATTCTGAAGTTGCTTGTGAGCATCTCGATCACGCATCTCTGCATGAAAGTGGATGAAGTTTGCAAAGATTGCCGCTCCACCAATAGGCTCAACCAACTCACCCTGAAACTGCCAATCTTGGTCATAGATGCTTCCATCATGCTCATCCTCCACGATCATGTTGTGCATGATCACACAAACAGTCATGACCTCCCACATGGTGTTCACGCTCTATGTTCTAGCAGGGTCATGAACAATGGCCCACCGAGATTGGAGGACACCAAAAGCACGCTCCACATCCTTTTTAGCACTCGTTTTTTGAAAAACCGTGCTTGCTTACTCTCCATCAGGTGGGGAGAGGAGCGCGAGAGAGAAACTAGGACGTGGACGGGGAAATGGCTTTCGTGTCGCTGGCTGACAGGCCAGGGGAGGACAAGGGGAGGACTCCGCGGCCGTCTGTGCGTGTCCGCGCCGACACATAGCCGACTCAAATTTAGGCCGGAATTTTAGGCCGAAAAATAGACCTCGGGCCAAATGCGTCGACGCATTGGACCATGTTTTTATTCGTGCGGACAATTTCTGACAGAAACGGACCAAATGGGTCGTTGCATTGAAGTTGCCCTTAGACCGTACAGGGCGTGCTTGGGGTTTGGCTAATGAATCTACTAGTGCTACAATGAACAACTCGTGTCCTTCCATTGATGATGCATTTCCTTTTTTTGACGGCTGGCTGGAGGTATAGCGAATTAGCCACCCTACAGCTGCCGATTATTAATCAATGGCACCAGATCATCTGGGCCCACGCGCATAACAGCTCAGAACAATTGTCATCTGCTCAGAAACAAAAACGGAAAAGAAAATCGCACAAAACAACTCTGTCTCGCCCCGTCCATCGAATCAAATCCCGCACTCGCGCAAGCGCCCCTCTCTGCTCCGTTTCAAAATTTCTTCTCCTACCTAAGTAAAACCCTACCCATCCTCGAATCGCCGGACGCAGATCCAGCAGGCCGCGGAAATCATCCGCCGTAGAGGATCACCTACGGCAGCGCGCCGCGGCGGCGAGACGAGGAAGTAGGGTTCGCCCCGGCATGGAGGCCCAGGCCACGGCGACGGTCAAGGAGGCGCTGGCGGCGCTCTACCACCACCCCGACGACACCATCCGCACCGCCGCCGACCGCTGGCTGCAGAACTTCCAGCACACGCTCGACGCGTGGCAGGTGCGCCCTCCTCGGCTCAATTCGGTTCATGTCCCCCCACCGTACTAGTTCGCGTAGGGCCGTGTGGTTGGTCGTCGTGCGGCGATTTTAGGCGCGCAATTCGGTGTGCCGCGGGCGGGATTTGGGCGCGTTTCTATGGATTTGGCCCGGGCTGGAGCAAAATCTCTGCGATTTTGGAGTGGTTCAGCTGTGTGATTGCTGTGGAGGGGTGGTTGGGGGCGTTGCATTGAGATTAGATTTGTTTGGAGCGGCTTTTCTCTGCTGCTCTGGTGGCTGATCATTTTATTTGGATTTTTATTTAGGGCTGCTGGTGGAACGCCTAATGTACAGCTAGTTTAGCATTTATATTGGCGTAAGACTAGAGTTTCAAAAACCTAGAATGGAGCCTGCAGTAGTGTTGACTTTTAAAGTCCTGCCAGTGCCTTCTAGATTGGGCTTGAGTGTAGCTAGTCGCTGGACTATGAACTGCGTAGATGAGGCAAGATTGAATTCCAGTACTGTGCAGGGCTGTGCTGCAAACTGAATGGGCTAAACCTGTGAATGTGGCCATGCTATTCAGACCGTTTGTAGGTGAACGCTGTACGGACTTAGTTCAGCTTTGTCTGTTAGTTTTAGCTGCAACGGTATTTATTAGGTGAGGAAAATTCCTTTGAAGCTTGATGGCTCTTTCGTTCGCTTTCATTCTATCGTGTTATTGTGTATGTTTTATTGTACGTGCAAACTGTGTTCCTAGCAAATGCAATGTTTCCTGTTAGATTTGTAGACTGTTTTGGATTATGGTGAATAATGTTTTATTTTAAACTGGATCATCTTATTTATGTTGTTGTTATTTGTTATCTTGAAGACACCCAAACATATTCTGTTCTCATTATGCAGGTAGCTGACAGCTTACTTCATGATGAAAGCAGCAATTTAGAGACTCTCATGTTCTGTTCTCAGACCCTCAGAAGCAAGGCAAGACATACATACGTATATGCATTATGCCAGTTATTTATTGCAAACTATCTAGAAACTTTTTTCAAGTAATGTAGCTCTCAACGTTCTTTTAAACATTTTTGCATTTTAGGTGCAAAGAGACTTTGAGGAGTTGCCCTCAGAAGCTTTTCGACGATTGCAAGATTCTCTATATGTAAGCAGCAGCTTTTTAGGCATATTATCTAGGAGTATAATTTATGTTACTCTCTCCCTATTCAATTGAAAGTCAGTCTTACAATGTTCTTTGCATTATAGTTTTTCCTTACCATGGTCTCCTCGAGAATTGTTCCCCTAATTGAAGCCCTGGTTAGTCTTGCTAAGGACGTTGTTCCTTTTTTTTAACTGTTCTGCACCTGCAGGCATTGCTGAAGAAATTTACTAGAGGACCACCAAAAGTTAGAACACAGGTAAATGATTGAATTAAGCAGGCATATTTTATACTGACACAAATCTGACGAGGCACTTCTTGTTCTACCATCTTCAGATTTGTATTGCAATTGCTGCTCTGGCTGTGCATGTCCCTATGGAGGACTGGGGAGGTGGGGGTATTGTGAATTGGCTAGGTGATGAAATGAAATCTCAACAAGAGTTCATCCCAAGCTTCCTTGAACTGCTTATTGTTTTGCCACAGGTACAAAACAATTTTAGTTTGATGTGGATGCCTATCATAGTCTCAAACTCTCAAATAATCATCATATCCTCTGTTTAATAGATTAACAGATCACATTCATAAATAATTAAATACCATTAATGATGACCCTGGAGCTTACAAATCTTAAACCAGATTGTTTTCAACCACGCAAAATGCTATTGTGATCACATGTTTGCCACGATGTAGTGATCATGTATGAGTTCAGTTGACTGATACCCAAAATCTTATGGTTGAAGACTTTCACATAAATGAATGATTGTCTAGATTATCCTAATATAATAAATCAAGGACTTACATACATAATGACATTCAGTGTATGCTATATATTTTTCTTGGTGAAATTGTAACTTCTATGCTGTCTCGACAGGAAACTTCAAGTTATAAAATAGCTGCTCGTCCAGAAAGGCGCAAACAGTTTGAGAATGACCTTTGTTCATCAGCTGATGTTGCTCTTAATTTATTGACTGCTTGCTTGGGTTTTGATGAGATGAAAGAACAGGTTAATTTTCTCCTCATAAACATTGCTTAATGTGACAGCCGAAGTCATCATGTGCTAAAGTAGTTATGGAAACTTCTTTCTTTTTGTACTAAAAGAAGTCCATACCCCTTCATCCCCTCCCCAAGCAGGAGAAAAGGAAAGCCAGTGAAAAACATAATGGGTTTGGCAAAGCATTTGCTGAAATAACTTAAACAACTTAACAATTCTGGAAGATACTGAGAAGTAGTAGTGCTGAAGTGCGGTGTGGAGAGTATGTCTATAGTAAACCTGAGATCTTTTCCTCTGTCATTTCATATCTTGCATGCATATGCAGAATCCTTCCATAATCGAGACTTCTGTAGGCTATTTCCTTTCATTTGGCCGTTAGGACGTACATTCAAAAGTACTGTGCTCGAGAGGCATCTTTTGCTTGCTGTTCTCTTTATTGGTACAAGCAAAAGTAGTTTTTATGTTCACATCACTTTTCACTCTGTTACAAACCAGATTAGAACATTGTCAGGCAGAGAGCAGAACAGACTTTTGTGAACCCAGAACTACATATTCGAGCAATTCCTAGACACAGTTATGCAACACGAGGATTAGGTCTATTTTGGTTGTTAATCCTGGTTGTTCCTTCACAGGTTATGGAGGGTTTTGCTTCTTGGCTTCGCTTCTGTCATGGGTAGGCAGCTTCTGGGATTTTAATAGTATAATAATACTTTCTTCCTTGAGAATGTAATTGTTGTGACACAACATTTTATATTCTTACTTTACTAGTGCTGCCTAACAGTATCAGCATCATGAACTTATGGAATTGTTTTCTCAGGATCGCTGCATCTACGCTTGCTTCACATCCTTTGGTCCATACAGCACTCTCTTCGTTGAATACTGATCAATTTTTGGAGGCAGCTGTAAATGGTATTGCTTTATATCCACATAGTTTGTATCATATTTTAGTTCATCTCTTGCTAATTTCTCATTTATTTTCTTCATCTTTTCACCCCAATCAATCATTTCCTGCTATGCTCTTGCTACCTCAGTGATGTACTAGTGTTCACCTTATTCAGTTGCTGTGGAAATAGAAAGGTTGGCAGATTGAGTTTGCCTTTATTTCTGACCATGTTCTGTACAAATGTTCTCTACACAAGAAACTACAATTGTATTGGGTAATGCTTGCTATTTGTGATGTTGAATTTTCGGATAATCAAGTTCAATGGAAGAATGTAAATCAATTTTGGATGTTTCTTCAGAGTCATTAAAAAACCGGGAGTCTGCAAGGAACCCTGTAAAATAGGTCTATGAGGTAGAACCCTGTAAAATGGGGCTATGAGGTTTCGACAAATTTTTAGATTCACATTTCAACAAGTTTCAACCAAAACTAAGTGCTTGCTTCAGGTTGCGACTTAAGAGCAAAAACAACTAAAACTTAGTAGGTCTCAACAAGTTTCTTTATAAAAATAAATTTCCGGTTGCAGGTCTTCAGAGGTGGAGTATACGTTTCATGTTTGAGTAGGTTTTGACAAATTTCACTAAAAACCAATATCTGGTGCTGGTCTCTAGAGGTGGGTGAAACTTTTGGCGAGTATTAGTGCAGCTTTCAGATAGGTACTGTTCTGCAACCCAGATCTAGCTCTAGGTGTCAGCGATGTCGGGCGCAGAGCAGTGGTGACAGAGATGGGGTTGGACAGCGTACTGCAGTTTAGATGTGACTGCCTTGCTGACATTTTTGCTTAAGTCCTCCTCGGCATTGCCAGCCATCACTAACCCTGACCTGTTGCAGGCTCCCTGTTCATCCCTCCTCCCTCTTCCTCCATGCCATGCACCACCACCTCCGTGTGCTCTGACCAACCCTGCTGCCCCAGGCCCATTATGGAGGCTGCGAAGCTCACCGGTGTAGATTGGATAAGGCGAGTTTCAACTGCAACTTCTTCACATGAATAAGCTTCAGCCTGGCCAAACAGGTGGTTATTTTTCAGCTCAAATCTGATTTTGAAGCTGAAGCCATCTTCTTGGAAAAAACCCATGGCCTGAATATGACGCATCCTTCCATTTCCCAATAAGACCTGCGGGGCTGTGCGGCTTTCCTTCTCTCTCTTGCCCATGCAATCAAGACTCTACATTTCAAACGGCAGGTGGATATGAGCTTGTCATGGTTGCGCATCTCTGCACCCATTGATCATCTTCAAGATCAGAGCCTACATGCTGCTTCACTTCAGACAAAACTATATACCGGCATTGCTAGCATCAAGTAATTTAATGTTTCGGATGGGTCCACCTATCTCTTGTGCTTGATGATGCATGAGTTCCATTCAGTTTGAAGTTGAGGATGTTTATGAATGTTAATTTGTTTCCTGCTCTGTATAAGGTAGAAAAATATTTCTTCAACACCTTGTCATTAAACAGTTGCATGCTCAAAGTTGTTCCAAACAGCTTCTCAAGCTTGGTCACATAAGATGGTCTTTTGGTTGTATAAGCTAAGAAGTCCAAAAAACTGGCTCATTGGATAAGTTTGACCAAATAGGCCCGGGAATCGTTGCGTTAAACCTTATGTGCATTTTATATTCTTGAGATTTTGTTAGCGGCTTGCTAATACACTCGTCTCTAAATTGCCAGTTACCTCTGAGTTGATACATTTTACCGTATCTCGAGATTCAAGCGGCATCACTGAACAGTTTCCACTGATTCAAATTCTCATCCCTCATGTTATGGGTCTCAAAGAGCAGCTGAAAGACTCATCTAAGGTACTGAATCTCTTGACCATATTCTCCATTGATGTTCTATCGGTATGTTTGGTTTTTGCCCAGATCTACCCTACCAAGTATTTGGTCATGCCCAAAATTCGGCCCTTGCTTGGATGGCTGCCAATTGTTTTTTGGCATGCCAGCCACCCCCACTGTATTTTCTTGGCAAAAACATGGGCAGCCAAAACCCTCACAATATTTTGGCTAGCCAACTCTTTTTGTGTGGTTGGCTTGGGTTCAAACAAACACATATATTCCCCCATCTGCAGATTACTCCTTGAATGTTGTTTAGTAGGGTGGTCTTGGATATCTGGATTTACGTAAGGCTATTTTCATTTGTAGGGTACTTAATGTTCATTGTAGCTCTTTTCTGACCTCAGGCAAATTTTTAAATAACAGCCGAGTTACCTTTAGTTTGGTATATCCTACCTAAAATCAATTTCCTGTTACAACTGGGTTGGGTTGTTTAACCAAAATTAATTATCTGTCACGAAATTCATCATATTCAAGCTACACCAAACAAGTTTTGATTTTTTTTTGTTAAAGCCAAAAAGTTTGACTTATTATTATTAAATTTAGTATCAGTTTAACTTCACAACCAACAAGACATATATATGCATAAGCTTTTCAAATATTCCAACGAGTTATTATTGAAGATCCTAGAATAGTAAAGTTGGTCATATCAATAGTAGACAGTAAACATGTCAAAGTTAACTTGTAAGGGTATGCACAATGCTAAGTGCATGTATGTGAGTGTTGAAGTGAGAGAATATAGCCTCATCTTCAAGCATGTATGTAAATTTATGTACTCTAATGCAAGTTCTTTGTTGTTGCGTATTTTTTTTATTATATATATATATGCAGACACATACTAGTTAAATAGAGAATAAGCACCTCTTAAACGTGGGTGCCTAATCAAGCATTCATTCTGGAAAATAAGCACCAATGCCAGCCTAGTTGGCAAGTAAAACTTTATTTTAGCAAGCACCTCTCTAAGCACTTGCATTGTAAATGCTCTTACTGAACTTATATTGGTTCTGGCTCTGTGAAAGGTGCTTACATTATGCGATGTCAGTAAGATCTGAATTCGGAAACATGCAATGAGCAAGTTGTATTTACTTCTTTTGGAACAAGAATTTCTTTCTATTTGGATCCTCTTTTTTTTTTCCCTTTAGAATTTTGTATCCATGAGAAACTCTTTTTTCATTACCAGGATGAAGAAGATGTAAAAGCTATTGCTCGTTTATTTGCAGACATGGGTGATTCCTATGTCGACTTGATTGCAACAGGTAACATTTCATGGATGATAATGTTCAAAATACAGCATTTAAGTGTTGGGCCTGTATGGATTTGTCTTTTGAAGCTGTATATGAACAGCGACCATCCTGACCATTCATTTAAGCATTGCGCCTGCATTTCATACTTTACAGGTTCAGCCGATGCCATGCAAATAGTGAATGCACTGCTAGAAGTTACTTCTCATTCAGAATTTGATATCTCCTCCATGACGTTTAATTTCTGGCACCATCTTAAGCGTAACCTGACTGGGAGGTATATGCCTAAAACATTACTAGTTGTACTTCAGAAACAACCCACTCAGTGGTTACACATTTTAGGGACTCGTACACATCATGTGGATCTGAGATGTCGATTGAAGCTGAGAGAAATAGAAGGATGCAGATATTCCGTCCTCCGTTTGAAGTTCTTGTGTCTCTGGTATGTTTGAGCAGGGGGGGGGGGGGGGTTGATTTTTGTTATATATGTCATCTTTTTTGTGATACACTGCGTACAAAAACCTATTTTTGTTGGGGTTCCTTGTTCACGTAATGCTGTTTTGATTATCGAATCAGGTCAGTTCCCGAGTTGAATATCCTGAGGACTACAGCACTTTCTCGGAAGAAGACCAGAGGGATTTCAGACATGCTAGATACGGTATTCTACCTGATTTCAGTGAACTGAGTTAATCTTGCAGTCCACGTTGACTATTTCGTTTAGTAGCCAAATAATTACAGCGCCATTCGTTTTTCAGCTGTTAGTGACGTGCTAGTTGATGCAACTGATGTCCTTGGGGGTGACTCAACACTAAAAATACTTTTCATGAAGCTGATTCAGGTGAGTTTAGCTCTTGTCCATCTGTAGCTTTAGGTTCCACAATCTTCTGGTGAGCTCTGTTCCTGTATGGCATTTTCACAATCACCTAGTTTTGAATATCCTTGTAAATTAACTCATGCTAGTCGCAGAAATCTTATGTAAGGCACTGTGACTTATGCAAACCATATAAAATGGATTAGTTTGAATTGTTTACCTGCCTCTTGCTTGTGTGTTTATGTTGTATACTCAGCACAACATACCATAAAAGTTTTTGTCCTTTCATCTTATACAATTTCGTTTATCGTCCCATTTAGTTGAACTACTCATTTTCCCCTTTTAGATAGTTTGATATTGGTATGTAAGTTTTTAATCTCTCTATATTTGATGCTGATGAATGATGATTACTCTGCCTAGCTGAGTCCCACTTCCCTCTAAGAATTTTGTTTAGTTTTTTGTAACTCAAGCCATATGCCTTTTGATTTTAGGCATGTGGAAGCGGCGCCGAACAAAACCAGAATTGGCAACCGATAGAGGCTGCATTGTTCTGTATACAAGCTATTGCTAAATCGGTTTCGATTGAAGAGAAGGAAATATTACCACAGGTATGAATGTCATCTTGTCATCTTGAGTATGCCAACTGATGGTTTGTAAGATCTTTTCTCTGAATGAATACTTCTTTTCTGCGCCTCACATTACAAGCATTGTTTACAACGAGGGCTGTTTTTGTACTGATAATGTCCTCATGTTCTTCGAAGGTTATGCCACTGCTTCCCAGGTTTCCTCATCAAGAACAGTTGCTACAGACAGGTTTGTTTTTGTGTAACTGATAGTGCAGAAATCCTTGTTCTTAGGAAAGTGTTCCAAATCTTATACTGTGAGTAGGATTCAGGAATCCCTTGTAGAAACTATGTAGTTTGTGATGGTTGGTTGAGATTTTACAGTTTATGATAAGTTAAGGCTATTTGCCTAGGGAAAAGTTGCGAGTGAGCACCATGACACCTACACCCCCACTAACTTGTGATATGTTTTTTGATACTAAATCACAACAAAAAAACTACAATAAGGATGAGTGTAGTACAAGATTATACTATGTCACACAAAAATATTCAGAGGGAGAACTTGTAGTATGTGGCCTACACTAAAATAACAAGTGGTTGCACATATATGTGAATATAAAATTCATCAAATTTATCCTTTTGTTTCTTTCAAATAGCAAAACTTATTAACCTCAAAATTTACAAATCAATATATCTTTTCTACTACAATGTCTAGATTTTTTTTTTCAAATTTTTGGTACACCAGAAATGTCTAAAAGAAGTGAGGGTGTAGGTGTACCCCTGCTTGGAAAAACCCATCTCTATACCTAGCTGTGTTGGGCGAAAACCTGGTTAGATTTAGTTTTCCTAGTTTGATTATGTGGACCACAGTTTTGAAATACACTTGGGTCTTGCAGTTTGTTTGACCATTGGAGCATTTTCGAAATGGATTGATGCTGCCCCAGCTGAACTGCCCATCCTACCACCTTTGGTTGATATTCTTAACAAGGGTATGAGTACATCAGAGGATACAGCTGCAGCTGCTTCTATGGCATTTAAGTATATATGTGAAGGTATGACATCATGATCCACATCTTCTTAATCGATCTATCTGGCTGGAGTGAAAGAATTATTGTGGCATTGAATTATTGTGGCATTCCCATTCTTACTGTCAGTTGTGTTCTTTTTATTTAATATAGGAAGTTGTGATATTGCCCATTGATTTTTTTATTAAGCCTCCGTTTATGTATCCGTGCTTATTTGAATTTTACCTTAGATTTTTGTTATTAGAATAAACAATGATAATTTAGTTTATTTTTCGTTTCATTTGTGTGCAAAAGACTGTAGGGGAAAGTTCTCGGGGTCATTGGATGGCCTTTTCCAGATCTATCATGTTGCAGTAAGTGGAGTTGGCGGTTACAAAGTTTCTTCAGAGGACTCGCTGCATTTGGTTGAAGCCTTAAGGTTCTTTAATTCCCACCATTTACCTTAAGCTATTTTACTACTTTTTTTAGTTGCATTCAACATTTCACCTTGCTCATGTGGTCATGCCTGACTTATCAGTGTGGTTATTACGACGCTTCCGCCAGACCATGCTAGAAGAGCACTGGAGTTAATCTGCATGCCAGTAATTAATAGCTTGCAGGTGAGCGTTAATCTTTGATAGTTCTACTATCGTTATAATCCTTACTAATATGTTTCATGAAAAACTAGGAAATAATTCAGCAAGGTGAAAACGCTCTTCAACAAGTTCCTGCTCGGCAATTAGCCATCCACATAGACCGGTTATCGAGCATATTTAGGTCTTGACCTCCCATTTATCTTTTTTGCTCATCCATTTTTCTCCCAACATCTCATCCAAATTTGGCTTTGTATTAAATCCTCCAAATTGTTGCAGCAATGTGAAACTTCCTGAAGTAGTTGCTGAAGCTGTCAATAGATACTGGCCCATATTGAAAGTAATCTTTGATCAGTGAGTATTGGAATCAGACAGATTGTGGGAGAAGTTCCTATTTGTATTATATACACTTTCTCATCCATTCCTACTTTATTAATAAGCTCTTTTGCGCAGTCGGGCATGGGATACAAGGACCATGGAATCACTATGTCGATCTTGCAAATTTGCTGTAAGTTAATTATTACTCCCTCTATCCCAAAATAATATAGAAGAAAGTCCACTTCTGGTCCCTCAACTCTCGAGAAAGTATCTCAAAAAAAAAAAAACTCTTGAGAAAATTTACTTTTGATACTAAAACTTTTGTTTGGTCCAAGACGAACCTTGAACTACTGAAAAAGTTCATATCCCGTCAGACCCAAGGAAAACGGAGATGTGTAATGCCCCGTTGCTTCACCCTCTTAAAATTGACCGGCTAGAGCATGTCGGCATGAGTCGACCACCGAGATCCCTCCGACGAGCGCGGGGATGACAGGATGCCGCCGCGGAGTGTGACGACAACGATGAGCTTGACATCAGTCCGCGCGGGTATCAAGGTCTGGAGGTGCAGACAGGATGGAGACGCGGGTGAGTTGCGTCGTGGAAGGGTTAGACAAGCTGAGGGTCGTGCAAGAGCAGGGCGACGTGATTAGCCAGATGACAACAGAGTGGGGCGTCGCGGGTGCTCTTGAGGTTTGGGGATTTACAATCCGAGTGGGGATTTTGACTCGGTGGAACTGGCAATCAAGAGTTTTCTTAGGAGTTTGATGTGATGTGGACTTTTTCAGAAGTTCAAGGTTTTTAGGACAATAGGTTAACTTCATACAAAGTTGAGGGATGAAAAGTGGACTTTATTCCACAATATAAGGCGCCTTTGATTTCGCTGGTCAACGACTTACAACTTTACTATGCTTTGTATTTATAATATGTCGACAAAATAAGTATACAAATATATGAAATGGAAGAAATTTTCAAGACGAATCCAGTGATGCCATTTATACATTTTCAATCCATATAATTTACTCGCTCCGTATCAAAATATAAGATGTTTTAGCATGTTTGGGGCCACATGCTAAAACATCTTATATTTTGATACGGAGGGAGTAGTATATATTAGTGGTCAAAGTCGTCAATGACAATCAAAAAAGGAGCACGACTTATATTTTAGGACGGAGGTAGTATTATTTATTTATGATGCTTGTTTGAATGTAGTCTACATTCAGATCGAAATCGAATACAAGTCAGCCAGAAGTGCATAATGGTAACAGTTGTCGTTTTTTCACATAATGTCCCTGTGTGGGAGTAGTAAGAGTAGCATTTCCCTTAAAAAAATGATACATATGATATTGCAAACCACACCCTTATTTTTCTTCAGATCTGCGTTCCACTTTTATTAAGAGCACCGAAGTATTTCTCTAGTCAACTCATGCGATTCTTTTCCAATATTTCATGCTTACATTTATCTTTTCTGTGCTGAAGGTAAGGACATGTGGGAGGTGTATGGGAATCACTATCGGTGCAATGCTTCTAGAAATCCAAACACTATATCAGCAACACAATCAGTCGTGCTTCCTTTACTTATCCAGCGAAGTTATCAAGGTTCTTTTCGTTCAGAAGTCTAGTGATGTACTTTTAGTTGTAATTTGAATTTTCTGACAGCATTTTGTCTGTAGATATTTGGGTCTGATCCATCTTGCGCGAGCTATCTTACATGTCTGATACAAACACTCTTCAACCATACGATACAGCTTCTCAGAACTATTCAAGTAACTATTCCTGCTTTTCACCCATATGTGCTGCTGATCTGCTCACAGTAACATAATAACAAGGCGGTACCTAATTTAATGAATTTTATTTTCTACATCTCAGGATTTTACAGCTAGACCGGACATAGCTGATGATTGCTTTCTGCTTGCGTCAAGATGTATTCGTTACTGTCCTGATCTATTTGTACCCACAGTGATCTTCCCAAGATTGGTTGACTGTGCGATGGCTGGTATAACTATACAGCACAGGTAGTGCCTTTAAGATTAAGTACGACTCCCTCTGTTCTGAAATGCATGGCGTATTGTCTTTTTACTTTCTCCAATGCAAGATTTTGACTACGATTTTTAATCGCAAGATATAAAAACAGTTAAATCATTATTGGATTAAAATATTTGGTAACTATATTTTTGTAGTCAATCCATTCTTTCCCACAAACTAGTGGTTAAAATTTTACAAGGCTGACTGCGTGCATCCCAGGACAACCTATATTTGTGCAAAGAGGGGAGTATTGTATAAAGTATCAGATTATAGAATTGTCGACTCAGAATTAGGTTATGCATGGTCTGGATATGCTTGTTTATCCTTGTCCTATGATGCTATCTGATAGTGTGATGGCTAATTGTTACCTTATGTTTTGTCTATGGTACAGGGAGGCCTGCAAATCCATATTGTGTTTTCTATCTGACACCTTTGATCTTGCGAAATCATCCGAGGGGGAAAAGTACCGAGAACTAATAAATACAATTGTTGTTCAGCGAGGTGCAACCCTTACCAGAGTTATGATTGCTTCCTTAACAGGGGCGCTACCATCAGGTCGTTTGGAGGAGGTATATAATATGATGTCTTCTGCAACATTATCTTTTGTTAGCTTGGTACTGCTGTGAACTTCTTGCCCATCTTTGGATTAGCTGCTATTGGTAGTAGATTGGTAGCCAGAGTGTTGGTGTCTTTATACAATCTCGCTTGTGAGCTTCTAAGCAAAGATCTTTGATAAAAAAAAGACTTTGTTATGCTGACTCTTGACATTAGTCATAGCAGAAGGATGGACTTCATATTTTGTGCATGGAACTTTGCAGGTCTCTTATGTTCTGCTGTCCCTTAGCAGAGCTTTTGGTGTGAATATGTTCAATTGGACAAGAGATTGCATTGCCCTTATACCCCCACAAGCCCTAACAGATTCAGAACGCTCCAGATTCTTGACAATTATTTCGGATGCATCATCGGGATCTAGCCTTGGTTCCTTAACAGATAGATTTGCCGAAATATCAGAGGTTTGCAGACGGAACAAAGCGGTGCAGGAAATAGTCCAAGCTGCTCTGCAGCCTCATGACTTAACCGTCACTGTTGTTCCTCCGCATTCTTGATGACTGGACGTTTTTTATAAGGCCAGTTGAAAGCCGGTGATGGAGGGTACGTCTGTCCACACCATCTTGGATTTTTTCCCCTTCATACGGTTTGAGTGAGTTGCGGCATCATACTGTTCAGATTTGTTGAGAAGATAGATAGGTTCAGTAGTTATTGTGGTTCATTTCGTATTTCGTCTCTGTACATGTGTCATGGTTTTATGTATGTCGGAGGAAAATTGTGTTGTATTATTATCTATGAAAACAGTGGTATACGTGGAGATCACACTGACTGTGATCGACCTTGGTCCTGAATTTTGTAATGGTTGGCAAGCTTAACTTTGTAAATTGAGATGCCCATCAATTCTTTCCATGTAAAAATTTGCCAAATATTTATGGTTGTCCTTGATGTCAATTTTTCTGTGTGAGCCTCAAATATGGTTCACTTATATGTTGGAAATTATGGATGCATGATTAACTCTTTTGATTCATTGGAAGAATGCCTTTGTTAAATTCGGTTTCTTGTTCCTTCAGAACATTGTGAATTTTGCATGATCTTCTGAGAAAAATTGAACATATCAATACCTTAAAAACCTTTTGAGGTGCCAATTAAATCCTGGAAATCCACTTTGGCTCTAGGGTGCATATACTCTTGTTATTATTTTTTTAATAATAAGAAAACATTTTGAAAATATCTAAAAAAATTGGACACAAACATATATAAGTTTTCAACATTCATGCAAAATTTTGAAAGGAAATTACAGTTTCTGTGGTATGTGCAAAAAAAAAAAAAACATATGTGCAAAAAATACATTTTTCAAAGCCCACATTTTGTCTTTTTTCACAGACCACAGAAATTGTTATTTCCTTCCAAATTTTTGCACGAATGTTGAAAATTTGTATATGTTTATGCCCAGTTTGTTTAGATTTTTTCAAAGTGTTTTCATATTTTCTTAATTTTGAAAAACATAACACAGCATATGCAGCTGGGAGCCAAAACGCCTTGTCCAAAGCAATATTTATTATCAGTAAGTAGAAATAAACACATTTGTTTTATGTTTAGTGGCAACAACACATCATTACCCTTAGTCAATTGTGTCAACTCGAGCCTAGGGATGAACGAGGTATGAACCCACTCCGTCTTGGAGATTTAAACAACAACTTGGCCAAAACAATCACATAAATCAGAGAACATGTAGAAACGTACATAAATAATTAGCATCATGTAGAAACATGCACAATCTAATCATAACATTACAATGCATTATATCCCAGCAAATACAACAACTAGCAACTACATCAGATGGATCTCGATCATGTAAGGCAGCTCACGAGACCATTGTATCGGAGAACGAGGAGGAGAGATCGCCATCTAGCTATTTCTATGTACCCTTAGTCCAAGGATGAACTACTCACGCATCGTCATGGAGGCGGCAAGGTTGGTGTAGATGCCACTGATGATTTCCCCTCCAACGGGGTGCTGGAACAGGAATCCAGGTCCCCGAACTAGGATTTTCCGCGACGGCGGCGGCTCGGTATTTTCTTTCACAAAATATTTTTTTGTCCCCAAACATTTTAGGGTTGAAGGGATTTTGTAGGCGAAGACGCGTCGAGAGGCAGTGCCCGAGGCGTGCTCGATTGGCGGTCTTGTTTCCGAATATTAAAAATCCTCGTAAATTGGCGTCAGTTTCCGTCGATAATTTTTTCCCTTTTCAGCGATGCAAAAAAAGTAAACGAAACAACCTGACACTTGGCACTTTGTTAATAGGGTAGATCGGTAAAATGCTATAAAATGATATTTAATCATAATAAAACATGTAGCAATAATATGAAAATAACATGAAACGATCGAAAAATATAGATACGTTTTGGACGTATCACCGGTACCATCGATGCACTCACTGAGATCACTCCAAGGCTGGCATGATGTGATCAAACAATCTTATTGCTGTTTTAGTGGTTGTTTGGAGAAAGTGAGAAATGCACCTCTATGGTTGCACTGTTGATGATTATGTGAGTTTGTTGTCAATTTGTCTCAGTTTTTGAGTTGTTGAGCTCAGACTTGCCTTCTTGCAAATTTTAACTGTAGGATCGCATTGCACTTGAAAATTAAAGCAAATGTTGACATCTAAAGGTAAACTTGAACATAGTGAGAAATTGAGGTTGAGGGATCAAGAAACATCTGCGAAGAAAGGGCACTCTTTACCTTAGTGATGAATAAGATAGCGATGAATCAAAGGGAAGAAACAAGGAAGCCAATAGAAGAAAGAAAGAGAGGAAAATGCAAAGAAAAGGCTGAGGCCGCAAGCTTAAGAGAGAAAATTAATAAGAGTTGAAGTCAAACAAAACATTGGTGGCTCAACAATTGCTTGCCAAGAAGAAACAACAAATCAAGGTGGCAAGAATTCCAGGAATATGAGAAGCATAAGACCGCCTTCGAGGAGCGAAGATTTTTTCTCGCTGAGAACAAGGTGATGGCGGACATCATTGCCGAGTAGAACCTAGTGAAGATGATGGATCAAAGTAGAATGGACACGATGGTAAGAGAGTGGTGGGAGATTAGAAGAATGAAAATCTTACAACGGAGAAGGCAAACAAGGTGTGGTGGTGCCTTGGCTGGTTGTGGTGTTTGATTAAAAACTATTGTTAAGTTAAAGTTATTTGCAAACTTAGGCACTATTGTTTTGTAAACCTAATTGCAACCTATTTGCCATGTAACCTATTTGCAAATGCAACAAAATTGAGGTATCGCGTGGGCTTGGTCAAAACATATATGCTAACCTCCACAATTTAATTTTGAAAAAGTAACAGGTGCATATGCACCGGGAGCCAAAGTGGATTCCATATTGCTTACATTATTTACCGAGTTTAATGCAATACGCTGTTGTTTACAACTTTATTCCTAGAGAGGAAAGTATAAAAGCGCTTTAGAAGTGGAGTACTATTAGTTATAGATGTTGTTGGATGGCGGTATATATATGTTTGACGTAATGCCTACATAAATATTTGCCTTAAACATTCTGTCATAATTGCATGATCATAATTATGTCAGTTCCCCAGCTGTAATTTTTTTACGTAACAATGTTTATTATTTAAGGAGAGACACCACTAGTGAAAATATGGTCCCGAGTTCATCCTTTTACACTTTACAACCTAATTTACTGGCTGGTCCGTTTTTACTTTTGTGTTTATTACAATTATCTTCCAGACTATATGTTTAATCTTTCATTCTTAGCGAGGCGGGAAGCTTGAAAACCTCCCTAGAATGTTGGGGACGAAAAGCTTGGTACTCCTACTGGTTCGATAAACCTTGGTTCTTCACCGAGAAAAATTTGCTGATGCACTACACCATTTCTTCTGCTTGGGGTTCCCAACAGTAATCAACCGGTAGTAACCGATGAAACTTGTCCTCGATTCGACGATTCATTGCGAATACTTCTTTCCAGTTTGATCACTGTCGGTCATCGAGTGACACACACTGCCATGCCTCACCAATGCAACATCCTCAACTTCGGTGTAATTCAAAGTTCTCTTTCCTTGACTCGGTTGAGAAGCATTGAACCCCTCCTCCGAAATCTCTTACACTTCATTCTCATCAACCTTGTCACCACCCTGTTCCATGCCGACATCAAATGCATCAAGTGAATGTTGGCCGTATTCTCCTCCAACATACTCACATAGGATGTAGCAACCAAATGATAATTGAAACCACACAACAGAAAACCAAAAAAACTAAGCAAAATCATCCAATTCGGGACACATTCAGAGAGGGCCCCAAAATTTTACCTCTCCATCGTTTTGTCTCACACATAGTGGTCGCCTCCTTCGTTGATGGTCGGCACGGGCAACCTGGACGGTGAAGGTGGTGAAGCAGGCGAGGGTCCTCGAGCCGCTCCTTTCTTCGTTTTCTTCGAGGCGCTTCTGGCCGCCCCGATACATCAACAAAGTGGAGGCCACGTTCCCCGACACCAACGCCTTGGGACGGAGCCCAGAGGATGCAGCCGCTAGGGCACCAGCTCTCCGAGCGATATGGGCACCCTCCATCTTCGGATTGAGCGCGACAGTGGATGACACAGGTGGCACAACGCGGAGCATGCATGGTGACTGGACGCGTGAGAGAGACGACCGGCAGCGATTCGGGCCTCGACCTCAGAACCGACAGTCCGCGGCACGGGGAGTTCCATGACAACATCGTTCACACGGAGGGTCGAGACTAGATTTTGTGGGGGCAAGGAGCTAGTAGGCGGCAGCGGCATGGGAACAGGAAAGGTGGGGCTGAAATGTTCCTCCTGCCAAGGTGATTGTGTGTATACGGGGAACTGAAAATTCGTACGCCAACCCTGGATATATGAGGATTTTCACGACCCATTTGAGGCTCACTTACAAAAACTGAGAGTCAGTTGGTTTTATTGAGACTCAGTCGGTTTTACGGAATCTGGAGAGGTCAGTTTTTAGCCAAAATTGTAAAATAGTGATTATTTAACCAAGCATACCGTTTTAGGATTCCGATAGATATGCTGTAACCCAATCGTAAGCTCCACCAGATTTAGAGAACCTTCATCATGAGACTGACTAAAATCCACCCCTATATCTAACTAGTAGAAGGCACGTGCTTTACAGGTGTGGAGTGCTATACAATTGTATGGACCTCTGCTCGGAAACACGTACTCGTCGACCTATCTACAGCTGCATCTTCTGTAAATTGTAACGGTTGAATTGATTTATCAGCATCCTGAAGAGATATTGGTGTTTACAAGAAAATGATTGGACAATACACAGTGTGAAGTGGCTCAATTTTGTTCGAAAAGAGAAACATGTACAACCTGACATCTGAATCAAATTGATGCACATAGAGACCGATACAACGGCTCAATTTATGTGGAAAATGATAATGTGCTCACAGCTATTGCTGGGATTAAATGAGTTATTGTCCCTGTAATTCTAAATGAGTTGATTGTACATGACAACATGACCCCGTCGGAGCAGAGAAGGATGCAGGTTTTCAGGCGCGCGCGACTTGGATGAAGTTGGAAGATTTGAGAACACCCTGACGGAAAAAGAAGAAATAAATGAAGGGAGAGGAAGAAATATTTCAGAACCCATGGAGCACAGTCCATCTCGGCCGCATGGCCGGATTGATTCAAAACAAGAACGAACCACACATCATGGAGGATCGAACAATCAGTCCGGACTCCGGAGCGTGCAGACCTCTGACAGAGAGGCGCGCGCATACATGCATGCATGCATGTGACCGCGCGGCGCGACACGCAAAACGTACGACGAAGTCCTTTACTAGGCTGTTTCCCGACGCTGAACGAACGAACGAGCGAGCGTACGTGCGTGAGCAGTCAGGTTGCATGCGGGAGTCCCGCAACGGCCCGCATAACCAGCTATCAGTTCAAAAACAACAAATCGTGAGCAAGTTGATTATAACTAAGCTAGCGTATTTTTTGTTTGGAGCGGGCCGGATTCGGGCGCCGCCTGACACCTTAGGCCTTGTTTACCTCTAGTGTATTTTAGGGGATGAGAGAGAATTATCCTGGATCCCGGAAAATCCCCACTAGTTTGTTTATTTCTAATGTATTTTAGGGGATGAGAGGGGATAATCCCCAAATATCCCCACCAACCCTCCCATTTTTGCCTAACACAAAAACTCTAGTCCATACTAGTGTATTTTTGGGGAAGAGTATTTGTGGGGATTGGGTGTTCACCAAATCCCCTCCTATCCCCACTCTTTCCATCCCCTAAAATACCTTTGAAGTAAACAAGGCCTTAGTGAGCAGGGTGCGATCGACGTTGGTGACACGGACCGATCGACCCTTCGATCAGGTGGCGGCTCGCAGGGACGGATCCAGAAATTTAACTTTGGGGTTCAAATTTTAATCAACAGAAAATATAAAGATGAGAAAGTAAAAATGGTCTATGCACGCCAATAAACATTCAAATTGATGACCGCAGGACCTGGCCGGCTAGCCTGCGCCCGCCGCCACATCACCCTTCTTGCCCTCCTCTGGTTCACCCTACGTCAGCGACATCGAAGCCATAGAGTGTCGCCGCTGCCTCGTTGAGCCATTGCTCAATTTGGGGGTGCTGGTAGCCTGCTCGTTGCTTTCTTTTCTAGCACCGACTGATCGTGATTTTTTTGGGGTTAGTGTCACATTTTGTTTTGCCTCGTTACTCAATTGGCGCCCATGATCTAGGTAAAGAGAAGATTCCCCTAGCATATGAGCATGGGTAAAATGATCTTCTCAAACACAGCACGCCCCGTTGGTCGATCTTCTTCAGGATTGAGTAGTAGAGGCTACACTTGTTTTGATCACGTATACTGTATAATTTATGACATCCAAAGTTCAGACAATCAGAAGCAACATGGATACACCACACTTCCAAATCAACTGCAAGCGCTAGGCCCTCCCGGCAAGCGATAGTCTCAAATGTGTGGCTATTTACCTGTTTGCTAATTTGCTTGGTCAGCAGGCCCAGCTCAGCAACTCAGCTAGTTGGGCCGCATGAGAGATGTGCTGATCGCTATTGCTAATTCAATGTCTAAGCAAGAGAAATGCAAGGACGCAACCTATACAGCTATGAGAAATACGTATGCCACAATACAATATATATATGAAATTTTCTGTAGAAATATTTGGGTGTTCATCTGCACACCGTTGCTCCATAGTGGATCCATCCATGGCGGCTCGCGCGCCCGTGCTTGCTGCCTGCCGCCAATCGTTTAACCACGCGCGCGTTTATAGATGACATATAAAAATGCATTTCATTTCATGATATATCTCATGATATTGATTTGGTATCGTAGATGAGTACCATTTTTTTCCGACAAACTTGATCAAATCTTAGAAACAGCTTTTTAGGAGGCAGTATGATACATGTATTATTTTTGCGGGGCCTAAAAAAATAAATTTAGAACTGGTACTTGTACGTATTCGTAGGCAGAATTGACGGAACCAGATCTAGGGAAAAAAAAATCATAATCTGACATTTTCTTGCACTACGCCTCAGGCTAGGACACCATGACACATTGCACGACGCGGGGCGCCATGTATTGTACCATGGCGCGCTAACATAGGGCGTCATGCTATGTACCATGATGCTCTAAGGCCGGACGCCATGCATGAAAAAGGGTCATTTTGTGTAAAAGTTTCAGAGAAGGGTCAAATTTATCTATTTTGCCGGCATTCGTATGGCTCTGAAAACCATGAACCGTCCAGTCCGTCCGATCTTCTGTCGCGGGCCGGGTGTCGCCACATGGAATAGTAACCCGGACGCGCGCAGAAATAGCAAGGAGCTTGGCTGGTTGTGCCATGGAGCCGTCACTTGATCCAAGCACGCGCGTACTACTCGTACCATACCACCATCACCGCGCGCCTCGATCGCCGACGCTCGCTAGCCTCTAGCTGGGGCGTGCTGTTTCATGTACCGGACGGACGATCAGCCATGGTGGACTGGAATTCAGTGCCGCGCGCTTTTGATTTGACGCATGTGCGGGCAGGCAGTCGGGACGGTGTGTGAAACGCGATCGATGCTACCCAACCTGTTTTTTTCTTTCTTTCTAGGAGTATATATATAAAAGAAATATGCTATCGACCTTTTATAGTGACTCTTAAAATATTTGTCATAGATATATGACCATTTAGACCCAGTTGATCATACGCTAACTTTGAGAGTAAAAACCCGAAAATATTATGACCAATTTTGTCAAAAAGGTCATTGCCTCCTTATATGAATTGGTCATAACCCAGATAGTACTGGCTTTTTGCCTTTTTTCTAGACCGCTATGACCAATTTAAATGGTCATTCACACACTAGTAGGAAAACAGTTATAAGTGGAATCACTTTTTGTGGCGCACGAAATAGGCATGCGCCACCGAAGTTATTTCTGTGGCGCATTGTTTTGCATGAATTCTGTGGCGCACGAAAACCGCATGCGTCACAGAAATGGTACTTTCTGTGGCGCACGTCCCGCATGCGCCACAGAAATGCCACAGAAATGTGATGCGCCACACATATTGCTTCATGCGCCACAGATATCGATTACAAAAAAGCAGATCTCAGATGTGCAGATCTGGTCAAACCCACGACCGGCCACATCCACCGCACACCACGCCACCATCCCGCCCCCGGCCCCACTCGTCTGTCTCCAGCCTGCTGCTCCACTCGACCCCTTCCTCTCTCCCCGAAACGCACGCCCTTTCTCTCTCCGCACACAGTCGTCTCGCTCTCCTCTCGGGAACCGCAATTCGCAAACCACCACCCAACCGCACCGCGCGCCATGGTCGGCGGCGACGCCAAGCCCCTAGCCGACGGCGCCTTCCTCCGCTTCCTCCTCCCTTCCCCTAGGCCCGCGCCCCTCTCTCATTTCTCTCTCCTTCTCTCGCCGGCTCGATCCCTTTCTCTCCTTCTCTCGCCGGCTCTCAGCTCGCCGCGCCGCCCACACCCAATCCCGGCCGTAAACCCTAGTGCCGCCATCGCCATGCTGCGCCGCCTCGCCTCCATCGTCGCCCCGCGGGCCCTCTTCTCCTCCTTCCCGGCCGCGGCCCATACCCCATCGCCGACGACACGGCCTCCATCGTCGTCGCCCAGTACCAGCACCTCGCGCCCGCCCCCGCCCACCACCAGCGCCTCGCCGCCCTCCTCGCGGATCTCGACGCCTGCCTCCTCTCGGCCCCCGGTGACGACGTCCTCCTGGCCGTGGACCGCGTCCGCGATGCGGTCCAGCAGTGCGCCGCTGCCGTGCATGGCCTCGGGGGTTGGGTCAAGGACGCCCACGGCGGTGAACAGCGCGGCGCCAAGGGCGCCCACGGCGGCGGCCAGAAGAGCTCGAGGTGAACGGCGGCGGCTCCAAGGGAGGCTGCGGTGGCAACCGATTTTTTTTTAAAACTGAAAAACAGATTATGTGGCGCATGGTTTGGAGTGCACCACCGAAATTTGGGGCTTTCTGTGGCGCACGGGCCGGTGCGCCACAGAATTCAAAATTCGTGCGCCACAGATAGGGTCTTCTGTACTAGTGACACTACTAGATAGCCAACTCAGCAGTCTCGTCTACGTGTCGTTGCTTATTTGTCATTTTCGCTTATGTGTCACTATGATTTGACAACCAACTCAGCAGTTTCGCCTACGTGTCACTGACATTTTCGCTTATGTGTCGCGGTGACATGTAGGACCCATTTGTCAGGACTAGCACTGACTAACCTGACCGGTGGGACCCGCCCTCACCTAGCGCTGACATGTGGGACCATCAGCACATACATGACATGTGGGTCCCAGCGCCCCCCTGACAGGTGGGTCCCGCAACCACCGTATCTAACATGTGGGTCCCACTCTACCTGACACGTGGGTCCGCACCCACCCTACCTGACACGTGGGTTCCCCACCCCATCCTGACGCGTGGGACCCGCCACACTCCGCTTGACGCGTGGGACCCGCCACACACCCGCATGACGTGTGGGACCCGCCAGCCGAACTGACGCACGGGAGCCGTCCCACCCAGCCTGACATGTGGGAACCCCACACTCCGCCTGACGTGGGGGACCCGCCGGCCGAACTGACGCGCGGACCCACCGGCCGAACTGACCAAGGGTGCCAACGCGCGCTGGATCACGAAATAAAAGATATATGTCGCTGGGGAGTTTCGAACCCGAGACCTCATCCCGCTCCCGCGCTCCTCTAACCATCGGACCAACTTCTACTTGTTGTTTACATCTATTCTAAATGGTCTTTGTACCTACTATCTTTTCCTCAGACAAAGCCCACTCCACTGGGCTAGTTCGGTTGCTCTACTGGGCTGGGCCGACATTACCTAGGGTCGGCTGGATATCTTTTTTTTTTCTTTTTTCTTTTCTATTTTCTTATATAACTTTTGATTTTCAACTCCAATTTAACTCAAATATATTTCGAATTTTTTGCAAAGACAGGGCCTCTGCACCGACAAGTACGAACCACCGGCAAGTACCTCTTCCATGGTGTGAGTCCCTCCCCCTCCCCATCATGCATCGGTGCCATTTCTGTCTGTAGGTTGTGATTTTGATCCGGATACTATCTCCATAGGTTGTGATTTTGATCCGGATACACATGATTGTAAGGGTATCACAACCTTTTGCAAAGGATTTGGTTCATTATCTTGTGAGGTCTATTAGCTTATGTTGGAAGCCTCAAAACTGTATGGTTAGCAGGTGTTAGCACCCGTTTTTGGCAGATTGCCAGTTTCAGATTCAAGGAAGATTTGGCGGCTTAAAGAAGGCAGCAAAGAAGGCTAAAATGGTGATCTGGGAAACTTTCTAGGAAAAGACGGCCGGAAGAAGGCATCCAATAATCCGGCAACGAGAACAAGGCAGAATCTGGATTCGGGAGTGCAAAGTTGCCTGAAGACATAGCCAACTTTGTCAAAATAAGGTGGCAAAAAGGAAGTCAACGTTGTCAAGACAAGGCGGCAGAAAAGAAGTCAACGTTGTTAAGACAAGGCGGCACAAAAGAAGCCAACTTTGTCAATACAAGCCGGCAAGTCAACTTTCCACCGATCAAGGCAGAAAAATAGAAGACAACTTTCAAGGTCAAGATCAAGGCAGAAAAAGAGAAGACAACTTTCCAAGATCAAGGCTGGAAAATGGAAGGCAACTTTCTAAAAGAAGCCAGACGGATGCTGAAGTCCGGATCCAATACGAAAGCCGGTCAAGATATCACATCTCTAAGGAATAAGGCAAGTTTGAAGCCAATATGGAAGACAAAAGGTAACTTTCCAAAGTAGCCGGCCAGTTTGAAGCCAACGCGGAAGGACAAAAGGCAACTTTCCAAAGTAGCCAGCAAGTTTGAAGCCATGGCCGAATATGATCAAAATGATCAAAAACCCTGGCCGGGCGGACTCGATGCGTCGGCCCGTTGGGCGCACTGCCAGGAAAGGGGCGGACAGGGGCCGGACGCGCGTCCGTTCCCCGACCCAAACAGACAAAACGCGAACCAAACGCGCGTCCGTTTGGGTCGCCTCGTTGGAGTCATCCTTAGCGAGGGTAACAGGTCGGTGCATAGCGAGTGCCTCCGTGGTTTCGGACGTGATGACCTCCTCCTGGTGCTCGCTCGCTGCGTGCAGATAAGCACAGACATTGGTGATCTCTGGGATCATGACGCCCACCACCATCCGTCGAGTGGAGGAGAAACCTGCATCATCAATATTAACCAGAACTGACCCTTCCGGTGGCGGACTGCATTTGAGGGCTGAGGACGTGGATTCACGCCTGTGATTGGGTGCACGTTTACATGTGTGTTGCAATCATCTCAATATAAGCCAAAATCTTCTCAAGTAATGACCTGGGGTGCATAGTGTTGAATATATAACCAATTTAGCATATGATTTAATCCACGAAAATATGAAACAATTCATGACAAAAATAACAAGTACCAAACTAATCATGCAATCTACTAAAACGGTAGATGAACAGATCAATCTAAAGCACATACTAGAAACATCAATTCTAGTATAATCTCAAACAGGAAAGACAAGAATACATACGGCACGGCAGGATGGATCCGTTGGCGTTAATGTTGTCTCCCATGTCGTCGATGAAGAGGTTTCCGATATCAGGGAAGAAGTCGTCGTTGGGGGAAGTGGTCGCTGCAAGTAGTCACGCGAGTGCGCTCCCCAAAAATCTGATCGCGCGCCCCTTTCCTGTACATGATAACAAGAGGCGGGGTTCTGGAGGCCTACTGTGACTTCAACCGGTGCACGCCGGAATACTGGATGGAGAAAACTTGGAAGACGGCGCGCGACGCAAAGATCTGGAACGACGAGAGACCATGTGTTGTGTAAAACGGCTAGGGTTTGCTCTGTCTGTTTATCTACATTGGGTCAGGTAAGACATGGGTGCAGCCCCATGGGCGAGGCGGTAATTGCCCCACGATCTAAAAGAATCGAAAACAGCTGAGTAATTAACGGGTCCGTTAATAATTAATTAATGATTCATTAATTTCCTGAACTACAAAATATAGACAACATGCATAGATTTGTCCTCGCCTCGGCTCATTCTCGTAACCCAGCGCGGCGCGTCGTGGCGAGGCGAGCGGCGGAGGAAGAGCGCGAGTGTGGCTCATCATTTCTATTGCATTCCCATGAGAGCATCTCCACCGGGGCCTTCAATGGGGGTATCCGGCACCCCCCAATTGAGGCCCAATTGGGGGGGTGCCGGACACATGTCCGACCAAGTTTTGGAAACCGCCCACAACGGCACCCCCCAAACAGGCACTCCAATTTTTTTTCATTAAACCACATCGGCGGTTGTTCGTGCATTTCAAATTTTCAATACGAATTGAAGATAGAGAAGTATAAATTATTACAACACAAGTTCAACTTCGAATGCAAAGTTCAAATACGAATTTAAGTTTAAAACATGACATATCAAACCGACGCCAGCTGAGTTGCTTTGATAGCCCACAAGTGCGTCACGAGGTCATTGTGTAGCTGCATATGCATTGTTCCATCACGAATTTCCCGATGCATGGCAAGAAATTATGAATACTGCACCGGCACGACCGGCTGTGGCTCGGCCATATAGGTCCCTGGAAATCAAACACCTCGTTGATCAATGACTTCCTCGTATCTCGCTCACTCTCAATGATCATGTTGTGCATGACAACGCAAGCACTCATGATCTCACACATTTGATCTAGCGACCATGAAAGACAAGGGTAGCGGACGATGGCAAACCTACCCTGGAGCACTCCAAATGCCCGCTCCACATCTTTGCGGACAGACTCTTGCCTCTTTACAAAGTGGCAATCTGCCTCGCGGACAGGGTTACGGATAGTCTTCACAAATGTTAACCAAGTAGGATAGATGTCGTCGGTAAGGTAGTACCCCTTGGTGTACTCATGGCCATTGATCACATAGTTGCATGGTGGAGTTAGGCCATCACAAAGTTTCTTAAACACAGGTGAGCGTTGGAGCACATTGATGTCATTGGCGGCACCGGCCATGCCGAAATATGCATGCCATATCCAAATATCATAATCTGCCACGGCCTCAAGTATGACACTGCACTTTCCGTGATGTCCTGACTTATACATCCCTTTCCAAGCGAACGGGCAGTTCTTTCAGTTCCAGTGAATGCAATCGATGCTTCCAAGCATCCCTGGAAATCCTTTTGCTTGGCCTTGTGCCAAGAGACAAGTCGTGTCTGCCTCATTTGGTGATCTCAGATGTTCTGGTCCAAACACTTTCACAACTGCCTTGCAAAACTTGTAGGTGGCTTTGTCCGCGGTGGACTCAGACATACGGAGATAGTCATTCAGAGCATCGGGGGGAAGTCCGTAAGAAAGGCACCATATGGCCGCCGTGCATTTCTGAAGGGATGAAAACCAAAGAAGGCCGGTGCAGTCTCTCTTCAGCTCAAAGTAGTCGTCGTATTCCCGAACGCCATGCACGATCCTCCTGAACACGTCCCTGCTCATCCTAAAGCGCTGGCGAAATTCATGAGGCAAATTCGCCGCCTTCTGGGCAAAGTAGTCGGCGAACAGGAGCATGTGCCTAGTTGCTCTGAAACGGTCCTTGTTGGCCCTCCGCCCCTTCGCTGATCCTCCAAACTTCGTCGCTGCCTCGACTGCGGCATCTAGAACTGCCTCCATGACCATCTCATTCTCCTCGTCGTCGGCCGCAAGGGCGGCATCCTCTCCCATCATTTGGAAAAACATGATCTCATCGTCGCTGTCCGTAGCCTATTGGACGAAACAAAGCAATGAAACAAGGCCACGAATGACCAATCAATAAAATCAGCCTATCAACCAATGGTCGAACAGGTTGCGTGCGGGGTGGGAGGGAAGAAGAGTCGTACCCAGGCTGAATTAGTTGCGGCAGCGCTAGACGAGGTCGGAGACCGGCGGGGAGCAGCAGCAAGCAGGCCTGCGTGAGCGTTGCGGCTTGGGCCCCGAGGTGCGAATCAAGCAGGCGGCAACGAGAATGGCGGCGATGGTGCGAATCGCCGGCCGAGAGGGGAAAGAAGGAAGATGGGGAGCGACTGAATCAGGTCACGCCGACGCTGTGAGTATGACGGGCGGGCCAGACCTGTCAGAGGACATGTCCGCCTCATGTCCGGCACCCCCGAGAGGGCCTCCAAACTTGGAGGCCCTCTCGGGGGTGCCGTACATGTTTTTACTCGGGGCGATCCTTTGGAAGGTGCCGCTGGTGGTATTTTTTGGGGTCCGGACCCCCAATGGGCCTTTGGGGGTCTTTTGGAGGGTGCCGGTGGAGATGCTCTGACAAGTGTATAAATCGGTCGTTGCATTAAGATGCATTGGCAGACATGCACACTTTTTTCTAGTGAGTTAAAGTTAAGTATGTCCTCACAAATCAGGTAAAATGTGCAATGTCTTATCAAATCAACAATACTTTTCTACTCCCTCCGTTCGGAAAAGGATGTCACAAAAATGATCTATCTATAGTTCATTTTTGTGACATCCTTTTCGAACGGAGGGAGTAGAATACACACAATACTTGAGAGGAACTACTCAAGAGCGCACGACGTACCGTACAAGCATTGTTCAAAGGTCAGAAGTACGTACCCTACATTTCTGTAGCCACTTGTAGCCTAGCTCATGACATGTACTGTAGTAACATATGTACTAGTGTAGTACTTCAACACATGTGAGGCGGCAGCAAGTATGGCAGAGGAGTGCACGCAACAGTGTTCCGGCCAGTATCTGTGGGCTGCCTGCGATCTGTGGAGAGGGAGCTTCCCATTGCCCCATGTACAAATGGCCATGCAAGAGAACGTCCTAATGGCAGGGAAATATTTGCAAGGTTTGCAGCCATAGCTTTATTTGATATGAGAGAACGTCCTAATGGCAGGGAAATATTTGCAAGGTTTGCAGCCATAGCTTTATTTGATACGAGAGGGGTGAAAGCAAGGAATTGTCTAACATGTGCGCTGGACAAGTTTTTTGTTTTTTTACATTGTAGTATTATTAGTCTGACCATGAACATCGATAAGGAAAAGCCATGTGAGAAAGCATATAGGCTAGCTTGTTTAGATAGGAGGATTAGAAGTAAGTAGAACTATGGGAGTGCTACTGTTGTACATACACACGCCTGCCGCGATTCAGAGGAGTGCATTCATCATATTTTTTTAGCTTGCCCCTTCGCACGTTTTATTTGGAGAATTATCGAATTCACCTTTAATTTACCAGCACCAACCAATATCAAGAATATGTTTGGGAACTGGTTGAGAGGGATGCAAAAAGTTGATAAAGCACGTGTACGCGTCGGCGTATGTGCTATACTTTGGTCTGTGGTCGTGTATAAATGATTTAGTTTTTAACAAAACAAAACATAAGGACTATTTGCAGGTCATCTACAAGGTTACGTTCCCGCTTGACACGTGGTCTTTTCTCCTCCCCTTGGAGCAACCGGAGGGAGTGGCTTCTCGGTGTGGCCGGCTTGGGGCGGTCGCTTGGACGTTCTGAAACCTAACTGGCTGGCAAATATTTAATAGATGAAATGATGCATGAGTGTTTCATCTTTTTTTTTTTTGATGGCTAGTGTTTATGGCCACGCTCTTGATGCTTGAGACGTAATCTTTAGAAACTGATACTTCAAAAAACGATGTAATAAAACGGTTGTTTGCATCCTTGTGATGTAGAGGCTCTGGGGCTTCGCTCCCCATTTCAAAAAGAAAAAACACAACCTGCTGCTTCAGTAGCTATAGGTAGTGGTACTCGTGTTTTCCTCAAAGATAAGAACGTACGTGCAACACATTGACTCCAAGTTTTAACCACATGATCTTACATGTACATATTCTGCATTTCGAGTCTCCACGGGGTCCTGGTGTGTGCTTTGTGTATGCAGGTGGTGCTGCAAGCTATGCTTAGCTCAGCACAGCCTGAACCTGACACAAAGCTTGTTCGATCTACTTGTAGACTTCTACCTGCTACCATAAAGATTTTTTTACAAGGAGGGGCATATGGAAAAGGAGATGCATGGCATGGCATCCTAAGTATCCTCTATTGAAAGCTTTGCAGAGACAGAAACATGTTCCGGTACAAAAGGTGCACTATATATCCTCCAGGTCAAACAAAGTAAGTACACGCAGGATGTGATTATCCTCAAATGGCCACTGAAAACCCACCTTTTCTGAGTGCTGGATGCTGCATGTACATGAGTACAATGGGTGCAAGCTGGAAGAAGCTAGCTCTAGGTAGGAGTACTTGGGTAGCAGCTAGCCTCCTACCATTTTTGTATACATTCCAAGGTATGCAGATATGTTAGCCCGACAGAGACCCTGCGGGTCTAGCTACTTATGGTATTAGGAGTACTATTATTTACCATAAAAAGCAATGCAAAAGCGTCCTAAAATAGGCGTCGTATCATGTCCATCGCCCGTGACCCCTCTCCAGGAAGAACAGTACGTTAGATTCCCCAACTGGACGGCACACACTGACATGACTCCACGACCACACACCGGCTAGCTACCACCTCTCGCACTCGCAAGATGCAACTAGACATCACATGCACTAACTGTTATCTGGAAGAACAAGAGAGCTAGCCGGATCAATCAAGAGTAAGAGAGAGCTTGCAGGAGGATTAATTAGTTAATTGCACCAAATCGATCACAATTCACAACATATATTAGAACGAGTCATGTATGGAGCTAGCTAGCTAAACATTGATCATCAGTTCATTACAAACAACGACAGTAGCTGAGTAGGGGACTGGGAGGGGATATGGGGAAAATAGCAGCGAACAGTAGTTAGGGTTCATTGGATCAACCAAGTTGGGAAATGATCCCTAAAATACTGCGAGGCATGCAGCATGCAGTGTTTGGTAGTAGTAGCAGGGTAGCAAGCATGGATTCAGGAAGGAATCTAATCCGCACTTGTAGTTGCCTAGTAGAGGAGCAAACTAGCTGGCTAGGGACTGATAGCTGCAAAGAACTCGCTAGCTAGCTGGAGAGATGGTACTGATAGTAATACATAGGATAGGATAAGTAGGGGGCGGAGTCGGTGGAGCCAGCTAGCTCACGCTGCTGCGCCGGGAGGAGGCGGAGGCGGAGGCATCTGGTGGTGGCCGTTGCTGCCGTCGTGGGAGTGGACGTCGGCGGGGTGGTGCGGGGGCGGCTTCCTGCGCTTCTTCTTGTCGTAGCTGACGCCGCGTGCACGAGTCTGGTGCTCACGGACCTCGCGGAGGTAGAGCCGCACGGCGCGGGCGCCGAAGGGGTTGTTCTCCGGTCGGCCGCCGTTCTCCTCGTAGGCGGCGCGGAGGCGACCGACGAGCGCGTCGAGGCTGCCCCAGGCCTGCCGGAGAGGGCACGGACAGGGCGCCGGCGGCACGGGGTATCCGAAGAAGGGGCACCCCGCGGCGTGCACCTTGGTCTTGCCGAACTGGTCGAGGTAGCGGAGGAACTCCAGCACGTGCGCGCCGCTGCACCGTGCCAGGGACAGCGGGGGCGGTGGTTCCGCAGGTACTGCCCGAACGTGTTCCAGTCCCGCCGCTTCTGCGACTCGTACCTGCTAGGCGACGGCGACACCGGCGACAGCGGAGACAGCGCCGATGACGCCCCCGGCACCGCGCCGGCGCTGCCGTCCGAGTGCGGGCTGTCCGGCTGTGGCATCAAGTCCATCGATCTGGCAGCCAATAACAAATCAAACCATGCAACTGGCTGGTCAGTAAACGATAAACGATCCTGCAAGAGGGAAGAATGAGAGATCTGTTCAAGTGTCAGCGCGCGCACGCACGCGATTCTTGGGGAGCCGTGGCGCGGTGGTCCTCAAGGAGAAGTGCCTGAGTGGTGCAGGAGCAGGAGAGTTCTTGTATATCTAGGTCCCGTACTCTCTACTCCAGAGTCCAGACGAGACTTGTATAAATAGTGCTCTACTCTACTCCAGACGAAACTGAGAACTGAGAAGAGGGATAATGGTAACTATGGTTCTATGGAGCACGAGCAGCTCGCGCTGTGCACCTCACCTTGCTACTCCGGTCACTGCAGTGTGCAGGCCCAAGATCACCGGAAGGCCACGCAAATCGACCACTCTCTCTAAGCACGACGAAAACCGAAGAGATGCAGGCAAGCAGAATGGTGGTTTGGCCGGTCAGGGGTGCAGCTACATGCTGGTTGATCCTGCGGCGCAGATGGAAGGGAAGAAATGGGAACAGTCGAGGGCTTAAGAAAGCGAAGCTTTGGGGTGAGTATTAATGGAGGCTGGCTACCGCTTCTCTTCAAGGGAGGGAGGAGGGCTAGCTGGTGAATGGACCAGCCGGAGACAGCCCGAGATGAAAGTGATTTGACGGGATAGATGGATGGGGGAAAAGTTGGGGAGGGGCGGCGAAATATCGTCGGTACGGCCAGAGGGTTTAAATTTTTGCTACGGGCAATGGCTAGCTAGCTGCTGGAGGGGGAGACACAAACCATCACTCCACCAGCGAGGGAGGGAGAGGAAGAAATACCGGAAGGAGCGTCCGGCCAGGATTCCACATGAGATCTGATGGAGGCTGTGAACTTCTTTGATCTGGATTACGGGCTTGATTGTGGTTTCTGGTTTTACTTCTGAGTGCTACGGCAGTTATTCTGCATGCCGTGATATTTCGTCCGCACGCGGACCCAGTTAATTGCTTGCAGCCTCGCTACGGAACAATTTATTTTGACACTGACTTGAGTATGTCGCCTTGTACAATATTATTGAGCTTCATGCATGCACATGCACCGATTAGATCGATCATCTCGTTTTGTATACAGGTACGTTCCGAGGTTCATTCATACAAGCACATTGCAATCGTGGAAACCATGAAGAGAATTGCACACAAAATATCCATTATTTGAAAGAAAATAAATTTATGCCTTCGCCTGCAATGTGAGCAAATATATCAAGACTTTCATGTTGTTTCCCGACGATTCTAGTGAAATAACCTATTCGATAATTTTTTCTACAGAAATGTGTTCAGTTCTGGAACCAGGTGGAATGGAACGGAACCGTTCCACACCTGGAGCCCGTTCTTACGTTTAGTTGAGAAGTGGAATGGAATTAGGTGGTTCCACCAAGAGAATATTCTCCAATATGCGGAATGCACAGGTCCGGCCGATTTGGCCGGACGAAGTGGAACGGCTCGTCTCTCTCTCGCTAATCCCTCTCTCACCTCTGGCTAATCTCTCTCCCTCGCGACCCACCTCTCCCTTGCAGCCGGCCCGCACGGCAGGACCCCGCCGCCTTCTCGCCCTCGCCGCCGCCGAGCGCGAGCGAGCCGGGGCACTCGCCCCCCGCGCCGTCGCCGAAGAGGATGGAGTCGACGTCACCGGAGAACGCGTCGGCCTTCGCCCATGCCTCCGCCCCGCGCGCCCACGCCTCCCCGGCCATGCGCTCGAGCTCGGCCGTGCGCTCCCACGCCCACCCCAGCCGAGAGCCTCCCGTTCCTGTTCCCCTCCCGTTCCCCACCCCCGCTCGGACATGCGCGCACACGCCCCACCCCAGCAGCGGCTCGCCTCCCACGGGGCTCCGGCTCGAGAGGCTCGCGTCCCGCGGCGACGGCGGCGGCTGGGCGAGGCCGGCGAGCTTGACGGACACGAATCGGGCCAGGCGCGGCGGCCACGGCCAGGAGGATTATCCGTGAGGATGAGGGAATTTTCTTTTTTTAGGAAGGGAGAGGAATTTCCTAATCCTAATTAGTGTTAGATGTGTGCTTATTAATATTGAGTACGTATTTTTTCCTAAAAAAATTGTTGTGACAACAAATTATGGATTGATTCCATTCCACCTCTTTTTTCTAACCGAACACCGGAATGGAATGGAACCATTCCATTCCATTCCATTCCACCTCGTTCTGAAACTGAACACACCCTAACAACCTAACTTGTATGGGTCGCTCCATTACTAATGGCAATTTGCTAGAGATGGAGCTTGAAGAGCAGGGTAGATGATGTCAACCGATGATGATATCCCATCCGTGAGGATTGAACGTGTGGTGAGAAAATTGAAAAACTAATGTTGGTTAAATGGTTTGAAAAGAAATTAAGCCTAGAATCCGTATAGGTGTCTGCTTAATGTTGGTCAACTGAAATTGCGGAAATAAGATACTCCACTAGTACAGAACGACACATCGGACGCCCCTCTATGAAAACGACACGAGTTAGGCGACGGAAGAAACTAATGTTCCCCGCGTGCCCGCACTGGGCCGTAGGTAGGTCCACCACAAAGGCAACGGGTGAATCGGGGATCCATATTGGCAACGGTTAATTATTTACCTCCGTTACGGATAAGTGCTCATCGCACACGAACATTTGAACCATCTCAGTTGCCATAAGAAGTAGCCCAACAACCCACGAAAGTGGCCTATGAGATCGCCCCCCCACCCCCACTCACTTCATTCTCACTATCTCTCTTCCAACCGCACAGTCTCTTCACTCTCTTCAGTTTCTCTCATGGCTTCCCCAGCCGACGCTTCTAGATCCGGCCATCACGGCCGAGGACGCAGACACGGAAACTGCCGCGGCCGCGGCTATAGCGGCCGCCCCACCCTACGGGCCTTCACGCAGCACCAGCGTCAGCTGGTGTTGCAGGACGAGCGTGCCGAATCCTCCCGCGCTCCATCCCCTCGGGCCGTAGCCGCACAACTGGCCGCACCATTGGCCGCCGCCAGATGCATTATCTTGGCTTCCCTCCTCTCTGGGTGAACCCGCCGTCACCCTCCTCATCCTCGTCGTCGGACAACGAGGATGAGGATGATCGTGATCTGGAGATCGCGTGCCAAATCTCACGCGCTGATTTCGAGCGCGAGGACGTCCGGCGTCGTAAGGGCGGGGCTGATCTGGAGGCGGTCATCCTCCTCTACGAGGCCTCGAACCAGATCGAACGCACCGATGAGGCGGTCTTCCATTCAGACCTCCGGGCCGCCATAGCCCTCTCTTTGGTCCCCGGCGAGGGAAAGGGGCTCAAGGGGGAGGCACCGCCAGGGGAGGCCGGCGCTAGCTCCATCGCCGGTGACGCTAAGCGAGCCCATCTCACCTAATGTAAGACCCTAAACCCTAGATTATCACTTATTTTTGCTCTGTTTTGCATAGCTTATTAGCACATATTTTTTGCTCTTTGTTAGTAGTTAAAGTATGTTTGCTCTGTTCTGCATAGCTTACTAGCACATATTTTTGCTCTGTTTTAGTAGTTAAAATACGTTTGCTCTGTCTTCGAGTCTAGTTGTAAGTAGTTATATTAGTTATCCTCAGTTTAGACATATTTTTGGTAAGCACTGTCTTAGAGTTTTAATTGTAAGTAGTTATAATATATAGTTATGCTCTGTTTAGATACACTTTTTCTGTTTAGACATAGTTATAGTAGTTATGCTTTGTTTAGACATATTTTGCTAAGTATTTTCAAAGAGTTATAGTTGTAGGTAGTTATGCTCGGTTTAGACATATTTTTGCTAAGCATGGTCTTAGAGTTGTAGTTGTAAGTAGTTATAGTAGTTATGTTTTGTTTGTACATGGTTATAGTTTTTGCTAGATTTAGGGGTGCGCCTTGGCGCACGACCCCCCAAGTCCTGTTTGGACGACACGCCATACACGATGCTAATAATCGACGGGTAAAAATAATTACATCTATATGTATGGCCGAGCACCATATTAGACAAATAATAAACACAAAACAATAACTATCTGAGCAGCCTAGGGCAATAGATCACTACACTCGCTTAATACTATCGAGTAGGATTCCAAGAGGTGGTGTCACGACACATTACGCTACCGGTCTAATAAACTCCTCACTGCACACTAATCGCCATGTTAAAAAAGCCTTTCGCAAAGACGTTTGACTAACTTGTAAAGTGAGATTTCCATTTCCACCCTACCTTCAGTGGGATGAAATTGTGGTAGAGACCAGAGACGTAACTAACAAACTTGACTGAAATAAAATGCTAACACAATGGGTAGTTATTTGAAAGCATATCACTACTTTACTGGAAAATGGCCGTCCAATAGTGACTGTTTTCCACACTTGTAGTCACTTGTTGGACCAAGCCCACATAAACAAACAATTGCCGGAAAAGAATCATAACGTAGTGACTGTTTTTCGCGCTTCTAGTCTCTTGGTTGGCCACTTGAGCCGGCAATATGCCAATGCATACGGAATCACGAGTCAGCAGTCGAAACGCAAAAGGATAGTAAAATGAAAAACAATGAAGTTGTTCCACAAACCGCGTTTCTCTGTAGGTGAAACGGCTTGAAAATCAAATAATGTCTCCTAAAGTCTCTCGCTGGATCCGACATAGTATCACGCAAGACGGAAGCCAGACGGTGAAATGCGGAATAGCACTATTCGCCGCGTTTCTCAAAAGATAGTGAGCTTCGTCTATTCAGAGATCTATACTACTCTTAAGACAAATCTAACACTATACACTTTCCATATACATAGCACGGGTTCGTCTACTCGACTTATTGCATCAGGTAAATCTAAAAAAATAATCAAAACTTAAGAAAACTACAAATTCCAATTACAATACGAACTTGTAAACTGCTCTTTCGAAATCATCCATAGCCCATATGGCTTCTATCAATCCGACACATTACCATGGTAGTAATCATACTCATCGTCACCGTCCTCGGGCCACCAACCCGCATCGATTGTTGTCGATGGTGACAGCAGTTCCTGCGGAACGGTTGAAGCCGAACATACCTGCCGCTTCCCCGAAGAGTAGGACGTCGACTCGAGGAAGAGGAAGATAAACTGGTCCGTCATGAGACCCGTGCCGCTACGACAGTGGAGCGCGCCCCTCGAGATGATGCCGCAAGCTTGAGCAGCTTCTCCTAGATCCATAGCATGTTCCCGAGAAACGTGCCCAGGCTCCTCCCGGTGGTCGATCCCGCCGTCGGACACCGCCTTTTTTTCTTGAGGGAGCAAGAAGTGTATAAACGGGATTGTATCCCGTTCCTCACACAACTTGCTCTTTGACTCACTGATGGAGACATCTTCACAGTGCCTTACCTCCTTGGATCTGGGCGACCGAACCGGGCTCCCCCCAGCCTCCATTGTGGACGCACATCTTGGAGTCACAACTTGACGCCAGCGATGGTACTCTTGGATCTTGCGGATCCTAGGACGATCCGTTGAGTCTTTGCTGAACCTGTGTAGCTTCGGCGGGTGCCACATTTCTTCTGGCGAATGCTCGAGAAGTCTGTGATGGTGCGATCCTCCCACCGGGGCTGAATTTATCGTCCCTGCGTCAAGCGTGTTCCCTCGAAGAATAACCGTGGCATGGTCGACTTAGCTAAGCGTCACGTCACTACTACGGACTCATGGAACACATTCACTCGCGTAAAATAACTTCAACCTGCCAACCTACCATCTTCAACAACCCCTCAATTTAACCGCCGACTCCAGGAGACGACATACAGCTAATCGTCACATCACACCCATCGAAGAAATGAAATTACTACGGACTCAGAGAACGCATTCAATCGCGTACAAATACTCCACCCCACCAACCTACCACGCTCATTAATTTTTCGTTGAACCCCTCACAACCAAAATATACACTACTTACATCACAACTAGAATATGACTTTTTCTGTACACCCCGCCGACTCCAGGTTCCAATCTTAATGCACAACCCGACCCGGCCGACTCCACGTTCCCGCCTACTCAGATTCTGACTTAATGCACAAACCGACCCCGCCGACTCCAGGTTTCGTCTTAATGCAGAACCCAACCCTGCCGACTCCAGGTTCTGTCTTAATGCGCAACCCGACCCCGCCGACTCCATGTTCCGTCTTAATGCACCCTCCAATTAAGCCAATGATGCCCTTCTCCATTTTACTGTACATCGACCCCGTCAATAGTGGTGGCAGTTCTTGCGGAACGGTTGAAGCTGAACATGCCCTCCTCTTCCCTAAGGAGTAGGACGTCGACTCGATGTAGAGAAAGTGAAAACAAATATCATGCACCCATCGAATCAGAAACGCTCAGAAAACCGATGGCAAAACGCCGAGGCAAAAGATAGCTGGATGACCTCATTTGCACTATCACTCTGTTGGTCATGCCAACTCGATATCACATTAACCAAAGCCATCGTAGCCGGCTCCAGCGCATACGTGGAGCGAACTGGGCGCATGTCTTTCTTGCGCAGCCCAAGATAGAACGAATTTGTAGTTAAAATTTGCACAACTTTAGACCTGTAGAATATCCACATCCAGGATTTTTTTTACGATTTTTCGAAACTGTAAAATGTCGATATCGAGTTTAACAAAATCGACGACCATGTAGCCTGGGCTAAAAGTTCCTTTGGAGAAGGTGTTATCTCGCTTAACACCACATGTTGAAGCCTACTTAATGGCACCGCGATTAAGCCGGTAGGCGTGCAGACTTCTATGAATAGTCTCGGGATGACGAACGTCTGGTCAAACACATTATTTATTTCTGGCAACTCACACAGTCACACACCCGCGCCTCAGGTCTGCCGAGTCAGCTTCACGTCTACCGAGTTCAGCATTTGAGACGGCAAGGACGAAAATGCTATGTTAAAAGATACACCTGCCAAAACCACTATTCCCAAAGGTAACTCAAGCCGGCTAAAGAAAGATCTATAAGATTAAGTTCAGATGTAGAAGCCAGTACGTAAAATATTAAGATGGTAAGTCATTTTTAGAAAGCTGACATCTTCCCATGATCAAACCTTCCACCTCGGAGTAACCAAATTAATCAAGAGATTAGTATGAACACATCATTAATTGGTGAGGAAAGTAAAATAAATAAATTTAAACCAATAAGAGAGGCGTGAAGGCACCTAAGCACTCCACTAACACGGTTGTGCTTCACCTTAATCTCCGTACCCACAAGGAGATAGCTATTTCCACCGCACCTGGTAGCTCCACCCAGCACACCCAGCCTGTGCCACCACCTCTTTCGCCTATCTGCTCCAAACACGTGCCCCACACCCAGAAAACCCTACCGCTGAGGAAGCTCCGGGTTTTTCCTTCCTCGCCGCCGGCCGCAATGGAGGACGAGGTGCGAGAGCCCCCGGCGAGCCTCGATCACTTCATCATCATCCGCTCCAATGCCCAAAAAATGCCCCTGATGCACGCCCAAAAAACCCGCCTGCCGCACGGTCAAAAATTCCCACTGCCAAGCTGGTTCCCTCTCACGCCGCCGACTGAGATGGAGGACGAGGCGGGGAACAAGTGCATGCAGGTCGAGGCAGGCCTCCACTTCTTCGACCTCCTCCCCAATGATATGCTGCGCATCATCATCTCCCTCATGCCCACCAAATCTGGCGTGCGAACCACCGTCCTCTCCAAACAGTGGCGTTCCCTCTGGCGCTCCGTCCCCCTCGACCTCACCATCGACGATTGTATAGGCCGCCTGGATCATGAACGGCCGCCACTGTCTCTCAAATCCTCGCCGCGCACGGTGGGCCAGTCACACGCCTTTCCATCCGAAGATTCCGTTCCAACTGCCATGTCATCGGTGGCAAGATCGACGAATGGTTCAAATCCTCCGCCCTAAATCACCTGGAGGAGCTCTTCTTCGAAGGTGGACCACCGGGATTCAACTTGCCGGCTTCAGTGCTCCGCCAATTGCCCACCCTGCACCGCGCCAGGCTTGCTCAATGCCCCATCCCCCGATTGAGGCTGAGCCTGCACTTTTTCTCCCCTTTTGAAGCATCTCGTCCTCTATGGCGTCGGCTACTCGAGCAATTCCATCGAGCGCCTGCTCGATGGCTGTACTGCGCTGGAAAGCCTACAGATTGATGGGCTCCACGGATTGGACGATTACCTCCACATCGTCTCGGTGACTCTCCAAATGATTAGTCTGTCCTGCTGGAGTGACACCAGAGCAGATTTCCAGCTTCGCGACCTGATCATCAAGGAAGCGCCTTTACTTGAGAGATTGAGTGTATTTAGTCCAGATGGTCGGACATCAACCAGGGTCACTGACGCACCAAATTTGACATTGCTAGGCTACTACTCGAGTCAATACAACTCCAAACTTGTTATTGGATCCATAACATTTCAGGTAAAACAGTCCTCTCAACATATGCTCGACGTTCTGGATGTTCTCCTAACTTGCCACTCACATTTTCGCTATCATTACTGATGCATGTTTGGCGTGGTGCAGAAAATGATTCCCAATAACTTGACTTCAACTCTGTGCACAGTAAAGGTCTTGGCACTCTGTATCGGCCCCAATCTGGATGCAGCTGTCGGCTTCCTTAGTTGCTTCCCGTGCACGGAGAAGCTATACATCGAGGTGAACTCTCTTTTTTGATTCAGAGGAATACCACAAGCATCCTTTAATTCATAGGGTAGGAAAATTAAAAGAATAGGAATTGTATATAATCGAGCTACCTATCCAGTCGAACCTATGGACACAGGAACAGGAGGCATAACTTTTTTCATTCGATATAATAAAATCATGTTTATTTTACGGCAAAAATATAGCACAAAGTTCCTATGGGAAACAATCCTTCAGGTTGCAATCCTACGAAGAAAAAATCTGAATAGGCCGTGGCTAACGAACTCGTCAGTGGTAAGGATCAGGCGTCACTAACGGCATTGTCTATCAACCACCTCACACCCATGTTTCGTCTCAAGAACTGAAAGTTCCTTTGTTTTTGCTGTCATTCAAACACCATTTTCCTCTCCAGCCTCAGAGTTAGGATTCAATTGGACATAGCAGTCTACTAAGTTTTATCTATTCCTGCGATTTTCCTATCCTTAGTATTTTTCCAGAGTTTACAAAGACAATGCAGTGTTCGCCAAGTATATTTAACGTAAACATAACTACTTCTTAACGTGTTTTCCATTACCCAGCTGCATTTTTTTAAGTAGCCACTATACTTGACTTGTTCCCTTGTTTCATAGACATGGAGAGGGCGGACAGCGAAAAATAAGCTGCAATATGACACGAATAATCCCATCGAATCCCTTGATCGCCATCTCACAGAAATTACTCTGAACGACTACCGAGGCACCCCGTCCGAGGTTAAGTTTGCCAAGTTCTTCGTTCTGAACGGAAGTAAGCTGAAACTAATGAGGATTAGCATAGACGAAGACCAAGGTGATCAATGGCTTATTAGATAGCGTAGGAAACTATGTCTGAGGCAGAAAGCTTCTGCAGAAGCTGAATTTCACTTTAAAGATATAGGTACGAACCTAATGAGCTATGTTCATCTCATACATGACTTCTCGGTGACTGATCCCTTTACAGAAGCATTGAACTGGAGGAGCTGGGATGTTTAATATTGATCTGAACTTTGTAATATTTTAAGAATATTGTAATCCTTGTGGTATTATCTGTGAGACGCTCATTGCAATAACCCTGACAATCTCTCATTTAATCTTTGTGGCATCCATTCAGTTTCAGGAATTTCTGATACAGGCACAACGATGCCTCATGGTTTTGAGGTAGCCTTTCACTAGCTTGGTTTATAGCATGATCATGCCAGATGCCTGGAGCCAACATGAACCGCGGCTCAACAAATCGCTAAGCGTACCAACCTTCATGACCCCAGATTTAATATAGGATTGATTCCCACAGGAATATTTTCCATTGAAACCATTGCACTACATTCCATAGAAAATCTAGCATCCAATCCAACCTCCTTTGAGTACTTCGTTTTTCCCGTGCCTTTAAGGATTTTCTACCTTAAAGTCCTGCGGTACTTGATACTCCGCATCATCCGGTCTCGCCGGCTCCCTGGAGTCGGTTTCAACAACCTATACAACGTAACTACCTACCAAGAGTGACACGTCGTATACCCGTGTTCATGCTTTTCCGGAATCCCAGATGAAATCAGACCTACCCCTTTATATACTTGGACGCAATTTATATACTTGGACGCAAGATAGAAGTGTCTAACACAACAAACCGACACCAGTAGCCGGAACACGTAATGTAGGGAGGAAGACAATGTAAGCAAACTAAGCACATGGCGAGCCGCCACGGAAGGTTGTGCACGCCGACTCCAGCAACCGAACACATGAACACGTTTTAAACACTTCTGCCTCATCCCTCTCCACGCGGCCACTACCCCGACACATGCCCTTGATTTTTTCTCGGATCACTTTATCGGAACGCGTTTTAGTCTACCTTTTTCTCAGTTTAAGCCTGTACTGGATGCGTGTGACTTATTACTTCTACACATCTCCGTATCATCCGGTCTCAGCGACTCCCTACCCTACGAAGACGACATCGACTTCTTCGTCTGACCACGCCGACTCCAGCACCCTGAGGGAGCCAGCAATATGGGTTTGTACGTCCAAATGCACCGTCCGATCATGCCGACTCCACGAGCCGACCATAGATTGTCAACGACCTACCGAACACGTCGACGGTAGAACGTAAACGGAAACTAATGGCGCAAACCTGTCCTGCCAACTCCCTGGATTCGCTCGAGTCGGCAGGATCGTCAAGCAGTGAGACGGAGAAGGGCAGACCTGCCGACTTCCGGGAGACGACCAGTACCGGGAAAAATCGCACCGGTCTGGTGCCAATAGTAAACAAGACCGATAAGATCGTAGTTCTATCAAGAAATAGATATGTATAAAAATAGGAAAAGAACGAAAGTAATCATGGTCGAAGGAAACACAAACAAACAATAAACAATTTGCCAAGAGAAATCAAAATCAAAACTCACCAAAATCACACCGACCCAAAAAAGGGTTTCCAGTATACATTTCCCTACCCTGCCCCTATATCGCAAATAGCATCACCCAATAAATGCGACACAAAAAAAGGCAAACCCACCGCACAAACAGGAAAAAACAGAGCACAAACATATGGTAAAGAACAAATCAAAATACATCAAACTTAAGCAATGTAATGCAAAAACGGATTGGACAACCATACCATGTGAACCGGCAGGTACCACCAACACCAAAACTCTCCAAGCAGTGTGAACCGCCGTAATCCCCAAAACGAAGATCCATCAGCCAACCAACGATCTACAGAGAAACAAACGAAACAGGGGAAAAAACAATCAGACGATCCAAGGAAAACATGAACAAACTAATGCAAGAAGAGACCAGCATCACAGGATAAAATAAAAAAATGAAAGGTAAAACACAATCGCACGGAAAATAGACACAAGAAATAGAAAGCCAACAGGGAAACACACCTACAAAGACATCATAGAAATACACATATCTATACCGAAAAGGACCCGCAGAAAGACACCAACAAAATAACCGAACAAGTCCACAATTAGACATGGCAAAACATAGTTCATCACGTTGAAACAACAATAGGAGCCAGCGAAGAGCCAGCAAGACCCGGCAGATTCTACGACGCAACCCGCAGCAGTAAACCGTCGACCTGCAAAAAAATAGAGTAACAAATAGCAAAGCGATGTAAGAAACCCATAAAACAAAGAAGGAACAAACCAAAAAAGCAACAAATATGAAAGAAAAATAATCCACCGCACGGTCAGCAATATAAACAAAGAATGGACAACAGAAAGTAAACACTGTAACAAAGAAAGACACACGGCAGCAAGATAAACAAAGAAAGAAGGACAGAGAGTAAAACACAGCCAAAACGCTCAAGCCGACCAAAACGGAACTGAAATCAACTGGAAAAAGGCAAACCCATTAGCCGACGACCTACAAACAAACAAAGCAACCAACAAAAAAAATATAAACAAAGACCCAATAACTAATAGAAACCGACGAAAGGATGCGCAGCAGGATGAACCCGATCAGAAACGAAAGAAAAAAAATGAATTTACCACCGGGATGAAGCAGACACGCACAAAACGATATGAGTAAAAACAAAATCGAGCAATAGAAGAAACACACAAAACCAAACGGAACACGACGAATGTAGATCTGCATCAATAGACCGCACTGCATCAAGGTAGTGAAGAACAAGAGAAAAAATGGTTAGCAACATGGCAGGAACACAATAGAAATCAACGATCCGTAAACAAAAGGGAACACATGAAACACTGGAGTAAAATGTCCACGGACAGCGAACACGTGGACAGAACACAACGATTCAAGACAAGACGAACACAACCGAAACGAAAGAAAAATACCTGATTTTACAACCCGGGGTGAAGCCGGCACGCATGCTCGATCGATCTGCAGCAAGAAGTCGGCCTGCATCAACATAGGAAATAGTGAAATCAATGGATCGTAGATACAAAAGAGAACACGAGGGCCGTGGACAACAAAACTAATTAAACACCCAAAAATCACACAATAGCACAATCACAACAACAAACAACAAAACAAACAGATCGAATGCATCAATAGTAAAACAGAGCAAGAACAGAGAGGAAGAAGAAACGAAGGAAAAAATATACCGCCCCCATACAAAAGGAAACCCAGAAATACTAAAACCCAAAAACACTTCCCCAAACAAAAGGAAACCCGGAAATACGCAAATCAATAAGAAAACAAACCATGCAAACTGAACAAAATAAGTAAACATAAGCATCTCAACAAAACTGACCTTAAACAGACGAACGGGAAACCAGTTAGCCGGCGACCTGCCAAAAAACAGAGGAACAAACAAAAATGAAATGTTAGAAAACGATAGAACAGAGAAGAACAAACCGCATAACCAATAAACAACAAACGAATACGGATCGAGCACACGGTCGACAACATGTTTTTTTTTTCTGAAAACAGAGAAAGCAAGACACGTTAAGAAAACCCACCCTGATCTCAACGGGAACAAGCGTGACCGGAAGAACAGCAAACAGATTCATGGAAACACGGGGGAGCTCAAGAAAATCACGGCGGAGCAAGAACAGCGAGGAAGAAGAAAAGGGGGGAAATGAAAGATGCAGTAACCATCCGATCCAGAACGGAGCGTATATACCCCGTTTCCTGAAGCACTGTATTCAGGTCGGTAACCAGTCGCAACCAATGGCGAGCCGCCAGCGTGACGCGAATTCAGGCCTTCTGACTACCAGCACAGTGCAACGAACCCGCCGACGAATGGAGGGAGGCCACCTCGGATGGAGAAATCGGGACCGAATTCTCCCTGACATCACGAACAGTGCAACGTACCCGACGATCGTGCGAAATACCCAACGTACCCCGACCTACTGTAGAAAATACGCAGCGGCAACACATGGAAGGGAAAGATCGGTGACACAAACATGCAGAGCAACCGACATGTGGGCCTCAGAATGGATGGGGCCCATCGTCAGCGAGAGAGGGGGGAGGAAGCACGTATGAAAAAAGCTATCCCAGAGGGGCACCGCTAAAACCCATTACGGTAAACGAACATAATTGACCAATGGGAGGAACACAGTGCGAATCTGTACTGCGCAGGGCCGTCCGCCACACCGATTAAACACGAACCGTGAGGCTGACGGGCGAGGCCTCGAGCTACATCGGTGGTCCACGTAGGATGTCAGCGAGAGTGGGTGCAATAAGGCTGGTACGGTTAGCGACTTTGCAAATCCCTATTCATTCTGACTCCAGGAGCCGGCAGGGATCGGACGGAGCGGAGGCACAGAGCGGGGAGGATCGAACGGCCAGAAAGGCCAAATCGCTGAGGAGCCTCCAAGGGGTCTCACCGTTTATATCTTTAGATGCTATGTTTAGACATAGTTTTTCTCATTCTTGTCTTCCACTTCTTGTTATAAGTATTTGTATTACTTATGTTCTGTTCAGACATTTTTTGCAACCTAACCATATCTTTTGATATTTTTCATAAGCTTTAGGGCGAGGAGGAACCCTTGAGACTATGCGGCGGCCGTGAAGACGTAGGAGCGGGGCTCCGTCCACACGGTTCACTGAAGCCGGCGTCTTTAGGAGCAAGACTTTTGTGCAGTACTAAATATTTAGAAGACGACAACCATCTAGCGGCCGTGAAGATAGGAGGTGCACTGAAGCAGGGCAAAGAGGAAGAAGGTGAAGAACCGGCGGCCAAAACGAAAGAGCCAGGGCTCCGTCGATGGCCCAGCCGACGTCACCGGTTTTTTGTTTCCTTTAGCCCTCATTACAAACGGTCAAACACTAATCTCCTTATCTGATGTAAAGACTTAAAGCAACTATTATATATTATGTCTGTTGCCAAATATATGGGAAACGATGTGAAACTTATAGAAACTCTAGGTAGATTGGGTTAATGTGATGCCTTTGTCTCGGCTCGCCCTCCGTGTTTATATAGGGTCGAATGACCTAATCAGATTACAATCAGTTGGTTACGAACTTGTAGGCTACTCCATTTTTCGGTTTATATCTTACCGAAGAGGTTACATGGTTACAACAACTTAATACTCTATCTAACAACTAGATACAAGCCTTATCGTTTAACATCCTCCCTCAACCTCAACGTTTCTAGGTTGAGGTTGCTCTTGAAGGCTTGTAACTACCGAAGTTGCAGCGGCTTCATAAAGCCATCAGCTACTTAATCTCATATTGGGATAAATCGGATCTCCAACAATTTTTGTGCAACTCTTTCCCTCACAAACTGAAAATCAATCTCTATGTGTTTTGTTCTTGCATGGAACACATGATTAGCCGAGAGATAGGTTGCACTAAGATTATCACACCATAGGCACGCTGTTTGAAGATGATCAATACCGAGTTCATCAAGCAATGATTCTATCCACATTACCTGTGTTGTGGCATTTGCCAAAGACTTGTACTCCGCTTTTGTGCTCGAGCGTGATACAGTGTCATGTTTTCTAGCACTCCAGGAAACTGGATTAGAACCCAAAGAAACAGGAAAGCCACCTGTGGACCTCCTATCATCAGGACACCCTGCCCAATCAGCATAAGAGAAAGCACTCACAAGAGTAGATGAAGTCTTGCTGAGTTTAAGACCTGTCGACACACTTCCTTGAAGGTATCTCAGTATCATTTTTAGTGATGTCCAATGCACGGTAGTAGGAAATTGCAAAAATTGACTAACTTTGTTAACTGCAAAAGAAATGTCTGGCCTTGTCAAGGTTAAATATTGCAAGGCTACAACCACACTTCTATATCGAGTTGAATCATCTAGACTCAACACTTCTCCTTCAAACCGTGACAGTTTCTCTGTGGTGGATATGGGTGTACTCAAAGGCTTGCATCTTGTCATGCCTACACGCCTCAAAATATCTCCTGCATATTTTTTTTTATGTTAACAAAATACCATTTTCAACACGTCTTGCTTCTATGCCAAGAAAGTAGTGAAGGTCTCCAAGATCCTTCAATGCGAAGTCACTTCTTAAGTCACTGAGAAATGTTCCCGTTGCCTCCTGAGATGAGCTTGCAATAATTATGTCATCAACATAAATATGCATGAAGATACTAACTTTGTTGTTTGTGTAAAAGAAAAGTGATGTATCTCCCTTTGATGGCTTGAGTCCAAGCACTTGCAACTTTGCACTCAATCTTGAGTACCATGCCCGAGGTGCCTGTTTTAACCCATACAAGGCCTTGTTCTACACACATGATTTGGTCTAGCATCAGCTTCATACCCTGGAGGCTGCCTCATGTACACTTCTTCCTCGAGAACACCATGAAGAAACACATTCTGCACATCCAGCTGACAAAGGCTCCATCCCCTGGAAACAGCAATGGACAAAACCAACCTAATAGTTGCTGCTTTAACTACTGGACCAAATGTGTCCTCATAATCAATGCCATAGCGTTGCTTAAACCCCTTAGCAATAAGCCTAGCCTCGTACCTATCTATGCTGCCATCTGCTTTCCTTTTGATCTTATACACCCACTTACAATCTATTATGTTCCTCCCTTGATTAGATGGTACAAGATGCCAAGTTTTATTGTTCATTAGTGCACTAAACTCAATATCCATAACATTTTTGCCAATTTTCATCTCCTAATGCTTCATGCAAATTTTCAGGCTCACCAGATGACACAAATGTTGCATACCTGACTGTGCCATTTTTTGGAATAAACGGTTTGAAAATGCCATTTTTGGAACGTGTTATTCTAGTCTGCACACACGGAGCTTCACGTGTAGCATCCGTAGAAGATCCCGGCGAGACAGCCTCTGAAGACGTTGTATCATCCTCGGATCGTGCGCCGTCAGGAGACGCCATGTGGAAATGCGACCCTGGGCCAGTCGGGGACCCGTCCGTCCCATGTGCTTGCTGTCTACATGTGGTGACCTCCGGTTCGTTTGAGACGCGTGTCAAGCACGCGGTATCTGGGGACCCGCGTGGGGATGCGCTTTCGCCTGTGCCAGCGCCCGTAGCTGCATGCTGCGTGGCCCGACCATAGGAAGATTCACCTGGCCCGCCTGGCACGCCAGACCGGGCTCTTTTGGTATCGCTGCGATCAGGTGAATCTGCATGGGATCTCCGCCTGTCTCCATTGGATTTATCTGCTGCATAAAATGAGAATTTTGCACACTTTTTCCATGGTTAGAATCAAGATTTTCAGGAGCATCATCCGCGTGATCATTACTATTTTCCCTCTCGTGATCAGAAGGATTAATAGTTCCGAAGGAAGTAAGAGAATTTCGGATCTCAACCGAGCACCCACATTTGGATTTAACTTGGAAAAAGGGAAAACTGACTCATCAAAGACAACATCTCTTGAGATGTAGGTTCGGCCATTTGCAATTTCAAGGCATTTAAACCCTTTATGTAGAACACTATAACCAACGAACGCACATTCCTTAGAACGAAATTCTAGTTTTCTTGAGTTGTATGGCCTAAGATTTGGCCAACACGCACACCCAAAAATACGAAGGGACTGGTAATCCGGTGTTTCCTTGGTCAACCTGTCGCAGCAGTGGAACATGGGGTTCCCCTGATGCTACCAAAGTGGGTCCTCCACCGGGGCCCACCAAGAAGATGGAAAAGGCAAGGAGTCAAGTACAGCAGATGGGTTAGCCCATCTGCCCCAAGGATACCCGACAAGTTCGATAGCAAGGCTCTGCGGCTAAGGACCAGGCGACCTTCCGTGGTCACCCCTCACCCGGAGAACAAAGCGAGATACCCGTGGGTCCGTGCGCCCGGCAGGAGGTCAGGCGCGCCCCCGGGTCCTCCATCCGTACCGCCGAGAGGATAAGATCGGCAGCTCGCTGGGAGCTGGTGGAAGACTTGGGCGCCAAGATGAAGGCCGCGCCCTGGTGACGTTGCCATGAGCGTAGTTGGTGGGGCAGACAGGCTTTGTCCGTCTGTAATGTACCTGCACTTAGAAAATTGGCAAGATCCCTATGTATAGTGCAAACCCCTGGATCGATTCATTTGCACACACAGTTTACGATGAATATCACAACAAAGTATCAATTATTACACGCGGATCCAGTACTTAGGAAAATATTCATTACAAATTCCATAGCACGAAGCTAGCTTTGAAAGAGTAAAGCAGTGGAAAATATTATTCTTCAGTGAGTCTCCATCATAATCATGTGCCACAGGCGAAACATGTTGGTTGCAGACTCGAAACCCTTAACGTAAACTCACTCGTCGTCAGAACAATCTGCAACAAATAAAATTTTGCAACAGAGTGGGTCAGAACTATTAAAAATGGATCTGGCAAGTGACACTATGTGGACACTTAGTGGAATAACTCTAATAACCTATATGCATATTTGGCTGGTGGAGTTCAAGGCTAATTTGCATAAAGCCAATTTTTCCTATCTCTTTATAAAACACTTTTCTTTTGTCAAAACAGGTATGGCATGAAAACCACCCTCTTGTCTACCTTTGTTCAACCTTCAAAATTTTAACTTAAGAAATTGGAATGTTGGGAGCCTCCGTTGACGTCCTTGATCAGCTGCTCAAATTGTCCATAACCGGGGACACGGCTAAGTACTTAGTTTTAACTCTCGATAGGGTGTGCACTTTCACCACGGGACTCAAACAACCCTTCAGTCCTTGACCCTCATGTAGTGAAATGGAAAGGAGAAGCCTGAGATGAGACTTTTGGGGAAAAGTCAAGGCAGAGCCATTATACCACGTGGCTGCACTGGAAGCATCTTCACTTGGAGTAAACTTTGGTCCCTTTGTTCCTGGGTGGCCGTCCTCATGTGAAACTCTCAGGTAAGAACCCCCACATACCATGGTCCTAAGTATAGTAAACTATCTTAGGTGAAAACCCCCATGAACATGGTCCTGAGTAGACACTCAACTCATACATCCAATCAATCCCAAATCCACCCAGGTGTTTCATTTAACTTTAGTAGAAATTAGCCTCTTCAATAAAACATCATTTGCATAGGTTCAATATTTCTACTAAGTTATCATAGGATGCTAGACAACTAGTAAAAGGATATAGTGTGGTTTTCAGCATAGCAATACTATCCAACACATGCTTATAGAAAATACACTAAGTCATGCATAGGTAAAATACATAGGAAATTCATGAGGGTGTGCCACTTGCCTTGGCAACAGGGAGAGCAGGAGTAGCAGTTGCAAAAGCCTTCGTCTCTCTTCGAAATTTCTAACACATCAAACAAGACACAATTAACATGCAATCATACCAAAAACTTTTTAAGGAAAAATATGCCATGCATGATATGCAAAGAAATACTCTAAGGAAATATGACATGCATGATGTGCAAACCAACTTGAGTAACATGGACAAAATAACTTAATCAAGTTGGCTAGGTCAAGGAAGGTTGGGCAAAATAAACTTGATATAATCAACTTAAATTGGTGGTATGGTTGCTCCAAGTCTTCACATGTTTGGTCTTCAAAGAAACTTCAACTAGCACTCTAGGGACGTAGTCATAAACACAAGGACTTGGTCTATGTCGAAAGCAAAAGACAGAATTAGGAAGAAAGAAAAAGGATAGAAGAGAGAAGGATGTAGTTGGTCTTTAAGGATCATCTTCAATCTTCCTTGTCATTCCTTCCTTGGTGTGGTGACTCCATTGTTTCTTGTAGGAGTTGATGATTTTGCAGACTTCATCATTTGGTACCACCAGGGCTGGTCTTAATTTTAACTTGCTACACCACTAAGTCAAATGGAGAGGAAAGAAAAAGAAAGACTTAGAGAAAAATAGGTGGTTGGTCTTCTTGAAGTTCCTCTTGATTTTCTTCTAAGTGCTTCTACTTCTTGGAGATGCTTCTAGAGTCTGTTTTCTTGGCTAAATCCTTCATTGTCCTTCTAGCTTCATGCTGAGAATTCCAAGGATAGCAAATGCCACATCTTCTTGGCCTTCATGGTTTTCACTAGTTCTAACTTGGTGATTTTCAATTTGGAGGGTCAAAAGGGCTAACATACAATCCATCAAATTTTTCTAAGGACAAGTTAACACAAATAAAGTGACTAAATAATTTCTAAGGAAAACACACCATTTATAAGGTGCTAAAAATTTTCTAAGGAAAACTTAACCACTTTAAGATGCCAAAATTTTCTAAGTAAAAATTGACAAGGAAATAGTTACCAAATTTTTTCTAAGGGATTATAATGGACAGAAATAACTTAACAAATTTTTCTAAGGCAAGTTTGAAGATGTTGGGATGCTAAAAAATTTCTAAGTACTTCTAAGCATCTCAACTTTTTCAAAATATCCCTAAGTTAAAGTATAGCTCGAAAAAGGTGAAGAAAATAATTTTTAAGCATTAAAAATAATTAAGAATCCTCCTAAAAAAGGATAAATACAAATAAATAGTAATTCACAGGAAAATAATCTACAAAAATATATTGATGATTCCTACGGCCAAGTATTAATTAAACAAAGTTAAAGCAATTGGATTTGCCCAAAAATAATTTTTAAAACTCAAGTTAAGTCAAATTTACTTAAACAAACAAATTTAAAATTTGAACCAATTTGAATTTTTCAAAACATAAATTTAACTATGCCAAAAGTTTCTACATGTCATAAGCTTTCCAAAATATAAAGCTTGCAAAAATTGGCCGAGCCAATAAAAAGTTATAATGAATCTAATCTTCAGGGTCTTTTCTGCAAAATTGCCGGTCTTCGGTTGACTGCTGACTTTGACTGCTGACTCGGCGTTGACATGGCGCTGACGAGGTGCTGACGAGGATGCTGACGCGGCGTGCTCTGATTGGCGCGTACCGCTTCGTGGCGTGGATCTAATCTAGCGCGTTGATTACAGATCGGACAGTCCTGGGGTCGTTGACCAGAAGCGAGCGGCACGGCCGGCCGGAGAAGCTCCGGTGGCGGTTGTTCCATTGCCGGACTTTCGCCGGAGAATGAAACAGAGAGAGAGAGAGGAGAGGAGTGGAGCATACCACGGGGTGCAGGCGGGCGCGGCGGAGCTAATGGCGTGGTCGCGGTTGAAGGAGGAGCTGCGTGTCGTCGATGATCGTTCGCCGGAGTTGGAGATGTGGACGGCCGCTTCGGTCGAGCAAGCTCCCGTCGATCTGGCGCACCAACAAATCACGAAAAATATTTCACAAGGTGCGCAAGATGAAGACAAAGAAGATGGGATAGGTGGGAGGGCTTGGAGTCGACGGTGCTCACCGGAAAATGAAGAAAATGGCGGCGGCGGCGGATTGTGGGCAGCGTGGAGGCTCTTGGGCTAGGGTTTTTGAGGGCTTTGAGAGAGGGGTTCGGGGACTTTTTATAGGGACGAACGGAGGATGGAAATCCCGTTTAAATCGCACGCGATTTGATCCAGAGATCGGGATAAGGATCGGGAGGCTTTCTCGGGCTGGAGGTTGAAGGATGATGCATCACTGCTGACGACATCTGTGGGTCCCACCTGTCGGTGAGGGTGAGAGAGAGAAGGCCGGCTACGGCTGCTGGGCCTCTATGTGCTGCGCGTGCGAGAGAGAGAGAGAGTGGGCTTGGCCCAAAAACACGAGGTTCACATTTTTTTTGTTTCCTTCTCTTTTTCTGAAAACTTTTGTAACTTTTGATGTATAAATCCAAATCAATTCAAACCAACTCCTATAGTTTTGTAAAATCAAAGTCTTTGTTTTGAAACTTTCGAATAAAATTTTAAATATTATTTTATCACAAGAATTTTTGAAATGTGGTTAAAAGGAATTTGAAACTTAAAGTCTATTTTAAAATATAGGTTTTAGAACACAAAATTTGTTTCTTAAATAAAACACCACACAAGTAAATTTGGGATTAAAAATACTATCTAAATAAGTACCATCAAGTCACAGCCAAAATTTGAATAGAACAAATAAAACAATAAAAGTCCAAATAATATTTAAGGCATAACTTGCCCCTTTATTATATTTTCTTAGATATGTTTTCAAGTGGAATTATAATTCCCACTTTTGAAATATCCAAATGCAAACAATGCTATATGATGATGAATGCATGCATGATTTTTCTTTTCAACGCAAAATACATAATAGTTTTCAAAAGTTTTAATTTTTTTTCTGATTTTTCAACTTTTTGAAAAACTTGAGATGTTACACCGTCCCACCTTTTCCAAGGGCGGACGACCACGCCGCCCTCCGGAGAATGCTTGGAGGAGAGGACGCCACGTCTCCTCCAAAGACCGCTGAGGGGTTTTCCTGCCAAAACCCTTCATGCCCCTCGCGTGCCCATGTCGGATCCCCTTATCCTATAAAAGGAGGACCATGGCACCGGAGGGGGGAGGGGCGAAAGGGGAACACGGAACGGAGAGAGTGAAGCAAGCTAGAGCGCAGGCAAGAATAGACTAGGGTTCGGAGGGTAGAGAGAGGTGATCTCCCCAGGGCAGGATCTGCTCTTCGTCTACCTTCGGCCGAAACTCTGCCAGGTTCACCCCAGAACACCCTTGTACACCACACCATGATGAATCTCTCAATCCAGACATGCAGGAGTAGGGATTTTAGCCTCCGGGCGGCCTGAACCTGGGTAACTCCGTGTGTCTCTTTGTGTTGTTTGCCCTCGCCCACCGACGAAGAACTTGGCGACCTTGCTCTCGGGTAAGGCGTCTTCCAGCCTCCTTCGCGCCCCGTGCCGAACCTAAAAAGCGGGTACCATCTACTCCCGGTGACCGTCACCAGAGACACGACATCTGGCGCGCCAGGTGTCGGGGGAATACTTTGTAGATTAACCCGCGGCCCATATTTGGTAAAGTGCAACTCAACTTACTCGCACAATTAAGGCCTGCATGAAAGCAAGCCCAATATCGCACCGCCACAAGGAGAAAGATCTAGAAGACATATCCTGAAGACGTGAGGAGGAGTTAGTCTCCAAGTAGGTTCCAGTCGATGTATTCCTTGTGGAGGAAGTTTCCTTTGTAACCTAGCGAGCCTCTGTGTATATAAAGAGGACTCGCAGGACTTAGACAGGGTCAAGCTATCAAGCCCTAAACCCTAGCTCTTACGGCGAGTTCCCAGATCGGATCGCCACCATTGTAACACCACATATATCATATCAATACCAAGCTAGGGTAGGCAGGAAGTAGGTCTTTACCTCACATTGAGGGGCCGAACCTGGGTAAATCTGTGTTCGTCCTTGTTCCTGCGATCCCAAGCTCGGAGACGATTGACTCGCGCAAATCCCACACCTACGAAGTCATCCATGACATCTGACGTGACAAACCCACGACAGTTGGCGCCCACCGTGGGGCCTGCGGTCAAGAGCGTCACGTTCCGCGCAGGATCGGAATCAGGGTTCAAGGACATCGCCATCGGCCAAGTGGAAGATATCAATGGTGTTCCCTTCATCGACGACTCAGAGTGGGGACCAGAGGCAGATCACGTTGAATTTGGGTATATTATTCCGTCGGGTCTGTGAAAATCTTCGTTGGGTCCGTCAGTCGCAGATCTTCAGACGCGACTCAAGGGACGAATCAGGAGAGGAACTGCGGCCAGTTAGGGTCCGCGTGTTAGAAGAACTGCAACAAGGGCAAAAACATCTGCCTCCGTCCCGTCAAAACCAATCTGGGAACCTCTGCCTAGCCGGGAGAAAAATCCCAAAATTGAAGAAATCGAAGCCGTCAGGGCGGAACTTTGTGAAGAAGCGCAAAGGCTCGCGGCAGAGCGCAAAAAACTCCAGGAAGAAGATCGGCGACTGAGGCGTTGGCAGCAAAAGCAACAGGCAACGCGCCAGACGACGAAGGAGAGCAAGAGATGAAGCAGAAGTTCCACAACAATCCGGAGAGCAATATGCACGACGCGATCGGGATATTATCAAAAATAGCACCAGTCGGGATACGCGAGCTGATAAGGAAGCTCGCCATGCGATTGATCTGCTACAGACTGCCGCCCTACAGCAAGCAAACATGTATGGAGTCACGCCTAACGAGCCGCAACACGAGGTATCGTGGGGCGAGGAAGGATGCAATGTGGAAGAATTAGACAACCAGCTAGCAGGTCTGCAAATATCACCAGGGAAGAGAGTAAGGCTGACGGTAAGCCGCAGATGCTTGATGCGACTCAACCAACCCAGTTTGAAACTGATTCAGATGAAGATACGGCACCTGTGAGCTCCTATTCGTTATTGAAAGGACCAGCATGTTTCGGGGAGGAAATACGGCTCACTCGTTTCCCACCGAACTTCGGCGAGTCGCAGCAAGTCACCACCTACCATAATGATCTAGACCCTGTCCTATGGATAGAGGATTATGAAATAAACATGACAGGAATCGGTGTAACTCAGGAGTGCTCGCAAAGTATTTTCACTTGGTACTACAGGGAGAAGCCAGGGATTGGCTGCTAAGGTTGCCGCCAAAGTCAATAAACTCATGGGAGGAATTGAAGGATAAGTTCATCAAAAGGTTCCAAATAGAGGGCGTGAAGAACCTCAGACAGTGGATCCAGAAGGAGAACGAATCAACCAGCGACTGGATAAAACAAGTCACAGGGATCCTTGACTCTGCCAAAGATACCACGGCGCAATCTGAAGTGCAAGTTATGAGAAAGAACTGTAGGTTTGAGCCGCCGGTGCGTACCTTAAGCCGCACTGAACATAAGATCAATACTTTCGGCCAACTCTCGGCGACTACTAACAAGCACGCAGAGACAGATAAGATGGCAAGCGGCTCCTTGCCAATCTCAAAGGAAACAGAACACTGTAAGCATCAACTAAGGAGCAGAAAAGAGACAAGGAGTCACTCCCCAACAGCGCCAAAGGGATTTTCGATAGTCCTTGCGACTTACACCGCAGAAGAGATGGAAGACCGCGGGTCACACCAAGGCACAGTGTCACTACTACAGGCGATGGAAGGAAGGAGATTCATCAATCGCGACTCACAGCGGACCAATGCAGCATAGGGACAAGGAGAACTCCTGTCAAAAGCCTGAAACTTCAGTAAGAAGAAACATAGGGCAATTTCATACCGTGGATGTACAAACAGCGGGCAACAAAGGCAAATGAATAGCAGATGGAGCCGCGACTCAATCCCAACTCTGGAAAGACACCGCCGTTGGACAGAGCGATCGGTTGTTTGGAGTCGCGACGATCATCCCCCAGAAGTAAAAGATCCAGGACAGTTGGCTCTCGTTGTTACACCGCAAGTCGCGGGATACAGGTTGAACAAAGTCCTCATGGATGGAGGAGGAAGAGTAAACATCCTATACCAAGACACGCTCCGTCGAATGAACATACCCGAGCGGCAGCTACAGCCAACAAGGAAGGATATCCAAGGCATAATTCCAGGAATAATCACCGACCTATAGGAAAAATTACCCTCGAAGTCAGCTTCGGGACCGAGCGAAACTTCCGCACAGAGTTCCTGAGCTTCGAGGTCGTAGCAGTCAAAAGCCCATACCATGCGATCTTCGGGAGAGAAGCTTATGTCAAATTCACTGCCCGCCCCTGCTACGTATACCTGCAGTTAAAGATACCAGGACCAAACGGCGTGATCACGGTGCATGGAGACAGACAGAGAGCGCTAGAATGCGAGGAAGCAGGCTCAGTAATTGCAGAAGAAGCTTGCATCGCCAACTCCTCACATGGTCTCAGGCCATCAGTAAACCTCCGCAGCCCAAAGCGAGTCGCCTTGGGGACTCAGAATGGACGGACAGCAGGACGCGCCCACCAGATGGTGAATTCCAACCATACAGTCGCGAATCAGGAAGATAACACTCCAGGAATCGCTTTGATACAAAAACAAAACAAGAGATGGCGTATATGCATAGATCCAATATCAATCAACAACCCAAGTCAGAGAGGCCCAACTATTGTGAGCCTTACCCCCGCGACTCATCCCCAAGGACGTGAATTGGCATAAGTCGCAACTCAGTGCGACTACCTATCAAAAGATTTGACCCTCACTTTGGCATGAAAACATCGGAGCTATCATGCTCGACCCGAGTCGCTTTTAGCAACTCAAACATGAACCAACTAGGTGTTCAACCCACTCCGTCAGGAGTATTATTTCGCAAATGAGTGCGATGAGTATCAAGTATGCATGACCTGCGAGGAACAGAAAACTCGCATTAAAGGGTCTGCATCGTCTTTGTCTCACCCTGTAATAAATTGAGTGGTTATGAAATAAAGCCGGCACCCTTGACATTCAAGGGTTCGTCGTTTCGCCTCAACTATCATTGAGTCGCTGAGTCTTTTGAATTTCATACATCACCAACCCTGAGGGCTTTTTTACAAAGCACAGCGAGCAGCTCGCTACCTCAACCCTTGCCAAACGAGTGGCAGTCCTTAAGCTAGAAGCGTCTTGCATTATGCGGCCAAAGTACTGGGGTGTGGCGTCAATCGAGCTTGATTGCCTATCATGGCCGCTCTCGACCCTGAACACACATGTTCCTAGGAAATACTGAGCCGCGCGAGCGTCTACTTAATGGAAGTATCATAAAAGAACCTGCTTATAGGTCACAAAAGTACTGCTTATAGTACACAAATTTTTTACATACTAACGGGCAAGTCACTATTGACGAGTCGCACATTACTATTGATGTTTATTTCTGCTTTCGAGTCGCAGGAACAGAAGCCTTCGCGGCTTGTCTCGAGGTTGGAGCAGCAGGTGTCCTTATAACCAAGGCACCACCAGATGAAGTGGAAGGACCACCAGGTCCTGAGGATGGATCGGAAGCTCGGGATGATTCAGCCCCAGTGGATTTCTCCTTCGTAGCTTTGCTACCATCAGGGTTGAACTTTCCCAGATAAGAGCCCAAGTCTAAATTCTTAACAAGTAATGTGGCGTATCCACGCATACCCTTCCAGATGTCGAAGTATTCACTCATGGAAGCTCAGTACCATCCGCGCGCTTCGCCCGGTCATGAAGAGCAATCTTGCCTACCTCTATTTCTGGATAATATGCCCGGAGTAATGTTAACACATGAGCAGCTCCGGAGCGAGCAGAAGACCCCTTCCAATCAGAGACATAGTGAGGAGCCTTAAATAGCCTGTTCAGCCAAAACTCACATGAATCTGGAGCATCAGTCGCAGGGGCGATTTTTGTCATAACCTCTTTGGTTACTTTAAGAAGGCGCAGGCTAAAATCTTGAAGATATTCCAGTTGATCCTTCAAATTGGAGCGGTACACGGAGCACCAGGCCCTGCATCAAAAAACAAGATATTATTCAGATCAGCAGCTCATGATGGTCACCCAGATGTAAATGATCAAGAGACAAAGGATTAGGGATGTACCGGCGAGTTGCAGAATGGCTGATTTAACAGCAGATCCAAAACCCTCAAAAGCCTTGAGCAGCGAGTTATATTTTTCATCTCGCGCGGCGAGCTCCCTCGCATGGTCTCCTTTCAGCCGATCAAGCAGCTCAGATTTGAGATTCAGCCCCTCTCGCAAGGATTTTATCAATTCATCCTTCTCCATTAGTCGCTGCTTGGAGTCTGCTTCGAGTTCTTTAAATTGCTCTTCACAGGAGTCAAGTTGATCTTTGAGTATTTGTATTTCTTGCGCTTGGTTCTTAATGATATCGCTATGATGTCCCAAGGCAGATCGCGTCACTTCAGGTTTATCTAAGGAAATGCCCTTGGCTTTCATTGCGTCAGAAGCAGCAAGCGAGGAAAGCTCAAGCTGCGAGTAAACGGAATAAGCAATTTTGAAAGGTACTTGGGGGCTCAAAGCTTGGAAAAAAGAAAGAATCAACACCCTGCGAACTGACACAAGGTCTTGATCCTTGGGGGCTACAGTATGCGTACCAGGCGACTTGAAGATAATTGCCCAACCAGGTCGCGCAATAAAGCAGCGTGCTTATCTCCAGCATCGATTATGGCATCTGCAATTGATTTGGAACTACTAGCGCTGGGAGGTCAGCCGCTTCAGAAATAGGAGCTCCAACTTGAAGGGGCATCCCATCAACATTAGGAGTCGCAGATGGCGCTGCGACTGGAACCACGGCAGGAGCCGCATCGGCAATACCCTCTTCTAAAGAAGGCTTCAGATAAGTCGCGCCATCGCTAGTTCCCATGTTCTCGCCAGCAACATCACCTTCACTCGTGGTTGGCTGAGAAAGATCAGTGGAGGAGGTAGACTTTGTATCTCCTCCAACCATGGCCCTGCAAGATATTGATGGTTATAGACCAAAATGGCAGCGCAACAGTTATAAAAGGAAAGCAAATCTTACCCAGAAGCAATACGGACGCTCCTCATCAGGCAACCAGAAGAAGGAGAAGACAAATCTTGCAGGTCTGAGCCTACGGGATAGAAAAAACAACAAGAGTAAACAACAATTCATGAAGACACATGAATACAAAGAAAAGAATGTCACAAGGAAATACCCGAGCTTGTCGAGGGACAATTCTTCACCGCAGGCTCGGAGGAAAGTACAGCGCTGCCAGGCTTAGCAAGTTTTAAAGATTTGGCAGCTTTGATATCCACAAGCAACGCCAAGGCCTTGCGACGTTTCTCAGGTTGCGAGGGATCTTCTGAGCTCTCAGATAGAAGACGCTTAGAGGACCTGCGAGGTACTTCAGGAAGCGCCAGGAAAGATGTGCCTGGAGCCGTGGACAAGAGAGCATTGGCCATTTGTTGCTCCTCTTCAGATGTGCTACCACCAGGCTCGGAAACAGCGCCATGTGCGATCATTTCCTCGCCAGGATCAGCGACTTCTTCTGGTAACTTGACAGTGGTTTCTTGGCCTGAGCCGGTCTCCTCTTCGGATGGGAGAGTCCAAAAGTAAGGGATCGATCTGAAAGAGAATCAACGTCAGAATAGTCAACTTTGAAGGAGGAGTCCTAGAGGAAAAAGTTACAAGAGTAATTACCACAAAAGGCTTGTGTTCAGCCCAGAAAGGAGCAAGACCGACGTTATCATACGAGTCAATGTCCTCGTTCGTCACTCGGCGAATGAAGTTTATCCACTCCCCTTTGTCCCAATCTTCAGGGCAAGTGCGATCAACGTCATCAGCATGGCAGGTGAAGTCCACCATAAGTCGCAGACGGCGACTCACGGGCTGAATTCGCCATTTGGTCCAGCAAGATATAAGATCCAATCCGGTAAGGCCATGGAGCGTCAGCGCCCTCACCTTATCTAAAAGAATCTCGATGGAGGGCAACGAAGAAGGATCGGGCTTGGAAGACAAAGCAGAGGTAGCCTCGAAAGGAAGTGGAGACCAAGGGGGGAGATGAATCTCGCCTCAGGAGAAGTATCTTTGCAGTAAAAGAAAGTTCTTTGCCAGTCCTTAACTTTTTTGGCAAGGGCTAGCTTTGGGAAAATACTACCCTTACGGCGTTGGAAAGATATGGCGCCGCATTGGAGGAAAGATGCATCTATTGCTTCTTTTTGACTATTGCAGCTAAAGAGAGCGAGCCAGAAGTCTATTGAAGGAGGATGCCTAAGTAATCTTCGCAAAGGACGTGGAAGTTACTCACTTGCAATATTGAGTTGGGACCGATGTCATGAAGGCGAAGACCCAGCCGCTGCATCAGGGAGCGAAAGAAAAGAGAACCAGGAGGCTTGAATCCGCGCTCGACGTGTTCCGCAAAAATCACCACTTCTCCTGGCTGTGGATCGGGAATTATCTCCTCGCCAGCGGCGCGCCATTCGCATTGATCCCTCGGAGGAAGAAGGCCGCGAGCAGCTAAAGACTCCAAAAATACCTCATCAATCCACGAGCCTTCCCAGTTGCAGCTACGGCGAGACATCTCTTTCAATCAAGGGGATTTCCGCCAGAAGATTGCAAGCGCAAGAAGCGGAACCAAAGGCGGCGGGAGAGTAGCGGCGGCGTAATTGAAGTAGAACGCCAGGGAGGCCGATGGGCCAACATAAAAAGCCCAGGCGCAGAAGACGCTCAGATCTGAAAACCAACAGGCACGACCAGATGAGTCGCGCCCTTGAGCCGCTAAGAAGGTTATAAGTCGCAAATGGCGATACAAAAATTGGAGTTCAGCTGGGACATTCATGTGAGCGGTTCAATGGTTCAATAAGACAAAGAAGCCTTCGTCCGAAGTCCAAGCTGAACTTGGGGGCTAATGTCGGGGGAATACTTTGTAGATTAACCCGCGGCCCATATTTGGTAAAGTGCGACTCAACTTACTCGCACAATAAAGGCCTGCATGAAAGCAAGCCCAACATCGTACCACCACAAGGAGAAGGATCTAGAAGACATATCCTGGAAGACGTGAGGAGGAGTTAGTCTCCAAGTAGGTTCCGGTCGATATATTCCTTGTGGAGGAAGTTTCCTTTGTAACCTAGCGAGCCTCTGTGTATATAAAGAGGACTCGCAAACTTAGACATAGTCAAGCTATCAAGCCCCAAACCCTAGCCTTACGGCGAGTTCCCAGATCGGATCGCCTCCATTCTAACACCACATATATCATATCAATACCAATCTAGGGTAGGCAGGAAGTAGGTCTTTACCTCACATTGAGGGGCCGAACCTGGGTAAATCTGTGTTCATCCTTGTTCCTGCGATCCCAAGCTTGGAGACGATTGACTCGCACAAATCCCACACCTACGAAGTCATCCATGACATCTGACGTGACAAACCCACGACAGTAAGTATCTCTCTTTTGACACAGGAGTAATTTCTCATCTTGGAACATTAAGATATATGCACACCTTTGGAATTACCCAGTGATTGTCGTTTTGATCACCCAATTAAGGCCGTGATGATTGACAGTACCAAAGCAACACTTCGTGTATGCACAACCTTAATAACTTCATGGTCTAAGGACATGTCATATAATAAACTTACTGCGATATGTCACTAAGGACAAAAGACACTTTGGAATCTATTAACATTTAATGATTTGGGTCTACCCAGCCATATTGTTTCCACCAACAATATGCTACTCATTGATGCTGACATAAACAATGTCCTAGACCAGGAAAACATGGTAATCAAGCAATCAACAAATTATTCTAAAGACAAGACTAGGGTTTCTTTATTCTGTTCATGTCTCTACACGTGCATGTGAGTTTTCCTCTGAATCTCACATTCAGGAGCCACAACAGTTATAGCATAGAATCATAAAGCATAATTATGAAACATATGTTAATTCTTATTGCCTTTTGAGCATACATCCAACAAATATATGGTTGTGTATTCAAGAAAGCTTGCTTTGGTGTATAGTCAAGTATCACAGCCGACTCGGTGATCAAAACGGCTATCACTGGGTAATCTTGAAAGTATGCATCTAACCGTAGTAGTTCAAGATTGGGAATTACTTCTCTAGTTAATAGAGAGATACATCCAGAATCCACTCGGTGTGATAGTATCCATAAAGAGCAACCTTGCCTACCTCTATTTCTGGATAATATGCCCGGAGTAATGTTAACACATGAGCAGCTCCGGAGCGAGCAGAAGACCCCTTCCAATCAGAGACATAGTGAGGAGCCTTAAATAGCCTGTTCAGCCAAAACTCACATGAATCTGGAGCATCAGTCGCAGGGGTATTTTTGTCATAACCTCTTTGGTTACTTTAAGAAAGCGCAGGCTAAAATCTTGAAGATATTCCAGCTGATCCTTCAAATTGGAGCGGTACACCGGAGCACCAGGCCCTGCATCAAAAACAAGATATTATTCAGATCAGCAGCTCATGATGGTCACTCAGATGTAAATGATCAAGAGACAAAGGATTAGGGATGTACCAGCGAGTTGCAGAATGGCTGATTTAACAGCAGATCCAAAACCCTCAAAAGCCTTGAGCAGCGAGTTATATTTTTCATCTCGCGCGGCGAGCTTCCTAACATGGTCTCCTTTCAGCCGATCAAGCAGCTCAGATTTGAGATTCAGCCCCTCTCGCAAGGATAAGTCGCGCCATCGCTAGTTCCCATGTTCTCGCCAGCAACATCACCTTCACTCGTGGTTGGCTGAGAAAGATCAGTGGAGGAGGTAGATTTTGTATCTCCTCCAACCATGGCCCTGCAAGATATTGATGGTTATAGACCAAAATGGCAGCGCAACAGTTATAGAAGGAAAGCAAGTCTTACCCAGAAGCAATATGGACGCTCCTCATCAGGCAACTAGAAGAAGGAGAAGACAAATCTTGCAGGTCTGAGCCTACGGGATAGAAAAAACAACAGTGAATAAACAACCCTTCATAAAGACACATGAATACAAAGAAAAGAATGTCACAAGGAAATACCCGAGCTTGTCGAGGGACAATTCTTCACCGCAGGCTCGGAGGAAAGTACAGTGCTCCCAGGCTTAGCAAGTTTTAAAGATTTGGAAGCTTTGATATCCACAAGCAACGCCAAGGCCTTGCGACATTTCTCAGGTTGCGAGGGATCTTCAGAGCTCTCAGAGAGAAGACGCTTAGAGGACCTGCGAGGTACTTCAGGAAGCGCCAGGAAAGATGTGCCTGGAGCTGTGGACAAGAGAGCATTGGCCATTTGTTCAGATGTGCTACCACCAGGCTCGGAAACAGTGCCATGTGCGATCATTTCCTCGCCAGGATCAGCGACTTCTTCTGGCAACTTCACAGTGGTTTCTTGGTCTGAGCCGGTCTCCTCTTCGGATGGGAGAGTCCAAAAGTAGGGATCGATCTGAAAGAGAATCAACGTCAGAAATAGTCAACTTTGAAGAAGGAATCCTAGAGGGAAAAAGTTACAAGAATAATTACCACAAAAGGCTTGTGTTCAGCCCAGAAGGGAGCAAGACCGACGTTATCATATGAGTCAATGTCCTCGTTCGTCGCTCGGTGAATGAAGTTTATCCACTCCCCTTTGTCCCAATCTTCAGGGCAAGTACGATCAACGTCATCGGCATGGCAGGTGAAGTTCATCATAAGTTGCAGACGGCGACTCACAGGCAGAATTCGCCATTTGGTCTAGCAAGATATAAGATCCAGTCCGGTAAGACCATGGAGTGTCAGCGCCCTCACCTTGTCTAAAAGAATCTCGATGGAAGCCAACGAGGAAGGATCGGGCTTGGAAGACAAAGCAAAGGTAGCCTCGAAACGGAGTGGAGACCAAGGGGGGAGATGAATCTCGCTCTCAGGGGAAGTATCTTTGCAGTAAAAGAAAGATCTTTGCCAGTCCTTAACTTTTTTGGCAAGGGCTAGCTTTGGGAAAATACTACCCTTACGGCGTTGGAAAGATATGGCGCCGCATTGCAGGAAAGATGCATCTATTGCTTCTTTTTGACTATTGCAGCTAAAGAGAGCGAGCCAGAAGTCTATTGAAGGAGAGATGCCTAAGTAATCTTCGCAAAGGACGTGGAAGTTACTCACTTGCAATATTGAGTTGGGACCGATGTCATGAATACGAAGACCCAGCCACTGCATCAGGGAGCAAAAGAAAAGAGAACCAGGAGGTTAGAATCCGCGCTCGACGTGTTCCGCAAAAATCACCACTTCTCCTGGTTGTGGATCGGGAATTATCTCCTCGCCAGCGGCGCGCCATTCACATTGATCCCTCGGAGGAAGAAGGCCACGAGCAACTAAAGACTCCAAAAATAGCTCATCAATCCACGAGCCTTCCTAGTTGCAGCTACGGCGAGACATCTCTTTCAGTCAAGGGGATTTCCGCCAGAAGATTGCAAGCGCAAGAAGCGGAACCAAAAGCGGCGGAGAAGAGTAGCGGCGGCGTAATTGAAGTAGAACGCCAGGGAGGCCGATGGGCCAACATAAAAAGCCCAGGCGCAGAAGACGCTCAGATATGAAAACCAACAGGCACGACCAGATGAGTCGCGCCCTTGAGCCGCTAAGAACGTTATAAGTTGCAAATGGCGATACAAAAATTGGAGTTCAGCTGGGACATTCATGTGAGCGGTTCAATGGTTCAATAAGACAAAGAAGCCCTCGTCCGAAGTCCAAGCTGAACTTGGGGGCTAATGTCGGGGGAATACTTTGTAGATTAACCCGCGACCCATATTTGGTAAAGTGCAACTCAACTTACTCGCACAATTAAGGCCTGCATGAAAGCAAGCCAATTATCACACCGCCACAAGGAGAAAGATCTAGAAGACATATCCTGGAAGACGTGAGGAGGAGTTAGTCTCCAAGTAGGTTCCAGTCGATGTATTCCTTGTGGAGGAAGTTTCCTTTGTAACCTAGCGAGCCTCTATGTATATAAAGAGGACTCGCAAGACTTAGACAGGGTCAAGCCATCAAGCCCTAAACCCTAGCTCTTACGGCGAGTTCCCAGATCGGATCGCCACCATTGTAACACCACATATATCATATCAATACCAAGCTAGGGTAGGCAGGAAGTAGGTCTTTACCTCACACTGAGGGGCTGAACCTGGTTAAATCTGTGTTCGTCCTTGTTCCTGCGATCCCAATCTCGGAGACGATTGACTCGCGCAAATCCCACACCTACGAAGTCAACCATGACATTTGACGTGACAAACCCACGACACCAGGTAGGGGGTGCAAGTTGCTGGATTCATCTTCTTCTTCATCAACCTCAAGTTCTGCGTCAAGTTCATCGTCAAGTTCTGGGTCAAGTTCATCGTCAAGTTCTGCGTCGAGCTTCTCGTCCGTGACAAGATCCGCTTCGAGTCCTCCGGCGCCTTCTGGGCAACACTGGTTTCGACTCTCGCGAGCAAGGCACTGGATCCGCCGGCCAAGATGACAAAGAAGAGAAAGAATAAGGCAGCCATGGAGTTTCTGCGGTATCCAGTTCTCGGTTTCGTCCTAGAGGAGTCCTCGTCGACATCCGCCACCAAGGGTCGGGCTTTGGAGCACAGTTTGTACGACCAGCGGCGTATGTCAGTCCTTTGATCAGCGAGGAAAGGCCTCAGGAAAATGCCACGAGCATTGATGTACCTTCCCCCTCGTGGACGCACGAGGAAAGGGAGGAACTCTGCTCTGACGTACCACCTGCAGCGCAGCCTCTGAAAGGCGAGGGCCCAGATCAGAGCACGGAAGATGATCCTCACCTAGAAGATCCTCTCATTTACGTGCCCCAAGAGCTCAAGATTCCTCTGCGCAAAGATGGCCAGCCTGGAGTGTGGTGCATGTATCACAGATCAGATAGACATAGTCTGGAAGAGTGCTGCCAGTTCAACGATATTCAGTTAAGGCAGAAGAATGGGGAGTGCTATGCCTACAGCGAACCAGGACATATCTGCAGAGATTGCCCTTTCACCAAGAAATCGAAGAAAACCAAGGCCAATCCCGGCGCTCCGCAGAAAGGGAAATCTTTTCGGACTTTCGCTAATGCCTCTACTCAGACTGGAGAGCGTGAAGAACCAAGCCCAACCCAACGGACACAAGATTGTCAAAGATTAACTGCTGCCAGTTGGGACCAAACTTTCATCTGCAGCAATCCTGACGAAGGAGAATGGGAACTCCCGGGTTATATAGTAACAATACACTATACACCTGGGACCGAGTGGACCTCCCCAGAAGTACTGGATTGCGAAGTGGTTGGCCTCCAGTCCTCAGAAGTGAGCAGCATCAGAGTCTCCGGACCGGCATTTCTACCATGCTAGCCAGTTGCCGGATCACCAAGAAGGTGGCCTCCGGGTTTCGTAGCACGAGGGTCTCTAGACCGGCATTTCCATCATGCCAGCCAGTTGCCGGATCACCAAGAAGGTGGCCTCCGAGGTCTCCGGACCGGCGTCAGCCAGTCAGTTGTGCCTTCAAGCGGCATGCAAGGACCAGTCCCTGCGAGGGTGCACTGGGCCCTTGGGTATATTTTGGCACGGAAGCCATGTTCCCGCCAAGAATTGTGGGGCAGGGCAGAATTATGCCTGAAAAACGGCATAGAAGACCCGCTATGGCGGCAGCGCGACGAAGTAATTGCCGGAATATACCAAAAGGAGGCCAATTGCGAGCTAAGTATAAACGCGCTCGCGCGGGCTTTTTCCTGGTTGCATCGGTTTTATACACTTTGGCTAAAGCGAAAGCGGGCGTAATCTTGGGGTAGCGCCTCCGCGACAATACTGTCAGTTTCCCTCGGGCAGTGGAGTCGTGGGCTGAGGGCCGTACGGTCAAGACTGGTGGTTCCCTGGGGGGGTTGCGCCCTGTGTCAGCACTTCAGATCAGTCTGATTGCTCATGGCTGGTTAGCGCTCGCGCCCTTGGATCCTTCCCGAGAGCGTTAATCCCCCACGAGTGCAATAAAACTCATGTAATTTGGGAAAAGGTTATTTACATTCAAAGTACAAAGTTCATAAGCCTTTCGGCGATATAATTGCAAAAGCTTGGTTCATGGCCTTTGGTATTGTCCTGTCCCTTGCAGGGCCTCGCAGGCTCACGGGTTGTCCTCACGAGAAAGGCGCCCCAGGATCTCGTCCACCTGACAAGCAGCGTTTGGGGGAGTCGGCATCCCGGGTCCCAGCCTTTCCAGCTCGGACAACAGTGAAAGCTGCGGGTGCTGCTGGTGGAGGGCCACGACTACACGGGTGATGGCCTGCCGGATTGCCTGCTCTCCTTCCGGGCAAGGGGTGCTACTTGCCCGCTCCCGGACGCCCCTAATCAGCGTCGCCACGTACTCCAAGAATGCGGGATAGTGCATAAAGGTGCGAGAATGGTCAGCCTTGAGGGTGGGTGGAGAAGACACCCCCAGATCTGTGAACTCCTTCACAATCTTCGAGGACCATGTGTACATCTTGAGCAAGATGTTGTGATCCTCGCACCGATGAAGCTGGAACTGGTGTTTTTCCTTCTCCAGCGCTGCCTTAGTCTCCGCCAGCTCGGCTTGAACCGCCTTAAGCTGGATGGACTTCTTCTCGTGCTGATCCCAGGCAATTTGCGCCTGTGACTTGGATGCTTCCATTGCCTCGTGGCCTGCAGCCAGCTCTTCAGTCTCAGCCTTCCGGGTAGCTCTCGCCCGAGCTGCGGTTTTGTCCCTGAATGCCGCCGCCTCTTTCAGTCGCTGGATCTGCTTCTACAGTTCTGCACGACCAGCAAGCGCCTTTTCTTGGTCTTCACCAGCGCAAGCAAAGGCCTCCCGCTGCACAGCCATGGTGTGGGCGCTGGATTTTACCTGCCACCTTAGATCATCCCTCTCGTCACGGATTCTCTGGGATTCCTGTTTTTCTTGCCGAAGACGCTTTCGCTCGTACTCAAGATCTCCAGCCAGCCTCCTAAGATGCCTGTCTTGGGAATCGATAATCTTGTCCTTGGCTCGCAAGGCCTCCGCGTTCTCCAGCTCAACTTCCTATCCAGTCCACCCTGCCGCGTTCTCCATCCCTTGTTCCAGGCGGACCTCGTCTTGGAAGGCTCTCAGCTGTAACTGTTCCAAGGCTTCGAAATGGGCTTGTTCCTGCTCCTCGAAGTCACCAAGACGCTGCTGTAGCTCCCACTCTTCGCGAGCTATTCTAAGCTCACGGGCGTTGAGCATCTCCTCGTCTGCAGCTAGCCTCACCTTTCGAGCACGCGAGTCTTCCCCGTCACCAGGAACAGCCTCTGTTCGCTTCTCAATCTCGGCGCGAGCAAAGGCAAGGAACTCCCCAGCGCTGGGGAACGCCCTCGAGAAGCCGGCTTCCCGTGTACCTCCCCTTGGGGGAAAGAAGTATCCGCGGGCTTCGTCACGACGGTTCCACGCGAGGATTGACCGGTCTCAATCCTGCGTTCTTGACGGGATTTCGGGGGCTCCACGTCGAGCCTGCTCCCGGGCAAACCCGCCACCTTAGGATCTGCGTCAACAAGCGGCAAGTAAGTCTTCAAGGGCCGTGCCACGGGAGCGAAAAGACAATGTCCAGAACTTCAGGAGGACGTACCAGGAAGCAACGAGGGGCCCGCTGGCAGTCCCGCCGGAGAAGTCGTCTCTCAAATTCGGGGAAGGGGGTCCACACCGCCATCTCCCCCGTTTCCTGGATGTCACACTGCAAAGACGGAGCTTCGACAGGAGCCAGAGGCTCCACCACGACCATGGCAGAGCTCTCTACGGTCTCTCCAGCTTCAACGTCGTCTTCAACCTGGCGGCAATTCCTGGAACTTCCGAGTTCCGAGGATCTACGAGGAAAACAAGGCATCACGTCATTAAAGTGTCAGGCACAGATTCATCGCTCGGGGTCAGAAGGACTCTAACTTACCCTCGAGTCCGCTTGGCTCCGGGGGCGCTCCAACTCCTTTCCTCCAAAGCATCGGAAGGGATCGGCAACGACAGGCTCTCCTCGGCGCCGTCATCAGCTAGGAGCGGAGGGGGAGAGCTTCGGAGTCACCTTCCGACTCTGGCTCGTCAAGTGGGATTGGGTGCGCTGACTGCTCCAGGAGCAGTTCCACCGCTGCAATCTCTACCCTCGTCTGAACCTCCCTCGCCGCTCAGGGAGATGCAAGGTCCACACACCCGACAGGCTCGTCCGGGGCAAGTTCTTCCTCAGCTTCATTGTCGGACAGATCAGGACCTTCCGGGGAAACGACTCCGCCGAGCAAGTCAGCAGCTATAGAAGACCCTTGACCCAGTGTGACTTTCTGCGCTGGAACCAGAAGGGGATCCAGGAATTCGGTGCCAGCAATCCCAAATGCGTTGCATTCCGGCATGAGGGTCCGGGCAACCACAGCACCTGAGCCTTCAAAGAGGAGAAGCACTTCTGGCGGAAGATGAAAAGGAACACCCGGGAGCAAAAAGAGCATCTTGCTCGACCATTCTCTCCACTGTAAGAGGAGTCCAATCCTCGGCTAAACCTTCCACAACGGCTGTGACCTGTGCTGCAGCGGGGCGATTCCTCTTCGGATGAAGTCACCCACAATGGCGGAGCATGTCTGTAAAAGCCCAAAGTTGAGAACCTAAAAACCTGAGTAAAATTTTCGCTTTTGTGTTGCATTTCATCATGGCATCCATAGTCATTTGTTAAACATCACCCAAATTGGTTTGGCAACATTGGAAAAACAAATTGCTAAACTTGTCTAAACAAAATATCAAATCAATGGAACTGTTCAGACTTGCAAAACAAATCTTACCTTGGCATCTTATATTTGTCAAGGAACTTTCAAGAGCTCAAAATTAATATTTTTCACTTGCTTTGAAAATCCTAAAGTAACAACATTTTGAATTTAGCAAAATGCTTATTTTTGAACCTATGAACAAATGTTGTCCAAAACAATTTATTTGATAACCCTAAATTTTGTGGTGCTTCCATATGCTGCTGGGAGACTATATGAATTTTCCTAAAATTTTCTAAATGGTTTAAGTGCCCTAATAAATTCCTTGAAAGCTGCTGGATTTAAAAAGTAACTGGAAAGGGCCTGTTTGTGATGGCAGCAAAAGTTCCAGGGGTTTTTTGCGAAGTCTTCATCTTCTTCTCTGTAGCGACCGCAGGAGCTGTTTGAGCTCGCGCCGGACCCGTGGTCGCCGTGCACGCCTCGCGCCGGGCCCCCTCTCTGCCCTCTCCACCTGCAAGGAGAGCACGCCCCCACAAGCCACACTTGCCCCACACCCCATTCCCAGATATTTCCTCCCTTCCCCTTCCTCTTGGTCTCTCTCCCCATGGCCATGGCCGAGCCACCATAGCCGAGCATGGCGCCGTCGATTGAGGCCACCCCAAGCCAAGCGAAGACCGCAAGAAGCTGGGCCGTGCCCTCCTCTCCATCCTCACCGCAAGAATCGAGCCGGGGAGCAACACATTGCCCGGGATTCGAGTTCTCCGTCCACGACGTCCGCCGCCCGTCGAGCTCAATTGCCGCCAACTCCGACTTCCCCGCCTTCCCCGAGCCTCCCCACGAGTTTAGGGTGAGCAGAGCAACCTTCCGAGCCTCTTCTTTCCTCTTTTTTCCTCTCTAGCCGTAGCTAGTAGCCTCTGTATTGGGTCCGGAGTAGGTGCGGCGATACTCGTTGTATTGAGTAAAGGTTGCCAGGGAGCGGTAGTACCGCTGGAATAAGCGGTAGTACCGCTGTTCCCTGGCAAACGCACTGCTGAAGTAGCACCGGTGCAGGTACCGCCGAAAACTGTGTTCTGGGCGCGTGAGCGGTACCACCAACGGTACCTCTAGCGGTACCAGCCGGTACCGCTGATGCGGAAAGGCTGGGTCTGGTGCCGCTAATGGTACCGCGATTTCCAGCGTTCGGAGGCCTTGTCCGGTACCTCGAGCGGTACCTCGAGCGGTACCAACTGGTACCGGGAGTGTGGGCTTCGTGAAGAATGAAGACGAACGTTGACTGGCTGGTTCGAACGATGAAGACCCTAGCGGTACCACCGCCTGTTCCAGCGGTAGTACCACTGGCATGGAATTCTGCCTCCCAGTTAAACTGAAAGACTCCCTTTCTCTTCAACATTTTGTTCGAGGCATTGTGTAGTATTACTTTTTCTCGCTTAATCACCCAACCCTGCATCTTCTCATGATCATGACAATCATATGCAAGATAACGATAGGGTTCCTCCTCTCCATTTAACGAGTAAATATGCTGCATGACCTAATCCCCCGGTAGATTTGTGATGTACCCGTTAAGCATCCGAACTCCGTTTAAGTTGAACAGCTTGAATCATCCTCATCTCGGGGTTTTAAAATGTCATGTCATCATGTGTTTGCGCATTGCATTTGTAAGCATGTGTGGTGATTGATTGCTTCTTCCGTTGTTATGCTTCGATAGATCAAGTAGCCAGGGTGACTCCACCATACCCCGAAGATCCGTACTACCGGCACGTTGATCAAGGCAAGCGTAATCCCCCCTCTGAGCATATCTTATCCTATGTCTTCCGCAAATATTTTCTCCACTATAATATTGCATGCGGTTACAAATGTCACTTTTGTTGGATTAGAATATCCTATAGTTGCATTAAGTTCCCTATGCCATTATCTGTTTCCCCTCTTATTATCCATAGGTTTGTAGTGTTGGCCCGAGATACTTTACGATGCTATGTTGATGCTTAGCCATACTTAGTTACATGCATAGCTGTACGATGGATAACTGTTGTCAAAACAGGTGTGAAATGATGATGATGATGATGATGGTGGAGAATTGTGGTAACAGGTGATAAGATGCTAAAAGGTGGGGATGAGAGGCCACTGTGGTTGTGGTGCTTTGTCTCGTTCTCGCCGCCTAGGTGCGAGTTCTTTACCTCTTGAACCAAGACTGAGCATGCAACCATGCGTGAGGCCTATGCATTCACAGTGCAGGAACCCTCATATACTAAATAACTCGGGCGGGGCTAGCCAGGGTCCTCTAGTTCGGGCTTCCATTTGCGCGTGCGTGATGATGGTGGGATGAACTGAGATGAGGATGGTGGTGTTAGGAAAATGAGTGGCCGTGGGGCGGGTGTTGCAGGCACTGGCTGCCCTGCCGCCACTGATGATCCTGGGTTAGTCCTTAACGAGGGAGAAGTCGACACCGCTCCCACCCAGCCGGCTTTCCAAGGAAGAGAGCTAATTGTACAGGTAATGGGCCGGACGGTACGCGTGGCAAACATTTGTACACCCCTGCAGGGTTAAATCTTTTCGAAAAGCCGTGTCCACGGTTATGGACGACTTGGGAAAGGACGATAAGATCATAGAATAACTTTAACAGAATGATTAAAAACTGGGTACTAAAGGTACCAATTCAAGATTGTAAGGTGAGCTTCTTCGAGGGTGATTCGGGGAGGTGCCTTTGATGAACAGGTACAGTGGTTGATGTTGAAAAAGGTGATCAAGAAAATAGTTACTTCTTACCCCTTTAAAAAATACTCTGAATAGTCGATGCCTTTGAGTTATGTTTTTCATAAATAAAATCAGCTTTATGCAAAACAGCCTTAAAACTTTGAAAGCCTCATCGAGCTAAAGCTCTATATATAATCTTGCGAGTTCATCGAACTCAACGTCGTTTGTTTTGTTTCAGAGAAGTACTTCACCGACCTCGAAGGTGGGTTCTTTGTGGACGTCGACGAGTAGTCTGGGGTTCCCAGGTGGTAGCTTGGGACATCCCGGAACAGCTGGCGCGGGATGTTTATCTGCAGGCCTCTTAGGCCATAATTTGGTTCTTGTTGTTTAGAACAACACACTTCGCTTCCGCATGTTGTAATGTTGGGTCTGTGACCTCTGGTTGTCATTTGCTATCTTTCTCTATTATAAGATTTGAATTATAATGTTTTGTGGCGTAGAGTCTGTGATGTGCCAGTTGTTCCACAAGTCTTGATCTCTCTATTATGCTTTGATAGTGTGTCTGGTGGTATCGGATAACCGAGGACACAGTATCACTTTATAGCAGTCGGGTCAGGGCGCCACAATGTCAGCCTTTGGTTGCGGAGCTCGGCTAGTCTTTCAATGATTGGGGCAAGATCTAGATCTTGGGAGCTTCTATCTTTGGAGTTGGCCAGACGCATGACATGGAAGGTTGGCGTCAGGAGGTGGGGATTCAAGCCTCCCACTGAAATGAAGTACCAATTGCCTCCACTCTCCCCAGTCCGGGTTAAGCTTCACAGCTGGGTATTGGTGCGCCGACGACTTCCTAAGGCGAAAGGTAACCCCGCCGGCTATCCACTTCGACCTTCCCAGGTGGGGAACAAAGAAGTGATGGAACAAGGCCACCGAGGGCATTAACCCAATGAATGCCTCGCACACATAGGCAAAGGAGGCCAAAATCAACACCGCATTTGGATGCAAATGAAGCATATGCAGTCCGAACGCCTCCAGGATGGCGAGAAAAAACGACGAAAAGGGGGGCAATAGTCCCATCACCGAAAAGTTGTGGAAGGTGACCACTTCACTTTCTCTCTGAAGACCTTCTCCGGGACGGATTCCCACTTCTTCACCGCCACGAAATTCCAAGCCTACTGCGCGGCGAGCAGGATCCACCTTCTTCTCATCAGTATACGCGCTTGGAGGAAACACAGCCTGCATCACCCTCTTCGGGGAAGTGCAGCGGCGGCACGAGAGGCTTCAATCGCCGCGTTCTCTGCTATGGATTGCTTCACCTTCCGCTCTGTTCCCCTCTCACGCCTGGGCACCATGAGCGACAGAGGGGTGGGCTTTCGGAAGTAAAGTCCGGGCGGCCAGAGGAGGAGGACGGTGCTCGGCGAAGAAGAAGAGTCGGATTCCGGTGGCGGCGATTTGGGGAGTTTGGAAGATTTGGGGAAGCAACGGCCACAGTACTGCGAGGCGTGACTCATAAGGCATCCCACGCGTCACATCGTGGCCCCATTACTCCGACTGACGCAGGGATCGAGGGAACGTTCCGCTTCAAGCGCTCCCTCCCGTTGGATTCAAGATAGACGTTGGCCGTCCGTGCGAACCGCAACGTTCGCCGCGACCAAGTCCAAGAGAAGCTCGGGGGCTCGTCTCTACTTCGCCCTGGCGAGCCTCGGGCAAAGCAGGCAAGGCGCCGGGCACCCACTTTGACCAATTTTTGGCCATAGCCCCGGCAGCAGCTGAAGCAAGAGCCGCCGGGACCATGCCAACATGGGGTTCCCCTGATGCTGCCAAAGTGGGTCCTCCACTGGGGCCCACCAAGAAGATGCACAAGGCAAGGAGTCAAGTACAGCAGATGGGTTAGCCCATCTGCCCCAAGGATACCCGACAAGTTTGACAGCAAGGCTCTGCGGCTAAGGACCAGGCGACCTTCCGGGGTCACCCCCTCGCCCGGAGAACAAGGCCGGATACCCGCGGGTCCGTGCGCCCGGTAGGAGGTCAGGCACGCCCTTGGGTCCTCCATCCGTACCGCCGAGAGGATAAGATCGCCAGCTCGCTGGAAGCTGGTGGAAGACTTGGGCGCCAAGATGAAGGCCGCACCCTGGTGACGTTGCCACGAGCGTAGTTGGTGGGGTAGACAGGCTTTGTCCGTCCCACATTTTCCAAGGGCGGATGACCACGCCGCCCTCCGGAGAATGCTTGGAGGAGAGGACGCCACGTCTCCTCCAAAGACCGCCGAGGGGTTTTCCCGCCAAAACCCTTCACGCCCCTCGCGTGCCCATGTCGGGTCCCCTTAGCATATAAAAGGAGCACCATGGCACCGGAGGGGGGAGGGTGGAAAGGGTAACACAAAACGGAGAGAGAGAAGCAAGCTAGAGCTCAGGCAAGAATAGACAAGGGTTCGGAGGGTAGAGAGAGAGAGGTGATCTCCCTAGGGCAGGATCTGCTCTTCGTCGACCTCCGGCCGAAACTCTGCCGGGTTCACCCCAGAACACCCTTGTACACCACACCATGATGAACCTCTCAATCCAGACATGCAGGAGTAGGGCTTTTAGCCTCCGGGTGGCCTGAACTTGGGTAACTCCATGTGTCTCTTTGTGTTGTTTGCCCTCGCCCACCGACGAAGAACTTGGCGACCTTTCTCCCGGGTAAGGCATCTTCCAGCCTCCTTCGCGCCCCGTGCCGAACCTAAAAAGGGGTACCATCTACTCCCGGTGTCCGTCACCCGAGACACGACACAACCTTTCCAAGTGGGTGTCAAAATTGATAACTCAACTAGATGTGCAGTTTATGAGAAAGGTGGCAGCAATGAAGGCTTCATCCCATAATTTTAGTGGCATTGAGGCATGGGCAAGAAGAGATAAGCCTATTTCTACAATGTGCCTATGTTTTTGTTCGGCCGAACCATTCTGTTGATGAGCATAAGGACAAGATACAAGGTGGGGATGCCAACTTGGGTAAAAAAGGAGTTAAGTTTCTCATATTCTCCGCCCTAATCCATCTGCATAGCAAGAATTTTCCTGTCAAACTGGCGTTCAACAAGATTCTGAAAATCACGAAATTTTTGAAACACCTCAGATTTGTGTTTGAGAAGATAGACCCATGTGAACTTGCTGAAATCATCAATGAAACTAACATAATATTTCTTTCGTCCAACAAACTCGAGGGCAGGACCCCACACATCCGAAAAACAAGCTCTAAAGGAGCACTAGATTCACTAAACGACTTTGGATAAGGTAACTGATGACTCTTGCCCTTTTGACAGGCATCACAAACAGAGTCATCATTGAAATCACTAGAACATGGGAGTTTATTTTGAGTAATAATTTTCTTGACTATGATTGAAGATGGATGACCTAAACGAGAGTGCCATCTTTCCGAAGAAGGTTTGAAGACACCAAGGATATGCTTGCTTGAGCTGGATGGAGTGGACCAAAGTGGGTAAATCCCTCTTCTACATCTACCTTGAAGAAGAGTTCTCCTGGTTGCTTGATCCTTAAAAAAGAAGCAATGGGGTGAATTTCCATAAAGGCATGATTATCAAAAGCTAAACGATGTGCGGATAAGAGACTTATGCTAGATTTTGGAACATGGAGAATATTCTTGAGATGAAGATCACGATCATAGGTACTAACCGTAGATTGACCAATGGGTTTGATGTCCATACCTGACCCGTTTGCGGCATAGACTTGTTCATTGCTAGCGTACTTGTCGCGGATGGTCAGCTTGTGCAGGTCGCTGGTGATGTGGTCGGTGGCACCAGTGTCAATGTGCCAGGGGTTGGAGTCAGCCCCATATGCCTCTTACGCGGTTGTTGCTGCAGCGGCGCTCTTCTCCTCGACGGCGGTGAAGTCCGGGTTGAAGCGTTCCCAGCACTTCCCGACGGTGTGGCCTAGTTTGCTACAGATCTGGCAACGCGTCTTGTTGTCGCCTCCATTGTTGCGAGGGTTGCCTCCATAGTTGTCGTGGTCGTTCCCGCCTCCGTGGTTGCCATGGTTGTAGGTGCCACCATAGTTGCCACATCCACCGTGGCCGCCGTAGCCGCCGTTGCCACGGCCTGGGAAGGGACCGCTGCGGCCTCCACCGCGTCCAGGTCCACCTCCGCGTTCGCCCCACGTCACGGCATTTACTGAAGACTATCCAGTGTTGCCCCCTTGGAGCAGATCGAGACGCATCTCGAAGCTCAGTAGCTGGGCGTATAGCTCCGAGGCAGACACATACTCTACACGCGTAGCCATGGAGGTGACGATCGAGTTGTACTCGCCGTCCAGACCCGCGAGAACATAAGAGACGATGTCCTCCTCATCCAGTAGTTTGCCAGCGGCGGCCATCTCGTCCGCCAGTCCTCGGATCTTGCCGAAGTATTCCGGCATGGTCATGTTGCCCTTCTGGGCATTGGCGAGGGCGATCCGTGTGTTCACGGTGCGTGCCCGTGTCCTCGACGTGAACATGTCCTTGATGGCTGTCCAGAGGGCCGCCGAGCTTGCGGCGGCGTGGACCTGACACTAGTAGGAAAACGGCTATAGGTGGAACCACTTTCTGTGGCGCACCAAAATAGCCATACGCCACAGAAATATTTCTGTGGGGCATAGAAAAAGATGCGCCACAGAAATTTTGGAATTCTGTGGCGCACGTAAACCACATGCGCCACAGAAATGTATATTTCTGTGGCGCATATGGATGTGCGCCACAGAAATATGGCGCACATCGATATGCGCCACAGAAATAGTAAAAAAAATTATTTTTTATTTTTTGACGGCGTTCCCAAAATATTTATTTTTTGAAGATTTTATCATTTTCTTTTATTTCTACAAAACTAAAAAATGTGATCAGGGGGGTTAGGCATGCACGAGAGGGAAAAAAAACCTCGATTTTTTTATTTTTTGTCATTTAAAAAATACATTTTTCTTAAATTTTTGAATTTTTTGGATTTGATGATTTTTTTTGTAGTTTTTGATTTTTTTTTTTGAAGTTTTCTGGATTTTTTAATTTTTTTTTGATTTTTTTGAAAATTTTGAATTTCCTTTTGAAACTTTTGAAGTTTTTTATTTTTTTCGTAATTTAAAAACACACATATATACACATATCACGCATAAACTACACACACATCTACACATATATACACATACAAGACTTAAAAGGGTTGATATGATACTTATATCAATAAGAATTTTAGTAGCATAAGGATAGCTGAACTGAATAGAACTTAGAAGTTAAGCGTGCTTGGGTTGGATCAATTTAAGGATGGGTGACCTAGCGGGAGGTCATCATTTGAGATAGGTTAAAAAATTCAAAAGAAAAATAAAAAATTTAAATATTTAGGTTTTTCAATTTTTTTTCATTTTTTCCTGAATTTTTAGTTAAGAGTGCTAGGGTTGGATCAATTTGAGTATGGGTGATCTAGCGGGAAGTCATCATTTGAGAGAGGTTAAAAAATTCAAAAAACTCAAAAATTTAGGTTTTTTTAAAATCGTTTTTTCCTGATTTTTTTAACCTCTTTTTAAATTTTTTGAGAATTCTGTGGCTTGTATCTTGTGGATGCGCCACAGAAATGTGAGAATTCTGTGGCGCATGTAGATATGCGCTACAGAAACACAATTTAGTGGCGAGCATTCTGTGACGCACCCACCATGCGCCACAGAATGCTGAAAGTGGTGCGCCACTAAAAGGTCTTTCCTAGTAGTGTGAAGCAGGACTTCCCTCGACAGAGCTGTCAAGAGGAAGCTCAAGAGTTGTTGATCTGCAACTAGCCAGGGCCCGTAGGCCGGGTTCAGCTCCTTCGTGGCCTTGCCATCCACCGTCACGTCTTGCTCCTTGCTAGGGGCGGCGCGCTTGGCGTCGAGGTACCCGTCCATCTGGGTGCCCGAATCGTCAGAAGGACTTGCGCCTTCCAGAGGATGTGGTTGCCCTTGCCTAATTTCTCGGTGATGTTGACGGCGGCAAAAGGAGAGGCGGGGATGGCTGAGGAGCTCTCCATGGATGCGGTGGCGAGGGTAAGCTCTGATACCATATAGAAACTCTAGGTAGATTGGGTTAATGCGATGCCTTTGTCTCGGCTCGCCCTTCGTGTTTATATAGGGTCGAATGACCTAATCAAATTACAATCAGTTGGTTAGAAACTTGGAAGCTACTCCATCTTTCGGTTTATATCTCACCGAAGAGGTTACATGGTTACAACAACTTAATACTCTATTTAAGAACTGGATACAAGCCTTATCGTTTAACAAAACTCCGTCGCCATTGTGGACCTTCATATCTGCAGCGGGGGCGGGGACACGAACCCTTTCTCTGTTTCCGATGAGGGTTTTGACCTATTTCCGATATGTCGTTCTGTACTAGTGCTCCCTCCTTTTCTAAATATTAGATGTTTTAGCTACTTCACATGTTGACTAGATGCGGGATAAAATGAATGAATATACACACTAAAGTGAGTCTAGATACATGTACATACATGTGAATTTGGAAAGAGGTTAAAACATCTTATATTTAGGAACGGATGGAGTTGTTTTTAACATGATTGGAGTTTCAAACTTTTTATAGGTTTTTCCCATATGGCCACGCACTAGATTATGTTTTGGGTGTACCTCCTCCCGCCAGACCAGCGGGAACATATGACTTTTAGGTGCACACAACTCCTGATGGTCACTTAAAATACCTTCAGTCGAGCTAGGTGGCAGCATGCTAGTAGAGTTCAAGATGTCTAGGTCTTTCGTGATAGTCGTACCTCGATGGTTAATTCATGTGATATGATACTTGTTTGTAAAATTATTGGTTGCTTAACTTTGAAATAAAACGGTTATGTGTATCGATTGATACGGAGCCCGGTAACTCTCCTTTTCAAAAAACAATTCCAAGTTTCGGAAGTATTTCAAATATGTTTCACTTTTCAGTTAACTGCTGCGTGAAAATTGTGAAACATGTCGAGAAAATTCCAAGTTTCGCAATTGTTCACACATGTTTCATTTTAACAAAACACAGGTTTCTACTTATATTCCGAAGCACGTGTGAAACCTTAAGGAAATACTTTTTTTTTTGAAACATCCAAACGACATTTGTAAGTTTCAAAAAAAATCTACTCAAAATTCCCTTGTGTACATATATGTGTACTCTACGTAAAATCATATCTACAAAAAGAAATAAGAAAAACTCATTTCTGCTCCTCACATTTGTCTTTTTTTTTGTCTAGACCACATCCAAAAATATATGTCGATAAGACTTAGTGCATACATACTACATGACATTTGAAACTTTTCGATCCAGTCTGTGTGTCACAAGCGACGCTTAGACTGCACTGGTGGGGGGGGGGGGGGGGGGGGGGTTGGAGTAGCTAGTTATATATCACATATGGTATGTGTGCGTGTGTATAGCAAACTGTAGAAACCTCCTCGTATAGATGTTGTATTAGGTTTCCTCTAGGGTTTCGGTCACGCCTGTACCCTATTTATATATATGTACACCACATGAGATAAATGAAATTATCATGCTCTCAATATATTCTTGCGATTCTACAAAGCGGAATGAGCTAGCAACGTTCATGTATTGCTTGAATGTCAGTTAGTTTGTGGGTTGTTGTACCCGTAAGTTGCTAGGGATCAAATCTCTTGTTTGACACTATGTGTCATGCAACTTATTTTTTAGTTGTCAATGATGAGGTGACGCTAGGGTGTATAAATGGGATAGAGTCACCGGTGAATTGGTGATTTCAACAATATTCAAACTGCAAAGCTCGTGTTATACTTGTGTTTTCTTTTAAGGTGCCGGAGTTACCCGGTCTCTACAACGAAGAGATGCATACGTGCTTAATTTATTTCATTTATTGAAAAGTGTTATATTTGGTGTTTCTATAAAAAGAACTGCCCGAGCCATTGGGTACATATATATCTGCTTCAATAGTTTTAGTTTTAGATATTAACCACAAAACGTTATGGCCTCAGATTTTTCTGTATGTTGGAAAAGCCAAGATAAAACATGAACCTAGCTAGCTCGTACTAGTACTTACTTTGGAATGATGAAAACGAAGCTTATCTTTAAATTCACCATGTGTCATATTTTTGAAAAAAATTCAAATCCTGCCCAGCAAAAAATGAATAAATGAGTTATTAGTTACTTGATATCTCAGGAAATGAACAAAGGAGACCGATATAGTGCGATAATGATTGAAATTACCTTTGGAGCACATCTATAATGATTTTGTACTTCTCTTCGGGATACGCCAATGAGTCACAGATTTCAACTCTTGCAGAGTCAACTTCAATGATTAGCAGAATGTAATGGAAGCTGCGCACGTTTATATACGTCAGTAACTCATCAGTTACACTTAACATCGAGAAAGCAAAAATTAATGTGTACATGACAGTAACACTCTTACTCGAAGTTGTAAGGAAACAATATCTTCTTTTTGTAATGTTGTCTCGGTATGAACCTTAGCAAGTTGTCCTCCGTTTCCTTAGCGAAGTCCCGTAGCAAGCTGTCATTAACTCGTTTTGGGTCAACGAACCCAATATCAAAGATTCTTTTTGTGTCACATTCATCACTCTTCATTCTGCATAATAGCGTAGTTAGCATAATTACTACATGCAATGACCGAGCTGAGCTAGAGACTTTATTTTAGAAATAAATGAATTGAATCTCTTACAGACAATAGGTACCGACGAGACTCAAGTCGAGGGCGTCAAGCTTGTATAACATATAGAGTTTTTGAAGATAAATTTGTACCTGGTCTTGACCTATGTAATGATCTTCTGTAACTTTCACAAGGATCATTTTTCGCTCTACCTTTGTGACTTGCAAGTACCAGTCATGCAGTTTTCGCATTCGTGTTGGTAGAAGCTTGATGTGATCAGGTGGCAGCAGAGGCTTCCCGTATTCCCATTTCCATAATTCTACATCCAAATTGGGGATATCTTCGCTTTCCAGTTGAGAAAGAGTAATACCAGGTTCTGCAGCAAATTCCGCCGCGTAGGATAAAGCAATGTCCGCCGCGGAGCCCTGATCAGTGGGTAACACCTTGAGCGGGGAGATCGACTGTTTTGCCTGTTCTCCGAGCTGGACAACGTCTCTTTTCCCGCTGGCACTACTACTTCTCGTCATGTGGGAGCTAGCTCTCCTCATATAGCGTAAATAGTCATCTGTCATATTTATCTCAATTTGCGACGGATGCTCAAGAAAGTCCTTAGCCCACTTTATTTGATTTGGCATAAATATTTGCTTTGGCTCGGTCTTTCCCGGTGCAAGCTGTCTTTTCACATCGGCAGCCACGATCGCGGCGTTTTCCTCTTCAGTCATGTCGTAAGCTCTCTTGGGAGGAGCCGACGGTACTTTTGGGAGGGGCTCCTGTCGGGGTCCGCGTCGGTAACCCATCGATGAAGCGGCGTGCTTCCCCTTTTGGCCCTGAGCCTTAGTGGGCGGAGTCGGCGCAGTCGGCTGAGGAGTCGGCTGATGCGGCGGCCGAGTCGGCTGACGCGGCGGCGGAGATCAAGATGGACTCGTGTTGTGGTGGTCGTCCCTCTCGTCATCAGGTGGACTTGGAGGTGGTGAATCGCGACTCGGAGGAGACGATGGTGGCCTTGGCGCCCAACCTAGAAACATGATGTATTTCTTGCGCCATATAATGATACCACCCTCGACGTCTCCTAGTGTCCTCTCATCATCAGCTCCAGGGATGTCAAGCTCCAGTGATTCATATCCTGGTAAAATTTGATCCACGCCGACACGAGCATAGCCATCTGGAATCTCATTACAATACCACAGTGCTGTAGATTCACAAGTTAAAGCATAGCCGTCTGCCGCCTTCAGGGATAAGTTCCTCACTCCCACATGTAGCTCACAACTTGTCTTCTCCCTGATATAATCCACGGGGTAGCGATCCGTCGGTGCCTCATCAGCACCGACCCCCGTGGAAGCCACGCTGCTTCTCCGCTGAGATGGGCCGCCTTGACTATCTTGCTGCAGCTGATGAGTTGCCCCTTGCTCGCGCATTTGATCTATTTGCTCTCGCTCGGCTTCTATAAGATTCACGGTCCTCGGGAAACCCACTCTTCCACGGCACACTAGGTCCATAGCCTCGTGTTCATCCTATTTTTTCAGGATTCCCGAGGGTCTTTGTCAGCTCGTCGTTCTCTCTGTCGGGAATAAACTTTCCCTCTTGAACCTCGGCGATTGCTTCAATAATTGCTTTCTGGGGTATAGGAATTTCTTTCTTTTCATCAATTATTAACTCCCCTGTTTCCATGTCATACTCCGCCCCATGCCCAAGTATCCAATTTCGTACCCTATGGGGCCAGTCCTCTGTAACTGGAGTGATCCCTTTTTCGCGCATGGCGGCCTCAGCTTGATCCCACTTAGACTCGACACTTCTGTAGCCACCTGCCCCCATCTTATGGTGATATTTCTTTTTCGCTGCACTATCCTTATTCTTTTTCGACCTTTGCTTAGCTAGTTCCGAATCCTTGTACTCCAGAAATGAGTCCCAGTGAGCCCGCTGCCTCTCTAGTTCCTCACCAAGCTACACGTCCGGAAGGTAGCACCTCCCAGTGCCAGCCCGGCAGAGCCCAGTCCCGGACATCGTCGCAGAGAACAATACACTAAAAACACAATTTTTATAAAACAAAAAAATTAACACTAACAACTAACCTAGAATTAGAAGCAACTAATCTATTATATATTAAAAGTAGATTATGGGCTAACCAGAAACTCCGGACCTACTCTGGCCTCGATGCAGCGACTGCCGCCGTGAGGCTTCAAAGCTCGGTGGGCCGGAGACTCCGGCCCCTGAGCACCCTCAGGCCGGAAACTCCGGCCAGGCCAGACAAACTGCAAACTGCAAAACCTGAAATGCAATAACTTTTGCAAGGAAGCTCCAAACGAGATGAAACCAACGAGGTTGGAAAGGTAGCGACAAGAGCTTTCCTACAACGAGATGCAATATTAAGGGTCATAAATATAGAAGAGATATCACACATGGGAGGTGTGGACCTTATCTCGAAGAGGACCGGTAATATTTCCAACACCGAGAACGCAACAAGTTTTCCATCCGGACTCCGTTTTCAATGATCTTGGGCTTGCTCCGAAGATAATCACAAGTACTACAAGATCATGCATATACACATCATAGTCCATCATGTGAGGAGGATAACACAAGAGGAGAGTTTGACCTCTCTACAAGAGACGAACCGGTAAAACCTCCAACATAAAAAACACCACAAGATATCCAAATGAAATCCATTTTTGATGAACTAGAGCTTGGTATGGAGATGAACACAAGCTCTAAATTCTCACATGGATAAAAGCCAAATAAGAACCAAGAAAGATGATATGCCAAATATGCAAAGGTTTGAGCTCTCCACAAAGATGCGATCAAGTTACTCACTTGAGAGCCCCTCTTGATAGTACACCGTCTATCCTATAACCCGGTCTCCTACTAACACCACGAGACCGGTAAAATAGAAACCCTATCAAGATCATACCTTTGCCTTGCACATTTCACTTGAGCTAGATGATGACGATCTTGACTCCCTCAAGTGGACCACCTTTCTTGATTGTGCTTGCTAGTACATGCTTGATGAAGACTTCTCCAAATACTCCCCCATACACCATGATGGGAGAGCCTTGCTAATCTCCGTCTTCATGAATCCACTTGTACTTCATCTTCTTCTCTTGATATAGATGATGGCTTGGAGATAAACATGAATGTTCACTCAATCTTTTTTTCAAGCCATGCTTGCAATAAGCTCAACTCTAGATGACCATTCTTCATATGAACCCATTGGATAGAACCTTGGTTATCATATAATCTTTTAGAGTTCAACACATGAACTCCAATCTTCTTCATGGACAAAATCTATAAAGATATCTCAATGCAAACATTAGTCCATAAGGATTGTCATTAATTACCAAAACCACGCATGGGGCAACACATGCACTTTCAGCAGCTCATAAGATCTAAACAATGGAGCACAAAGGAGAAGAGACAACCATTTAGCTACTGCCATGAACCCGTAGTCCCTTGGTGGACTACTCACGCATCACTCCGGAGGCAGACATGGTGGTGTAGATGCCTCCGGTGACGATCTCCCCCTCCGACAGGGTGCCGGGAAGAGCTTCGAAACCCTCCCGATCTAGGGTTGACGATGACGGCGGCTACAGAACTTTTCGTAGATTTCTGATCGGTTACCGAGGGTTTTCGGGAGGAAGACAATTTATAGGCGAAAGGGCTACTCGAGGAGGTCTCGGAGTCGCCCAGGTGGGGCTAGGCGCGGCCAAGGCTGGGCCGCGCCTGGGGGTCGTCTAGGGGCTGTGGGCCCCCCCTGCAGGCGCCCTCCTGGCTCCGTCTTTGTTTCTTCGTAAAAATAATTCATGTAAATTTGCAGCTTATTCCGAGAAAATTTCCTGACTAGCTTTTCTGAAACAAAAAGACAGCAAAAACAGGAACTGGCACTGGCCATCTTGTTAATAGGTTAGTTCCATAAAAATGTGCCAAAATGATATAAAAATATTATAAAAGCATGTGGCAATGATATATATAATATGCATGGAACAACCAAAAATTATAGATACGTTTGAGACATATCAGTACTTATACGGAAATTCAAATTGGCTTCCAAGCTCACATACTCCTGGTCAAATAAACAAAATTTTAAAAATAGTAAAGCATTTCAAAAAAAATCTGCAAACAATTGGAGACGAACATATATATAAATGTTCTACATACGTACCAAGTTTCGTGGTGAAATGAAACCTCGGCTGATCTGTGCAAAAAAGACAAATCAGTTGCCAAAGTGGGATTTCAAAAATATGTGTTTAGAGCACTGATTTTGTTATTTTTGCACAGAGCACCACACATGTCATTTCATCACGAAACTTGGTACGAATTTAGAAAAAAATGTATATGTTCGTCACCAATTTTTAGAACTTTTTGAAATGTCTTACTATTTTTTTTATTCTACCAGGAGCATATGAGCTCGTGAGCCAAAACGCCTTCCTCGTACTTATACCACCTGAAGTCTATGATGATGTTTCAAAGTGGAATTTCCAGAACAATTTTTTGTCAAGGGAAATAGTCATAAAAGTTTTGTTCGCTTAGAAGGTCCTCAAAGGTAGAGTAAGTATTTGACTCTTGGGTCATTTAGATTAGATAAAAACACATTCATACAAGGCTTTGTATTTAAAGTGATTATATGTGAAAAGTTAGCATCTATTATATATTAAAAGTAGATAATGGGCTAACCAGAAATTAGAGAATTAGTTAGAAAATCCCACAAAAATCAGAAACATCTGTCCGTTTATTAGCGTAATTAGCCAATCATAACCGTAGAACTAGCCCGTTCACATCAAGGTTCAGAAAAATTACCCACCAATGCCCTTAAGTAATTCTACTGATACCCCTTGGACGTCATACTAGAAAATATAGAACAATCTTGATAAATCAAAGGTCCTCTCACGTATGCTGCTGCCGCCGCCGTCGTCTCACCCAGGCAGACCCCCTTGCAAATCTCACGTACAGGGCCGGTCCTGAGATTTCGGAGGCCCGGGGCGAAATTGAAATCTGGGGCCCCACAATGCGAACATCATCATAATAATTAATTTACATATGTATATAAAATGTTATGTCACTAAAAGCGTATCAGAAAACATTAGCAATATCAACAATTTATCCCTAGCGTGATAAACATTTTTTTCTAACATATCAAGATACATTCTTGTTTGTGACTGTATATCATAAATAGTACTATTATGAATAAACACGACATTTATCATGCCGACTTTGACTAATCATATCATGGCAGCATCCATTGGGCACAATGCAATCTCCACTCGGTGTCTCATCCTCTCGCCTCTCGGTGTGGCCATGGAATGGTCGAACAGTGTCGCGAACGAGACAAAACGAAGAATTAAACTAGTACATGGTCGCCTTGCAATTTTTGTTATTTTTTGAAATGTTGTCCGATCTAAAAATTCTCAATACTTTTTGGTTCGGATTAGACTAAATGTTTGTTACTGGACAGTATGCCACCGTCACAATATTTATTGTTCTGCCTTTGCAAAAAATTAGAGCAATTGGCATGGGATGAAACTAGAAATTTTGTAAAAGAAAAATAGAACATGAAATGTCTCGACTGTACGCCGTTGCCGCGGCCGCCATACTCGCTCAGGTTCTCAGTCTGATTCTCCTCCCCGTACATGCGTGCATGCATACAGTCATCAAGTTTTGATTGCGCGTCATAGAGACGCCATGCATGCATGCAGCACTGAAAAATTGATCGATGGATTGAGGACTTGCATGCAGCAATGCAAGATATGGATCGATCAAGTATTGAGGACTCATACATGCGTATGGATCGATCGATTGAAGACTAGCCTGATGCACACGTACAGCTTTGAGCCAGGGCTGTCCACACGCCGCCGGCCGTCACGGCCGTATTCCGACGCTGCGGCATGTATTAGACCTCAGGTACGCTGCCGTTGCGGCCGCCGGAGACGGGCGTATTCTGATCTGGCGGCATGTACTCATACTCATGTACGCTGCCGTAGCGGTCGTATTTACCGCCCCAGGTCCACTTTCCACCGCGTGCAGCCGTGTGTACACCAGGTCACCAGCAGTTTGCATGTTTCATGCATGCATCGGTTTTTTAGGGCATGGCTCATGCATGTGCATGCACGCACGTAACAGTGAGATGGATCGATGGTGGATTTTTTTCATGCACACAGCTGGAAAGGCCAGAGTTAGGTAATGGCATGTGACTATGTTTTTTTACAAGCTCTATCAATTTCTTTTCTGTACAAGATAGGATACGGTATATAGCTATATCTGCTTCAACAACGTACAAGGAGAAGTCTACATCAATTTACATGCAAAGTATTAGTGGTGTGCGCGGATGTGAATTTATCATTTGGTAGCATTACAAATGTAGATTATGTTTAAAACATTTGCTCTGAATTGCTGTGTTGTGAGGTTTCTATTTTGTAGTAGCATATAAAATTGAATTGTGTTTTAAACAAATTGTTTGTTAAAAAACAATTCAAGCCAAATCTGCTCAAACAGGTGGAAAAAGGAGGAGCCAAACTACACTCGATATACACGAGAACCAAGTCGGATCACAGAATCGTCCCAGCTGATCTACACACTAGGTATGTTTCCATCCATTAATCACTTGGAAGCAGATAGCTGCGTAGAGATATATATACATGTATAAAGATTAGGTTTGAGCAGCTCCTGTAGAAGAACAAACAAAGGTGCCCACACTATTTTCCTGAACAAACCACATATGAATGGTGCGCTGATTAATTACTTTATACATGAGGATCTTGCAAAAAAAAAAGATAGAGATATTATATTTAAGTTGCTCCAGGAGAATAAAGAAAAGGTGTGATCACTTTTTGGCTGCACAAATTATGTAGGAGTGTCAGGCTAATTAGTTAGTACTTCATGCATACTTGATCTTTGGAAAATAAGAACATGTCGAAGTTAATTAATTATGTCTTTTTTACTTAACACACGGATGGTATGTGGTGCATACTTCAAATATAAAGCTAATCCTTATTTCTTTGATTATGTTTGCTTTCTTAGGTAGTGCGACTAGAAGACCGATCATTATCGTAGAACAACAAGTGTGTATGGATCATGGTTTTATGTAAATATACGGAAACATGTATCTACCCCATTAATTACAAAAGCTAAATATATTTGAAGTTTTCATAAAAAATATCTGGTCATTAATTTGGCGGAACTTCTTGATAAACAAAACCCAAATTGTTTGATCTCCATACACGTGTGTGGATCCATACATAATCGAGTATTATCTTTGCAAATCAGATAGCTCACATATCTCCACATATTATAGAATCTCTCCAAGTATTATCTTCGCGAAATATACGATGTACATATCTAAACCCACCGTACAATCTCTCCTATGCTCCGAAAATTAATATGGATATGTGAGAGCTCTCTTCTAGACTGCCGAGTTGTAATATTCTAATAAATTGTAACCAGTCTCCTCCATATTTTCATCACGCCCATGTTATACCTTCTCCAGCCAGACCTCACACTTAAGCAAATGGCCCCCTAATTGCATGCAATTGGAGGAGTGATTGGCCCCCTAATTACATGCAATTGGAGGAATGATTGGTTATGACTTCCTCGCGTTGCCTGAAGAGCACTAACTGCACCAATGGCTACAACGCGGATCATTTAATAATTGCCAAGAATCCTTGCATACCCTGGTATTGAGTTTTGTGGGACGTGGGAACATGGAAAATTAATTACTTGCGGCTCTAGACTGACTTACGCTAACAGAATAACTGAACTTACCGTTCTGGCGAGAAAGGACTGTTTTACACAACCGACACTCCGTGCCCACTTCTTCATGTCTACCATTACTTGCTTCTGTTATATTTTGCATTAGTATATATTGGGGAAAAAGATAACCAAGCCACCTATTTTATAAGTTCGTATGATAGACGAGTGAACACACATATGAATTTATGGGTAGGTAAACTATATATACATTCCTCTTTTATATAGTACGTGCGATGACATTTGTTTTCTTACTAGAAAACTAGCTGGGTGGCCCGCGCATTTGCGCGGCTAGATTTATTATTTTTTATGTTTTGATTTAGCATTAAGATATTGGAAAAAATATTGCAAAGATACACCATGCAAAAAATTATTTGGCTGTTTTTCTCGGCCACCAATTTCCACGCACATAAAAAAGGTAATTTTATTTAATTCATCATGTATTTTAAATGTTATATCATATAGAAATTGATTTTAGCTAGGATGTGGCTTCTAAGGTTACTGTAGTGGACCTCGTGAAAAATCTTTTGGTCATATGTACTACTCCCTCCGTCCCGGTTTATAAGTACTCTACGTACCCCTAGGTTGTGAATTTAACTAATATAATCTAAATTTTATAATACAAAAATTATACCATTAGAAAATATTAAGTCTAATTTTTCTAATAATATATTTTTTATAATATAATTATCCTATTATGTTGCTCAAATTTGTGACCTAGGAATACGTAGAGGACTTATAAACCGGACGGAGGGAGTACCTCGTTGGTAAGGATATTTCTACTTGTCTACACTACACAGTAGTTATTATGGGGTTCTTGCCATGCAAAACTATTCTAACCTCCATCCTTAAAAGAAGCCGTGCACGTTTTTGCAACAAAAAGATCGACTTTGACATTTTTTTTGGTCCAATACAAAATTGATGTAGTTAGATTCATAATCATAATAAGTTTCGAACGGTATAATTTTTGGGGCACATAACCTACACTTAATTATCAAATGTTTGGCCATTATTTTTGAAACACATGTGTGTGCCGTTTGTTCGGGAAGGGCGAAGTAAAGCTTTGTAATAATTCTTAATTTCGTTCGCTTCTAAATTGTCCACTGAGGATTAAAACTAACCCTTTTGTTTTATTACTCCGCATGTTTCATTATTTTATACTCCTGTTGTGTTTTTGTCAAAATACCTGCATTTTATGAATTTCTTTCTCAGCTAGTATGCATACAATTTAACCTTCTTATTGGGCCCCTTATTATATTTGAAGTTGTGTCTTACCGTCTAGACTCTAGCGTATTAGGTATACTTTCATATGTAAATCCGATTTTTAGTTTGAACGCTTCTGATAATAAATATTTAGACTGATAAAGTAAGAAAATATTATAACTCCCTTGAATTGTTATATTTAAACTGGTTCTCCCTTATCTTCCACACGACACGACTTGTGGACAGGCTGAAGTCTTTCATGTACTTCTTACAATTTCATAAAATCACCATGTGGATGCACAATGCATGCACCTCGTGTTAGTGTGTCACTCTTAAGGAGAGGAGAGAAATCATTTGAATTGGTCGACATGATAAGTTGGGACGGACAGTTGAAACAAACTGCAATATTATGGATCCTAAAGTTGAGTCTGGCGCAGACGATCAAAGAAAATTAGATCCCATGGTCAATTGGTCATCTGATGCAAAACATGCAGGTTACCAAATCCTTTCATGCAGCCATGTTCGCTGTCCGTCCTCACCTTGACTTGTTTTAGACTCGGCTCTTTATCTGTTTGTCAAGATCGCTGGCATGAGATCACCGTCGTTGAATTTGTCGTCCAAGATTGCAGGCCCTATCTCGAGCTCGTCGGAGGTTTTATGCTAGGCATTAAAGGGGGGCGTCCATGGCCTTTCAACGATGTCGAGAATCATGCTCCTTGTATCGTACCTCCAGTGATCCACTGATTCAATTATCCAATCTGCTATTTAAACATCAGGATGGTCACCATGGCTTCAGCATACTGTGTCTTCAGTTTGCCGATCGTTTGTTCGATCAAACATCTGGATGGCTAGCGTGTCTGGCCTCTTCAGTTTGCCGACCGTCCGGGCCTTCCATGACCAGCACACCATATTCGTCCCGGCGAGACTGCAGGCTGCCCTAGAGTTGGTCCAAAGTTTGACGATCCTTACCCCGTATGTTTTTTGATTGGATGCAAATAATCAATTTTACTCCAAAGCTTGATGTTTGTCCTATGCACGTGATTATGCCTGCAACAAATCGGCTGCATACTGTATGTATGCTGTATGGAGCTAGTTGGAGACCTTGCACGGGCCCTGGCAATGGACGCTGGCATCTCCAGATCGACTTGACGCCAGCTGCGCCACGTAAGTCTTGCTTTAGCTCTTCGTTTGCATGCAGAAGCGCATAAATTAAGGTATGCCAACGATCGTTCTTTGGCCGCTGACCACGGCCGGCCGCCATGACGTGCTCCGTCTCTCGCCTGCCCGAAGCTTTTTCCCTTGCTAGTCTTGTTTTCCAATTGTTTCGCCGTGCTACGCGACCAGATCACTATTGCCAAAACATTACGCCGCCTCAATTGTCATTGATCTGCTGGCGTCCGGCTGCCCTGGCGTGCCGTCGACTTTTCCAATTGTTTCGCCGTGCTGCGCGACCAGGTCATTATTGTCAAAACATTACGCCGCCTCAATCTTCTTTAATCTGCCGGCGTCTGGCTGCCCTGGCGTGCCGTCGACTTGCCGATGCAAGCGACTGCAGCAATATTGCACCTGCTCGTGCCATCGATTTGCCGATGGAAGAAAAAATTGTTGGCGAGCCTTCGATCCGTTGTGGAGCGCCTCCCTGTCATGGCTTCGATTCGCCGAGATCTTGTTTTTATTCCGATTCGCTAGGTGTCCAAGCGTGCGAGCGTGTATTTCTTTTGAGGTCTGTGCTAACGTATATGTGCTTATATCAATGGACCAATTACAGAGTTCGCATTGAGGTGTGGATCGATGTTCCTTTTGAATTCACATTGCTTTGACGCCGGACTCTATCCGTGTACTTTCTAAAAAATCTTTATTTTATTGGAATCCTTTTGTTTCACGATTGCATGTGCGGTTTGGCTAGTCACCTATATCCGTTCTTACCTTTCTATACGTGGTAAATCTCCACCGTTTATACATCTAAGCTTTAGGGTGATAAATCTCCACCGTTATTTGTTTGTTGTTTTAATAATATTCCGATTCGCTAGGTGTCCAAGCGTGCGAGCGTGTATTTCTTTTGAGGTCTGTGCTAACGTATATGTGCTTATATCAATGGACCAATTACAGAGTTCGCATTGAGGTGTGGATCGATGTTCCTTTTGAATTCACATTGCTTTGACGCCGGACTCTATCCGTGTACTTTCTAAAAATTCTTTATTTTATTGGAATCCTTTTGTTTCACGATTGCATGTGCGGTTTGGCTAGTCACCTATATCCGTTCTTACCTTTCTATACGTGGTAAATCTCCACCGTTTATACATCTAAGCTTTAGGGTGATAAATCTCCACCGTTATTTGTTTGTTGTTTTAATAATATAATAGATAGATATACACTACCGTACAAGTTTGTCTCAAAAGAGCATCCATAACCCACATTTGGTATTGAATGAAAGGTGAGTTCAAGCAAAAGATATGCATAAAAGGGGGGAGAGACATTTCATAGTGGTCGATAATTAGCCAGGTGTTTGTACAAGTGAGAACAATGATACTACTACAGATATGTCAATACTAACAGAAAATGGTTGCATAAGAAGTCACAGATAAGGTTTCGCTATCTAGAATATTGGCGCGCAATGTTTTCTATTCAAAGGAATACTATTTTTGTTATAGAAGTAATATTACAAATTTACCAGTACTATAACCGCAGTCTCTAATATGGACATAAATGAACATATTGCCGAACACGGATATAAATATGTGTAATGTTTTGTCCCATTTAAGGACCAAACAGAATGCAAAAAAATATCAATATGAGTACTCAGTAAGTTGTGCATAAAGTTTGAAACCATATGTGACTTAAGTACCATAAAGTTGAAACCATATGTCATTTAAGTATCATTCAATTATACAAGATCTGTGAAAGTAGTAGCATGACGCATATAAATTGCTACAGAGAAATTTAAACATTTTTCACAATTAGTGAATATTTAAACCTTAGATATTTGATATTTTTCCAAATCAAAGTACTTAATTAATACAACCAAAATGTTAACTTTATATTAGCATCATCTGTATTTTTTAATCTCGAGACAAGGTGGTCCATATGGAACCATTTTGATGATACCGCAAATTTAGCCACACATGGGTGTGTATGGAAAAGATTATGATGTTATGAAAACTGTGACTTTCTGTATTACACATTTGACAATAAATTAGTAATACAATGTTACCACATGTAGTTGCTTAGCTCTAGAGTAACTTGTACCATTCACAATTAGTTTCTAAAAGAAAAATGATACCATACCTTGATAATAAAAATCATAGCTTAAGACGAGTCAAACAACAACATCAAATATAAATTATTTCAAACCGCTCGATGTGATATGAAGATGGAAGTCCATAAATTCAACATTAGGTAACTAAAGTAGTAGTTTAGCTTCAAAGTATTTCTTGGATGTTTGACGATTAAACGATTCCCAATTATAACTCGAGAAAATAAATTATATAATCCTATTGACGTAATTTCAACTAAATAACTACACAAGTTAAGACTAGGTGTAACATGGACTTTTGTTAGAGATAAGCTACAAGTTAGTTTGCAAATACAAGATATCTGCAATATGACATGTGCTAGAAATAAGTTGGAAGTTAGGGTGGAAACAAGATGTGCACAGGTATTACTCATCCCATGTACTAAATATATATATTTATAGTTTCTATGGGGAAGTACGACATGAAAACTGCTCAACACATATGGTTCTGTAAAAGTTAAAGAGTTACTAGCACACATATATTCACCACAAATTAATTGTCGGTTATTACTTTAATTAGAAACCAAATATATCAAACATTAATTATCAAACAACAGTAGACAATTAGTAAAATTAATTGTTTCACTCATGCACTGTTCATTCAAAGAAATTCGCACATTTTATCGTCAACAAAAGTTTAACTCGATTATTTCATTCTTAAAACAATGTCTTGGTTAATGCGAAGTATAAAACAACATTTATCTGTATTGAAAGTTTTATAACATTCGACACAAGTCGTGCTTAAATTCAAGTGTCCAAGATGCCCTACATTGTGTTGGATGGGATTTGTTTATTTCATCAAGGAGAAAAACTCTGTTATTTGTAAATTTACTAATAATTATAACTATGAAAAGCTAGAACTCTCTTATTTTCACCACGAAAGTTTTAGAGAAGATCCCTGCTATTAAAGGATTGATAAAATATACAAGAGTTTCTACTAAATTAGTAAAAATAAATAACAGGCGATTAAGAAGTTGCCCGCGCATGTGCGCGGGCCACCTTGCTAGTTAACACTAACAACTAGAAGCACTAAGACAAAAAATTAACAACTAACCTAAAATTAACAACTAACCTAACAACTAAAGTTTTGCTAACACTAAATATTTACTAACACCTAATTTTTTTGCTAACACTAGCTAGGATTTCATACACTAAAAAAACTACCAAAACTACACACAAAAAACTACAAAAATATATCTAATTAAACTCTACACAAAAAAACTACACGAAAAACAAAATTCATCTCCTACCTCGCCGGCGGCGGCTCCTCCGCGTCGTGGTCGAGGAGGAGATGGAGGCGCGGCGTCGGAGGCCGACGAGGGAGCGCGGCGTCAGAGGCCAGCGAGGGAGCACGCGGCGGAGAGGAGGCGTCGGAGCGTCGACAGAGCGCGTCGAGGAGGGCGAGGGAGCGCGCGGCGGCGTCGGAGGACGCGGCGTCAGAGCACGGTGGCATCGGAGGGCGAGGAGGCGACGGCGTCGGAGGGCGCGAGGAGGCGACGGCATGGACTGCGATTTCGGCGGCGGCGGCGCTATCCTCTATTCCCGGTTCGTGGCTCAAACCTGGGTGGAGGGCCTAGGTATTTATACCCAGGGACCTTTAGTCCTGGTTGGAGCCCTTTAGTACCGGTTCGTGGCTACAACCGGGACTAAAGGTGTTTTTGGGTGCCACCATCCGGCGCGCGCAAATGCCCCTTTAGTCCCGGTTGGTGGCTCCAACTGGGACTAAAGGTGTTTTTTTTTGCGCGCGACGGCCCAAATTTTCTGTGACAAGTGTTTGAAAGTGAATTTGAATAACTTCTGCATACTTTTAAATCTGGCAAAAATTTCAACATGAAAAGTGTTTGAATTTGAATAACTAATCCAAAACCATTTTCTGTTTTACAAAATAATTATTCTAACTATTCAAACTATTAACCATTTTTCCATTTTCAATTAAAAATGCATTAGCTAATATTTTTTGCATATTTTTGAATCTGACAATACTTTCAACATGGAAAGTGTTTGAATTTGAATAACTAATCCAACCAAGCAAAAAAATTGACTATTCTTCCCCCTTTTGATGCCGGTACCGGGTGTAGACGTATAAGTTTGGATTTTCTCCAGTGGGTCTAGGGTTTCGCCGGAGAGGGGCTCCGGAGCGTCGGAATCCCACCCAAACCTACTTGGTGTCATACCAGTGCATGTAGTATTCCCAATCAGGAAGAAGCACACGGATCGTGTGTTTCCTTCGAGCGCTTGTGAGCCGTTGGATCAGCGGTGTGTTTCTTTCGAGCGCTTGTGAGCCGTTGGATCAGCACTATCACGACCACTTCGTGAGCCACACGACCCTATATATAGCCCACCTCTCGGACATGTTCGGCACTCAGTGTGTACTCATTGTAGTTTATTTGGTATACAAAGCATTCGGATTACCTGCATACATCCAGCGGTGCATTTGATATGCGGGCACTCAGGAGCCACCGTCGGGCTGTATGCAGGGGAAACCGTGTGTTTTGTTCTATCTACAAATCCTTCAGTTCATTGACCGAATACAAATCATTCGGATTCCCTGCATACATCCCGACTGTGCATTTGATAAGCGGGCACTCACGAGCCACCGTCGGGCTGTATGCAGCGGAAACCATGTGTTTTGTTCCAACTTTTTCGAGCGTTTGTGAGCCGTTGGAGTATTTAGCTAGAACCAAAAATCAGTGATTAGAGTTTTCTTCATAGTTTTCAGAACACAGTTAAATAAAAGGTTACATACATTATTACACATGACCACCAACATCCGTCTCTAGTGTCGTGGTATAAACTTCTTCTTTAACACGATGCTTGGGTCAGTTTTCACTGTGAAGGGCGGAATTTCATGAAACTTATTGTAATCTTCTGACATGTCTGTCTTGTCCTCCACTCCCACGATGTTTCTTTTCCCTGAAAGAACTATGTGGCGCTTTGGCTCATCGTATGATGTATTCGCTTGCTTATCTTTTCTTTTTTTCGGTTTGGTAGACATGTCCTTCACATAGAAAACCTGAGCCACTTGACTGGCTAGGACGAATGGTTCGGTGTCGTACCCAAGATTCTTGAGATCCACTGTAGTCATTCCGTACTGCGGGTCTACCTGTACCCCGCCTGTCAGGTTGAACCATTTGCACCAGAACAAAGGGACCTTAAAAAAGGTCCATAGTCAAGTTCCCATATCTGCTCTATGTAACCATAATATGTGTCCTTTTGCCCATTGTTGTTTGTTGCATCAAAGCGGACACCACTGTTTTGGTTGGTGCTCTTTTTATCTTGGTCGGCCGTGTAAAATGTATTCCCATTTATCTCGTACCTTGAAAAGTCAATATAGTCGAAGATGGTGACTTGGCCAACAAGTATAGCTGTTCTCCAATAGTGGTGTCATTAATGAGACGTGTTTGCAACCAACCGCCGAAAGTCTTCACGTGTTCTCCATCAATCCAATCTTCAGGTTGCTCCGGGTATTTCGAGCGTAAAATATTCTTGTGTTCCTCGATATATGGAGCCACCAAGCTGGAATTATGTAGAACTGTGTAGTGTGCTTGAGTGAAAGAATGCCCGTCCATACATATTGTTGCTTTCTTTCCTAGCGTGCCTTTTCCACGCAGTCTCCCCTCATGGCGCGATTGAGGAACACCGATCGGCTTAAGGTCAGGAATAAAGTCAACACAAAACTCAATGACCTCCTCTGTTCCATAGCCCTTGGAGATGCTTCCTTCTGGCCTAGCACGGTTATGAACGTATTTCTTTAAGACTCCCATGAACCTCTCAAAGGGGAACATGTTGTGTAGAAATACAGGACCGAGAACGGAAATCTCTTCGACTAGGTGAACTATGAGGTGCGTCATAATATTGAAGAAGGATGGTGGGAACACCAACTCGAAGCTGACAAGACATTGGACCACATCCTTCTGTAAACTTGGTAGAGTTTCTGGATTGATCACCTTCTGAGAAATTGCATTGAGGAATGCACATAGCTTCACAATGGGTACTCGAACATTTTCCGGTAGAAGCCCCCTCAATGCAACCGGAAGTAATTGTGTCATAATCACGTGGCAGTCATGAGACTTTAGGTTTTGGAACTTTTTCTCTGTCATGTTTATTATTCCCTTTATATTCGACGAGAAGCCAGACGGGACCTTGATACTGCTCAGGACTTCAAAAAAGATCTCCTTCTCTTCTTTGGTAAGAGCGTAGCTGGCAGGACCTTGATACTTCTCTGGATTCAGGTTGTCTCGTTCGTGCATACGTTGCTGGTCCTGCCGTGATTCCGGTGTATCTTTCGTCTTCCCATACACGCCCAAGAAGTTTAGCAGGTTCACGCAAAGATTTTTCGTCACGTGCATCACGTCGATTGCAGAGCGAACCTCTAGGATTTTCCAATAGGGTAGCTCCCAAAATATAGATTTCTTCTTCCACATGGGTACGTGTCCGAGCGTCATTCGGAACAGATTGTCCGCCAAGACCCTTTCCAAAGATTACTTTTAAATCCTTGACCATACCATATATAACATCCCAGTAGGGCAGGTAGGCTTCGTCCGGTGATCTGCCTCACCTTTGAAATGCTTGCCTTTCTTTCTTAGGATGCTTTTTGGAAGAAATCGACGATGCCCCGGGTACACATTCTTGTTACCTAAATATATACTTTCAGTCTCACCTAAACAGTGTGTGCATGCATTGTATCCCTTGTTTGACTGTCCTGAAATGTTACTAAGAGCAGGCCAATCATTGATGGTTACAAACAACAACGCTCGTAGGTCAAATTCCTTTTTTCGTGCTCATCCCACACACGTACACCTTCTTCACGCCACAACTGTAAAAGTTCTTCAACCAATGGCCTCAGGTACACATCAATGTCGTTGCCGGGTTGCTTCGGGCCTTGGATGAGCACTGGCATCATAATGAACTTCCGCTTCATGCACAACCAAGGAGGAAGGTTATAGATACATAGAGTCACAGGCCAGGTGCTATGACTGGAGCTCTGCTCCCCGAAAGGATTAAAGCCATCTGTACTTAGACCAAATCTTAAGTTCCTTGCGTCATCTGAAAATGTCGGGAACTCTCTGTCGATTTTTCTCCACTGCGACCCATCAGCGGGGTGTCTCAGCATCACTTCTTTCTTACGGTCTTCTTTGTGCCATCGCAACAACTTGGCATGCTCTTTGTTTTGGAACAAACGTTTCAACCGTGGTATTATAGGAGCATACCACATCACCTTGGCAGGAACCCTCTTCCTGGGGCGCGGCTCGCCCTCAACATCACCAGGGTCATCTCGCCTGATCTTATACCGCAATGCACCGCATACCGGGCATGCATTCAAATTCTCGTTGCTCACCGCGGTAGAGGATGCAGTCATTGATGCATGCATGTATCTTCTGCACCTCTAATCCTAGAGGGCAGACCACCTTCTTTGCTTCGTACGTACTAAGGGCAATTCGTTATCCTTTGGAAGCATCTTCTTCAATATTTTAGCAACTTTTCAAATCCCTTGTCAGAAGTACCATTCTCTGCCTTCCATTGTAGCAATTCCAGTGTGGTACCCAACTTTTTCTGGCCATCTTCGCAATTTGGGTACAACAATTTTGTGTGATCAGCTAACATGCGCTCCAACTTAACCTCTCGTTTTCACTTCCGCAGTTTATCTGTGCATCACGAATGGCCCGGAAGATCATCATCGGGCTCATCAACAATGGGCTCTTCTTCAGCTTTGTCTTCCCCCATTGTAGTACCACCATGTTCACTGAACATAGGATAGTTGTGATTATCATCTTCTTCTTCATTGTCTTCCATTATAACCCCTCTTTCTTCGTGCTTGGTCCAACAATTATAGACGGACATGAAACCGGACTAAATCAGGTGGATGTGAAGGGTTTTTGAGCAAGAGTAATCCTTCTCATTCCGACAGACACGGCATGGACAACACATAAAACCATTCCGCGTGTTTGCCTCAGCCACATTGAGAAAAGAACGCACGCCTTGAATGTACTCGTTAGAGCATCGGTCAGCGTACATCCATGGATGGCTTATCTGCATTATATAAGTATATCAAACACAATCATGATGCTAAAATTAGTCCAGGCCTAAAATTATATGCACACAACGATACTTCGGCTCTCCATGCGACGACATTCTATCAACTCATAACTAAACTACGAACTACACGTGCATTTTATCAAATCATAACTAAAAAATCATCGGCCATTGCAACAATCAAGAGCATGCCTCATACTTACAATAGCATGTAATGAGCTTAATTATCAATGAAAGATGAAAGGGTTTAGTTGCTAACCTTTTGGAACACTTCAATAGAAGGGGCGCCACCAAATCTTCACAAATCGTGGAGAAAATAGGGATAAACTTGAGCTCGGTGGTGTAGAACAGAGGAGAAGGAAGCTGGCTAGCTCGTGCATTACATCGAACACGTCTTGTGCATAGGAAGGAACAACAAACTAGCACACACCTCTCACCTTATAGGATGAAAAAAACAGAGGAGAGGGGGTGAGCAGGGGCGATGCTATATAGGAAAACAGAGGACCTCTAGTCCCGGGTGGTACCGGGACTAGAGGTTCTCGCACGTGGCCGAGACCCCTCTAGTCCCGGGTGGTATCACGAACCGGGACTAGAGGTCCCGTTCGAACTGGGACTAGTCTCGTGTGGCCTCGTAGCCGTTGAACCGGGACTAGTCTCCCTCATCTAGTCCCAGTTCAAAATCCATCTGGGACTAGAGCCCAATGGGGCTCTGGACCAAAGACCTTGTTTTTACTAGTGACCGTTATCGAGATTTTTTTACAAATATGGCCCCTGCCCAACTTAATTGTCAAAAATGGCCCCCTTTGAAAAAATTTGTCAAAAATAGCCCTGGCGGGATGTGAAAAAGTGGCACGTGTACTTCGTGCCAACTCAGATGGCGGGAAGTAACCTTCTGCCATTTCAGTTGGCGGGAAGTCCTCGGCAGCGACACATGGCGCCAACTGAGTCGGTAGAATCTCAGCGTTAGGGTACTTTCCGCCAATTGGTATGGCGGAAGGACACTTCCCGCCAGCTGAGTTGGCACAAAGTACACGTGTCGCTTTTCCACATCCCGCCAGGGCTATTTTTGACCAAAAAAATCGGAGGCGGCCATTTTTGGCAATTACGTTGGGCAGGGGGCCATATTTGTAAAAAAATCCGTTATCGATCGATAGCTTGCACATGCTCAAATTATACTAGATTTAGGGTGCGCCTTGGCGCACGACCCACCGAGCCCTGTCTTGACGACATGCCATACACGATGCTTATAATCAATGGTTATAAATAACTATATCCAAATGTAAAGCCAAGAACAAAATAAGACAAAAAGTAAGCAGAAATCAGATCCGTGCGGGTAAACAGTACCGCAACGCCACATTGTTGCTCAAACACAGCATTTATTCCCAACATTAAATCATGGTCTGCTCATGTGCCGCCGAGTCCAACTCCTCACACAGAGAGCATAGACACGCATACCTTGGCAAAGAAAGATCGAGAACACCCACACACCACATTAAGACAGCAAAGGACGCTCGAAGCGTCGGATGCATCACCTACCCACGTCTCCGTCTAATAACTACAGCTCCCCGGTCACTCACACAGTCACACACCCACCACCGGCGATAGAGCGGACAAGAGGAACAGATGATGCCATTGCTGATAAGTTACAGGAGAAGAATGTCGTCGTTGTAGTTGCGGCTACTAATGGCCGTGCGAGTGCTACTCCAGCCGTCGTGACCGCGGTGGTTAATCCCCTCCAGGGGCAGGTGGAGGAAAATAGTTTGGTCCCTGCCATCATCGACCACCTGCAGCAGCCGGGCGACAAGGGCCCCCACGATAACGCCGCAACTCTCATAGAGACGACGGCGTTCGAAGAGGCTTTTGATGGCGAGAAGGAGGAGGAACGTACTAAACCAACCAATAAGCAGCTACGTGCTTACCTGATACGATTTCCTGCAGATATGACCAAACATAAACAATGTACCACATACATACCATTTAGTTCTGTGGTTCTATAATTTTGAGATGTTGTTCTGTATATGCTCTCTGCCTTACAATCTGTTACCCTTTTTTTCATCATGTTCGTGTCTCTATCGACCATGAGGCTAATCTAAGAATACCTCTCAACAACGAACACCTATCCATCACATCGTTATTTAAGTTAAGAAGGGTATATAGACATTTTCCTAATTTAGGTTAATCACATGCACTATGGGCGATGGTTTTTTGCGTTATTTTGATACACAGGAAGATTCTGATGATGATGTTGGAACCAAGATGGAATCGGTGCAAGCAAATAACCGGTACGACACTGTCGCGAATATTCCCATTGAGGAATGCCTGAAGAATGCACTCCACGATTTTTTGTGCAGGTGATGGAAGAACAAAAAAATATGGATCCGGCAACGAAAAAGAATGGACCAACAACAGAAGAAGATATTTAGAAAAATAAAGATGTAATTAAAAAATTAGGTTCTAGGATTGGTGTTTACTTTAGTGTTTCTTTGATGGTCGAGGAGTAAATGAGTGGGAACGTATGTACCGCGTGTTAAGACATGTGCCTGTTGTTTCGTAGGTGTGTGGGAAGACTTCTTCCTTACAATCGGCCATGCCGGCTTAGTCGGTCCGGCTTAATTAATTGACATCCCTTTCTTCCGTGCTTGTCCATGGGTTTGTCATAGTATCTTTTATGTTGAAAACTTATAGATTTAGGGGTTCGCCTTGGCGCATGACCCCCTAGCCATGTATTGATGACACGCCATACACAATGCTCATAATCAACAGGTGCAAACAATTAATATCCATATATAAGCTCGACAACCAAGTTAGACAAATATTAGACAAAAATAATAATTTCTTCCAGCGCGTATGCAAGGTCGAGGACGATATTACAAAAACAACAACACACAAACAATTGAGATGTATCATTTAGATCTCATTCCACAAGCAAGACAACCCAATGGTTTGAGTACCCACCAAACAAATATAGAGGTTCCTAAATCCATGAACACACTCAAGCTGAAGTGCCTCTAGGACAATAAATTCAGGAGGTAGACACTCAATATCCACACCGCGTATATTGTAGTCGTATCCCTTCCAGCCTTCCTATCCGTTCCACCGTCCCCATCTTCTTCTTGCTGGTTATGGAGAGCCGCCAGTTCCCCGGGGAGACGGCGATGTGTATGTGTTTGCAATATAATATCTTGGCGGTTTCTTCGAGTCGGCGACGTCAACGATTGCATGGGTGCAAACACAAACGTCTCGTAACGACGACTTGTACAAATCAAATGAATCCTTTGACTTCATCTTTAAACTACCATCCAAATAATCGACCAGCAAGAACCACTCGTCGATCCATCCGGCTCCGGGAGCCATCCAGAAGGACATCACTAAGACCGAGGGGTCACAAAGCTGAATACAGGGAGCCAGCGTACACCTAGGCGTCACGTCACTCCCAACGAAGATACTCAGGGAACGCATTCAATAACTTCAACCTGCCAACCTACCACACTTATTAATTCTTTGTTCAACCCCTACCAACCTAGCATTCTCATTACTTGGCTCAACTACTCACTCTACCTCCCCACATCCCATCAAACGAATAGCACACCACAGAACGCCTACCGTTTGGTGTAGCTACACGTCGTTTCTGTACCGTTCCCACACGGTGTCCTGCTATTAAGCCGGAACATGTACCTACGCGGTGCCCTCCTATTAATGTGACCAGCAGCTATATTGTGCTGAACGCAAACACACAATGTCCAGCCACAATTAATGGTAGCATTGGGCCCATGAAGATCCATCCAACCAAAACCCACTGGTCCAGTTGTATATATTTCAACCGGCAGCAGCCCTACCTTCACACCTCCATCCACAATAGTCTCCCAGTTTTAGAACCACTCGCTCCTAAACTGGTCGAAGAGAAGGGAAAGCTAGATCTCTCGTTCTAGATCCAGGACAATTCCGGTCTCACATCAACATCGAAGATCAAAACCACCTCCGAGTTCTACAGAGCAACGACACATCCTCGCGTCGACAACGTTGCTCCTTATCATCCACGGTCCCCCTCCTCCTCGACCATTTGCTAAATGAAAGGTATCTAACGAAATAACCGTCTTTGTAGAAATAGGGACCCGAGATTCGACAAAACCGTGTTATCACCCGTGTGTATATCTCTCTCTAGGTGAAAGTCTTAAGATTTTCATCATTTTGCTTCACCGCAACACAGCCATACATTAGATCAATTATGTTTGATTCCTTCTGAACATATCCATCCATTAGATCTAGAACCACATAAAAGTCAAACCACATGACTCCTATCTATAGTGCTATTGATTTGTTCTCTTACTCCTGCGTTTGTTGATATATTACTACCTTACCATCTATAATAACATGCACAGGAATCTTATTTTGCTGACACCGTACAAGAGGACATCTTTATCTGGTAGCATGCAGTAGTGTGCCCAACCGTGTAGTGTACAACAATTCTGCGATAAATTTGTAAGATTCTATCCATGTTATTTATCCATCATGTCACATGCTATTTATGCCATACGTACACCAAACTAACATCATCTCTATTTCTGTTTCAGCGACCACTTCCAAGATAAGCCAACCTTCCAAAAGAGAAGGACATGTACAAACATTTTATGTTGTACACGCTAGGGTAGCACCAAAATCAAATTGCTTCAGTTGAACGAAGTATCCCCAACCAGTTGCTCTTGCGATGTTTTGGTGCACTGCACAAAATACTTTTTTAGCTAAGAGTGTCTTGTAAGTGTGACCAAAATATCACAACAGTGGCGAGAACGAAGAACTACAACCATGACTATCGGAAACTCTGACCTTCAAATCCGTCCAATCAGGCCGGCTCCCTCGAGTCGGCTTTGACAACAATTCGATGTATTCATGCACCTACGCTGAGTTGCGCTTGTAATCGAGCTACTGTTCATGATTTAATGTTTGAGTAGTCTCATCTATATTGTATAGACATAATTAAGTCGAACCAATTAAGCCGACACAACTGGTTGTAGAGATGCCTATTTCATCGTGTATCCACCCCGTTATTTCCTGCAATAAGACCAGCCGACTCTAGGCCGTCGAATCCAGGGAGTCGGCAGGCCTGACCTACAATGCCTCACTGTTGGTCGATCCCGCCGACTCCAATATCTTTAAAACATGAACGTGTTGCCAGAGCTGCGATCTCAGATGCCCTAAAATAAACATACAACGGCGTCACAATTTAACGGAACTATCCATGATCTTGCGTCAGAAATCATCAAGAAACACGACTTAGAAAGTAAACACAGGAACTGGACAATAATCTATAACCAGGAATAAATTTTGTTTTTGAACACCGATGCGTCATTGCGAAAGAGAAGGCGGCTGAAAAATGAAGGAACAGTGGAGGACAACAAATGCGTCTAGGGAAGGGGTAGCAATTAACATAGACAAGAATGCTGGGGAGGCCGACTCGATGGAGCCGGCGAGATCGGTAGGACATGATCAAAGCTCACGAGATCCACGAGATTGAGATGGATAAGGTCAGTCCTGCCGACTCCTTGGATTCGACGGTCTGGAGTCGGCGGGATCCACAAGCAGTGAGACGGACAAGGACAGTACCGCCGACTCCTGGAGACGGCTAGATCGTAGAGAAGTGAGACGGAGAAGGTCAGGCCTTCTGACTCCCGGGACTCGACCAGTATACGGCAAACGAACCAAATTTGATTGGATGGGTCACGCGACTCATGCGTACTGCTGGTACTGGCCGGGTCCAGACACCGGCATCTCACTGGCTGGCTCAAGGATTTTTCTATGACTTTTTTAGTTTCTACAGTACGTTGGGCCATGACTGGGTTCTAGCCATTGTTTACTGCGTACACTGTGGTCGTGTTGATATACACCTCCCCAAGTTAGGACATGTGTCTCTTTCTTTCATAAGTGTATGGAAAGACTTCTTCCCTACAACCGGCCCTGCCGACTTAATAGGTCCGACTTAATTAATTAACATCCCTGACGAGACAGGACACGTGCTATTAAGGGGGCTTAAAAGCAGGGCCCCGCGTAGGCACAGTGACCGTCTTAATATCAGGTTGCCGGCTTAATAATAGGCCACCGCGTCGGAACATATTGAACAGCCATACCATGTGAACTGGCGGGTACCTCCGAGGTAAAAAAATCCCCAAACAGATCCTCAACTACGTGAATCCCCCTCACTTGATAGTCTCGAGGAGTTGAGATTGGTGGGTGGGTAGACGATTCGAGAGTTGCCATTATCTGTGATGCGTTTCCTGTGCACCCCGCCGACTCCCGACCCCGCCATCTCCAGGTTCCCGTCTTAGCACACAACCCGACCCCGCCAACTCCAGGTTCCCGTCTTAGCGCACAACCCGACCCCGCCGACTCCAGGTTCCCGTCTTAATGCACCACCCGACCCCGCCGACTCCAGGTTCCCGTCTTAATGATCCACCCGACCCCGCTGACTCCAGATTCCCGTCTTAATGATCCACCCGACCCCGCCGACTCCAGGTTCTGTCTTAATACACCCTTTGATTAACCGATGTCTGGATAAGAGAGGCCAGCCGAGACAAAACAGCATGGCAAATTTCCTTAAGGTGACCGTTTAGAGAAGGATGTACCTAGTATAATCCATATATACGTGCTATGAACACAATCGTTTACTCTTTATTTGTGTTTCCTTCTTTTCTATCTTTATAAATATCGATTTCTCGATAAATCAACGATCTCATCGGCCATGTTTACTGTTGGCGCCAGACCGAAGCGTTTTTTTGGTACTGGTCGACTCCCGGGAGTCGGTCGGTCTGACCTTCTTACTTGATCAATGGTATACACATAAATAATATACAATTTTTTCCTTGAACACATTTGATTAACTGATGCATGCCTCAATAATGATTAACTTTTGCTGAGTCGTAAGGGTTCTCGTTATGTCTAGGCGAGTCAACTTCACCTCTCCCTGGAGTCGGCGTGGCATAAGTTTTATACCACCCTATTAAGAAGGGTCTTTCGAGACTCTTGTAAATTCATTTTGCTGGGCATCGACCCAGCCGACTCCCTGGAGTCGGAGGGTCTGACCTTCGTGAAATAAACCGTCAGAGGTAGTTTTGCAAGCAAATTAAAATGCCCATGGAGCAAGACTACATAGCAACCAATGACGAAAACCCCACCAAGCCTTTTTCTCTTTGCATTGAAGACAAAACAACAAAACAAATCGCGAACGAAAACAAATAACACAGTAAGTACATTACAACCACGACACCTCGAAAAAGAAATGAATGACCGAAAAAGAGATGACCACATGGGGCATCATGCAAAAACAAAGAACAGCTAAAAACACGGGTTCAGCCAGGAGTAGAAACTTCAACAAAGAACAAAAAGAAAACCAACACAACAGAGCCCAACCTGATCTCAATCGAACTGACCTCAACCGGATAAAATAAACCACCAAGCCGACACTACATACAACAAAAGGAAGCAAGGCAAAGAAGTATACGAAGCAAGAAAATCTAATTAAACCAAAAACTATAATGAAATAAACGAACAGATCGCACCAACAAAAACACGAAACAAATCTCACGAACGGAACAAAACAGAACATAAGCGGCAGGAAAACAAAGCCGACTCCAAAATGGAAACAAAGACCGAAAAAATAGACGACCGCACAACCAATCACAAGACCATCCAACTACCAAAGAACACGGATCCAGTGGAATAACAGCAAAATGAAAAAAAAACGAAGGTGCAAGAAATAAACGGTACGAAAACCCCAACCAACCCCAACGGAACAAACCTTAACTGGAGGAACGGTAAACCAATACACCGACGACCTGCAAACAAACAAAACGACAAAGAAAAACAAAAGACAAAAAACAAAAAGAACAAAAGAATACGGATTCAACACAGAGTCAACAATACAAACAAACGACCAGATAACGTACCAATCTCGCCGACCCCCTCGAGTCGGCACGATATCTCTTCCCGCCCAGTATGGATCTCTCCACCCTTCACCGTTCCCATATCGCCGGCTCCCACGTGAAGGCATGAGCTCTCTGCCCCTCTCAACCGGTGAACTCACCAGACGTAAAGCCAGAGCAACCCCTGTCCGGAAGGCGGCACGAGCGAACCTCGTATCTTCCTTCGAAGCGAAGGAACCTAACAAAACAAACACGAAACAAACAAAGAAGCAGTATAAACATATCGTATATCCTGCAAAATAGCACGGTGGATTAAGCTTTCACAAGAAATAAAAAATTTATATTAAGCCCAAAGCACCACCCATACCAGGTCCGAACGTCCGAATAGCCCAACCGAAGAAAGTAGTGAAAATCGTGATGGTATGAAACCCTTGCTCACGAGAGGGAGCAAAGTGCACGAAGAAGACAAACCAATGACCAAAACGGGTCTGAGCAGCCCGAAACCAAAAAAGAACAATCAAAAAGACCGAGAAAACAAAAACAGAAACAGGAAGGAGAAAAATAGATAGCGAGAACCAAACGGCAACAGACAAAACAAAGCGGAGGATGCAAAAATAAGAAAGCAGCACATAAACAACTGTGACTACTGCTCGTCCATGCTTGAACAACGGCCGTCGCCGGCGGGGAGGAAGCAAATCGAACATATCCTCCACCGCAGGCTAAAACAAAATAAAAAGCGAATGAGCAAGAAGAAAATGGGGACGGTCGAACGGATAAGAAGGTCGAAGGGTTTATATATACATCTACAATGTACACGACAACAATCGAGGAAAACCCGATCGTGCCCCCAACGTATTGTAGGAACTAACCAATAGCAAGACACCATTAAGAGAATCAAAGATGAGCCTGATATATTTCCCTACCGTACCCCTGAGATAATATTGGCTCACCATGTATGCTTCATCTTCACAACAGACATTGCTAAGAATATTGGTAAGATGAATCATTGATTAGCAACAACATACATGGATTATGGGTCTTTTAAATACGAATAATGACTTCTCTATTTTTTGTAGTATGTTCCTTGCTATGTCAGGGAACAGTTAAATGAAATGACTGGTGGCGACATGAAAATTGTGACCCAACAAGGCTTCATGTATGAACTTGGTCTTCACAAATAAGAGGGACGCACACTGGTAACGGGTATAGAGTGGAATGAGGTTATTGAGCACTACAAATTATACTATTATGATCATATACCGGTGAATTTGGATGGTGACCATGAATTCTTCAGCTCTACTGTATTCGGCGCCAACCAAAAAGAGAAGATACTCAATAATCCAGGTTATGTTTTATATTCTCTTTCTACAAAGTTATTTATCTGCTGACATATGTATGTTGATATCACACTAACTTTATTAATGTACGATGCAGAGCTACAAGTCAATGTGATTCGGTATCCGCTTGCCAAAGAAGGTAAAAAAACAACCAATACATTTATCACTACTGTGTTGATGCTTCCTGCCATTACTTTCTCCAGAATTGGAACCAAAAGCAACAATGCTATTAATTGGAAACATGGTTGTTTCGTGCTGAATTTGCCGGACGAGACGACATCCTTAGAGCTTTGGAGAAACCTCCTTCATTGTCACTCTCTCGTACACAAGCTGCTAAGATTGTTGCTTTTGCCAGAAAGCACTATCATCGTATCAGCTCTCTTATTGTCCATCAGCTGACGGAGAAAAACATTGGTCGTAGTACACTTGTAAGTAATGCCCTAAAACAATTTGTAATTCACATATTTTAAATCTATATGCGAAGTCACTAATAGTTATCTTCAAATTTGCAGAAGATTAGAAGAGGTTTTCAACAAGAATTCAACATCCCCTCCTCAGGTCGACTCTCTTTGTTGATGGAACCAATCAACCTTGGCTTTGCAAAATGGTTCGAAGATGAAAGAGGTCGATTTTCCCTCGAGAAGGACAGCTGGAATAGATTTGCTCACAGAGCTGGCATTCAAGTAGGATCGGTCATCATTCTCTGCATCACAAGGTTGAATGGTGACATCAATATGTATTTCCAATGATTGGAAAACTAGTACTCTGTTAGAAGGTGGCTGAAATTTTTTAGAGCTAACTAGCTAGGTTTCGCAGGATTTAGAAGTCCTAGTAGCATATATTAGGCTATATATCATAATAATCAGTAGTCCTTTATTTGTGATTAGTCATCATGTACTGCAATTAATGAATGTAATTTACTGTTTTAGTGTAAACATTTGGTCTCAAATAGCCGGCACGGTTGCCGGTGAATTGGACCCTCCAGATATCCATTTGAATCCCCAGATAATTCCGGTCCTTCCTGAGCACTCTAGGAATCCGAATAGGTCCGGCCCATCCAGCCGACCCCTGCGACGGACGTCAAAAATTCCCATTCGTACGTGCACGGACCTTCCAAAAAATATGCAGGCGGCAGCCGACTCTAAAATAAAACCGACGCTGGTGCCCGGAGTCTGTTTTTTCCTAGCCGACTCTAAATTATCTCGGGTGGCCCGAACAAACAGAGCGCGGTACATACCATGGAATCTTGGTACTGTCGATGCATAGTTAGTATGAAGAATGAGCTTCATCTTTTCTTCAGTGTGCACAGGCCGTCAATGTTGAGGCACACTGGGCAAGGAGCCTAAAGAAATAAGTACAAATCCGGTGAGTGTGACACCCCTCCCTGGCACATATCACCAGAGAGGCAGTCATCCCGTGCGTCATCCCAAGATAACTGGCCGCACGTCACAACAGTGTAACATAATGGAAATCATTACACAATCAGGCACATCAGTGCTACAAATGGTTTACAAGGCCATCAAGGAATGACAAAATATCAATCCCAGCATGGCACGATACGGAGTTTTTAACTGGCAGCGGAAGACATATGAGAGGCTACGGCTTGGAGCGGCTCCACTCCACAGGTTCTGGCTGGGCTACTGATCCTAGCACGCTTCTGCTCCTTGTCCTTGCTAAGGTGGAGGTTGGGTCCTCGCCAAAATCTGGCCACAATCACAAGGCCCGTGAGTACATTATTATGCACTCAGCAAGTATCGCCACTCACTACAAACAATCCAACAATCATGCAACAAGGTATATACTGGAAGTAAAATCCTACAACATGGCAAGGTGTATACTAGATACATGACATAAAAGTAGCATGGCATTGACAACCAAACATGTTATAAGCAAGCAACGGGGGTATCACCAGTACAGAGTCCAAGCCAGGTGGGGTTGGATCGTGCACCGGCAATCATACAAAGGGCTTACCTGTGACGAGAAGACGGGTGTACCCAGTGGGTACAAAATAATACACAACATCACCTGTGATCACTGCTAGGCCCACTGGCCTCATCTTTCAACTCTGGGCATGCACGGTTGATGTGGGCTATGGCCTAACTATAGGCTCCCCAACACATCACACCGCCATCCCTAAATCCTGGTAACCATCAACAGCTCACGAAAATATTCCCTGCATCATCTTATTTGTTCATTTAGTGTAATCAGGTCGTTCATTAATTATTTCAAACAAATCTTAAGTTTAACCTCCGGACACGACGAGGACACACAGTGTGACCGACACTGAACTGTTGTTCCATAACCCAGGAACAAGGCTAGCTGCTAGATTGACACTCTCGAGAGGTTGCATATACCACCCATCTAAGTGCACCACACTGAGCCGGTACTTTAGGATTTCACCCCTAGGACGAACTTAGCAAGATACACTCACCTGACCGTTCACGCTACCAAGACACTCCCTGTATAGCTACCGACACAACTCTGTGTCTTATGACGAAGTGAATCCGGCACGCCCCAACAGATGAGCGACGCCTAGCTCCGGAACCTTCACAAGACTAGCCCCGACCACAAAGGTAACCGACTAGACTTGCCAAAATGGTGGCATCAAAGGAGGCTCAATAGGATTACGTAGGTCAAGGCCCGCCCATGTGAGCGACAGTGGTAGTGCGTTCGATGTTCAGATTAGTGGCACTATGGACTGACCCTATCGATGTTTGGAGGGGTGTTTCATTTAATCAAGTTTCATCACAACAAGTCTAAACAACAGGGGGTTAGTCCAGCAAAATAATCATGACATCAATATCACATATCAACAACAACAAGGCATTAGCAACATAATACTTGCATGCATGGATAACAACATAACGGTAATAATAATACCCGGGTGACTGTGGCGGGCAACCCGGCCGGTGTCACTCGGGGTTAGTGTTCACAGAATAATAGCATAATATTTCAAACGGATGACGGTGGCGGGCAACCCGGCCGGTGTCACCGTAAATCAATCACAAAGTTGGTTTGCGGAGTCTGTTACGCTTCCGTTCCTCCACGCGCAAGTCTTTGGCGGCGTTACCGTCCGACCGTTGACCAGGAAGTGGGGATTTGGGCATATAGTCTCCAAAATGAACCGAAAAGCACTCATAAGAATGAGAGAGCATCCATTCCACTCGAGGGTTACCCTGACGTGGTGTCAGCAATCTCGGCAATAAGAACCAAATGGAGAGGCAGCTCCCAAGCGTCGCAGTCCGGGTGGTCTATGTCACCCATATTTGACGGTGGGACAAGGCAACTAACTCTTTTGGCAAATGCCCCCAACCCCGAGGATCATAAGACGACATTCGTCCGCTCCTCACCTCGGCGAAGAAGAAAGAAGCAAACAAAGCCCCGCAAGCGCGAGACGCACAGTTGTAATAATTCCCCCATTCCTTTGACTGAGGCGGGAGACCCGGCCATTGTCTCGGGAATGTGAGTGATGCACAGATAAGCAGTTATGCAGTAGTGCAATATTTACAATGCAACATGATAGACATACAACAATAGAAGTAGACAGATATAACAATATAACAGTAGACAGACATAACACTCAGCATGGTATTAAGCAATCAAACAAGCATTGCGGGATGGCTCAAAGCAAGGGTTTAGCTTGCCTCCGAAGATCGACGCCGTTTGGCTTGGAGGGTCACGGACACGTCGAGGGTCAGGGTCTCGGTCGGCCGGTACTTCGGAAAACCCTATGCATGCATACGAGGTGCTGAGCATACAAGTGTTTTACAAAATTGTGAAACTGATACTACTGGACAGAGCTCTTCAAACTAAGAATTTACAAATTTGAATCACCCCAAACGGAGCTACGGATCAAAAGATAAGGGCGTGCAAAGAATAGTTATTCGCTGCTCACCAGAAAAAAAACAGACCGCTCGGGAGAGAAAAAAAACTCCACGGGCCGCATCTGCCTCGCGGCTGGGCCGTCGCGCGTCCGTGCGCAGGCGCGCACCATGCTGGGCCGAGGTGGGCCGCAGCCTGCTGCTGGCCTGTTGGGCAGAGGCCGTAGCTGGGCTGAAAGCGTATTTCTCGGAGAATACGTTTTCCACGCGGGGAAGCGGAAAACTGGCAGTGCGCTTCCACTTAACCTGACAGGTGGGGCCGGGTCCACCTGTCAGCCACTCCCTCTCTTTTCTCCCTTTTTCTCTTTTTCTTTCTTTCCTTTCTCCTTCCTCCCGATGCGCGCATGCACGCACGCAGGAACGCAGAGGCGACGACGGTCGATGGCGTCGGCGATTGGGGCCACGGCGGCGGACGTTGAAGACGGCGGCGGGGTCGCCGGACCACACCACGCCCGGGAGAGGGGAACCAGAGCCAGCGGTGGGCTCGGGCGCGTCGCCCGCGGGCTCTGGCTTCACGGCCATGGCGGGAGCCACGGGAGGCGGGCGGCGGCGGCGCTGGGGTGGTCGGGGAAGAAAGGCGACGACGGGAATGGACCCGTCACACTGCACCGCGCTCACTGGTGCTGCTCACAGTGGCGGAGGGGCTGCAGAGCGCTGGGTCTCGGGGCTCTAGGGTTTCGGTCGAGCTCGGCTTCCTCGAGTTCTCTCGAGCACTCCTCTCTGAGCAGCGAGGCAGAGGGTGGCCTGGGGGTGCGGTGAGGGTCGTGTGTGTGCTCCGAGGCTCGGAAGTGCCCCTTATATAGGCCAGGAGGGAGCTGGAGTAGGTGCACGGCCGCTCGGCCATTAAAGGTGGCTTGAGGTCATCGATGACGACCTCCGGCTACAGAAAATGGTGGAGAGGATAAGAACGGCGAGCTGGCTGAGCAGTGGAGCACGCGGAACACGCTGGGGCAGGATTAGGCACCGACCACGGCCTTAAGCAAGCTTAGGTTAAGCAAAGCAAAATTGGATATAAACTATGCTCACAAGGTGTTCGACGAAATGCCTCAATGAACTTTTCAAATTAAATAAATTCAGAACCTTTGCCAACGGTTGTGTTTAGGTGTGCAAGGATGGTTTATGGAGTGGGCAAATTTTTGGAGACATATGGGTGGGATTTTGGGCTAGGTGTTCAAAACGTCCTACTACACGATCAATTTTGCGTTGCGGTTGGAAAGAGGTTCTAAGGGTCAAACGGATGGGCGAGTGATCATTTGAGTAACCAGGGGAATAGGTGAGGTGGTTCTTGCAGTCTCTCTGCATTAACAAGTGGTGGGGTGCTTAATTGACGTATCTCAATATTGGTAAAAAAATAACTGGTGGTAGGTGTGATATGTCTCCCACATGGCTAAGGAAAACATGGGCCACAGTGAGGTGGGTGTCGATAGTGGAGTGGCCGGTTCGAGCATGCTCTTGAGTTGGTTCCATCACGGCTCTTGGAGAAACTCAAAGGGGTTTGGCGAAGGGAGACATCCCCTTTGATCATTTGGTGGAATCGGTGGTGGAATACTAGGGTTCGATGAACTCGGGATTTCGTCTTCGGGTTCAAACGAGGGTTATCGATCGATGATTTTGGTAGTGGAAAAGTGGTTCAGCTGAACCTTTGGAATTACTTAAGTATGGAAATCCAAACGGCATCATTAAGCACCGAGGGAGCAAGCAAAAATTTTGAAACAAAGGGAAAAAGTTTTTCAGGTGTGAGGAAACACCACGAAAATTAGGGACGAGTTTTTGGGGTGTTACAAACCTTTCCCCCATAAAAAGAATCTCGTCCCGAGATTCGGAGACTTATAGAGATTCCCGGGGTTATACAAGATATTTCTTGCATGGTTTAATATACCCCTATATCTAAAACTTTTCCAAAACTTTTACTACCACGACTATAGTTGGGATCGCATAGAAAGATCAACACTCAACGGGGTTTTTCCTAAAACTGGGTATTTCAAGGCTCGATAAATTTTAACGCACTTAATGCATTCTAGGGATGGCATGGTAGGGCTCTTTAATCAGACAACATAGGATCTACTCACATGCTTATGAATTTAAACTCTAAGGTTTTGCACAACAGGGCAAGATCAAACAAGATCTACAACCAATTATCAAATAATCTAACAAGATCAACTGGGGTGAGTAAGAACTCAAAACCTTTATAAACAAAGGCAGGATATGCTAATCATAACCTTCTCCTAAGGTTTTATTTTTGACAAGTTATACACACACAACAGGTGCCCCTTTCATGTGCGTACAACAAAAGGTTTTATTTTTCCAAAGCTATACATACATGGCAGGTGCCCCTTTCATGTATATACCGGTTCGGAAAAAGAAACAAGGTTTGTTTCAAACAACGATGTTCGCGCCACCAGAGTGGGATCACAAACACCAAAATTTTGTGGGATAGAGCCATTCCCAAAGTTTGTTTTGCAAAGAAATTTTCCCTATAGAACTCCGGGATACGAGGAAAATAACACGTCTCGGGGTACCTCTTCGCGTTGAAGTAGTCGCGGTGTCCCAGTTGGAGTAGAACTTGCATCATCAATTTCGGAAATTGTCCATCCGTGTACAGTTCGTGTCTTGCAGCAAGATTAAATGGCAGGGATACAAGCATGGGTAGAAGAATTTCTACTTGTAGCAAAACATCATTTTATAAAACATTTCTGCATTTTATGGCCCAAAACAAAACGGCTGCAGCAGTATGGCATAATCATTTCAACCATACCGTATAGGCAAGCACAAGCAAATATAGACAGAAAACACTTTACAAAAATCCTTCTGTGTTCCAGCGAGGAGGAGCACCCAACAAGCAATTAACGCTTGAGGTGGTGATCTCGTGGAGGGCTCGGGCCCCTTTCTCTAACATGCGTCCGACAAGGTTCATATTGGGTGAGGAACCTTGGGGTACTACATGTAGGAGTTTTTCAAACCTATGCGCGAGCCAACATTAAGTGAGCGGGACACCGTGGTTACAGTGTCTCATCAAATACTTCCACTTAATAGTTAAACTTGTGCAACACACACAAAATAATTTGCATACTACAAAATAATCCCATTCAAAGTTTGCATTAACTCACAGGTGGGTATATGCGTCTGGGTTCACATATACTGTCCCTGTTTTAAGTGATCTGTCTTTTCTTCCAAACCTTTAACTAAGAAAGGCATGACGTTCCATCATGTGTCAACCAAGTGGTCAACCAGGGATAAGAACACCAAGTTTTATTTCGGCTGATTCGACATCAACCAGAAAACAGCAAGAACTTGCATTACAAGCCAACACAAGAAAAACAAACAACCTCACAACTCTCACCTACCAACTTAGGACTCCTCACTTGGTGGGGACTTGGTCTGGGCATCCACTTTGTTGCCTTCTGGACCTTGCGGTTTTGGTCCTACGCAAGGCTTGGTATCCACTGGGCTCTTGCCCGTGGGCTGCGGGACTCGGGCAAGGGCTTGCCTATTAGAATGGCATTCCTCCAAGTGGTAGGCAAGAATGCTCTCCAAGGCGGTGGTGTAGGCTTCGAGGTGGGACAAGGTTGAGTTGAGCATCACTTCGATGCTTACCATGGGATTGCTGGGGCTTGCAAGGGATCTTGGCGGGAAGAAGCGAGACGCGGGAGGTTCTGTCGCGGCTTCAAAGTACCGCAAACGAGCGAGACACTTCCAAGCTGCAACTTGGAGAGCCATCTCAGGGGAATCTACGAAGTGGCTTTGAATCACATATGGCGCCGCGCTTCCTAAGGCACTCGTGGCGACATACACATCGGCATGATACTCGCTCACGCAGGAGGAGAGGTTAGACCGATATACATGGTACACCGGCCGAGAAACACAACCAAGAATGTCGCGAGCAGCTTCCCACAGCAGAGGTGGAAAACCGGGGCGAAACTCAGCGGTGGTCTCGAAAACAAGGGTAGGTTCCATCTACAACCTCAAGCTAAGGTACTTGGGAGGGAGGAGAGCGCAAGATTCCTGAACGGGATCTGCTTCAAGAGAGTTGGGTTGCAAAGGGTAGCAGGCAAGGGTGGGTTATATGGCAGCTAGGACTGGGTCTCATACTAATGGGTAGTGTCGATTCCTTCTCATGGAAGAAACCGGCGAGCCTCACTCAGGGATTGGGACAAGTCCTACTGCACCATACTGTTGACCAACATTAGCCATGCCGGTTAGGCGGGGATGGGTCAAATCCATCGGGCTCCTTGTCGGCAAATAGTACGGTTGAGCTTTCCATGCTAGGGTAGTCTACAGCCAGCCTGGTGCTCTGATACCATGTCTGTGACACCCCTCCCTGGCACATATCACCAGAGAGGCAGTCGTCCCGTGCGCCATCCCAAGATAACTGGCCGCACGTCACAACAGTGTAACATAATGGAAATCATTACACAATCAGGCACATCAGTGCTACAAATGGTTTACAAGGCCATCAAGGAATGACAAAATATCAATCCCAGCATGGCACGATACAGAGTTTTAACTGGCAGCGGAAGACATATGAGAGGCTACGGCTTGGAGCGGCTCCACTCCACAGGTTCTGGCTGGGCTACTGATCCTAGCACGCTTGCTCCTTGTCCTTGCTAAGGTGGATGAATCCTCGCAAAACCTGGCCACAATCACAAGGCCCGTGAGTACATTATTATGCACTCAGCAAGTATCGCCCTCACCACAAACAATCCAACAATCATGCAACAAGGTATATACTGGAAGTAAAATCCTACAACATGGCAAGGTGTATACTAGATACATGACATAAAAGTAGCATGGCATTGACAACCAAACATGTCATAAGCAAGCAACGGGGGTATCACCAGTACAGAGTCCAAGCCAGGTGGGGTTGGATCGTGCACCGGCAATCATACAAGGGCTTACCTGTGACGAGAAGACGGGTGTACCCAGTGGGTACCAAATAATACACAACATCACCTGTGATCACTGCTAGGCCCACTGGCCTCATCTTTCAACTCTGGGCATGCACGGTTGATGTGGGCTATGGCCTAACTATAGGCTCCCCAACGCATCACACCGCCATCCCTAAATCCTGGTAACCATCAACAGCTCACGAAATATTCCCTGCATCATCTTATTTGTTCATTTAGTGTAATCAGGTCGTTCATTAATTATTTCAAACAAATCTTAAGTTTAACCTCCGGACACGACGAGGACACACAGTGTGACCGACACTGAACTGTTGTTCCATAACCCAGGAACAAGGCTAGCTGCTAGATTGACACTCTCGAGAGGTTGCATATACCACCCATCTAAGTGCACCACACTGAGCCGGTACTTTAGGATTTCACCCCTAGGACGAACTCAGCAAGATACACTCACCTGACCGTTCACGCTACCAAGACACTCCCTGTATAGCTACCGACACAACTCTGTGTCTTATGACGAAGTGAATCCGGCACGCCCCAACAGATGAGCGACGCCTAGCTCCGGAACCTTCACAAGACTAGCCCCGACCACAAAGGTAACCGACTAGACTTGCCAAAATGGTGGCATCAAAGGAGGCTCAATAGGATTACGTAGGTCAAGGCCCGCCCATGTGAGCGACAGTGGTAGTGCGTTCGATGTTCAGATTAGTGGCACTATGGACTGACCCTATCGATGTTTGGAGGGGTGTTTCATTTAATCAAGTTTCATCACAACAAGTCCAAACAACAGGGGTTAGTCCAGCAAAATAATCATGACATCAATATCACATATCAACAACAACAAGGCATTAGCAACATAATACTTGCATGCATGGATAACAACATAACGGTAATAATAATACCCGGGTGACTGTGGCGGGCAACCCGGCCGGTGTCACTCGGGGGTTAGTGTTCACAGAATAATAGCATAATATTTCAAACGGATGACGGTGGCGGGCAACCCGGCCGGTGTCACCGTAAATCAATCACAAAGTTGGTTTGCGGAGTCTGTTACGCTTCCGTTCCTCCACGCGCAAGTCTTTGGCGGCGTTACCGTCCGACCGTTGACCAGGAAGTGGGGATTTGGGCATATAGTCTCCAAAATGAACCGAAAAGCACTCATAAGAATGAGAGAGCATCCATTCCACTCGAGGGTTACCCTGACGTGGTGTCAGCAATCTCGGCAATAAGAACCAAATGGAGAGGCAGCTCCCAAGCGTCGCAGTCCGGGTGGTCTATGCCACCCATATTTGACGGTGGGACAAGGCAACTAACTCTTTTGGCAAATGCCCCCAACCCCGAGGATCATAAGACGACATTCGTCCGCTCCTCACCTCGGCGAAGAAGAAAGAAGCAAACAAAGCCCCGCAAGCGCGAGACGCACAGTTGTAATAATTCCCCCATTCCTTTGACTGAGGCGGGAGACCCGGCCATTGTCTCGGGAATGTGAGTGATGCACAGATAAGCAATTATGCAGTAGTGCAATATTTACAATGCAACATGATAGACATACAACAATAGAAGTAGACAGATATAACAATATAACAGTAGACAGACATAACACTCAGCATGGTATTAAGCAATCAAACAAGCATTGCGGGATGGCTCAAAGCAAGGGTTTAGCTTGCCTCCGAAGATCGACGCCGTTTGGCTTGGAGGGTCACGGACACGTCGAGGGTCAGGGTCTCGGTCGGCCGGTACTTCGGAAAACCCTATGCATGCATACGAGGTGCTGAGCATACAAGTGTTTTACAAAATTGTGAAACTGATACTACTGGACAGAGCTCTTCAAACTAAGAATTTACAAATTGGAATCACCCCAAACGGAGCTACGGATCAAAAGATAAGGGCGTGCAAAGAATAGTTATTCGCTGCTCACCAGAAAAAAAACAGACCGCTCGGGAGAGAAAAAAAACTCCACGGGCCGCATCTGCCTCGCGGCTGGGCCGTCGCGCGTCCGTGCGCAGGCGCGTACCATGCTGGGCCGAGGTGGGCCGCAGCCTGCTGCTGGCCTGTTGGGCACAGGCCGTAGCTGGGCTGAAAGCGTATTTCTCGGAGAATACGTTTTCCACGCGGGGAAGCGGAAAACTGGCAGTGCGCTTCCACTTAACCTGACAGGTGGGGCCGGGTCCACCTGTCAGCCACTCCCTCTCTTTTCTCCCTTTTTCTCTTTTTCTTTCTTTCCTTTCTCCTTCCTCCCGACGCGCGCATGCACGCACGCAGGAACGCAGAGGCGACGACGGTCGATGGCGCCGGCGATTGGGGCCACGGCGGCGGACGTTGAAGACGGCGGCGGGGTCGCCGGACCACACCGCGCCCGGGAGAGGGGAAACCAGAGCCAGCGGTGGGCTCGGGCGCGTCGCCCGCGGGCTCTGGCTTCACGGCCATGGCAGGAGCCACGGGAGGCGGGCGGCGGCGGCGCTGGGGTGGTCGGGGAAGAAAGGCGACGACGGGAATGGACCCGTCACAGTGCACCGCGCTCGCTGGTGCTGCTCACAGTGGCGGAGGGGCTGCAGAGCGCTGGGTCTCGGGGCTCTAGGGTTTCGGTCGAGCTCGGCTTCCTCGAGTTCTCTCGAGCACTCTCTCTGAGTAGCGAGGTAGAGGGTGGCCTGGGGGTGCGGTGAGGGTCGTGTGTGTGCTCCGAGGCTCGGAAGTGCCCCTTATATAGGCCAGGAGGGAGCTGGAGTAGGTGCACGGCCGCTCGGCCATTAAAGGTGGCTTGAGGTCATCGATGACGACCTCCGGCTACAGAAAACGGTGGAGAGGATAAGAACGGCGAGCTGGCTGAGCAGTGGAGCACGCGGAACACGCTGGGGCAGGATTAGGCACCGACCACGGCCTTAAGCAAGCTTAGGTTAAGCAAAGCAAAATTGGATATAAACTATGCTCACAAGGTGTTCGACGAAATGCCTCAATGAACTTTTCAAATTAAATAAATTCAGAACCTTTGCCAACGGTTGTGTTTAGGTGTGCAAGGATGGTTTATGGAGTGGGCAAATTTTTGGAGACATATGGGTGGGATTTTGGGCTAGGTGTTCAAAATGTCCTACTACACGATCAATTTTGCGTTGCGGTTGGAAAGAGGTTCTAAGGGTCAAACGGATGGGCGAGTGATCATTTGAGTAACCAGGGGAGTAGGTGAGGTGGTTCTTGCAGTCTCTCTGCATTAACAAGTGGTGGGGTGATTAATTGACGTATCTCAATATTGGTAAAAAAATAACCGGTGGTAGGTGTGATATGTCTCCCACATGGCTAAGGAAAACATGGGCCACAGTGAGGTGGGTGTCGATAGTGGAGTGGCCGGTTCGAGCATGCTCTTGAGTTGGTTCCATCACGGCTCTTGGAGAAACTCAAAGGGGTTTGGCGAAGGGAGACATCCCCTTTGATCATTTGGTGGAATCGGTGGTGGAATACTAGGGTTCGATAAACTCGGGATTTCGTCTTCGGGTTCAAAGGAGGGTTATCGATCGATGATTTTGGTAGTGGAAAAGTGGTTCAGCTGAACCTTTGAAATTACTTAAGTATGGAAATCCAAACGGCATCATTAAGCACCGAGGGAGCAAGCAAAAATTTTGAAACAAAGGGAAAAAGTTTTTCAGGTGTGAGGAAACACCACGAAAATTAGGGACGAGTTTTTGGGGTGTTACAGTGAGATCCACCCAAATGTAGTTCATAGATCCGGGATAATCACCTACCATTCCCGGCGAAGAGAGGGAACGCCTGCTCGAAGGAGACGGGTAGGAGAAGGGGGAGAGGAGTGGGGGGGTGGGGGCGCGACATGGCCGGCGGTGGTCCGACAGAAGGGAAGGGGTGGCGCAGTGACAGGAGAGAGTGAGGGGCGACGCTGTGGTGAAGAGGGTGTGGGCCGAAAACTTGAAATGTGAGCGAGAGCTCCGAATGGGAGCGACAGAGTGCCAAATTCGAGTGAGTGGGAGGGGGAAACTGTGCCAGGACGAAAACTCCCCCGCCAAAACAAAATTCCCATACCCTCCAGGTATTGCGTTAGATACGGATAAAAGCAGAGGAGGTTAAGTTCAAAAACATAAATTTCATTGATTTCACAGAGAAACTTACATATTACACAAACTAACTGAAAGGATACACTTTCAACTCACGAACTAGTATACTAAGTAATTAATGAAATGGGAAGGGGACGGGGAAGATATGAGCACTTGCGTGAACTCAAACGGGTAGCTCAACGGCTTTTTTGGCGAGTTGTGTGCAGCAGGAGCATTCGTGTTTCCTGGCTGACAGTCTTCTAGCTATTTTCAGTTAAGAATTGCTACTCTGAATTCTCGCGTGAGTTTGAGCTTATGACTGACGGTCATTGATGAAAAAATAGAGGAAGTTAACTTAAAAAACAGAGTTTTGTCTATGCGCTTGACAAAGAGAGACAAAAACATAGGCAGCGCAGTTTTTCATTGATTTTGCAGAGGAGCGTACAGATTACACACACTACTGGGAAATGGCCCGCTCTTGGTAGCGCGCTATCTGTAGCTCCTCCTGCCCTCTGCCGTCTCTCCGAGCCTCCGTCGCCTGGCACCTATGCATCCGCCGCCCCGGCTCATCCCCGTTATGGGGAGCCAACGGTGGTGCCGGGCCGAAGCGCAGCATGTGGATGTAGCGCCCCCGAGGGAAGTAGTCGACGTAGTTGGTGAAGAGGTTGCAGCGCGTGAAGCAGATCAGCTCGCAGCCGGAGTAGCATCCGTGGCCATAGAGCAGACGGGCATCCAGCTGGTTGACGAAGCCCCATATGCTATCATCTCGAGCTGATTCATGGGGTTGGCGGGGTGTGGCGGTATTCGTAGCTCGCGTTGAGGAACACGGTGGCTAGGGCAAAGGAAGACCTCCGCCCGGACACGGCCCATACACGGAGCACGTCGTCCTCGTCCACACCCGGTGGGTATAGCGGCTCCTCTTCGCAGGGCGGAAGGACAAAGGTGTCCATTGCTTGAAGGAGATGGTGGGTGCTGTGCTTGGAGGAGATGGTGGTGCTGTGCTTGGAAGAGATGGTTGTGGGGTGGAGGATAAATAGCGAAGGGGATAAGCTTGGGGGATAGAGAGGAATCAATGGAGGCGCTGTAATCAAAGAGACGGGGCACTGCCACTAGTACAGAACGACGCATCGGATACCCCTCTATGGGAATGGCACGAGTTAGGCGACAGAGAATCGTGATTTTAGCGTGGCGGACGAGGCCTGGCAGAACTGGGCCGCGGCTAGTCCGTCAACATTGGTTACGGAGATATTTCGATCTCCGTTACCAATATTATTGGCAACGGTCATAAATCTACCTCAGTTTCCAATACTTATCTCTATGGCAACGATTGTCGATGGATATCCGTTTGCGATGTGCTTGGGAAATTGCAGTTGCAAACTAGAAGCACGCCTGTTCAATGCGGCTGAATTCACGAGGGATTGGAACCGCCTGCTCGACGCTAATAAAATGTGACTGGAACCGTGCGAAGCCAGACAGTTCTCGCATTCTCCCCTTCGTTCTCTCCCACATTCTCTACCACACGAGGGATTGGAACCGCCATGGAGGAACCCTGGTGGCAGAACGAGGAAGTCCCGAGCGACGAGGCGAGCGGTGAAGACCGCGGTGAAGTCCCATGGTGGGATCAAGACGGGCCGCCGGACTCGGACCCCGACGACTCAGACCCGCCGTCTTCACGCTCTGTAGAAGACGCCTACGATGACTCAGTCCCACCGTCTTCACGCGAAGGAGAAGACGACTCCAAAGAGGAGGAGTCGTCGGAGGAAGAGGAGCTGGAGGACCCGCCAGAGCCGTATTCTAGCCAGGAAGAATACGACTCTGATGAGGTGGAGGAGGAGGAGGAGGCGTCGTAGGAGGCACTGGAGGAGGAGGTGCTGGAGAAGGACGTGCCGGAGAAGGAGGAGCACGCTCTGGAGAAGGAGGCGCGAGAGAAGGATTCGTCGAAGAAGGACGCGCGGTCGGAGAAGGAGGAGCACGAGCCGAAGGAGAAGGAGCACGCGCCTGAGGAGAAGGCAACCGGCAAGAAGCGATGCCGCGCCGCGGATTGACAATGGCGTGGAGGCAGGGCGTAAGCAGAACAAGTAGAGTAGATAGTTAGTTCAATTCTACTATATCGATCCTTCGTAAGTAGGCCCAGTGTGTCAGTGAAGAAAATAAAGGAAACGGTTGTTTATCGCCTCCTTTTACGATGTTCTACTTTGTGATATAAATGTGCCACTGTGGCAACCCTAACGCTCTCACTCTCACTCCATAGTCACAGTGTGGCGGCGGCTCCAAGCAGCACCAGACCTAACCCTTATCTCGCAGATCTGAGCGGCGCGTCGGGCCGGCATCGCCGCCGTGCATCTTCCCCCCAGTGGCGCGTCGGCGAGCCACGGGCTCATATTTCCCCAGCGGCGCGTCGGCGAGCCGCCGCGCATCTTCCCCGAGTATGTCGCCGACGCGGATCTGCTGGTCTATTGCGGCGCATCTTCCCCGAGTATGTCGCCGACTAGATCTTACACTTTATTTAAAGTAGCATAGAAAATTGTCTAGTATTTGAAGTCTAGTATTGTGTCTGTTTCTAGTACTGCCGATGATGAATAGATCCCTCAATACTAAATCTTGCACTATTTAAAGTCTTGTAGGGTAAATTAATTTCAACTCTTTGTAGTACTACCGATGATGAATAGATCCCTCACTACTAGTCACAACTTTTTGTCAATGTGCTAATCCTCGTTGTGGTTTTGTGTAGCTAGTGTATGAAGTAATAGTATATTTCGGTGACACTACATAAAAATGGTGATGCTTTTGAAGGAAACATCACCTTGAAGTTCTGCCTCCAAATCGTTTCGATCGGGCCGCAAGCACACGGATATAGGCCCTTAAGGTGTAAACTGTTTTCATATTAAATTATATTTATGTCATGTAGCATCATATTTGGCTCTTTTCTAACTAGCCATCCATGTATTTTTTTTTCCAGAAACACGAGGTTGATCCGAACAAGCTTTAAATGTGCTACATATAAAGTGGGATCATATCCGTGAACCGTCGCTATTGTGACATTTCGCTGCACTGTTCAAAACACTTTTTTAATTAAGAGTGTCTTGGACAGTGTGGCCAAAATGTCACAGCGGTGACGTTATTATATTTTGGCGACACCGTCCAAGATGGAGCAAGCCTCAGTATGAAGAATTTGGCAATTTGGCTCGGTGTGGTTTCTGTTTTTCAGTTTCTCCATCTATTTTGTGGATGTGTGTAGCAATTTGGCTGTAGATGTGAGTTAGAGAAGCATGAAACCGCCACTCGAGTCTTTGGCTACAGTTTAGGGAGGCATGAGAATGATAGGATTAGCGAGGCATGTGTAATTGATCATCTTTTGATGCTATGTAACGGTGACAATTATTATATACGTTATGAATGGATTTGGTAGCAACTTTGTGCTTCTGCTGTGAGATTTTGAATGTCAATTGACAACTGTATTGCTGTTGTAGGCTTATGAAGAAAGCTCAATGCAAACGAGTAAAAAAGAATCTCTGTTTCTGATATCCCAATACATCGGCAACAGAGATTGGTTGGCAACCGTAGCCAAAATCAGGCCTCATCGGTGACGGTTTTTGGCCTCTGTTCCCGACGAGTTCCTTCACATCAGCCACGAAAGCGGGGACACGGACCACTTCTCCGTTTCCGATGGGGGTTTTGGCCCGTTTCCAATGTGTCCTTTTGTACTAGTGTGCACAACGGCGAGCTGTCAATGGCACAGCCCCAATTATTCCACGCGACAGGACGGGGGCCTGCGAGAAATTGATGGCACAGTCCCAAATTTTGAGAGTAAGGCTGCAAGCTCCCCGTGCTACTCATCCAGAGGAATCCAAGAACACTGTGGGCGGAGAAACTTACATGTGAAGGAATGCCGCGGCGCATTAGCGGTTTTGGGCAGATCTGGTTAAGAATTTGAGACTGGGAGATTTGGTAATTGTGGGCTTCTTAAATTTTCCATACAAGAAAAGCTAAATAAATCGCACTGAAACGGTCATATATACGAACGCTACACAGTGTACGAAGAAATGACCATTCGTCAAAAAACACGACCAACCAATGACATGTGAGGCCGTGCTGCCCCTGGGCCCGCATGTCATCGAGATGTCCATGTCACGTATAGGTCAGCTTCGCTCTACAAGGACTCAGCCTGGTCATGTCAGTCCGGGTTTTTGCGGGCTGGTCTGGTCCATCCCGGAAGGTGTGGATTTATTCGGTTTATCCGAATAATATAGGAAAACGTAAAGAAAATGCAAAAATTGTCAAAATTCAATTTCCTTTGGCATGGTAACATACTATGTGTTAATAATCTTAGGATAAATTTTATAATCCAATATTCAAATTTAAAGCGGTAGGTTATTTCAGAGATTGGACTATCCGTTGTGAAAAGTCTCTGGACTTAGTGCGGAAACATCCTTCGACTTTCGAGAGACAATTGTTTTTGGTAATTTAATTCCACATTCTTGAGCTCATATTGTGCACATACCTTGGTATATCGTTAAGATTTAACAATGTGAATTCAAACCTTTCTCATTTAAATATACATTATGCAAATTGTAGTGTCAATTAGTCGATCTCGAATTAGGGCGGAAACGACCTTCCACTTTGAAGAACCAAACCCAAAATAGGAATAATAATCCTCTTTTTTGGGATCATATTGTGTACATACCTTTGTATGTAATTAAGATTGAATAATGTGAATTGAAATAACTATTTAATTTAATTAAGTGTTTGCCCACTACCTACAATTTAGGTCCGGCAGTTCCGCACATGTTCGGATGGTCTGGAGAAGAGAATAAGTCACAATAAATTAAATTAAATTAAATTACAGGACCATCGGTCCACATAAATAAGGTACACATTGTTTACAAGTATGAGATTTACACTTCTATACCAAATACGGTCCACATACATAAGGTACATTATTAATTGTTTAAATTAAATAATTACATTTACACATTTTAATTCAAAGCAGTCTCGATTTAGTGTGGAATGAAACCACTTTCGAGAAACAATTGTTTTTAGTAATACAATTCCACATTCTTGCAAGCTCATATGGTGCACATACCTTGGGATATCATTAAGATTGAACAATGTGAATTCAAAACCTTTCTTATTTAAAAAGATATTATGCAAAATCGTAGTGTCGATCGATCGATCTCGAATTAGGGCGGAAACCTTCCACTTTGAAGAACCTCGGTATATCGTTAAGATTTAACAATGTGAATTAAAAGAACTATCTAATTCAAATAAGTGTTTGCATGCCACTACCTAAAATCTAGGTCCGGGTGGCCTGCAGATGTTCGGACAGCCTGGACAAGAGAATGAATCACAATAAATTAAATTAAATTAAATTATTGGACCATCGGTCCACATGCATAAGGTACACATTGTTTAAAAGTATGAGATTTACACTGCTAGACCCAATACGGTCCATATAAATTACATCAATTGTTTAAATTTAAAAAATTACATTTACACTATGCTCAATTCAAAGCATGCACAGTAGGTGTTTTAATAGAAAGATGCAACGGGCATACATTTCATCTTCTTCGCCCTCTGATTCTTTTTTCTTGTATTCACTCTCTCCGATGAAGAGGGTTTAGTTGATGTCTGCAGTATCTGCACTTCAAGAGCATCCTGCATTTCAAGCGCTTGATGATATTGCGGCATTTCCCGCGTACAATTGATGATCATGAACTTGATCATAATCATGCGTTCGCAACACTTGATGTAGATCAGGGTTCTCGCATAACCTCTTGACATGGCCAAATCCACCACACAATTTGCATTTGTTTTTCCTTACTCCTAATCTAGAACCTTTATCATGGGAGCTGGCCTTGATAATAAGCTTCCTAGGCCTTCCAGGTGCCCTCCTAAGAATTGGTGGTTCAAGTTTGAACCCTGGACTGACAATTTGCCAATCATTTGCATCCTGCATAGGTGGTGTATTTTCGGCATATGTAGCAGAGAACTTCGCCACAGAGAAATAGTCATCGACAAAATTTTCAATATCAGCACCTTCACCTCTCACACTTAAGATGAAGAATAGAGCATGGTGACATGGCAGGCCAGTAACCTGCCACTTTCTGCATGCACAAGTCCTGTTTGCAATGTCTACAGGATACCTCCTCTCATTTCCATGCTTGTCTGTTGCATAAACCTCAGCTAGGGTATTAGAACTACTAATCACTAGTCATCAACCCGTGCATCCGCACGGGCTGCTTTCTTACTAATCATTTTTAAAAATTAATGTAATAGAACTTTTTGTTTGAATCCTGATTCCATGTTTTGGATTTAAATTTACTTAACCAAATGTAAGTACCATACGTTGAGTAAATTCATGTATGCCTTAGCTATTTTTTCAAAAACTTAAATAGTAAATGCACATGTATACGCTGTAATATTTGTAAACAATTAATCAGATCACCATGATTGTTTCACAAAAAGTTAGATCCCCACTACACTAATGGAAAACGTAGAGGACTGTCGACCTTAGATCTTCTCTGTTTATTGATTAATTAGTTACATTTACAAATTTGCAGCCAGTATTACAGCCTGTCAAGAAAAAGAGAAAAGAAAGAAAGAGAAGAAAGGTCATATACATGAGACTAACATTGAAAATTTTCAGCCAGTTTCCGAAGCTGTTTCTCCTAGTTGTGTGACCGTGTGGCCGGCTTCATTACGTCGATCGGCTATTTGTTGGAATATTCTTGGAGCCGTAGCTATGTCTATGGCCTGGCAGATTCTAGCGTGGCAAAGCATTGTGAATTTTTAAGTGTGCTCGAGATATTTTTACACCAAGAATGTCAAAGTTACCCCGGTTGTAGTATTTTGCAAACAGTCATCTAGAGAAACTGCAAGCAGTGATTCAAAATGCACATATTTTGCGCAGCAAAAATCAATAGAACTTCAAAATAAGTTAGATCATGGGCTCCGAAGTATGTAGCTAGGAGATCAGGGGTAAACGGTTTTACATATTGAGACAGGCTTGACATATGATTGTCCTTAGGCAGTTTTACTATTACAAGCTACCTGAATATGCATCAACAATAAGAAGATTTTACTCCAGATTTGTGTCACTCCTATCTAAAATGTGTTAGGAATACTAAGCTTAGGTCGGTTGAAGAGTTTGCTGTTTAGGAAAGAACTAGTTCGTGTCGTTTCCCTTTTACGTATTAGGCAAGTTTGAGTAAACCAGCGTTGTACTGGGTCGCGTCGGGTTGGGCCTGTGAGTCGTGTTGGACGCGGTTGTATCCTCTATATATTGCAATGAGAAAGACCCCGAAAAGCAGCCAATATTGCTGCGCCAAATCTCTCTCTCTCTAAGCTCGAATTAGGGTTTGTTTTTCTCTTCTTGTTCGTTGATCTTGTGTGAGATCCGTCAGTTGGTATCAGAGCTTCATCGCCAGATCTTCTAGTAACGGGAGGTCATGGGCAACAAGTCCGACGACAAGAAGGCGTTAGCGGAGATGGCAAGCGCGGCTCTACAAGCTGCGGCGCCGGAGCCATCATCATCGCAATTCCCGCGGTTCGACCGCGAGAACTATGGAGTTTGGGCAGCAACGATGGAGTGCGCGATGGAGTCGCACGGGCTCTGGGATATCGTCGACCCCGGCGGCGACGAGTTCAAGAAGGGTGGGGCGCAGCGCCGGCGAGATCGCCAGGCGGCTACGGCCATCTATTCGACTATGCCGATGGATTTGATGCAGCATCTCATCTCCAAGGGAACTGCAAAGGATGTATGGGAGACCATCAGAACCTTGCAGCTAGGGCACGAGAGGGTTCGTGAAGCCTCGCTACAAACCATGTTGAAGAACTACGAGAATTTGCAGATGAAGGATGATGAGTCTGTGGAGCAGTTCGCAGCCAGGGTGGTGCCCCTGGTTAATGGAATTCGTGCGCTCGGTGAGAAGCTCGAGGAGATCTCAGTCGTGCGGCATTTCCTCCGAGCAGCGACTGCACGGTACTTACCCATAGTATCGGCGATCGAGCGGTGCGTCGATCTGAAAACCCTCATGCTAGATGACCTAGTTGGGAGGTACAAGGCTCACGATGAGAGGATGAAGCTAACATCAGGAGACGGGAAGCAAGATGAGGTTCTTATGCTCACGCGCAGCCAGCTACAAGCAATGGTCGCGGCGGAGTACAAGAATCATGGTGCGTCCAGCAGTGGTGGCAAGAAGACGGAGAATCGCCCAGCAGGTAACACCGGAGGTGGCGATCAGAAGCAGAAACAGAAGCCGAAGAAGAAATTCGACAAGCGATTGATCCGTTGCCACAACTGTAACTTGCTCGGGCACTTCAAATCGGAGTGCCATAAGCCTGTCAAGGAGACAGCCCTAGTGGCTGCCAAGGGAGCTGATGCTAAGGAAGTTGATGAAGACCCCCGTCTTTATATGATGGAGGTTTGTGAGCTGATGGAGGAGAAGCCAGTAAATTCTCAGGAAGAAGCCACAGAGCATGTGGAGTTAGTCGAGGAGAAAGTGTTCCTCCACGATAAGTCACGACCCAAAACAGCAACCAGCGTGTGGTACCTCGACACGGGCGCTAGTAATCATATGACCGGCGATGCGTCGCAATTCTTCGAGTTGAATTTCGCGGTGGGCGGATTGGTGGAATTCGGAGATGGTTCAACGGTCAGTATTGAGGGACGAGGCACTGTCCTATTTCAGACTCGCAGCGGCGAGCATAAGGCGCTGACAGACGTGTACTACATCCCGAAGTTGAAGAGCAACATCGTTAGTCTCGGTCAACTAGAGAAACGTGGCTGCAAAATTGTTTTGGAGGATGGCTACTTATGGGGATATGATCGACAGAGGATGCTCATGATGAAGGTGAAAAGACAACGAAATCGTCTCTATATCTTGGACCTTGATAGAACTGATCCGGTGTGTTTATTGTCGCGGTTTGAGGACACGGCATGGAAGTGGCACGCACGATTTGGACACCTCAATTTCCAATCGTTGCGGCAACTCGGACAGCGAGGTATGGTTCAAGGGATGCCTATCATTGAGCATGTCGAGTAGTTGTGTGACGGATGCCTAATCGAGAAGCAACGACGGGCGCCGTTCCCACGTGAAGCGATGTACAGGGCAAGCAAGGTGCTCGAACTTGTCCATGGTGACTTGTGTGGCCCTATTACACCAGCAACCCCAAGTGGTAACAAGTATTTCTTGCTCGTAGTTGATGATTTCAGTCGGTACATGTGGATTGTGTTGTTGAAGAGCAAGGATCAAGCGTTGCAAGCTTTCAAGTTGATAAAGACCGCAGCAGAAGTCAAAGCAGAAGCCAAGCTGAAAGCCTTTCGTACAGATAGGGGGGTGAGTTCACTTCAAATGAATTCACCGCATTCTGTGAGTTGCACGGCATCAAGCGTTATCTTACCGCGCCATACTCTCCACAACAAAACGGAGTGGTAGAGAGGAGGAACCAAACTGTGGTGGCCATGGCTCGAAGCATGTTGAAGAGCAAGGGTCTACCGGGAAAATTTTGGGGAGAAGCGGTGACAACGGCTGTGTACTTGCTGAATCGAGCGCCGACGAAGAGTGTTGTTGGCATGACTCCGTACGAGGCTTGGTGTGGGCGTAAACCGACGGTGGAGCATCTACGCACCTTTGGTTGTGTCGCACACGTGAAGACGGTGGCCGGTCACGTGGGCAAACTTGCCGATCGGAGCGCACCGATGGTCATGATTGGCTATGAGAAGGGCTCGAAGGCTTATAGGGTGTACAACCCAGCAACGAAGAAAGTTCAAGTCACTCGAGACGTGATCTTCGAGGAGGAGAAGGCTTGGGCATGGAGTGGATCAAACGAGCCGGAGGTATCGAGATCTGATGATATGTTTCACGTTGTGTATGATCAGGATGCAGGTCACGACGGTGGTCATCACCACCATCACGACGTCGATCAAGAACCTCCGAGCATGTCCACATCTCACGGCGGCACACCGGAGCAGGCAGAGAATTCTGCCTCAGCGGCGCAAGAAGATGTTGCCGCGACAGCAAAGCAAGCCGAAACAGCTGCCCCGGCAGAAACCTCGCCAGGACCCGGGCATGATGATCTTCGGCAGCGACCACCAACGCCGGAGAAGATGAGATCGGTGCTGGATCTGTACCCAACACCGGTACGCCGCAAGATAGAGGATGCGGAGAGGAGAGAAGCAAAGGGCGAAGAAAGCTGGCAGCGAGCAATGCAGGAGGAGATGAGTTCAATCCAGGAGAACAAAACATGGGCTCTTGTTAATCTTCCGGATGGACAGCGTGCTATAGGACTCAAGTGGGTCTTCAAAGTAAAGAAAGACTCCAATGGCGCAGTGGTGAAGCACAAGGCACGCCTAGTGGCTAAAGGCTATGTGCAGCAACAGGGGATTGACTTCGAGGAGGTTTTTGCACCCGTTGCAAGGATGGAATCTGTGCGGCTGTTGATTGCGTTGGCAGCTTATGAGGGATGGCAACTACATCACATGGACGTCAAGTCAGCTTTTCTCAATGGAGATTTGCAAGAAGAGGTGTATGTGAGTCAACCTCCAGGTTTCGTTGAAAAAGGAGATGAGCACAAGGTCTTGAAGCTACGGAAGGCGTTGTATGGACTGCGTCAAGCACCGAGAGCATGGTATGCTAAGCTAGATGACACATTGTTATCACTCGGTTTTGAGAGGAGCCCTCTGGAGCATGCAATGTACAAGTGTGGTAAAGGTAAATCCAGCTTGTTAGTAGGGGTGTATGTGGATGATCTGGTGATCACAGGAGCTGAAGTACTCGAGATTGAGAAGTTCAAGTCTCAGATGAAGGACTTGTTGAAGATGAGCGACCTTGGATTGTTGAGTTATTACCTTGGCATCGAAGTACATCAAATGCCGGGTTATACTACACTTTGCCAGGAAGCATATGCAAGGAGAATTCTCGAGGAACATGAGATGGATGATTGCAATCCAACTCAGGCACCAATGGAAGCTAGGCTCAAGTTGAGCAAGCAGAGTGCATCACCGCCGGTTGATCAGACCATGTACAGGAGTATTGTAGGAAGCCTAAGGTATCTTGTGAACACAAGGCCGGATCTTGCTTATTCGGTTGGAATTGTGAGCAGATACATGGAATCACCCACGACCGAACACATGGCTGCCGTGAAGCATATTTTGCGGTATGTCAAAAGGACAATGGGTCTCGGCTGCTGCTATGAGAAGAAGAAGAAGAAGCAAGGAGAACTTCGTTTGACAGGGTATAGTGACAGTGATATGGCCGGCGATGTTGATGATCGCAAAAGCACCACCGGCATGGCATTCTTTCTCGGCACTAGCATGGTGTCTTGGCAGTCACAGAAGCAGAAGGTAGTTGCACTCTCGTCATGCGAAGCGGAGTATATTGCAGTAGCAACAGCAGCATGTCAAGGGGTCTGGTTGGAGCGCCTCCTCGGCGATCTTCTCAACCGTGATCCAGGCAAAGTGGTGTTGAACATAGACAACAAATCGGCAATCTCTTTGTGCAAAAACCCGGTGTACCATGATCGAAGCAAACACATTGATACGAGGTGTCATTACATCCGGGAGTGCATTGAAAAAGGGAAGATAGATGTTGAATATGTGAGCACTGAAGATCAGCTTGCAGACATATTGACGAAGCCATTGGGAAGAGTCAAATTCTTGGAGATGAGGAAGAGGATCGGTCTGCGAGTTGTGAAGAAACCACCGTAAGCTTAGGGGGGTGTGTTAGGAATACTAAGCTTAGGTCGGTTGAAGAGTTTGCTGTTTAGGAAAGAACTAGTTCGTGTCGTTTCCCTTTTACGTATTAGGCAAGTTTGAGTAAACCAGCGTTGTACTGGGTCGCGTCGGGTTGGGCCTGTGAGTCGTGTTGGACGCGGTTGTATCCTCTATATATTGCAATGAGAAAGACCCCGAAAAGCAGCCAATATTGCTGCGCCAAATCTCTCTCTCTCTCTAAGCTCGAATTAGGGTTTGTTTTTCTCTTCTTGTTCGTTGATCTTGTGTGAGATCCGTCAAAATGCCCAACTGTTACACTTTTTCAGCCATAACAATCAGTGGCCAAATTAACCAATGCAACGGACTGAGATGACATAGGTTGCATGGTATATTGGGAGGGAAGGAATGGCAACGGTCAGGGTGTCAATCGAAAATAAAATTCCAAGGGAGTATTATTATGTATTAGGCTATTAGGTCTTAGTACCAAAGAAGGATATCGTGAAATACTTATATATGTGAGTAGTTGTACAATATTAAATTGATAGAGAGAAGTGAAATTACTGTCATGAGAACTGAAAAAACCTATAAAAGTTACGTAGGCAATAAACAGTTAACCGAGAAAGACCTGCTCACCATCAATTATGCCATTCTTACATAATTTTGACCTAGATCAATATTTTCGTAAATAAATAAATATAATAGAACCCAAGCAATTTCATTATCATCTAATCTCAAATGTTAATTGGCAAAGAGGAAAGCAGAAAGTGCAGTTTAGTCCACGATACAAACATCCAGTTACGTTGACAATTAACTAACTGGAGGACAATGCCATCGCATCCCAGCGTCATCAGGTATTTGGCTATATTGGATAATTAAGCTGTAGGAAAGGATTAAAAAACGCTACAGAAATATCTTGTATCCATTTAGTAAACACTAATTCTTGACATGTGCAAACATGGCATGGACTAAGAACACGATGATTTATAAATAAGAATATGTAGTTTAACTACTTACTGCCATCAATTCACCAACATAGGATGTCACGATTCGTAAAGTGAAAATGGAGGTCGAGCTACATGTCCTTCGGTTTCCTAAAAACATAATTGAATCTGCATTTTTGTGTTTCAAAATTTTCGAAAAACATTCCTAGATGTAGATTATATAGGAATGTTTTGTGTGTTTTTGTGTGCAGGTACGGATCGCTGAACAAACGTTTCAAAAAAAAATTGGCAGATTTTTCATATTTGTGTAGCCTAGAATAATACGAATTTCCTTGAAAATTTACACAGTGGTGTATATCGACATTATCTACATGTATGATTTTTCTTTCGAATATTTTGAAACATAAAATGTAGATTCAATTTTTTTTTTGAAATCGAGCTACATGTAGCAGCCTCCAAAACGCCTTTCGACATGGATGCCATATCTTCCACATATTCTTTTATCAACTTGTAATATGAAGCATATTACGTTGTCATTTCATCAAACAGTTTTGCCTCTTTAATTGGTGATAAAACAATCTTTCAGTGAAAAATGATCGACAGTAATAGAATCGATTAAGCAGGCATACTACTATATGGTCTACACGGTTAATGTGAAGAAACAATCTTTTATAGTTCTTACATCATGTCATGGCAACTATGAAATTTACGCGTATAAGAAAAATCAAAGGCATAATCTTTGAAATTAAATTTAAAATTACAGTGAAGGACAAATAACAACTCAATCACCGTATAGTCATTACCTGATTTCCAGCTAACTGCATCTAGGAATCGTTGTTTACACAAAAAATTCAGTGAACCTGGAGTATTCCACTGCGATTTCTCCTCCTTTTCAAATATGCACACGATGGAATAAATTTTGCTCGTTGACACTAACTTCATTAATTCTGACTCCCTAACCGTTTTTCCTTTTTGTTTGATGCAGAAGGCGATGCGGCTGCCAGAGACTTGCAGCTGATCATAGCGGTCTTAGCTTCCGCACCGGCCGGCGGACTACTTGCTTCTCCTGTAAATGAGTAAATCTGCAATATTGCAGTGCAATGCTAGATCCACTATTTAAATCTGCAAAGGAAGGATTTTGTTTTGCTCAGGATCGATGTGCAGGTACTACGCGCCCTCCTATGCTGTCTACACATCACGATGATGCATGCTCACGTCGGACAAACTTGAGAGCAGAATCAGCTATGCATGCTCACCTTGGACAAACTTGAGAGCAGGATCAGCACATACCATCGCAATCGGAAGGAATAGATTTAAAAAAATTACTTGGTAGCATTAGGCCCAAGCGCTCCATGCTGCTACACAGTTCTTGTAGTCATCGTACGCCTCAATGCATCCGCTGCTCCGCAACTACATCTGATCTCTTACCGCGCTGCTACCTCATCTCACATGGGGAATCATCAGGACGGACACGCAGAGGCGGTTAGACATACGTGATTTTTTTATCTGTATAGGAGACGATGATTTGGAGGACGGGACTGCGGCGTGCGGGTTTAGGACTCTTCCTACAGCCCGATTCAATCGATGGTCTAAATCTCACGCGACAAATATCTGATGGCTGACATCATAGTTCGGTGAAAATTTTCCACGGATTAACGTGGAGCCTCGTACGGTGCCTCCAATTAGTAAATATATATAAGATTTGTTATGAATGATTTCATCTCAGTTCACATGCCTTACATTACTATTGGATCAAGATTATGTTGGTAGCATGTCACTTCAAAAATTATCTTTTTTATCGTTTACCTACTCGAGGACGAGCAGGAACAAAGCTTGGTGATGCTTGATACGTCTAAAATGTATCTATAATTTTTGATATTCCATGTTTGTTTTATATCAAATGCCACATGTTTATTCTAAATTTTATATCATTTTATGACATTTATTGGACTAACCTATTAACCTCATGCCCAGTGCCAGCTTCTGTCTGTTTTGGATATTTATTACAGAAAAGCCCGAAAATGAAAGTGCTCGGAATTGGACGAAAATTACCTGAATTATTAACATGGAGCCTCCTACGGTGCCTCCAATTAGTAAATATATAAGATCCTTATCTTTATTCCTCTCATTGCTATGGTCCTTTGAATCAGTAACAAAACAACCTTTGGCAGTATTGTGTGTCATATAAATTTCCTTGCAAATATTCTTTGCCTAAAATCTATCTTCACCGTTATGGCATGTCTTATTGCATCTAACAAAAGAACAATTGCTAGTGATCTAAGGTCCCTAATCTTGGACTTAAAACTCTCTGCTAAATTGTTACAAACAAAATCCACCTTGCTTAACTCACCAAACTTGCTTCTAGCCCATAGTCTGGTGTGATTTGTTCGAATGTACTGTTTCACCTTTGGCTCTGTACTATACATGTTCTCTGCGAGAAAATTGAGTGTCTGCTTGGGGTGTATCTGTACGACGTTGACCACAAGTTATTTTCAACAAATTTCCCTTTGAATTTCTTCAAAAAGTTATTCGAGAGGTGCCTCATGCATTCTCTATGCTCCACCCCAGGAAAGACAACATCAACAACACTCTCTAGCCCATTGCATGCATCGGTGTGTATCACCAATCCTTGAGGTTGGCCTATCACTCCACGAAGCCTCTGCATGAACCATGTCCAGCTTTCATTAGATTCATCCTCCAGGATAGCATAAGCTACAGGAAACAACCAATTGTGTGCATCTACAGCACATGTTGTAGCAAGTTGTCCTCTGAACTTCCCTGTCAAAGAAGTTGAGTCTATTGCCAAGTATGGCCTGCAACCCTCCAAAACCCCTTTTCAGCATGCCTTCAAGCAGACAAAACATCTCCTGAAACATCTCTTATCTGCCATCTTATACTTCGTCCCTCTTGAAACCTTCATTCTTCCTCTCACCACCTCATAATCTATGTCAACTACACTCCCAGGTGATGTCTTCTCCACCTCTGCTTTGTAACTGTACAACATATGGAAATTGTTATTCTATTTGCCTTGAATTAGGTCCAAAGCTATCTCCTTCCCATCAAACACTCTGTGATAGGGAATTAGCACACATTGAACTTCTCCTGCAGCTTCTTTCTCAGTTTGGATGCTCCAATTGTTTGATCCTCCCTCACCCAATCAAGTATGGTAGCAGCAATCCACTTGGTTGAAGCAGGTCTAATTTTCTCACTTAAAGCAGTGTTCGTACATTTGTGTTTTTGGGTGTTCACCTTGATCTGCATTGCACTATTAGTAAATTAAAAACATTTGGGAAATATTAAATACGAAAACAAACTAGAATACGAAATTACAACCTAAAATGGGTATCCACCCCTCATTGGAGATGCATGTAATCTCCATTTACACACTTTAGTTTCCCTACAATGCACCCTCAGTCTTTTTTGGTCACTCGTTTCAGTGATGTACTCAAATCCAACTATTATTGCATAAGTAGCAACTGCATATCTACATTCCTCCACACTCTAAAAATAGTCCCCTCACCTATTGTAGGGTTGTCCTTGTCAAAGTGTATGATTGGCCTGTCCTCATCTTCATTATCATATTTGGAACCCATTTCCTCATCTTCATCTTCCTCATCCGAATCAGTACCATAGTCAGGCTCAAAGTTGGGATCCACCAAATATTCCCTTCTTGCCATCCTATCAGGATCGGCAGCCACATCTGGATATTCGTTCTCATCAACATCATCATGTCCTAAAGCAAAATCATCGTCTCCCCCAATTCTCTGTCCTCCTGCCCGTTTATTACCTCTGCATCATACTCAAGAAGAAGCTCCTGATCAGTGCCACTCAGTTTAGCTTTGTCCGTCCATAATTGTCCGTAGTCATTGACAATAGTCTCTTGGCCCGATTCTTTGTTAACAATATGGACCGACATCAACACAGTCCTACTAGCCAAGTGTTTACCCCACATTAGGGCTAAAGCTTCATATGTCTGAACATCTACGAAATTGTCCAAATTGCTGTCATAATATCTAGCCACGAATTCCTCGTTCGGCGCACAGGGGAACTTCTCAAATTCCATGCGCAGGTCTTTTAAAGTTAGTTCTGCTACATCTACTGTGATTTGATAATCAAAACCGGCGCTAACTGTAATTCTATCGTCGGGCAGAATGTCTGTTCGACAGCCGTGCTGAATTTTCAGTACAAATCCGGATGTGCCTGACGTCCTACAGTAAGCAGCGCATATATATCATCACAATTACTAACTCGAATCCTACAACAAAATAGAAGAAAGAAATACTTCAATTCTTACCCTTTTGGGGCGACGAACGGTTGTTTCACCGGGCTCCGGAGCTGGACCGCCTTGCTGCCCGCGCCTTCTACCCCTGCGTTCGCCCCGCCCATGATCTCCAACCCGGCAGGGTCCATCCTAAGTGCCCAGATCCCGTGCAAAGCGCTTGGGGCGTAACAGTGCCTCAAGCGCTAGGCCGAGCAGATCACGGAAGCTGGCAGACGCGGAGGGCGAATCGGAGTGAGCTGCGAGAGAAGAGCAGATGGGAGGAGCGTTACCAAAAATGGAAAAAAGGACACAAAACGACGGGCTCGGAATCCTCAAATGAGGACTGAGCACGTGTAGTCGTGAAGGCGGCGACACTCAAAGCAGGAGACGAGCAGCGTCGGCCCGGGCCTGTATATCATGACGATAACGGTAATTAACGAGTCAAACAAACGACAAGTTAGCTAGATTAAACGGCAGCAGGTGGCATGTCTGGTCTAGTGGTGTAGAAGGAACGAAGTGGCCACTGTTAGTGGCTTTATTGAAATTCAGCGGAAACTAGAGGCAATTACCGAATACCAGCGACAGACAGTGACATAGGTATAGTTTGAATATTGGAGGGTCCGCGCTGCATGCTCCGGACATTACTAGGGTCCCGCGACCACCGTGGCATGGGAGAGATTAGCCGTAACCGCTTATATATTCAGCCCGTCAAGAATATTAATAACCGCAGGCCGTTACTTTTATAGGCCGCCGCCCACTTTTTCCGAAACGAGCCATAAAAACAAGCCGCCTACGGCCTCCTAATATCGGGGGCAGGTTTATTTCACAGTCATCGCCGAGATTATAGGAGGCATGCTTCGATTTTACCCGTCCCGAATACAACCGTTTCACAGCCGGCTTTTTCTTTGGACGCGGTTAATCTGAGATAACCGGCTGAGGTGTAGCGTATGGTAGTCTCTTATTTTTTTTAATTGCTCAAACCGCCGCTACCAACTGACTGTAATACTCGTTTTTCTACTAGTGAAGGGGACCGAGTGGGCTCCCTGCCGCCAGATCCGCGAGGCACGGAGACCCAAAGGCATCCGCAGCGCGCCGCCGTCGCCGTGAGGGGCTCCTCGCCGCCGGAAGCCTAGGGTCGCCGGAGAGCTCGAGGTCGAAGCAGAGAAGGCCAGGGCGGCGCAGTAGAGGGAGAGAGGGGGGCCGTCTGCCGGCGGCGGCGAGGAGGGACGGAGGTGGAGGGGGGCTTGTGGTGGCTAGAGTTTGGGGGCCTCCGGTGTCGCCCCGTGGAAGAGCGACACGGGAGGCAGGGGTCGAAAATAGTCCCTGTGCGATCACTATCCCGCAATTAAAATCCTTATTCCTTAAACTAGTTTTTTTCATAAAGGTTTCAAATCTTCTTTCAGCCTAGCGATAATTGGATATGGTACAATCAAGTTTAAATTTGGAAGTGAAAACTTTTAGCCCATGAATGTTCACCGATCCACGCTTTGGTCTGAAAATATTAACACAATTGTATAATCATGACGCAGCTTTTACCCTTAAATATGCGTGCACAACTTAAGTTTTCATACGGATGGATAAGATAAATTACAGTTAGTCAACAACGTCTAAAAAGGTACCACTATCTTGACGTGTCGGCCGGTTTTCCATCCGACTTCAAGCAATAGTTTCCGCTAATCGAGCCGACCGCAGCCGATTTTCCCGCCAAAAGGGAACCGCGCCCCTAAGTCGATTTTAAAACTCGCCCAACTCTAAAATTCAAGGAACCTGAGTCGGGTGTAGTAAAGGGTCATCACACGCGGTGGAGCCGGACTGGTTTCTCGACCACCTCCACTAGGGCGAAACATCCAGATTTGTTCGGATGGTCCGGAAAAATTTAGAGACTTTTAAAAAGCAAACAAACTCCAGGAGCCAGCGTCGGTTGTATTTTCAAACCGGCCACACATATTCAAAGAGTCCGTATGTTTCCGGACGTGGTACCCCATGGCATATTTTTCGGACTCTCCGAAAAACCTCGACGCTACTCTCTGGCTTTATCAAAAATACGTTTGCAACCCTAGATAAAACCGATCATATCTCCGAATGTAATTCTACCACGTCGGAAACATCCGAGTGATAATCGCTCTCTACTCTGAACCTTCGAATGTACACAACTGACTATTGACGGCTTAAGTGTGTGACCCCTTTAGGTTCAATAACAAGTAGTCATGATTATAAACTCCTTCCTAATCAATAATCAATAGCGGGGCCGTGGACGCCCATATTGACTCCTACTGTTATACGAAGACACTCTGTTGAACCTGTTGGTTGTCAAGCATGTTCTCATTACTTCACGATACCGATCCATGCCGAGGTGAAATGTATGACATGACCATGAATAAACTCTTTAATCACTATGTCAGTTTATCCTCGTTTACTGGTATGATGTCGTTACTCGATCGGTCCCTCGTTCTAGTATCCCCATGATGTGTATCATGCCTTTGTTTGCGCAGACTTGTTTATGGATACTATCACACCGAGTGGATTCTGGACGTATCTCTCTATTAACTAGAGAAGTAATTCCCAATCTTGAACTACTACGGTTAGATGCATACTTTCAAGATTACCCAGTGATAGCCGTTTTGATCACCGAGTCGGTTGTGATACTTGACTATACACCAAAGCAAGCTTTCTTGAATACACAACCATATATTTGTTGGATGTATGCTCAAAAGGCAATAAGAATTAACATATGTTTCATAATTATGCTTTATGATTCTATGCTATAACTGTTGTGGCTCCTGAATGTGAGATTCAGAGGAAAACTCACACGCACGTGTAGAGACATGAACAGAATAAAGAAACCCTAGTCTTGTCTTTAGAATAATTTATTGATTGCTTGATTACCATGTTTTCCTGGTCTAGGACATTGTTTATGTCAGCATCAATGAGTAGCATATTGTTGGTGGAAACAATATGGCTGGGTAGACCCAAATCATTAAATGTTAATAGATTCCAAAGTGTCTTTTGTCCTTAGTGACATATCGCAGTAAGTTTATTATATGACATGTCCTTAGACCATGAAGTTATTAAGGTTGTGCATACACGAAGTGTTGCTTTGGTACTGTCAATCATCACGGCCTTAATTGGGTGATCAAAACGACAATCACTGGGTAATTCCAAAGGTGTGCATATATCTTAATGTTCCAAGATGAGAAATTACTCCTGTGTCAAAAGAGAGATACTTACTGTCGTGGGTTTGTCACGTCAGATGTCATGGATGACTTCGTAGGTGTGGGATTTGTGCGAGTCAATCGTCTCCAAGCTTGGGATCGCAGGAACAAGGATGAACACAGATTTACCCAGGTTCGGCCCCTCAATGTGAGGTAAAGACCTACTTCCTGCCTACCCTAGATTGGTATTGATATGATATATGTGGTGTTAGAATGGAGGCGATCCGATCTGGGAACTCACCGTAACGGCTAGGGTTCTGGGGCTTGATAGCTTGACTATGTCTAAGTTTGCGAGTCCTCTTTATATACACAGAGGCTCGCTAGGTTACAAAGGAAACTTCCACCACGAGGAATATATCGACCGGAACCTACTTGGAGACTAACTCCTCCTCACGTCTTCCAGGATATGTCTTCTAGATCCTTCTCCTTATGGTGGTACGATGTTGGGCTTGCTTTCATGCAGGCCTTATTGTGCGAGTAAGTTGAGTCGCACTTTACCAAATATGGGCCGCGGGTTAATCTACAAAGTATTCCCCTGACATTAGCCCCCAAGTTCAGCTTGAACTTCGGACGAAGGCTTCTTTGTCTTATTGAGCCATTGAACCACTCACATGAATGTCCCAGCTGAACTCCAGTTTTTTGTATCGCCATTTGCTACTTATAACCTTCTTAGCGGCTCAAGGGCGCGACTCATCTGGTCGTGCCTGTTGGTTTTCAGATCTGAGCGTCTTCTGCGCCTGGGCTTTTTATGTTGGCCCATCGGCCTCCCTGGCGTTCTACTTCAATTACGCCGCCGCTACTCTTCTCCGCCGCTTTTGGTTCCGCTTCTTGCGCTTGCAATCTTCTGGCGGAAATCCCCTTGACTGAAAGAGATGTCTCGCCGTAGCTGCAACTAGGAAGGCTCGTGGATTGATGAGCTATTTTTGGAGTCTTTAGTTGCTCGTGGCCTTCTTCCTCCGAGGGATCAATGTGAATGGCGCGCCGCTGGCGAGGAGATAATTCCCGATCCACAACCAGGAGAAGTGGTGATTTTTGCGGAACACGTCGAGCGCGGATTCTAACCTCCTGGTTCTCTTTTCTTTCGCTCCCTGATGCAGTGGCTGGGTCTTCGCATTCATGACATCGGTCCCAACTCAATATTGCAAGTGAGTAACTTCCACGTCCTTTGCGAAGATTACTTAGGCATCTCTCCTTCAATAGACTTCTGGCTCGCTCTCTTTAGCTGCAATAGTCAAAAAGAAGCAATAGATGCATCTTTCCTGCAATGCGGCGCCATATCTTTCCAACGCCGTAAGGGTAATATTTTCCCAAAGCTAGCCCTTGCCAAAAAAGTTAAGGACTGGCAAAGATCTTTCTTTTACTGCAAAGATACTTCCCCTGAGAGCGAGATTCATCTCCCCCCTTGGTCTCCACTCCCTTTCGAGGCTACCTTTGCTTTGTCTTCCAAGCCCGATCCTTCCTCGTTGGCTTCCATCGAGATTCTTTTAGACAAGGTGAGGGCGCTGACACTCCATGGTCTTACCGGACTGGATCTTATATCTTGCTGGACCAAATGGCGAATTCTGCCTGTGAGTCGCCGTCTGCAACTTATGATGAACTTCACCTGCCATGCCGATGACGTTGATCGTACTTGCCCTGAAGATTGGGACAAAGGGGAGTGGATAAACTTCATTCACCGAGCGACGAACGAGGACATTGACTCATATGATAACGTCGGTCTTGCTCCCTTCTGGGCTGAACACAAGCCTTTTGTGGTAATTATTCTTGTAACTTTTTCCCTCTAGGATTCCTTCTTCAAAGTTGACTATTTCTGACGTTGATTCTCTTTCAGATCGATCCCTACTTTTGGACTCTCCCATCCGAAGAGGAGACCGGCTCAGACCAAGAAACCACTGTGAAGTTGCCAGAAGAAGTCGCTGATCCTGGCGAGGAAATGATCGCACATGGCACTGTTTCCGAGCCTGGTGGTAGCACATCTGAACAAATGGCCAATGCTCTCTTGTCCACAGCTCCAGGCACATCTTTCCTGGCGCTTCCTGAAGTACCTCGCAGGTCCTCTAAGCGTCTTCTCTCTGAGAGCTCTGAAGATCCCTCGCAACCTGAGAAACGTCGCAAGGCCTTGGCGTTGCTTGTGGATATCAAAGCTTCCAAATCTTTAAAACTTGCTAAGCCTGGGAGCGCTGTACTTTCCTCCGAGCCTGCGGTGAAGAATTGTCCCACGACAAGCTCGGGTATTTCCTTGTGACATTCTTTTCTTTGTATTCATGTGTCTTTATGAAGGGTTGTTTATTCACTGTTGTTTTTTCTATCCCGTAGGCTCAGACCTGCAAGATTTGTCTTCTCCTTCTTCTAGTTGCCTGATGAGGAGCGTCCATATTGCTTCTGGGTAAGACTTGCTTTCCTTCTATAACTGTTGCGCTGCCATTTTGGGAAGGTTGATGTTGCTGGCGAGAACATGGGAACTAGCGATGGCACGACTTATCCTTGCGAGAGGGACTGAATCTCAAATCTGAGCTGCTTGATCGGCTGAAAGGAGACCATGTTAGGAAGCTCGCCGCGCGAGATGAAAAATATAACTCGCTGCTCAAGGCTTTTGAGGGTTTTGGATCTGCTGTTAAATCAGCCATTCTGCAACTCGCTGGTACATCCCTAATCCTTTGTCTCTTGATCATTTACATCTGAGTGACCATCATGAGCTGCTGATCTGAATAATATCTTGTTTTTTGATGCAGGGCCTGGTGCTCCGGTGTACCGCTCCAATTTGAAGGATCAACTGGAATATCTTCAAGATTTTAGCCTGCGCCTTCTTAAAGTAACCAAAGAGGTTATGACAAAAATCCCCCTGCGACTGATGCTCCAGATTCATGTGAGTTTTGGCTGAACAGGCTATTTAAGGCTCCTCACTATGTCTCTGATTGGAAGGGGTCTTCTGCTCGCTCCGGAGCTGCTCATGTGTTAACATTACTCCGGGCATATTATCCAGAAATAGAGGTAGGCAAGGTTGCTCTTCATGACCGGGCGAAGCGCGCGGATGGTACTGAGCTTCCAATGAGTGAATACTTCGACATCTGGAAGGGTATGCGTGGATACGCCACATTGCTTGTTAAGAATTTAGACTTGGGCTCTTATCTGGGAAAGTTCAACCCTGATGGTAGCAAGGCTACGAAGGAGAAATCCACTGGGGCTGAATTATCCCGAGCTTCCGATCCATCCTCAGGACCTGGTGGTCCTTCCACTTCATCTGGTGGTGCCTTGGTTATAAGGACACCTGCTGCTCCAACCTCGAGGCAAGCCGCGAAGGCTTCTGTTCCTGCGACTCGAAAGCAGAAATAAACATCCAATAGTAATGTGCGACTCGTCAATAGTGACTTGCCCGTTAGTCTGTAAAAAAATTGTGTACTATAAGCAGGTTCTTTTATGATACTTCCATTAAGTAGACGCTCGCGGGCTCAGTATTTCCTAGGAACATGTGTGTTCAGGGTCGAGAGCGGCCATGATAGGCAATCAAGCTCGATTGACGCCACACCCCAGTACTTTGGCCGCATAATGCAAGACGCTTCTAGCTTAAGGACTGCCACTCGTTTGGCAAGGGTTGAGGTAGCGAGCTGTGCTCACTGTGCTTTGTAAAAAAGCCCTCAGGGTTGGTGATGTATGAAATTCAAAAGACTCAGCGACTCAATGATAGTTGAGGCGAAACGACGAACCCTTGAATGTCAAGGGTGCCGGCTTTATTTCATAACCACTCAATTTATTACAGGGTGAGACAAAGACGATGCAGACCCTTTAATGCGAGTTTTCTGTTCCTCGCAGGTCATGCATACTTGATACTCATCGCACTCATTTGCGAAATAATACTCCTGACGGAGCGGGTTGAACACCTAGTTGGTTCATGTTTGAGTTGCTAAAAGCGACTCGGGTCGAGCATGATAGCTCCGATGTTTTCATGCCAAAGTGAGGGTCAAATCTTTTGATAGGGTAGCCGCACTGAGTTGCGACTTACTGATTCACGTCCTTGGGGGATGAGTCGCGGGGGTAAGGTCTCACAATAGTTGGGCCTCTCTGACTTGGGTTGTTGATTGATATTGGATCTATGCATATACGCCATCTCTTGTTTTGTTTTTGTATCCTGGAGTATTATCTTCCTGATTCGCGACTGTATGGTTGGAATTCACCATCTGGTGGGCGCGTCCTGCCGTCCGTCCATTCTGAGTCCCCAAGGCGACTCGCTTTGGGCTGCGGAGGTTTACTGATGGCCTGAGACCATGTGAGGAGTTGGCGATGCAAGCTTCTTCTGCAATTACTGAGCCTGCTTCCTCGCACTCTAGCGCTCTCTGTCTGTCTCCATGCACCGTGATCACGCCGTTTGGTCCTGGTATTTTTAACTGCAGTGAATTTGACATAAGCTTCTCTCCCGAAGATCGCATGGTATGGGCTTTTGACTGCTACGACCTCGAAGCTCAGGAACTCTGTGCGGAAGTTTCGCTCGGTCCCGAAGCTGACTTCGAGGGTAATTTTTCCTATAGGTCGGTGATTATTCCTGGAATTATGCCTTGGATATCCTTCCTTGTTGGCTGTAGCTGCCGCTCGGGTATGTTCATTCGACGGAGCGTGTCTTGGTATAGGATGTTTACTCTTCCTCCTCCATCCATGAGGACTTTGTTCAACCTGTATCCCGCGACTTGCGGTGTAACAACGAGAGCCAACTGTCCTGGATCTTTTACTTCTGGGGGATGATCGTCGCGACTCCAAACAACCGATCGCTCTGTCCAACGGCGGTGTCTTTCCAGAGTTGGGATTGAGTCGCGGCTCCATCTGCTATTCATTTGCCTTCTATTGCCCGCTGTTTGTACATCCACGGTATGAAATTGCCCTATGTTTCTTCTTACTGAAGTTTCAGGCTTTTGACAGGAGTTCTCCTTGTCCCTATGCTGCATTGGTCCGCTGTGAGTCGCGGTTGATGAATCTCCTTCCTTCCATCGCCTGTAGTAGTGACACTGTGCCTTGGTGTGACCCGCGGGTCTTCCATCTCTTCTGCGGTGTAAGTCGCAAGGACTATCGAAAATCCCTTTGGCGCTGTTGGGGAGTGACTCCTTGTCTCTTTTCTGCTCCCTAAGTTGATGCTTACAGTGTTCTGTTTCCTTTGAGATTGGCAAGGAGCCGCTTGCCATCTTATCTGTCTCTGCGTGCTTGTTAGTAGTCGCCGAGAGTTGGCCGAAAGTATTGATCTTATGTTCAGTGCGGCTTAAGGTACGCACCGGGCTCAAACCTACAGTTCTTTCTCATAACTTGCACTTCAGATTGCGCCGTGGTATCTTTGGCAGAGTCAAGGATCCCTGTGACTTGTTTTATCCAGTCGCTGGTTGATTCGTTCTCCTTCTGGATCCACTGTCTGAGGTTCTTCACGCCCTCTATTTGGAACCTTTTGATGAACTTATCCTTCAATTCCTCCCATGAGTTTATTGACTTTGGCGGCAACCTTAGCAGCCAATCCCTGGCTTCTCCCTGTAGTACCAAGTGAAAATACTTTGCGAGCACCTCCTGAGTTACACCGATTCCTGTCATGTTTATTTCATAGTCCTCTATCCACAGGACAGGGTCTAGATCATTATGGTAGGTCGTGACTTGCTGCGACTCGCCGAAGTTCGGTGGGAAACGAGTGAGCCGTATTTCCTCCCCGAAACATGCTGGTCCTTTCAATAACGAATAGGAGCTCACAGGTGCCGTATCTTCATCTGAATCAGTTTCAAACTGGGTTGGTTGAGTCACATCAAGCATTTGCGGCTTACTGTCAGCCTTACTCTCTTTACCTGGTGATATTTGCAGACCTGCTAGCTGGTTGTCTAATTCTTCCACATTGCATCCTTCCTCGCCCCACGATACCTCGTGTTGGGGCTCGTTAGGCGTAACTCCATACATGTTTGCTTGCTGTAGGGCGGCAGTCTGTAGCAGATCAATCGCATGGCGAGCGTCCTTATCAGCTCGCGTATCTCCGACTGGTGCTATTTTTATAATATCCCGATCGCGTCGTGCATATTGCTTTCCGGATTATTGTGGAACTTCTGCTTCATCTCTTGCCTCCCTTTGTCAGTCTTGGTGCAAATCGCCTGCTGCTTTTGCTGCCAACACCTCAGTCGTTGATCTTCTTCCTGGAGTTTTTTGCGCTCTGCCGCGAGCCTTTGCGCTTCTTCACAAAGTTCCGCCCGACGGCTTCGATTTCTTCAATTTTGGGATTTTTCTCCCGGCTAGGCAGAGGTTCCCAGATTGGTTTTGACGGGACGGAGGCAGGTGTTTTTGCTCTGGTCTGTTGCAGTTCTTCTAACACGCGGACCCTAACTGGCCGCAGTTCCTCTCCTGATTCGCCCCTTGAGTCGCGTCTGAAGATCTGCGACTGACGGACCCAACGAAGATTTTCACAGACCCGACGGGAATAATATACCCAAATTCAACGTGATCTGCCTCTGGTCCCCACTCTGAGTCGTCGATGAAGGGAACACCATTGATATCTTCCACTTGGCCGATGGCGATGTCCTTGAACCCTGATTCCGATCCTGCGCGGAACGTGACGCTCTTGACCGCAGGCCCCACGGTGGGCGCCAACTGTCGTGGGTTTGTCACGTCAGATGTCATGGATGACTTCGTAGGTGTGGGATTTGCGCGAGTCAATCGTCTCCGAGCTTGGGATCGCAGGAACAAGGACGAACACAGATTTACCCAGGTTCGGCCCCTCAATGTGAGGTAAAGACCTACTTCCTGCCTACCCTAGATTGGTATTGATATGATATATGTGGTGTTACAATGGAGGCGATCCGATCTGGGAACTCGCCGTAAGAGCTAGGGTTCTAGGGCTTGATAGCTTGACCCTGTCTAATTTCTGCGAGTCCTCTTTATATACACAGAGGCTCGCTAGGCTACAAAGGAAACTTCCACCACAAGGAATATATCGACCGGAACCTACTTGGAGACTAACTCGTCCTCACGTCTTCCAGGATATGTCTTGTAGATCCTTCTCCTTGTGGTGGTACGATGTTGGGCTTGCTTTCATGCAGGCCTTTATTGTGCGAGTAAGTTGAGTCGCACTTTACCAAATATGGGCCGCGGGTTAATCTACAAAGTATTCCCCCGACAACGACGGCCTCGGAACTTGTAACACCCCAGGGTTTAGAGAGTCAAAAGGGTAGAAATAGAATATGTGCATTTGCATAGCATGCATCTAAAAATGGGGGAAATTTTGGCGCGTTTAAGAAAAGAGACAAAGGGATCGATGTTTCTCTCGACTCGATGAGTTTAGGTTTAGATCATCCTGTTGAGTGCTATAAACTTCGACATGACCTTTACATAATTTTAAAACGTTTGAACACAATTTACTAAAACCCAAGTTTAAAATTCAAACATAATATAAACCACAAACAAATCATATTATCTCAATCCTTATCTCACTTTCTTATCTTATCCCTATCATCTACAAATACATGATCATAGAAGGAAACACTTATTCAAGATCTCATTTCACACATAATAAGAATTCATACACCTCATTTCCTACATCATTTCATCACATCCTTTCTCACACTTAGAGACAACAATTTCAAATGATTGTCCAAAGTGTATATATATATACATCAAGATCTCATCTCATACAACAACATCTCATTTGATCATCTTATACACATCTTTAAAATACAATCGAAGTCGAATGACCAAGAGGCATTTGGATACAACATATCTATTCATGACCTAATACTATTTCACTAATTGATGTTGAAAGAATAACAATTACATCATTTATAGAATATGTACATATCTCATCCAAATGAAAAGAAAATTACAAACGAATAAAAAGAAATCCTAAAACTAAATCTTGATCTTCTTATCTTCTAAATCTTGCAACATTCATCTCAATCTTCGTTTCCTGCAAAAGCAACAACACAAACAAGCAATATTTGGTTATTGCTAAAATGTTGCCTTCACCACAAGGGTGAGGCAATTTGATGTTGGAACTTAACCAAAGGATGTTAGGAACTTGTCCTAGTATCCAATTGGTGACTAGAGGGATCAACTTGGCAACAAGAATGCAACAAGGGACATGATTCATTCGAACAAGATACAAAGGCAACATGGGACAAAGGCAACTATTATTGATCCAATTATCTTAGGAAAAAAAGGCATCTAGTCAATCCCTCTAATCTGTCAAGTTCCCAACTAAGAAAACCCACATGTGAAATTAAATTGTTTCTCCAAAGGTATTAATTACCAGAGAAGAAAGAGGGTCAAATTATAAAGCCATCAAACCGAAATTGTAGAGCTACAAGATCACCATCCATTTTAAGCCACCTGGATTCAAAAGTTTTGTGTTATGTAAAAGCAGTTTGGTAACAAGATTAGCTACCTTGTTAACAGATTTCTCTTGCATGCATAGAGTAATTGAATTGGGGTTCAGCTAAGAAATGGTCTGATAATTATATCCAACAATAAAGCCACACAATTAAATTGGAAAGCCATTTAAATATCACCATTTATATTCTTGCAAAGCCCACATAAGGGAGAAGCCAAACCAGCCCATCTAGTAACAATTGCCACTTGTCTTGCTCAAAAATAAATTCAACAAGGAGATAAGACCAATGACTAGCCATCTCTATCCACAAGAAAATATCTAAGATTACTTGAACCCCAAGTAATGAAAAGCTTGAATGGATAAGCTTGCCACATAGGAGAGTTATCCACAAGCAAAATATCTCACATTACTTGAACCCTAAGTAATGCCTATGCATAAACACATGACAACAAGTAGCTTACTCACCATATGCATGGCATGTGTTGTCACCACCACAACAACAACCCAAACCATCCTACACCTCTACTTTAACAGGACAGCAGCAGTCCAGCCACTGCTACAACACACAAACACATCTCAGCCGCATTAAATCTTCCCTACATCAAGGAATTCATCTACCAACAGTACTGTACTATTTCTACAGCACCAAATCAACAAGAACACATCATCCTTTGCTCACAGCAAATCATCCATAGCCCAAGAACATCTCTTGAACACAAGAACAACCACTGAAATAATTTACAGCTAGATAAATACACTCTAGGAAATAAGAAGCAGCGAGGAGGAGCAGGCTAGCTACAAGACGCAGGTTATCATCATTTTCCAGAAGACCAAGCTGCTCAACAACAGCAGGTTAATTCTTTGTGTGTTAGGCAGGGGAGAGGTGCTATCAAGTTCTGTAAATGATAGGACAATGCTAGAAAGAGAGGAGAGCAGGGTAAAACATATGTTCTTATCAGTTTCTTGAGCCAAGATCTATTCAAGTATACATCTCTAAATCATTCCAACAACCCTTCAACTAGATCTCAACTAGGAGGATAGAAAGAAGTGTATCTCTCAGATCTGCATAGAAATGCTATGCATAATTCATCCTAGAGAATAAAAGCCACCAAATAAATATCTGTTCTTATCGAAATATTTGCCTCAGCCTTTGCATCATTGGCAAGACTAAGAAATCAAGGCAGCATCTGTTCTTAATAAATCACACACAGACAAGTGAACCAGTTTCACTGGATTCATTTGATCCCAACTCATCAGTACATTAGAAAAAGCACAGGAAAGCATCAAAAGGGAAATTACAGTACATGTGTACACTCCTAGGAGGCCTCACATGCATCTGTACACCCTAATCACACTTTAATGCACTCCAGGAAAGAATAAGCATCCCACAAAACATTGCTGGGCATCACAGTGAACAAGCCATGCCTGGATATTAATTAAGCAAGCTAAAGATGCATCACTGGGTGATAAATATGCTAAGCATCAAGCAATCCAAGTCATAAGCCAATATCACAAGCTCTCAAGCTCAAATACATGTACTAATATCAGTAGATCATCCAGAATTCACCTCTGAAAATTAAATGACAGTAGCACTGGCACAAACTGAATAATTCTTCAGTTAACCAAGTGGTAGTGAGAAGAACCACAAGCACCGGACAATTCCCTGCATCGTATCATCACCTGGAGAAACTAGAGCAGTACCACGACCACTAGAATGGCTAGGAACAAATCCTAATCGTGTCCGATACCGAGAGTGAGAGCATCCAGAGAGAGGAGAGGAAGAGAGGAGTGAGAATCATACCTGGCGCTCGGGCGCGAACACCATGGCGTGGAGAGGTAGGGCTCACGCTACCACAGCGGAGGCTACCACGAGGAAGACCGCACCACCTTGACCACCAGAGACGCCAGAGCATCGTCTTGGAGCAGAAGCTCGGGTGGAGCTTGTAGTCGACACGGGCAGGACACCGCGACGGCGTGCTCGAGCAGGGATTCGAGGAGGCGGCCGTTCACAAAAAGGAGGCGCAGCAGGAGCTAGAGTGGGAGCCGGAGAAGAGGCTGGCGCACCAAACCGTGGTGAGCTTGGGTTAGGGTTAGTTCCGAGTGGGCGAGGAGGCTAGTTGGAGGCTCCGGTGGTGGGGAATCGGAGAAGAAGGAGGCGGCGGAGCATCTCCAGAGCGCGGCAGTGCCGATGATGGCCGGAGACAGCCGGAGCATGGCGTTACGGCGGCGGGGACAGAATCGCCAGAAGGGGATCGAAGCAGAGGAGGAGATCGAGCTCGGGAGAGAGAGCAGCGAGGGAGAGAGAGAGTGGGCCGGTCGGTTTGACCGACCGAGCCAGGTCTTGAATGGGTTGGGTCCAACCCATTAGGCCCAGGGGCATTTTGGTATTTTACCAATCAAAAATATTCAAGCTTAAATGAAGTTTTACACCAAATTCAAATACACAAAAATCAACTAAAAATATGCAACATACTCTACAAAATATGAGGAATTTTTATGTAAGTTTTATTTAAAGTTTTGAAAAACATTTTGTGGATGAAAAATTCAAGAATCCTTAAGTGGAAATGACTTGAAATTCTTTTTCAAAACTATTTTCTTAAAATAAAATAATATGGGAAAATAAAGTCTTGAAGTTCAATTATATTGAACTATTTAAATTTAATCACTTTAAATTTATTCCTCATGAAAATTGTTGTCAAACTCTTTAAATAATTGAAAACTCCCAAACACTCGATAAATCTTAAAATTCATAACTTGGGAATTTTGGGGTGACAATTTATCTCATGATTATGCATAATAGCATGCTGCTAAAGTTTCAGTAATCCTTATCGGGATTACCTTGCTATTTTTAGAACTCGGGGTTTTATCGCAAACCCTAGAACCCCGAAGAGTTGAACGGCCAATTCTACCACAGGCAAGTTCATTCTTGCATATCCTTATTGAACTATTTTATAAAAACTATTTTCAAAAACGTATTATTATCATTGCATTGAAAAAGAAAAACTATTTTCGAATGATGTGAATTGCTATATATATATTGTTTGGCTGGCAATGAAACCACGGTTTGATGTTGTGGTGGAGGTTCCATTGTACGGAAAAGTATATACCTAGGATTAATTACCAATGTCACAGTGATCCTAGCGCCGTATGGAAGCATTTACCATGAGATCTGGCATGGGACGGTAAAGTCAGCTGCTATCTTCTCTCGTTCACATATCCTCGGCAGGCTATTACCTGGTTGTGTCCGTTGCGGTGGCCAAAAGCGTGGAAGCGCGTGACCTTCCTACCTGACGGGGTGATTGGAATAGAAGCTTGGGAGGGGTGGCGGGATAGCGGTCTTTGTTACCGGCCGCGCCACAAATGGGCGGATATGTGTTGTGCGGAGAGGGGCAGTGATTGGCTTTGGACTCAGACCGGACCCCATACCATGGAAGTATGGACGGGGATTACAACCCGGAATGGCAACAAGACTGAGGATCTCTCATGGGTAAAGTTACGCAGCTCTGCAGAGTCAACAACAAGAAATTGTGACTGTCACATCTGTGTTCCCGGAAGGAACTACAGATCGCAGCGGGAAAGGCATCCCAAGTGATGACTATGAATCCGTGGAGACTGTGAGCATAGTTTTCTGAAATAAAACTTGACCTTTTGAAGAAATGTTTTCCAAAACTTGCATTATGCCTAGGACCGTTGGTCATGGCAGTAGCTAGTGCATTCAAAACAAAAACTCTTTCCTATATTATTTGAACTTGCTAAGTAACGCTCGAGTTGCTTACCCTTTCCCCGTTGACCCCCTGCTTAGATTTGTGGAGCCTGGAAAGGAGTTGACAGCTATCCATCACGATGTTGAGGAGGTCTTCAACAAGGAATCCAGTCTACCTGGTGAAGCCTGAAGGAGTCAACTGCTATTTCACCAACAGAAGAACGACGACAACAGTGACAATGGTGGAGCAACAACAATATTGTCAATGGCATACATGACGACCACTTTGGCAATGAAGGAGACAACGACTATTGGAAGGAGGAGACAACCCTGGATAAAGATATTCCAGATGGAATAGATTAGGGTTGTGACAACAGCAGTAGTGGATGAGGAATTAGAGTTAGAGCTGATATCCAGCTTAGAATTATGATTTGGATCTTTTTGTATTTCATTTGCATGAGACTTGCTTCAATATAAAAGGAGGGTCTCTGAGATTTTGTATTGAATAGTGTTGTAATCCTATAGTGTTACCTTGGACCGGCTATGTTTCTGTTTTACTACTCTGAGGGATGTAATATTTGCGGAGAGGTCCTTTCATGCGTGTTACATCAACGACTTGTACACTACAACATGCAGTGGTGTGCTGGGTCACCGCAGAACTTTTCGTGGATTTTTGCTCAGGTATCTAGGGTTTCCCGATTAGATGCAATTTATAGGAGAAATGGCGGCGTCGGTGGCCAGCCGAGGTGGGGCGGCGGCCTAGGTGCGCGGCCCCACCCTAGGTCGCGCCGTGGGCCCACCAGCCTGCCTGGTGTGGCCCCGGCTCCGTCCTCCTGGCTGCTGCTCCGTCTCGGTTCAGAAATAAATAAGTTAAATTGGCGTCTGATTCCGAGAATATTTTCAGAATAGATTTTCTGAAACAAAAATACAGCAGAAAATAGGAACTGGCACTGTGGCATCTTGTTAATAGGTTAGTCCCAGAAAATGCATAAAAATGATATAAAGTGTAAGATAAACATGTGGTAATCAATATATAATAGGCATGAAATATCAGAAATTATAGATACGTTTTGGACGTATCAAGCATCTCCAAGCTTAGTTCGTACTCTCCTCGAGTAGGTAAACGATAACACAAAGATAATTTTTTAGGTGACATACTACCAACATAATCTTGATCATATAGTAATGTAAAGCATGTGAGCTGAGATCAAATCTTTCAAAGCAAAAGTCAATGTTTGATATTAAACACATAGATGAATAAAGCAAGACAGTTAAATAAGTAAAAAACTTTCATGGAAGATGCTATAAAGACTTGAAACCGTACAAAGTTCATTATAGATGTTTTAAGCATTCAGTATAGAAGTTATCCTTCTACTCAAGCATCTAGCAATCTTTCACAAACATAGAAAGGATCCAGTCAAGCAAAAGTATCACAAACGTAATGAATTCACTGGTTATAAGTTTTACTCAACCGGTGAGCGTAACCATTCGGTATTGGCACCAGAATGTTATGGCAAAGAGAATAATAATGGGGGTTTGGAAGGCCAATGGAAGAAAGGCTCACAAAGCTATAAATGATCATTAGACAAGAGGAAGTCTTATAATCGAAACTATGCAAGGAGTAGTGATTGCCATGCAACGGATACATAAAAAGCTATAAGTGTATGAAATCTCTCCAATGGAACTAGTGGGGTGCATCCAACTTAGTTGCTCATGAAGACGTAGTGCACTTTTGAGGATGCTCATCATTGGAATATACAATCCAAGTTCTATAACGTAAATTCTCCACATAGTTATACTAATGAAACATGAGAACTCTCTCATATGAAGCATATGTGCTACTAGCACAAATGATGACTATAAAACTGATGCTAAACATGAGCACAAGCGTGGATAAAGGATAGTAATGTTACCCCTCTCTCTTTATTTCTTTTTTTTTATTTTTCTTCTTTTCTGTTTCTCTTTTCAATTGCCTCCGTGCCTTTTTCACTTTTCTCTCCCTCACTGTAGGGCAACACTCTAATATGAGTATATGACAACACATCTTTTGTTACAAATAACTCATAATGAACAAAACATGATGTATAAAACTGTATGCCTCTGCCAGTGTAGCAGGATGTCCAGTGTAGCAGGATGTGTAATGATCTAGCGTAACATGGGTAAAACCACACATCAGCTGTATAGAATCATGCAAAGCAATCTATACTTCTTATAAAGCAAAACCCCACTAAGTGCAATTAATATTTTTCTATCTCAACATGCAAGTCATCCACATCACTTTCACTTTTAGCCAATCAATTGTCCACATCATCCCACTAACATCATTACTTATTGTCTATATCTACATGCAAGTATCCACATCATCATTTTCTTTGACCATCAAGATGTCTACATCAAGTGATTATTTTGCCAAGATTTTCAATAATGAAAATCGTAGAACCATCATTCGGAACTATGTGCTCTTCTACATGTAACCACTCAAAAAGTTTTTAGACATATTATGCAGCAATTTACATGACATCTTAATGCAAGCCATCCACATCATAAGTTTCTTCAACCCGCTGATTTCACTTTATCTACATCAATCAACATCAATCAGGTACACCCTGAACCATGACGAACTTTGAAATATTAATTACTCATACATTTCATGTCTATTAAATTAAATTTAGCCTCTGAACTTCAAAAGTTTATATGTTTTACTAGGTTTCTTAAAAGATACCCGCTGCCACGCGCGGGGTACAACTTCAGGAGTTTATATGTTTTACTAGGTTTCTTAAGAGATACCCGCTGCCACGTGCGGGGTACAACTTCAGGAGTTTATATGTTTTACTAGGTCTCTTAAGAGATACCCGCTGCAACGCGCGGGGTATCGTTCTAGTATATATCAATGATGAATGACAACCAGGTTGGAAAAAACGGAATTAAGCGTACGCCTGGGCGCGCTGAAGCGCTGGGCGACACCCCCATCGCTTAGTCTTGGGCCTAAGCGGTAGTCTAGGCGGGCCCGTCGCTTAGGCGGAGTAACGCGTGCGGCTAGGCGTGATGAATCGGAGAACAGCGGCAAGGAGGCGGAGGAAGGCAGAGCGAGGCGGGTGGAAGCTCGAGCTGGAGAGATTGAACGCACAGAGGAAAGGAGGCGAGAAGATTGCGGGAGGATGGCGAGAAGATTGCCTGTAGTTGGCCTGCAATATAAGGGAGGGAAAAAGAGAGGTCAGGCTAGGTTTTGGAGTAAGACGGCGGCGGCTGGATCTCGTTCGTCTCCGATTCATCTGCCGGTCGCCGGAACGAGGAGCTTCACCTCCTCTTGCCAGCCCTCCACCAGGTCCTGGTTTTGCTCGCCATCTCTCAGCGGACCTCCGCTCCAGTCATCGCTCCTGCCGTAGGTGAGAGATTCCCTATCCAAGGTCTCCTCGTCTCTTCCCTCTGCACGTGTGATTGTAACTGCAAATTGCTCATTTGTACTGTACAAGTATAAGGTGTTGGTTTTCTTCTGGATTGCTGAATGGTCGTACTTAACATGTGATTGCAATTGCAAATTGTTCATTTATACTGCTAAATGGTCGTTATTAATCTGTTAAGCAATAATACATGCATTGGTACGATATGTACATACAAATAGTCAAATGCATGCTTATCATCTAGGATCGATGCTGCTGTACTACCTTTACTGGTGCTACCTAATAATCCCCCTATCAAGTGCAGCTTTACTTCAGTTAACATGTACAGAGTACTATTCTGTAACTTCTAATCAATCGTACATGTTCATATATATCAATATATCACTGAAGTAATACTAGGACATTCTCTATTTCTCCTTTCCGGCGAGATTATGCAAACTGTCCAGTTTTAATTTATTTAGCTAAGTGATTCAGCTAAGTGATATTCATGCACTTGAGAAATTCGTCAGTTGGATCTTACTTCATTGTTTTAAGTTTCTGTAAATTGGATGACCGACCTGATAATATTAAGTAGAGCATTGCACGCCCTAGTGGCTGATAGACTATGTTCTCTTTTACATTAATTTAAACAGTATGATAGTTGTTAATGCCTACAGTAGGAAATGATACTCACTTGCCATGGTCACCATTGTAGAAAATTAATGTTCTATTCTACTACAAATCAGAAGTTGATTATTGAAAATACAGAAGCTTTGCTCCCTTCTTTTGTGCATTTTTTTCAGTTAGTAAACTATCACTTGTTTGTTTGAGAATTTGTAGGATGTCGGAGAGGAATGCAACAGGCTGTGAAAGGATGGCTATGAGAATCCTCTCATTGACTTCGAGTGCTTCAGGCTGTGAAAGGAAGTGGAGTACATTCGAAAATGTTAGTGTCCCAAGCCTCTAAGCTCACAACTCAATTACGTTATGTTAATTTTCATGTTTTTTCGCTGCAGATTCATACAAAGAAAAGAATTAGGCTTACTACAGAACGCCTGAACTTTCTAGTTTTCGTACAGTTTAATTCTAGAATGATGGCCAAGAAGCAAATGGTTAAGGAAAAGAAGACTATCAATGTCCTCTTCTCTGCTGAAACTACTGAAGTTCAAGGCTTTCTCTTTGAGGGAGGAGATGATTATGCCGAGGTCGTGTACATCGATGAAGATGAAGAGGAGATGCACAATACAACGGCGACGCGAGGAGCATCGTTGGGGAAGCAATGGAAGTTGATGAACAATTTGAGCCACGTAGAAGTACAAGACTAAGACAACTTTATGATGCCGAGGAATTTGATTCTGAAGAAGAGGAGTTTGATGACTACGAAGAGATGCCTTCGGAGGATGATGCGAATGACTATTGAGGTCTTAGCATATAAGTGTCCCTTCTCAAGTACTGAAGTTATGTCTTATCTTTCTTTTTGTGTCGAACTGTCGTGTGGAATTGTTACTTTCAAGCTTGGTTAATACACATCAGTACATGGCACCCAGGTTTTTTTGCTACTAGTGTGTATTAATTATTTTATCTACTAGTGTGGAATTTTATGATTCTTTTTTTTTTTGCTATTTTGTAAAAAGATTTAACATGAACTCACCCTCCTACACAAAATAATTCAAAACGCCTAGGCTACGCCTAAGCGGGCTAGGCGCTAGGCAGAGGGTCACCGCCCGCCTACCGCCTAGCGCTTTTTGAAACCTTGATGACAACAAGTCATGTAATGTAAGGTGGAATTTGCATGGCAATATATTTCGGAACAACTATGGAAATGCTGTGATAGGTAGTTATGGTGGCTGTTTTGAGGAAGATGTTTGGCTTATGTATAGGAGAATAAGAGGAAGTTCTCCCACGAGGTTGGATGTACTGGCGAAGTATGCACAACTCTCAATGTGAGCAGAAGGCAATGCACAACACCGAAGAGGCTAGCAAAATATGGATGGTGGAAGTGCCAAAAACCGTAGCTCAACATTAGTCAAAAGGAACTCACAAGTTTATTGCAAACAACTAGCAGGTTCAACATTAAGAGCATGATTAAATTTACCCCAAGGAGAGCCGTTCACGGAGGCACAAGTACCCCGCTAGATCCCTCTACCTTAGCACGCAACTATGTTGTTTCCAAAAACCTTCAAACATGAGAAGCTATCAAGTCCAACTACACATTTAGCAATTTTAAAAGTTTGTAGTACGGTACAAGCTTTAATAACACAACCACTAATCAGATTTTAGCTTTAATTAACCAGCAAGCATTTAACATATAATTTCTTAATATCTCAAAACATTTGCAAGGAATCAACTTATCAAAGTTCAATGATCTACAAGATTATGCAAGTTTTTCCATTATACAACTACCACACACTTTAGCATTTTCTGTTCCAACCAGACGCCAATTATACAACTCTCCAAACAAATCTGAGTGAAGCAAGAGAGTACTTTCTATAAAAGAACTAATAGCTCTGAATAAGAGATACATGAAAAATAAGAGCTAATAGCATAGCAGTGCTAAACAAGAATACTCAACAAGTATAAGAGAAGAACAGGAGTATTCTAAGCAAAAGCGGAGCGTGTCTCTCTCCCAAACAAGAGTGCTAGGATCCAACTAAGCTATGACCTGAAAACAAAACAGAAAATAAAACACACAGACGCTACAAGAACAGCACACAATATGTGAAGCAATAAAAATATAGTCTCACTAGAGGTGACCTGATAATTTGTTGATGAAGAAGGGGATGCCTTGGACATCCCCATGCTTGGACGCTTGAGTCTTCTTGATATATGCTGGGGAGATCCAAGGGAGCCTCCCCAAGCTTAAGCTTTTCTCTCTTCTTGATCTTCTTATATCATCCTCCTCTCGTAATACTTGAAAACTTCCTTCACAGAAAGATAACTCGCAAACTTCATTAGAGGGGTTAGTGCATCAAAATATAAACTCACTTGATTCTGTAAAAACACCTTGCATACTTTAGTTCAAACATTAGCTACTGTTACTAAGCAAGATCGTGATCTCCCCTCGAAGAACGTGAATCTATACTTGCAAAAGAGACAATGCAAAACAAAGACAGAATCTGTCAAAACCAGAACAGTCCATAAAGACGAATTTTTTCGAGCCACTTCCGATGCTCAAATCAGAAAACGGTTAACTAACGAAAGATATGTAATAAGTTCAGGCTTCTGCTAAAAAATTGACAGATTAAAATAGTAATCCATGATTTTTCACGAATTGTTACTGTGAGGTACAGAAATCTGTTTCTGGACAGCAAATAAAATTTTACCACCCTCTTGCATTAGAGGCTTTTCTTGGCACAACAAAAACCAAAATAAAAGATACAAAGGAGTTGCTACAGAGGTAAGCAAACTCCTTGACTAATAAAAACTGAAAACAAAAGATAATGGGTTGCCTCCCAAAAGCGCTTTCTTTAATGCCTTTTAGCTAGGCTAGAATATTTTAATGATGCTCTCATAAGAATAAGAGTTGAAAAACAAAATAGAGCATCAAGAGGCAAATATCAAAAACATTTAAGTCTAACCCACTACCTATGCAAAGGAATCTTGTAATAAAATAAATTATTGAAGCATAAAGCAACTAGCATAGGAAGATGAAACAAATGCAAGTTCAAAACTTTCAACATAAAGAGAGGTGTTTTAGTGACTTGAAAACTTTTATATCATGTAGTCGACGTTAGGCCCATAAAGATGAAACAAATGCATTCCGCTAGGCCCATAAAGATGAAGTACCATGTAGTCGACGTTCACATGACACCACTAGAAGAATAACACCACCACTTAAATATCAAACCATTAAATATTACTCAACATAATTTGACTTCTAGCAACAAGACTTCTCATATGTCCTCAAGAACTAAAAGAACTTCTCATGAGACATCAAATGGATCATGATCAGAGGTGATATATAGATGAACAACAATCTGGTCATAACAAGAATTCACCGATAAAACTCAATAGCATCAACTACAACGAGGTACTCAACACAGGGAGAGTGATCCCTATGGACAGTACACGACATAACCCTAGATGTTACAGCGGAACGAAGTGGGATGGTGGTGGAGATGATGTTGATAATGATCCCGATGATGCCCGGCGTGATGACGATGGTGATGGTTTCCCCCTCCGGGAGGGAATTTCCTCGGCAGATTTCTGCCTACCGGAGAGCTCTTTCTTCTCTTTCTGGTTTCCACCCTGAGACGGCGGCAGAAAATTATGCGAAGCCTCCCCGAAGAGTTTTAGGTAAAGGGGTAGATGTACGCCAAAGGGGAGCACCAGAGGTAGGCTAGGGGCTCTAGGCGGCCTGTGGACGCGACCAGGGGTGGGGCCGCGCCCATGGGTCGCCTACGCGCCCTGTGGCTCCCCTCTAGTCGATCTTCTGGATTCTTCGCTTATTTCCCAATAAAATAAATTCTGTAATTTTTCATATTTTTTGGAGCTCCAAAAATATGGTACCTTGACGGTGCTTTTTCCACCTACCTGACTCTGGCAGATAAATCCCGAGAATTGCCAAACATGCAAAATAAGATAAAATAACATAAATATTGCATTCTAATACGAAATATATCAATGAATAGGAACAAATTATGATATAAATAGTGATGCAAAATGGACGTATCAGTCTACTCCATCCCGAGCACTGGCGTGCACCGGCAAACGGGAGAGCAGGTCTCCGGAACCATTCGCTCTTGTGATCCTGTACGGGAGAGTGTGAATTAGGTTTTTTGGAAGCGCCTCGCGCAACTACTCACTGCTTCCACCACGGGTCATCTACCAGCTGGCTTTGCGGATCGCCGCCGCAAACATCGTCTGTGGCGACAAGTCTTCGCCGCCAAAGTAGCCAACAACATCGCTGCATAACCACGGCTACTACGTCTAGAATCGTTCAGTACGTGTGTCGTGTCTCTCACTAGTAGGAAAAGGCCTACAGCCGCCAGCCTACCACTGGCGAATTTTTTTATCTGTTCGCCAGCACTCGTAGCACTGGCGAACTAGAATCTGTGTTCGCCAGTACTAAAAAATGTAGCGCTGGCGAAATTGCTATCCTAGCCGCCAGCGGCACATGCGGGCCCGGGCAGGGGAGCGGGGCAAGCTACCTCTGGGAACGTAGTTTGTTTTTCGCTAGCGGTAGCTCCAGCTACCGCTGGCGAAAATAGAACGGTTCGCCAGGGGTAGCCGCTACCGCTGGCGAAAATAGGACGGTTCGCTAGGGGTAGCGTGGCCTAGTTTTCAGATGCGCGCGCGCCCTCTCTCACCTCCCCCTAAATCGAAAATCTCGCGCGGCCACTCTCTCTCTCCACCGTGAACGGCCGTCACCGACCCCCTACTCTACCGCCACGTCCACGCCGCCGTCGACCCCCTCCTCCTTCTCCCTGACGCCCACGCCACGCCGCCTCTCCCTCGCGCCCCTGCCCCGAGCCGCCCCCTCCTCATTCTCCCAGCCCACGCCGTGCCGCGATGGCGTGTTAACGGTAGAGTGTTTTATTACTTCCCAGCAACAGCACCAGAAGATCTGCTTGTTGACCGTGACAACACACGTTCGTTGGGAGACCCAAGAGGAAGGTATGATGTAGTGCAGCAGCAGTTTTCCCTTGAAATATGACCAAGGTTTATCGAACCAGGAGGACACGGAGGTTCTTCAGAAGGTTGTCAGCGGCGCAACTGACGTGGAACCTGCACACAACACAAGCAAACTACTTTGCCCCAACGAAACAGAGAGGTTGTCAATCTCTCCGGCTTGCTGAAAACAAAGGATTAAACGTATTGTGTGGAAAACAGTAATGAGTGCAGAAAGTAACAGAGAACAAATGATTGCAGTTGGTGGTTTTATCAGTATGAGGAAATGGACCGGGGTCCACAGTTCACTAGTGGTGTCTCTCCATAAAAGATAACTAACATGTTGGGTAAACAAATTACAGCTGGGCAATTGACAAATAATGAGCGCATGACAATGCAATATATGACAAGATGATTATTATGAGATTTAATTGGGCATTACAACAAAGTACATAGACTTGCTATCCAACGCATCTATGCCTAAATAATCCACCTTCCGGTTAGCATCCGCACCCCTTCCGGTATTGAGTTGCAAACAACAGATTATTGCATGAAGTAAAGTGTGTAATGTAAACAATGCAAATGACACGTAGACAATGCATCATTGTTTTATCCCTAGTGGCAACAGCACATCCACAACCTTAGTCGTTTCTGTCATCTCGAGCCCAGATTACTGGAGGCATGAACCCACTATCTAGCATAAATACTCCCTCTTGGAGTTACAAGCATCTACTTGGCCAAAGCATCTACTAGCAACGGAGAGCATGCAAGATCATAAACAACATAAATAGATAGATTGATAAACAACTTGCTCATAGTATCAATATTCATCGGATCCCAGCAAACACAACATGTAGCATTACAATAAGATGATCTTGATCATGTTAGGCAGCTCACAAGATCTAAACATGGAGGTACAAGGTGGAGAGACAACCATCTAGCTACTGCTATGGACCCGTAGTCCAAGGATGAACTACTCACGCATCACTCCGGAGGCAGGCATGGCGGTGTAGAGGCCTCCGGTGAGGATCTCCCCTCCGGCAGGGTGCCGGGAAGAGCTTCAGAACCCTCCCGATCTAGGGTTGACGACGGCGGCGGCGACGGAACTTTTCGTGGAATATGATCGGTGTTTTTAGGGTTTTCGGGACATCGGGAATATATAGGCGAAAGGGCGGCGTCGGAGGGCACCGAGGCGGCCACGCCAGGGCTGGGCGCGGGCCCACCCCCTCCGCGCCCTAGGGTGGCGTGGCTGCCTCGTGGCCCCACTCCGTCTCCCCTTCTGGCTTCTGGAGTCTTCCGATGAGATATTTGCACACGTTGATTTTCGTCCAATTCCGAGAATATTTTGCGACTAGCCTTTTGAAGGAGAAAAACAGCAGAAAACAGGAACTGGCACTTCGGCATCTTGTTAATAGGTTAGTCCCAGAAAATGCATAAAAATGCTATGAAGTGTAAATAAAACATGTAGCAATTGGTATAATAACAGCATGGAACATCAAAAATTATAGATACGTTTGAGACGTATCAAGCATCCCCAAGCTTAGTTCCTGCTCGTCCTCGAGTAGGTAAACGATAAAAACAACATAATTTTTGAAGTGACATGCTACCAACATAATCTTGATCAAATAGTAATGCAAAGCACATGAACTGAATGAAGTGATCCAAGTCAATGGTCTATAGTTTGCTAACAAGTAAACAAGGAGTAAACAAAATGAATCATACAAGTGCAAACTTTCATGAATAATACTTTGGAGACAATGGAGCTATAAGAGTTTGCATAAAAGTTAGCTCACAAAGCAATAGATTCTAAATGAAAGTGTTTGACTAACACAAAGGAAGATTTAGTTTCAGCACTGGCTTCAACTTTAACATATTTATCTCATGGATATTGTCAAGGCAAAGTAATGCAATAAGTCAAACATATCATTATATAACAACTGTTGTACCAAAGTTGACACTAGTGTTTGCTTGTGGAGATAGAAAGAAGTAGGAAAACTGACTCAACAATAAAGTAAAAGAAAGGCCCTTCGCAGAGGGAAGCAGGGATTAAATCATGTGCTAGAGCTTTTTAAGTTTTTGAAAGCATATAGAGAGTATAAAAATATATTTTGAGAGGTGTGTGTTAGTGGTCAACGAATCAGTAAATAGACAATACTTTAAGTCACAAGTTAACCAGACCTTACAAGAGCGGCTCCCATGAAGGACGTTATTTCTACCAGCGGGTAGATCATCCCTCGTTCTCTTTTGTTTACACACTTATGAACATTGCTTGACTGATTTCTCAGGGGCAAAAAGATGTGAAGAGAATTAATGGTTAAAGTTGTAATTAATTGGGACTGGGCACCCCGTTGCCAGCTCTTTTTGCAAAATTATTGGATAAGCGGATGTATATGCCACTAGTCCAGGTGTAAAGTCTGATCAACAAGTGAAATAAAGACCATCTACCACATCCTCATGAGCTTGTAAACAGTGACACAAAAAGGAGTTGTAACAGTTTTGAATATTTTAAAGGTAGCACATGAAAAATTTACTTGGAATGGCAGGAAAATACCACATAATAGGTAGTTATGGTGGACACAGATGGCATGGATTTTGGCTCAAGGGTTTTGGATGCACAAGCAGCATTCCCGCTTAGTACAGAGTTTAGGCTAGCAAGGTTATTTAAGCAAACACAGACTGTCAACCGGTACAGCAAGAACTCATATAAAAAACATGCTTGAAAAATTACAAGACTCCACATTGTCTTCCTTGTTAACCAAAACCTTTCACTAGAAAATATCTAGACTTTGGAACTACCAATGATACAAATCAAATATCAACAAGCTTTACAGTAGTTCTTCACTAATAGCCTTTACTTACATGATGCACAAGTCTAAACATTACTTACTTGGTAACTCAAAACAATTGACAAGTATCAAATTACTCAAGACAGTGATCTACAAGACTTATGTAAGCATTTTATACCACTACCACATGCATAGCATTTTCTGTTCCAACCAAACACCAATCAACTTATTTGAACAACTCTCCAAACAAATATAAGTGAAGCAAGAGAGTACTTTCTTCAAAAGAAACTAATAGCTCTGACAAGAGATATATGAAAACAGAGAGCTAGAAGCTTTAGCAGTAGCTAGACAAGAATACTCAACAAATATAAGTGAAGAACAAGAGTATTCCAATGAAAAAGCGGAGCGTGTCTCTCTCCCAAACAAGAGTGCTAGGATCCAACAAGTATAGAGCAGCAAACAAAACAAAAACAAACTGAAAACAAAAGCACACTGACGCTCCAAGAAAAGTACATATAATGTGAAGAAATAAAAATATAGTCTCACTAGAGATGACCTGATAGTTTGTTGATGAAGAAGGGGATGCCTTGGGCATCCCCAAGCTTAGACGCTTGAGTCTTCTTGAATATATTGGGGAGATCCATGGGAGCTTCCCCAAGCTTAAGCTTTTCACTCTTCTTGATCTTATAATATCATCCTCCTCTCTTAACACTTGAAAACTTCCTTCACACCAAAACTCAACATTTTTCTCATTAGCGGGTTAGTGCATCAAAACAAATAATCTCACTTGTTCTGTAAGGACACAAATTCATAAGCAATCATTTTCAAACATTAGCTACTGTTACTAGGCTTAAGTGATGCTCTTTCACCTTAAAAGAAACCACTCAACACTTGTAAAAGAGAATGCAAAACAAAGACAGAATCTGTCAAAACCAGAACAGTCCGTAAAGATGATTTTTTCGGGACACTTACGTCGCTCAAATCGAAAAACTTTAGTCGTACGAAAGTTGCGTACATATCTCAGGAACACGCACAAAAATTGGCAGATTTTTTCAAATTTTTCTGATTTTCTACGGCGAGAAACGGTGACGTTCCAGAAATCTGTTCCTGTGCAGTAATCCAAATATAGGTACCATCTTGTCATAAGAGACTTTTCTTGGCACAACAAAACAGCAAATAAAAGATACAAAGGAGTTGTTACAGAAGTAAACAAGCTCCTTGACACAAAAAAAAAAATAACAGAAAGTAAAAACAATGGGTTGCCTCCCATAAGCGCTTCTCTTTAATGCCTTTTAGCTAGGCATGAAACATGAATCAAGTATTGTCAAGACCAAAAACATCAACATTATAACTTGCCCTAACAATAGTATCAAAAGGGTGTTTCATCCTTCTTCTAGGGAAGTGTTCCATACCTTTCCTGAGTGGGAATTGAAATTTTATATTCCCCTCTTTCATATCAATAACAGCACCAACAGTTCTAAGAAAAGGTCTTCCCAACACAATAGGACAAGAAGGATTGCATTCAATATCCAAAACCACAAAATCAACAGGGACAAGGTTATTGTTAACCATAATAAGAACATTATCAACTCTCCCCAAAGGTTTCTTCATAGAAGAATCAGCAAAGTGAACATCCAAATAACATTTTTCCAAAGGTGCAAGATCAAGGATATCATAAAGCTTTTTAGGCATAACAGAAATACTAGCACCAAGATCACACAAAGCATTGCAATCAAAATCATTCACTTTCATTTTAATGATGGGCTCCCAACCATCATCTAACTTCCTAGGGATAGAAGCTTCACGTTTTAATTTCTCTTCCCTAGCATGCATGAGAGCATTGATGATATGTTTAGTAAAAGCCATATTTATTTCACTAGCCTTAGGACTCTTAGCTAGCTTTTGCAAGAACATAATGACTTCAGTTATATTACAACCATCAAAATCAAAATTATTATCATCAAAGGTAATGGAACCATTATCTCCTACACTCCTAAAAATTTCAGCACTTTTATCAGGAGCAATTTTAGTGCTATCAGGCAGTTTAAAGCTTTTTGCAGCAGAAGTGGAGACATTTCCAACACCAATTATCTTTCCATTAACAGTAGGAGGTTTACTAGCACTTGAGGTATCAACATTTTCAGTAGTAAAAATAGTGCAAACTCTAGCCACACTATTCTGTTTAGCAATTTCAGCTTCTTTTTCCTCTCTTTCCCATCTATCATGCAACTCAGCTAGCATTCTTATATTGTTATCAATTTTAACTTGTATAGCATTGAGAGTTTTGCTCTCTTTAACATCATGAGGCAGCACCTTTATTTTTAAGAAATCAACATCATGAACAAGACTATCAACCTTAGCAGCAAGAATATCAATTTTTCCTAGCTTTTCCTCAACAGTTTTATTGAAAGTAGTTTGTGTGCTAATAAAATCCTTAAGCATAACTTCAAGATCAGAGGGCACACTCTTATTGTTGTTGTAGGAATTACCATAAGAATTACCATAAGCATTGCTACCATTAGAAGGATATGGCCTATAGTTGCTATTACCAAAATTATTCCTGTAGGCATTGTTGTTGAAGTTATTATTTTTAATGAAGTTCACATCAACATTCCCTTCTTGTGCAACCAATGAAGCTAAAGGAACATTATTTGGATCAATAGTAGCATGACCATTCGAAAGCATAGACATAATGGCATCAACCTTATCATTCAAAGAGGAGATCTCCTCAACAGAATTTACCTTCTTACCTGTTGGAGTTCTTTCGGTGTGCCATTCAGAATAGTTTACCATCATATCATCAAGAAGCTTTGTTGCAGCACCCAAAGTGATGGACATAAAGGTCCCTCCAGCAGCTGAATCCAATAAATTCCTTGAAGAAAAATTCAATCCTGCATAAAAGGTTTGAATAATCATCCAAGTAGTCAGTCCATGAGTGGGACAATTCTTAACCAATGATTTCATTCTTTCCCAAGCTTGGGCAACATGCTCATTATCAAATTGCTTAAAGTTCATAATGCCACTTCTCAAAGATATGATTTTAGCAGGAGGATAATATTTTCCAATGAAAGCATCTTTACACTTAGTCCAAGAATCAATACTATTTCTAGGCAAAGATAGCAACCATTCTTTAGCTCTTCCTCTCAAGGAGAAAGGAAATAATTTCAGTTTAATAATATCACCCTCTACCTCTTTATACTTTTGCATATCACATAGCTCAACAAAATTATTAAGGTGAGCAGCAGCATCATCAGTACTAACACCAGAAAATTGCTCTTTCATAACAAGATTTAACAGTGCAGGTTTAATTTCATAGAACTCTGCTGTGGTAGCAGGAGGAGCAATAGGTGTGCATATGAAATCATTGTTGTTTGTGCTAGTGAAGTCACACAACTTAGTGTTTTCAGGATTACTCATTTTAGCAAAATTAAAACAGAACAAGAAAATAACAAACCGAAATAAACTAAATGCAGGATTTTTTTTTGTGTTTTTGGGTTTTAACAGCAAACAAGATAAAATAAAATAAACTAAGCAAGACAAAAACAAAGTAATGAGATTGGAAGTGTGAGACTCCCCTATCTGGAGATTCCAGTGTCCCCGGCAACGGCGCCAGAAAAATGTCTTGATGGCGTGTTAACGGTAGAGTGTTTTATTACTTCCCAGCAACAGCACCAGAAGATCTGCTTGTTGACCGTGACAACACACGTTCGTTGGGAGACCCCAAGAGGAAGGTATGATGTAGTGCAGCAGCAGTTTTCCCTTGAAATATGACCAAGGTTTATCGAACCAGGAGGACACGGAGGTTCTTCAGAAGGTTGTCAGCGGCGCAACTGACGTGGAACCTGCACACAACACAAGCAAACTACTTTGCCCCAACGAAACAGAGAGGTTGTCAATCTCTCCGGCTTGCTGAAAACAAAGGATTAAACGTATTGTGTGGAAAACAGTAATGAGTGCAGAAAGTAACAGAGAACAAATGATTGCAGTTGGTGGTTTTATCAGTATGAGGAAATGGACCGGGGTCCACAGTTCACTAGTGGTGTCTCTCCATAAAAGATAACTAACATGTTGGGTAAACAAATTACAGCTGGGCAATTGACAAATAATGAGCGCATGACAATGCAATATATGACAAGATGATTATTATGAGATTTAATTGGGCATTACAACAAAGTACATAGACTTGCTATCCAACGCATCTATGCCTAAATAATCCACCTTCCGGTTAGCATCCGCACCCCTTCCGGTATTGAGTTGCAAACAACAGATTATTGCATGAAGTAAAGTGTGTAATGTAAACAATGCAAATGACACGTAGACAATGCATCATTGTTTTATCCCTAGTGGCAACAGCACATCCACAACCTTAGTCGTTTCTGTCATCTCGAGCCCAGATTACTGGAGGCATGAACCCACTATCTAGCATAAATACTCCCTCTTGGAGTTACAAGCATCTACTTGGCCAAAGCATCTACTAGCAACGGAGAGCATGCAAGATCATAAACAACATAAATAGATAGATTGATAAACAACTTGCTCATAGTATCAATATTCATCGGATCCCAGCAAACACAACATGTAGCATTACAATAAGATGATCTTGATCATGTTAGGCAGCTCACAAGATCTAAACATGGAGGTACAAGGTGGAGAGACAACCATCTAGCTACTGCTATGGACCCGTAGTCCAAGGATGAACTACTCACGCATCACTCCGGAGGCAGGCATGGCGGTGTAGAAGCCTCCGGTGAGGATCTCCCCTCCGGCAGGGTACCGGGAAGAGCTTCAGAACCCTCCCGATTTAGGGTTGACGATGGCGGCGGCGGCGAAAGGGCGGCGTCGGAGGGCACCCGAGGTGGCCACGCCAGGGCTGGGCGCGAGCCCACCCCCTGCCGCGCCCTAGGGTGGCGTGGCTGCCTCGTGGCCCCACTCCGTCTCCCCTTCTGGCTTCTGGAGTCTTCCGATGAGATATTTTCACACGTTGATTTTCGTCCAATTCCGAGAATATTTTGCGACTAACCTTTCTGAAGGAGAAAAACAGCAGAAAACAGGAACTGGCACTTCGGCATCTTGTTAATAGGTTAGTCCCTGAAAATGCATAAAAATGCTATGAAGTGTAAATAAAACATGTAGCAATTGGTATAATAACAGCATGGAACATCAAAAATTATAGATACGTTTGAGACGTATCATGCCGCATCTCCCTCGCGCCCCTGCCCCGAGCCGCCCCTCCTCCTTCTCCCGACCCACGCCGCGCCGCCTCTCCCTCGCGCCCCGCCCCGAGCCACCCCCTCCTCCTTCTCCCGACGCAGCAACCGCGCCGTCGACCATCCGCCGCCGCCATTGCCATCGAAGCCCCTCCATCTCCGTGCAAGGCCGAGCCCTCGCTGCGCTGGCCCGAGCTCCGCCTCGCCGTCGAGCACCTCCTCTGCTAGCTAGGTAAGCTTCCTCCTCCCCTGCTTGCTAAGTGTTTGCTAAAATGTCAAAGTCAAAATTAGTTACTGTTTAGGTTTGATTTTGACTTAGTTAGGTTTAGGTTAGCTACTGTTTAGGTTTAGTTAGCTCAGTTTTAGTTAGGTCTGAATTTGAATTTTAAAAAATTGCTTAATTTGTTCAAATTAGGTTTAAAAAAGGTCAAATTAGTTACCTTTTAAAATTTTAATTAGTTCAAATTTATTTAGGTTTAGTTACTGTTTAGAATTTAATTAGCTTGTGTTTAGGTCAGATTAGTTTAGGTTTAGAATTTAATTAGCTTGTGCTAGTTGGTTAAACATGTTTAGTGTTTACATGTTTTGTGATATGCTGCTTCTACTGCTGAATATGGTGAATACATCAAATATGTTCATATTTCACATGTTAGTAGCTGCAGTCGTCATGTTTAATAATCTGAAATCAATCATGAAATTATTGGCTAATTTTCCAACATATCCCTCGAATGTCTAAGCTCCCTAGGATTACAGCTCCCTAGTTGAACCACGTGGCAGCCTCTCATTGGTTCCTGCTGTACACATTCATGTCCACCAGATTAAGGTCGGGTAATATTTTCGTCCGTTCAGCTGGAGACAAAATTCAGCGATGATTTTTCTAACTACCGCACATGAATCCACAGGCCATCCCTCTCTTAAAGCATCCCCAATAGCTGCCATATTTTAAGGTCTAACTATTTTTAGGACATTTGAGGCAAAAAAAAACCTTACTCCAACAACTGTCATTGATGTAAATTTTGTCAGAATTTATTTTGTGCAGTCCAAAAAATGACACCAAGTGCTGCAAAATACAACACTTGGGTTGCTGCTATATGAAAAAAGGGCAACATGGGCACGCCAACCGGCAATTAGAAGTTTCATGCCCCCCCTCCCTCCTCTTCTCCGGTGACCACGCCGCCTCCTCTCACATCGATTTGGCCTCGAACATGGCAGTTTCGCCACAACACCGATCCGGCCGTGAATCCACCACCACTACTCGAAGGCACAATAGGGATTCGACCTTGAGAGCTGCGTCACTCTCCCCCACCGCGCGTGACCACCATCGCTTCCTGGCTAACCGTAGCTCCGACCAGCGAGCCACCCAAGCGGTCCTCCTCACCGTGCCTCCTCCTTCCCTACAAGCACGCGTACGAGCGACTTATGCAAGTGCCACCGGCTACACCTCGACCAATCCCAGCCTTACACGACTCCTCTGCCTCCATGCACCAGGCGCTGGGCTCGCCTCGTTCGGAGATTTACAAATTCGAAGTTGTTACTTTTTATTATACTCCCTGGTTGAACCATGTGGTAGCCTCTCATTGGTTCCTGCTCTACACATTAATGTCCACCAGAGTGAGGTCAGAATAATATTATCCATCCATTCAGCTGTACACGAAACTTAGCGATGATTTTTCTAACTACCGCACACGAATCTACTAGCCGGCCCTCTCTTAGAGCATCTCCAATAGCTGCCATATTTTAAGGTCTAACTACTTTTTAGGACATTTGAGGCCAAAAAACCTTACTCCAACAGCTGTCATTGATGTAAATTTTGTCCAATTTTATTTTGTGCAGCCCCAAAAATCAACACCAAGTGTTGCAAAGTACAACACTTGGTACAACACTTGGGTTGCTGCTATACGAAAAGAGGGCAACATTGGCACGCCAACTGCCAATTGGAAGTTTCATGTCGCCCTCCCTCCTCTTCTCCCATGACCGCGCCGCTTCCTCTCCCATCGATTTGGCCTCGAACCTGGCAGTATCACCACAACTCTTACCGATTCGGCCGCGAATCCACCACCACTATTCGAAGGCACAATAGAGATTCGACCTTGAGAGTTGCGTCACTCTCCCTCCACCCCACCCCACGCGCGACCACCATCGCTTCACGGCTATCCGTAGCTCCGACCGATGAGCCACCCAAGCTGCCCTACTCACCTTGTCTCCTCCTTCCCTACTCTTTTTAGATCTTACTAGTAAACATGCCCGTGCGTTGCAACGGGCGAAAAAAATAAATCAAATTTGTGATAAAAAAAACATGGATGTTAATCAATAATTTTTGAAATTCGATCGACTCTTGTAACCCTACCCCCAGTTGGCTCGTTTTCCATTATCTACTCTAACAAAGCAAAGCAAAGGTCTTTGCTGTCCTGCAAAATCGATGTTCGACTCCAGTTAGGCTGAGTCGCAGGCAATTGCTTTACCAGCCAAGCTGCCCTCAGCACTCTCAAGCTCCAGAAACAATGAACCATGTCGTGATGTGATGCTCCAGGTGACTCGAAGCATCGTTTTAATTAATGGAACCGGGGAGGACTCCTTGAGAATCTAAAAAACAATGAACCATGTCCTGGTTGAGTGATCCTACCCACACTATGTGTTGTTCGACACTCTACAAGCTTCAGGTATGCACTCTATCACACCAAACAGAACTATTTCAGCGCAAGATTGGTGTCTGACGACTAATACTTCAGGCATCATCCCAAAAGACAGAGCTAAACAGGCTCGTGAATCTATGGCTCGAGCTCAATGTAAGGATCTTTGGCAACAAAAGCAGGCCAAGTCGGGAAGTTCTCAACTTTGATCAAAGCAGATTTGAGCCTCTTTTTTCAGGCTAGCAGAGGCAGAAGACCACAGGTGTAACTTAGTTTGTAGCGGCAGTTTCAGGGCTAGCAGGGACCTGCCATTCTTTGCTGGTAGTAACACCTCTTGCAAAAAAAACCTCTTTCTGCTTAATGCAATGACGTGCAAGCTTTTGCTGCGTCCTGGAAAAGACAAAGGATACAATCAGTCTTGTACGACGACTGGAATGCTTTGAAATTGTGTACGTTTCATGTTACAACTCCCTTTGTTCACCTACATACACGGGAGGGTGTGGGTGGGGCATGAAAAGAACATAGGACTGAACATGTATGCATGTATGCAGGAGAAGTCCAGAGCCCGAACATCACGACTCTTGAGGATGATATGACAAGACAATCCCATCGAGGAGCCAGGGCACTGCCTACCAACTGTGCATGCGAGCCTAGTGTATAATTCAAGTTCTGTGTAATCGCCGTCCCAGTGAGGCAATGAAGGTACTCCCTCCGTTCCAGAAAGTAAGATGTTAAAGAAATTATCAGACAACACCAAAAATCGCATAATTGACATGTCTGCCCCTGCTTAATCGGTATATTTACAAGCAATGCCATTCCAAAGTGAAAACGCTTCGCTGCAAGGCTACGCTAGCAGAAAAGAATTTTGAATTCCAGATCAGGCTCCTCCGACGGATCTGGACATCGGCTCCATCTCAGGACCCCTTCTTCATCGCTGCCAGGAGCTCTCCATGCCATCAGGACCTCTTCTTCATCGCCATCTCAGAACTCGCGACCAGGTGCTCGCCGCCAGGAGCTCGCCACCAACGATCACGTACAAACTTCATCGCCATCAGGACTTGATCTCCTCGCCCCAGCGTCTCGCCATCACTGGAGCAGCAGGTCGTTCCCCAAGCTCCAGCTCCTCTACGTCCTGATCAGCTAGGTGCTCGCCGCCAGGAGCTCGCCACTAACGATCACGTACAAACTTCATCGCCATCAGGACTTGATCTCCTCGCCCCAGCGTCTCGCCATCACCGGAGCAGCAGGTCCTTCCCCCAAGTTCCAGCTCCTCTGCGTCCTGATCAGCTAGCCAGGATTCGCCTCCATCAGGCACCTGACCCTGATTTCCTTTGGGCAAGCACCTCGCCAAGATCTTCATCAGGCTGCCCAGGAAAGGAGAAGCAGCAGGACACAATCTCCATCAGCGGAGGTCGCTCCCAGGTCGTCGCTGATCACCGGAGGTCGCTCCCTGGTTGCCAGGCTCCCTGATCTGCAAATCGAGCTAAACATCGTCAAGTTCAGTACTCCTGATATGTAAATCAAGCTAAATATCATCAAGTTCAACAGCAGATCAAGCTACACAACACAGTCAACACTGCAAGCTTGCAGATACAAACAGTACAATACAAATCACAAGGAGCACTGCATCAACAAGCTTGCAGAATTTGGAGAAGACCACAGGGAGTACTACAGCAGCACCTTCATTTCTTGTAGCTACTACAGCAGAAAATATTGCTAAAAGTTTCAGTTAATAAACTGCAAGCAAGCAACACTACAAGCAGAGAAACAGTACATGCAGCAAGTGCAAGTAATCCGGTGCTTCACAAAATGCACAAGCTACTATTGACAGGAGAAGCTATGATGCCCAGTAATCAAACTGAATCAAACAATAACATGCACAGCATTCAGTATTCAGTTAAAATACTTGTACTGTAATTGTACTCCAAGAACTACTGTAATTGCACTACATAATGCAAGCAAGTTTATTTAAGCAGTACTGGAAGCATTTGCAAGCACAGATAAAGCTAATACACTTGCTGCGGTACTTCAGTTACTGCTACACTTGCAAGAAAGCACAGATCAAGCTGATACACTAAGCAAGCACACATAAAATTGCCACGGCTACACTAATCAATTTGCTACACTAAGCAAACACAAGTCAAACTGCTACTGCCACACTAATCAAGATGTACAGTACGATACTTGCAGTTCAGAGCAAGTTGAGAGCACAAGATCATTTACAGAGCAAGATCATCTACAGAGCATGTTCAGAGTACCACGGAGTAGAATCAGTACAGAGCAAGATTTCGAAGGAGCACCGACGCACGAAGCCGCCTTCACGCGTATCAGCTGCTCCGCCGCTCCAGTGATGCTCCAGATCCGACCTCCTCGCCATCCTCGGCTCCTCGCTGCCCTTGGCCTGCCCATCCTCCGACGCACGCAGATACAGACCCGGAGCACTCATATCCAGCGCTTACGTCGCCCAGAACCGCGCGCCGCCACAAGCGACTCCCCCGCGCTCGCCCGGCCGGCGACCCAGCACGCTGCCCCGCAAGCCACGCCGATCCGCCCACGACCTCCGCACGCCGCACCAGCCGGCAACCTCTCCGCGCCGCCCCAGCGAGTTTGCCACCCTCGTGCTCCTCCTGGTCCTCTCTATCCGGAGGACGGCCGGGGTCGCGCCGCCGCGGAAGGCCCGGACGAGGTCGTTGTGGGCGGGCTTGGAGGCGTCGGCGGCGAAGTGCTGGAACTCCCTCAACCAGCGCGGTGAAGAGGCGGAGCGTCCTCGGGTTCCCCTTGCGGTCGAGGGACAGGACGGCGGCGGCCAAAGCCATGGGGATCGAGGACCCAGCCTCGCCGCTCGCCGGAGCCCAGCCCCTCCGCTCTCCTCTCCCTGCGGCAACCCCAGCCTCGCAGCTTGCCGGCGGCCCTGCCGCTCGCCACTCGCCGGCGCCCATCCCCTTCCAGAAAAAATAACGGGGAGGATAAGTTATGGACTGCGGGTTGATTACCATATTTTTGAGGGGGGTTTGTGTAAAACAACCACGACCTACCAACACCTCCTCTAGCTATATTATATAGTAGAGATAGAGACTAGGAAAATTAGCGCGGCAATGCCGTGCCTGTGTAGCAAATGAAATTTAAATTTGGTAACGTGCACATTGTACGAATCATTTAATATGAATAGATATGTATTGTAGATTGTACCTTAGCGTGCATTCCGTGCTTGAGCATCTAAGGCATTTACGTATACCATCCTGCATTCTCATGCCACATAGACATTTCTTGCAAGAATAGAAGGCCCATTCTTGCGGGTTGTTCACTTCAGTAATAAGTACACGAAGCATAATTTTTTTTGCCTGGAATTGTAGACGGAAATGTCATTTTAGGGAAATCGCAGGTAATTGTAGTCGTTATATTGATTACTTGAATGAAAAACTTACAACTATGTCGGAAAGGTTGTTGCATCCTAGCGTACAGAGTGTTGTCTCTGTGGTTTCAGCTGCTGCAGCGCCATGTCCATCCCATTCAACTAAATAATGCTGATCATGGGAGCTGTGTGATGACAGAAAGTAATTGTTGAATCTAATTTGTGTATATCATAGTTGAAATATGAAGCAATATCTAGATTGGTCAACCTGTTATGAAGAGCTTCGGTTTCAGGAATTGGTGGATTAAAATGCCAGCGAGTCATAGAAGTGCTTCCAAATGCAATCAGTCCTGTGATGTGAGAGATTAGATTGTAAATAATGTTTTTTGTAAAGTATTACCATAACATATATTTGCATATTATATGGATATACCTGAGAAAGAAGAAACGTCCATCCCTGTGAAAAGGATAACCATGTTATGCTCTGTAGATTCCTGGTAGAGTTCTTCTGCTTGAAATTGTTCAACATACTTGCCCCATAGTGTTACAATAGCAGTCCTATTCCTGAAAAAAGAAACAATGTATGTTAGTATTGTAAAGTGTAAGTGTATGTATATAGATTTGAATATATTTTGCATACTTGCTATCTTTTATACGGATTTGCCTTCTTGGATCTTGATTAGTTTTAGATGCAATGATGTCAGTTTGCTGTACAGCTATTCCAATTGCATCTGTAATTGAGTGTAGAGTATTGCGGTGAGTATAGCGTATAGAAAGCTACTAATATGTTCTGAGTAGGAATAGATGGTTCTGATGGTACCTGATACATAGGTATTATCTCCTACACGATTTTCTAACTTATCGAATGACTTGATGTTGTATATATAGAAAGGGAAATCGTCGGGTTGTGGAGAAACTTCTGTTATTTTTGTGTTTCTTGCAAGTTTGATTCTGTAGAGATGATCTGTGATCTTATGCCTTATTTTTTGCCCTGTGACCATAAACTGTTCAATTTTGTAGACTGCATCTTCTTTTATCTGTGGTCTGAACATTGACACTCGATCCTTTCCTATGCAGCCTTCAATGACATTTCTCTACAGAGAAATTCGTAATGTTAATTGCAGCAGCATTTACTATGATATGTAAATCGTAGGGGAATTTTCTTTCTTTGAAGTGGGATATTTTTTAAGTTCCCAATGAAGTTTTAATAATAGTAGAGTTGCCATCTTTTCTCCTGTAACTTCTAATGGCGTTTTCTTAAGGGTAAACACGAAGGTTCAATTGCAAAAGGCTCTACTGTTGTGGATAAAATGTAAATATCTGTGTTTATCTCTTTCCAATGACAGTTTAGATAAATTTTATATCGATGTTAGAGTAATAGTACATATTTATATTTCATGAAAGCAGTAGCAAATAGACTGTATTATGAGCATGCGAGCTAAATACAGTTTTGGAGGCAAATTAGTTTATGGATTCGTGAAGAATATTTTTAAGAGTAAAGCACGACTGCAATGTAAAGAAGTGTGAACTATCTTATGACCTTGTCTGTAAAAACATTATCGTATGTACTGGAATTTAGAAATGGTTGCATTTATAATGAAGTAAGAGACGCAGAAATTATACAGGAGTTTGTGTATATACCTGACTGTCAAGAAAAAGCAAGCCCAACTCATACATTTCTTTAGATTGGTTCCAATTTTCCCAATATAAAAGCCATGCCTCATATATATCTGGATAAATAGAGGTATATTACAATGTCGACATACACATTTAAACAAACACAATTTTAACTTGGGGAAATAATTAATTTTAAGCTGAAGAGTTGTAAGAAAGAGTTGCAAAGGTATATTTTTTGGGCATGTAACTTCATCTTTGTGCCCCTGCTAAATTAAAAAAGGTAGTTCAAATTTCTGAAGTTGACGGTGAAATAGTCAGTAAAGGAATTACTTGGCCCATCTTGCTGTTCGGTATAAAATCATGGCATGGTACGCAATATAGCTAGAAACAGTAGACAAAGAACACATATATGTTTAGTAGTGAATAGCTAGACACAAACAGGAAACAAACGCCTTAAATGTAGAGAGAAGTGAAAGTATGAGAGGTGAGGAAACAAATATACAGCAAGAAAAGACTATTGTGAAGAGTTCGGTGCATTTTCATATTATTGACTTATACCTACTATATATAATCTTGACAAAACACAGAGAACCTCAGATCATGGAGGATTTCAATGCTAGCAATCATCTGTAGTAGCTTAATTTTAGGGAAAACTAATTCTATAGTGCGGCACTGCATGCAAAATAAGAGCATCTACCATTTGCTGCTCCAAGGACAACTCCGAGAGATAAATGTAAAGCAGCTACTATTCCCAGTGATACCAAGGGATCAACCAGCAAGCAAATATAAACGGCAGAAAGTAAATCTTGAGCATTGGTTCATACTCAATAATGCCAACATGTAAGCAGAATATCCAGGGAATCAAACCAACACTGATGTCTCACTGACCAACGCTGTTGTCTAAGATAAATAAATCTGTAGATGGATGCAAGTCATTTCACTATACAGTTTAAGATAAATAAATCTGTAGATGGATGCAAGTCATTACTAACTATATTAAAGCTGTGCAAAATCGCCGCACCGCAGCGCTCCGCTACTGTAGCTGATCGACTATATTAAAGCTGTGCAAAATCGCCGCACCGCAACGCTCCTCTACTGTAGCTTATCTACAGTAGCTACTGTAGATAATCTACAGTCTTCGACAGTAGTCGATCCTGGCCGTCCGCTGCCGATCGCACGGCTCTCCCCACACGTCCGTGACGGACTTGCAAAAATCCCCTTAACAAACCCACAGTCCACAGTTTAACGAGAAGAATACGCCCGCAAGGACCTAATAGTAAATTTCCGAAACGACAGGGACTTTTTTGCAAAACCGCCTGCAGAACACGGTCTCCCTCCTTCCTCTCTCACTCCCATGACGCCACGGGTCGCCGCCGCCGCCGCCGCCTCGCGCCTCTCCGGCCAAATCCACGGCCACGGATGGCTCCGCCGCGCCGCCCTCCACCTCCTCCCCGCGGATCGGCTGCCAGGACGCCGCAGCCGCACCGGGATCGACGCCGCCGTGCCGCTAGCCGCCGCCACTTCCGCGCGTCGCCGGCGCCGTTCCGGTGACCTAGGATAGGCGGCGACGCCAGCTACGGACGCCCCGCGTCTGCGCGCGTCGGTTGCGCCCAGGCTCGCGTCCTGGGATGGGCCGGCCAGCTGGGCCGCTGTTGGGCCGGGCTGGCTGCTGCCAGCTCGGCTCTTTCTTCTTCTTTTTTTACCCCTCTGTTTTTTTTCTCTGCTTATTTCTAAACTCTGAAATTTAATTAAATTTAAAAATTCAGAGTTCTCCCAAATTTCAATATATATATTCAAAACTAAACAGATTGTGGCACACAAAATTCCAAACTTGAATTTTCCACACAACATTATCTTAAAGACCGAAATTTAATTAAAATCAAAGTGCAAATTTCTCCCAAATTTCATTATATACAGAACTAAACAATTTTTGACGCACATATTCCCAAACTTGAATTTTCCATACCACGATGTTCTGAAAGAAATTTAAACAAATTTTAAATTAGGAAAGGTGTAATTGGTCAAGGTGCAAACATTTTCTATATTCCAGTACATTTCAATGTGGACACCTTCGCGTCATTCAAAAAAGTATAAATTTCAAAGTTCCCTTTCAAATTACTCAATTCATACCAATTTCTAACAAATTATAAAAAACAAAAAATACTCATTACATATACTTTGGAACTTCTCCGAAATATTTCAAACCTTCAAAATTCCAAATAATACAGACCATCTTATGTAAACAAATTCAAATAAATGACAAGTGTTACAAAATCAAACTCTTTATATCTACCCATCACAAACAAAATGTCAACAACATTTCAGAATGATAAAAAAAAAACCCAACTTTTTGTAGCAGAATGCAAACATATTTGAACATTTCAAATTGGTGAACTATCAAAGACAAACTACATACATTTCCTCTTATTATGTGACGTTAAAATTAATATATACTCACACAATGCATTTCCTCTACTTATGTAGTTCAATCAAATACTTATTGCAACATAAATACACACTCCACCAAATCAATTAGCTGACTATTCGAACTACCCTAAAATACATCAAGATCCCCATAAAAAAGTGCTTACTACTCTAGAATATATCAACATGCTCAGATAAACAGATGCTAAAAAATGTATGGAGAAAAACAAACATGTTTTAATATTTTCAACTGGCGAATATTCGGATAAAATCTAATTGCACTTCCTCTAATTACATGGAGTTAAACATATTAAATGCTCACACAATGCATTTCCTCTAATTGTGAACTCAAATTAAACATTTCAAATTGGTAACTATTTACAAGTAATATGCACCCCTTCTATTTATATGTACTCTCCAGTTAAAAAAACTTCTCTAATTATGAAATTCAATTGAACAAATGTGTATCCCCACAGATCGACTTCAATTGAATAAATGTGTATCCCCACAGATCAACTTCAAATGACTATTGACAAAGAAAAAAAATAGAAACATTTTCCAAACATTTCTATTTGAAATGTACCAACATGCTCACAAAAAAAAAGTGAACTATTTGAGTCAACATGCAAACATATTCAGACATTTCAAGTTGCTTAATATTTGGAAAACATCCAAATGCACTTCCTCAAATTACATAGTTTTTTTTGCACATTCCAATTTGCTTAAGAATTTGACGCACTCTAAAATATATAAACATGCTCACAAAATTAAATGGCAATTTTTTTTTGCCAGAATACAAACAACTTCCAATATTCCAAACTGCTTAATATTGGAAAAAGCATCCAAATGCAATTCTTCATATTACATGTATTTCAATTTAATAAATACTCATACCATGCATTCTCTAACTACGGAGTTAAAATGAAATTATTTGGCGAAATAAGAAAAAAAATCAAACAATTTAAATCGCTGCGTACTTGGAGATACTCTACAGATCAAATTTCAATGGATTTTAGCATTTCGAACTACAACAAAATACATATTCTCTAACTATGGAGTCATTTTACAAATTTATGAAAAAAATACAAACTAACATATGCCCACAAAATTCAGTAAAGGCGCGTCGTGCAGACGCAACAAAAATCTACACTATATGCACGAAAACAATTTATTTCGGCGAAAATTTGAAAATACGAAAAGAAAAACACTTGCTCCAATTATATGGACAAACAGATAGAGTTGAATTTCACAAAACAAACTCCCTAATTATAAAATTCAGTTTGACAAATGATCTTTCGCCTTCATTATGGACTTAAATTACAAATTGACAAACAGACATAAACATTTTCAAACCTTCCAACTTGCTTAAAGATTGGACATACTATAAGATATATCAGAATTTTTTCTTTTCAAAAACAATTTAAAGGACTGTTAAACTTCCGACATGTGGGCCTACCTATTTAAGCACATTAGAAACAAAAATTGTAGAGGTAAAACTTCTTCTTCCAAAAATCAAAACGTTTAGATATAAACAACTTTTGAACATGTACATTTCCAAAAACAAAGTTTCTTCCCCAAGTATTCACAAAAATGACAAATATATGAACACTAACACAAAAAAACTCCCTTCCTCTAATTACGTGGAGTTACATATATTAAATGCTCACATAATGCACTTCCTCTAGCTGTAATCTCAAATTAAACATTTCAATTTGGTAAATATTTGGAAGTAATATGCACTCCCTCTAATTATATCAAATTCAATTGAATAAATGTGCGTTTCCCACATATGGACTTCAACGGACTACTGATAAAAAATAGAACCATTTTCCAACCATTTCAATTTTAGATGTACTAACATGCTCACAAAAAAAAGGTGAACTATTTAAGTCAACATGCCAGCATTTTCAGACATTTCCAATTGCTTAATATTCTGATGTTCTACAAAATATAACGCAAATGCTCAAAAAACAACTAACTGCTGATAAAAAAATAAAAACATTTTTCAACCATTTCGATTTTAGATGTACCAACATGCTCACAAAAAAAATTGAACTATTTAAATTCACATACCAACATTTTCAGACATCTCCAATTGCTTAATATTCCGACGGTCCACAAAAATATAACGCAAATGCTCAAAAAAAAAATACTCATAGCAAATAACAAAAAATTACAACATTTCATTTTAGCCAATATTTCGACACCATACGAACGAACTTTACGCAAATGTAAAATCAAATTCAAATGGATTTTCCTGATTTCACTTAAATATTGACGTCGAAATGCAAACATGTTTGACCATTTCGATCCACTGAATATTTGAATATTATATACAATATATCCGAAATGCACAAAAAAATGCTAACTATTCATGACAGAATAAAAACATGTTCCAACATACCAATTTACCTAATATTTTCGTTAACAAAAAATATATATACTGCAAAAAAAAAATCAAGGGCGTGCCGCGCCAAATTCAACTAGTTAGCTAAGAAAACAGTCGATTATTGTCCTCCAAACGGTTCTCACTACGTATTTCGAAATATGGTTATGCTTTAAATAAAAATATACTAATAGTATTTTTGCTTCAACGGAAAAAATTAAAGAAAAGCAAATATCTTATCTTCTAACATACTAAAAATTACAACAATGTCCTTGGACAACCTAAGGGCCACTACCGCCGCTAGAGCGAGCTGCAGGGATGGCCTAGTGTTGTTGATGACAGCCAGGGAGTTTTTCGTGCACGTGCCTATAAGCACCAGCGTTGTAGAATCGTAGTCGTCGTCACTGAACTCTTGAATTGATCCGAATTCTCTGACATCATACTTGTAACACGCGTAGACTAAACGATATCCACCACTCCATGTAAGCAGCGACCAGACGCTTCCCCGCCCTCCTCAACGCCACCGGCGAGGTGGACGAAGAGGCAAGATCAATCCTGAAGTAGACAATGATGAATATCTAATTGGTTTAAGTAAGCTTACAGACTATACTGCACAATCGTCGTTCATCTTGTTTCACTATACAGTTGTGCATCTACAAATGGGCATCTACAAATTGCATCTACAATCAGGCATGTAGAAACGGGCAGGATCCAATCTACAATCGTGCAAGGTGTCTCACCTGTGGTAGTGGAGAAGTAGGATCCATTAAGCTGTACTCATCCCCGGCCGTTGCTACGGCTGCTTGGGCGCCATGGCTGGTGCAGCTGCAGCCTCTCGTCTCTCCGTACGACGCGTGAGCCGAGGTCGTCGACGGCAGTGCAGCAGCGACCTCCGGTCAGGTGGCGCCACCGGAGTCCGCGCCCGTGCCATTGGCCGTGCCTGGCCACGGCTGGAGTCGACGCCCGCGCCTGGCCTGGTGGCTCGCGGCGGAGGTCGCGGCTGCGCCAGCCACAGTCGGATTCCGCGCCCGCGCATGGCTGCCACCAGAGTCCGCGCCCGCCCTTGGCCGCTGCTCGCCGGCGCCCGCGGCTGGCAGGGTGTCTCGTGGCTGACCGCGGATCGCCCACGCCTGGCCGGCAGGCTCCGCCCGGCGCCCTACAGCACCGACGACCGGAGTCCGCGCCCGCGCCTTGCTGCGGTCGGAGTACACGCCCGCGGTTGGCCGCTGCTCGTCGGCGGCCGTGGCTGGCCGGGTGGCTCGCGGCTGGCCGCAGCTCGCCCACGCCGCGTGCATCCGCGACGCCGTGTGCTGGCGCCGCAGCCCTCATAGGCACGGCCACCCCCGCGTGCATCTCACCGCCGCCCGCCGCCGCGATTTTAGGGTTGGGGACGGGACGGAGAGCCGTGGAGCGGGGAAAATGAGTAGTTTGTGCAGGAAGGTCCCTGTGGTTTGCTGAATTTGCAATTAAGTCCTTGGCGAGGGGTTTTTCTGTAAGGGGGTACTGTAGCGCGACGTGGCCGTTTTTGATTGGTAGAAAGTCCCTAGCTACAGTGGCGCGTGGGATGGAGGCAATCTGGGCCGTCCGACGTGACGATCGGATGGTCAGTGTTCAAAGGGCGACGTGGACATCGGTTTTGAGGGTGAATCTCACCTACTTTCATATATAGTAGTCCTTGGCGAGGGGTTTTTCTGTAAGTTGGGGTACTGTAGCACGACGTGGCCATTTTTGATTGGTAGAAAGTCCCTAGCTACAGTGGCGCGTGGGATGGAGGCAATCTGGGCCGTCCGACGCGACGATCGGATGGTCAGTGTTCAATGGACGACGTGGATAGCGGTTTTGAGGGTGAATCTCACCTACTTTCATATATATAGTAGGATAGTAGGATAGTAGGATAGGATAGTAGGATTATCGCCCAAACCATGGCCGGCGCCCACGTGAACACACCTCCGCTTTACCTCGACCCAACCGACGGACCAGAACCAAAATAAACATCACACACTGAGACCCCACGCAACAGCGGACCCACTTCCAGTGACCAAGGCTCGCTTGGCTAGCATCGGATCCCGGTAGCAAACAGATCCGTCGGAGTCCACCGCACGGAGGCGGAGCTGCTTAGAGCATCTCTAGCAGTACCCGCAAATGGCCGAAACCCGCAAAATAACCGCCCGATGCGGATTCGAATCCTTAAAAACGCGAAGAGCAGAACCCTCAAAACTCCCCGACCTGCAAAAGTTTTTGAGGGGCCCCGCGAATCCGCCCCTCGGAACGTCAAATTCGGAGATTTAACCGCCGAACCGAGGGGCGCCTGCATAGCGTCAAAACAGTTGGCGGGCCGGACTTTTCACCACGCGCCTCATCCCCATCTCGCCGCCGCCTCCGCCGCCAGCGTCGCCGCCAGCGATTCGACCCTTTTCCCGGCCGCATCTGCAGGCGCCCCGTCGCACGCGACACCCCCCCCGCCGCGGACGTACCCTACCGCCGGTTTCCGGCTCGCCCCGCCCGTGGAGAACCCTCTCCGGCCAAATCTGCGCCGCCGCCGCCGATCTGTCGGTGAGTCCATCTCCGCTCGATTCTCTTGTGTTTTCGGACGGAGTACTCCGGTAGTGATATGCGGTACCCGTTTTAGATGGAGTTGAGCCCAGAGGAGGAGTTTTTGCTGTCCGATTCGTCCTCCTCTGACGACTCCGACGTGGAGACGCTGTTTGAAAGCCGGCGGCAGCAAATGGTGGTCGCCGTCCTCGCCGTCAAGGAGTTCGATGACCGGTACGCGAAGCAGCGGCAAGGATCGAAGGTTGGCCGCCTTTGCATACCACGGAACCGCTTCTACGCGAAGCAGAGGCATGCCGAAAGGATATAGAGAGGGCATTTGGTGTCTTGCAATCTAGGTTTGCCATTGTTCGAGGCCCCGCTCGTTTTTGGGACAAGAAAACTCTGAAAAACATCATGACTTGTTGTGTGATTCTTCACAACATGATCATAGAGGATGAAATGGACTTGGACTTGGAGTTGTCCTATGACAATGTTGGTAGCCGCGTGAAGGCTGCTAGAAACCCAGATCGCATCAGAGCTTTTATTCAGACTTACCGTGAGATAGAGGATGCGGACGCACACACCCAGCTGCAGAAAGACCTAGTTGAACACGCCTGGCAGCGGCATGGGCAGTAGCAATTTGTTAAATTCCTTTCAAACATGTTTGATTCAAACAATATTTTTATTCTACAACATTTCTTGTATTGAATTATTGTTTAATTCGTGTGATTCAAACTTTTATTGTAATACATTATTGATGAGGATTCATAATATCCTACTATTGTAATATGAATCTTTATAATTTAGGTCTAATTTATTTATCATTCCATTTTTATGATATTCTGCCTATCTTACAGTTTTGCATATGCAGTTTCAGAACGTCGCGCGGCGGAGCAGAACCCGCAAAGCAGAAAAACAGTTTTGCAGTTTGTGCAACTCGCGGTTTTTTCTCAGAACGCCGCGCGGTGGAGCAGAACCCGCAAAGCAGAACCGCGAAACAGGGTTCTGCTCCGCCGCGCGGCGTTCTGAGAAAAAACCGCGAGTTGCGCGAACTGCAAAACTGTTTTGCGGGTTGGCCATTTGCGGGTACTGCTAGAGATGTTCTGTTTCGCGGTTCTGCTTTGCGGGTTCTGCTCCGCCGCGCGGCGTTCTGAGAAAAAACCGCGAGTTGCGCGAACTGCAAAACTGTTTTGCGGGTTGGCCATTTGCGGGTACTGCTAGAGACTTAAATAACGGCCACCCATTCCGCCTCGTCTCACTATCCATCCTCCCGTTGTCGTCGCCTTCTCCTGAACCACTCTCCCTCCCTATCCCCCACTCCAGAACCTCCTCCCCCGGCTCCAATGGCGGCTAAGGAACCGATGCGCGTGCTCGTCACCGGCGCCGCAGGTACAGCGCTTAACCTCCTCCGATCCGCGCAGTTCCGTCTTGGTCGGCTCGGATCTGGCCATGGCCTCGAGATCTGCTTATCCAGTGGGGTTTTGAGTGGACTTTGCTAGGTAGATCTCCTCTTGCATCGCTCGATCTGATCGGCTAGTGGTTGAACTGTAGTGGCAAATAGTAGCCGATGAGATAAGTGCGAGAGCTCACTCCTAGCTTGGTTTGTTGACTGTAAATTGACCCCACTTGTTGTGTTTGCGCGATTTGATAGGCTGATCTGATGGTCGTTGGTCAGGATTCGTGGGTAGACCTGGTGATAGTCGCTTGATCTTATACTATGATATGGTTTATATGTTACTGACTTGTTCCACGAACTGATTGGCTTGCTATGGCACGAACTTGTTGCGCGAACTTGATCTTAGTCTACCTGCATGGCTTCAGTGCAGATCTCTGGATGGTAGCGTGATCTGATTAAGGATCTGAACTGACTGCTGTTCTTAGTTTGAGAAGTGAGAGTATTGCACCAGATCAGTGGATACTATAGCTTCAAATTTTGAAACAGTTGGTCTAGTTTAGTCGTTTTACCTTCTCTTGTCAGATAGTAGTGCTATGTGTGTAAATGGTGTTGTATTTTTGTTTAGGCTTGCGCCGGTTGTACTTTGTATATTAGCCCATTTGGTATCTCAACACAATACATCAAGTATATTTTACGGCATGGTATTAGAACCACTTGCAAATCCTGGTTTCTGCTTGCTACCTCTCAAATCTGCGGCACTGACTCATCTTAGCTTGTAATGTAAGATTTGGAAGGTAGCTCGTGGGTATGGTTTTGTAGCTGGCTCTGATACCATGTTGGAAAGCATGCTTGATGCATTGTGCAGATGCCCAAATTGGCTATTATATAGAATATAATTTACGTAATCCTAGATGAGAGTACAAAATTATGTACACCCTTAACAATAGTTCAGTTTAGAGGTGGGCATACCTTTTTCTTGTCAAATTGCCGCCTGGGGAGTCTTATTATTGTTTGGTGTGTAAAATGGCGTTGTATTTATTTTAGGGTTATGTCTCTTGTACACAGTAATGTAATACATCGTTGATATTGCATGACATGGTATCAGAACTGGTTGTGAGTCCTGGGCTTCCACCCCTCAAACTTCCCTAGGAGGAGCAATTTTCACTACTTGGTCGGCTCGGATTTGGCCATGTCGCTGAGATCTGCTTATCCAGTGGGGGTTTTGACTGTGCTTTGCTAGCTAGATCTCCTCTTGCATCGCTCGATCTGATCGGCTAGTGGTTAAACTGTAGCGGCAAATAGTAGCGGATCAGATAAGTGGGAGAGCTCACTCCTAGCTTGGTTTGTTGACTGTAAATTTACCCCAGTTGCTGTGTTTGCGCGATTTGATAGGCTGATCTGATGGTGTTTGGTCAGGATTTGTGGGTAGACCTGGTAATAGTCGCTTGATCTTATATACTATAATATGGTTTATATGTTACTGACTTGTTTCACGAACTGATTGGCTTACTATGGAACGAACTTGATCTTAGTCTACCTGTATGGCTTTAGTGCAGATCTCGGGACAGTAGCGTGATTTGATTAAGGATCTGAACTGACTGCTGTTCTTAATTTGAGAAGTGAGAGTATTGCACCAGATCGCTGGATACTATAGCTTCAAATTGAGAACAGCTGGTTTAGTTTAGTTGTGTTTAAATGGTCGTTTTACCTTTTCTTGTCAGATCACTGATGAGCTTTAGTAGTGTTATGTGTGTAAATGGTGTTGTATTTTTGTTTAGGGTTGCGCCGGTTGTACTCTGTGTATTAGCCCATTTGGTGCCTCAACGCAATACATCCAAGTATATTTTACGGCATGGTATTAGAACCACTTGCAAAATCCTGGTTTCTGCTTGCTACCTTTCAAATCTGTGGCACCGACTCATTAGCTGGTAATGTAAGATTTGGAAGGTAGCTGGTGGGTATGGTTTTGTAAGTTGCTCTGATACCATGTTGGAAAGCATGCTTGATGCGTGTCGATGCCCAAATTGGCTATTATATAGAATATGATTTACGTAATCCTAGATGAGAGTACAAAATTATGTACACCCTTAACAATAGTTCAGTGTTTACCAGTTTAGAGGTGGGCATACCTTTCTCTTGTCAAATTTCTGCCTGGGAGTCTTATTATTGTTAAGGTTTAGTTTGGCAGTGAAGTGTTTCTAAAATCAAACTATTCGAAAACCACAGTATTCCTATGCCTAGCGAACCAATACTTCAGTATTGGAAAAAGAGGTCCAACCCTCCTTTTCATATACTTCAAAAATAGTGTTATTTCCTAAATATTGAATAAACGTTTTGGCTAAAGCCAAACACCTTAAAGTATTTAATACTTTATTATTTCTGAAAACTGAAATATTCTTGGATTATTACTTCAAAAATAAGGAGTTTTCAAATGGGGCCTAATTGTGTAAAATGGCGTTGTATTTAGTTTAGGGTTATGTCTCTTGTACACTTAATGTAATACAACGTTGATATTGCATGACATGGTATCAGAACTGGTTGCGTATCCCAGGCTTCCACCCTCAAACTTTCCTAGGAGGAGCAATCTTTACTACTTGGTACTCATTTGCTTGCCCTTAAGATCGTTGATTGCTCCTGCTGTGGCAATGTCTTTGTAAGTTTGATTGGAGGTGGGTAGCAAGTATATGGTTTTGAAACCCGCCCTGTTTTTTCTAACATGTTGTTTGATATGCTTAAGGTATTCTGTTGAAGCCTGTATCATGGGACAAAATTGTTTTTTCTGTGATATTGTGGTAATTTTGGTAAGAAGCAGGAGCTGAATTATTTCTTTGCTGAGCAGGACAAATTGGATATGCTCTCGTTCCCATGATTGCTAGGGGAATTATGCTTGGTGCAGACCAGCCTGTTATTCTGCATATGCTGGATATTCCGCCAGCTGCTGAAGCTCTTAATGGTGTTAAGATGGAGTTGGTTGATGCCGCATTTCCACTTCTCAAGGGTAAGCCAATCCGTTTTTTTTTTCTGCTTTTACAGCATCACATCTCTTTTGGGGATCATCGTTCTTGCTGATGCTTAAACCTTCTGTTGGTGCAATACAGGAGTTGTTGCAACAACTGATGCTGTGGAGGCCTGCACTGGTGTGAATGTTGCGGTTATGGTTGGTGGATTCCCCAGGAAGGAGGGAATGGAAAGGAAGGATGTTATGTCTAAGAATGTTTCAATCTACAAATCTCAAGCATCTGCCCTTGAAGCTCATGCAGCCCCCAATTGCAAGGTATGTGAATCGTTTTTCCAGTGGTTTCCAGCGGCAGAATGCATGGAGTTTGGCGGTGGTAGATTTTGTACTGAATGTGTCATAATACTCATGATAAAATAGTCGACTCATAAGTTATAAGATTTAACTGGACACCCCACTCTCACCTTCACATTTGCGTTTTTATAAGATTTAACTGAATGTGTCATAATACTCATGATAAACCATGAATGTTTCATAAAATACACTGACCCCTAAGTTACACTATGTTTTAGTTGGACAGTCACACTCTTATTGATCACATTTGCATGCATTAAAAAGTTCCTAAAAATCAAGGGTGTATTTAAGGACAAACCTGTGACTTAGTTGTAATGTTTCTTAGTTTCCTTCAAAAGCCATGAAAACTTCAGTATGGTTCTTAGTTTCCTTCAAAAGCCATGCAAACTTCAGTATGTTTCTTCGCATTTCTAAAGTGTATATTCACATTATTTGTCCTATACTTTTGCAGGTTCTGGTTGTTGCCAATCCAGCAAACACCAATGCTCTTATCTTGAAGGAGTTTGCTCCATCTATCCCTGAGAAAAACATCAGTTGTTTGACCCGCCTAGACCATAACAGGGCACTCGGTCAGGTTTCTGAGAGACTTAATGTCCAAGTTAGCGATGTGAAGAATGTTATTATCTGGGGTAATCATTCGTCCAGTCAGTACCCTGATGTGAACCACGCCACCGTGAAGACTTCCAGTGGAGAGAAGCCTGTTCGCGAACTTGTTCAAGACGACAAATGGTACATCAGAAATGCTAAAATTATAGAGCTGTTGGTGGCAATCCAATTTCCCTTGCAGATAAATTTAATGGTTTTATCCTCTTTACGCAGGCTAAATGAGGAATTCATTGCCACCGTCCAGCAGCGTGGTGCTGCAATCATCAAAGCGAGGAAGTTGTCCAGTGCTCTCTCTGCCGCCAGCTCTGCTTGTGATCACATCCGTGATTGGGTTCTGGGAACACCTGAGGTCTGTTTCAGTCGCTTCAACATGTCCTGTATGTCAGGCTTATTTCAATGCCGCTGTTAACACCTGAGTTCTTTGATCACAGGGAACATTTGTTTCCATGGGCGTGTATTCCGATGGTTCATACGGTGTGCCTGCTGGGCTTATCTACTCCTTCCCAGTAACTTGCAGCGGTGGTGAATGGACAATTGTTCAAGGTGGGCGTTGACGCAGCACTCTGCTTCCTAGGAACAAACCTCAGTGTTCCCCCTTTCCTAATGTTTTCTGACATGTTGACAGGGCTTCCGATCGACGAGTTCTCAAGGAAGAAGATGGATGCGACTGCCCAGGAGCTCTCGGAGGAGAAGGCACTCGCCTACTCGTGCCTCGAGTAAATGCATACTAGAAAGCAGCTGCTGCTCAGATGTTTTGAATAAAAGAAACATTCGGCTCCATGAAATCCATCTCCACCCAGAACAGTTGCACATGGAGGTGCCTTTAGCTGGTTTTTCCAGTATGTATGAATGAGGCATTTGTAGCTTGAGACTCTTTTCGCCTGATGATTTACAGGGCATGATACTGGCTGGAAGACTTTAACAATTTGACACCTGATTAAAGTCAACGTGTTTTTTCTTGCCTGATTAAGTCGAAACAATCTTTGATGGACTTGGATATTGGTTACATTCACAGCCAAAGTTCGGCGGCATCATTACATCCGTGATCCATCCTCGTCGTGACAGACACGGGACCTGCTTGCCGCCGCGGAGGTGGAAACTATAGCTTTTGAGTCGTCGTTAGGATGTCTCCAACGGGGCGATCCATTGAGTCCGCGCGAGCCAAAAGCGAGCCAAAAACACTGCTCAACGGGGCGACCCATCTGGACCGCGGTTCGTTTTTTGGTCCGCCACGACCCATTTCTGGCCCAAATTTGGGCCACTGATGCGTCGGCGCGGACGCGCTGCGGACTGACCGCGTGTCCGTGTGCTCACGCGTGGCGTCCTCCCCAGTCCCACATGGCAGTGACACGGGGACGGTCAGCCTCCCTGGCCCAGTCCTTTTTAATGCCAGGGGATAGGGACGGCCAGCCCCACCTGTAACAGCCCAAAGTTTGAAAATCTAAAAATCCGAGTAAAATTTTCGCTTTTGTGTTGCATTGCATCATGACATTCCATATTAAATTGCTACACAACTAAAACAATTGGTTTTGGCACCATTTAAAAACAAATGCCAAACTTGTTCCAAAGATTTCCAAAACAATGAAGGCACTAAAAACTTGCAAAACAGAATACTTTGACTTCTTATATTTGTCAAGGAAGTTCCAAGAGTTCTGAAAATATATTTTGCGGCTGCTATAAATTTACTAGAGGAGCAACATTTTCGAATTTAGCAAAATGCCCTATTTTTAACTCTATGAACAAAAGTTGGTCAAAACAATTTATTTATTAAGCGCAATTTTTGTGGAGCAACTAAATGACCAGGGGAGCATCTCCAAATTATTTCATAATTTTTGGAAGTGTTTAAGTTGCTCAACTAATTCAAATACAGCTGCTGGAGTTTTAAAATAAATAGAGAAATGACCAATCTGTGTTGAACTTGAAAGTTCCAGGGGCCTTTTTGTAAAATCGGTTTCTTCCCCACTGTAGCGACCGAGAGGAGCTCGACGCACCACGGGCTCGCCGTGCTCGCGCCGCACTCGACGCCGGGCCCCCTCGCGCTGCCTCCACCTGCAAGACGCAGAGCATCCCGCGGACCACCTGCCCACTCCTCCTTCCCCGATTCTCCCCAGTTCCTCTCCCTGGCCGCCGTGTAGCTCGAGCCGCCGTGCTCATCGCCGCCATTGGAGCGCTCCCGAAGCAGATCGAAGAACATCCCAGCTCCGCCGCATCCCCTTCTCCTGCTCCGCCAGAGCAATCGAGCCAGGACACCGAGAATCGTCGCCGCCGACCAACTTCTTCTCCGCCCCCGACGCAACTCCGCCGCCGGAATCCGCCGCCGTCGACCTTCCTCCGGCCTCCCCAAGCACGTCTACGCTTCCAGGGTGAGCTGCCGCGCCTCCCCATGCCCTCCGTGCCCTTCCCTTTCCCCCTAGCGTCTCCCCGAGCCGTGCACCTCGCCGCGGCTGTCGAAGTTCGTCGACGTTGCTCGTTGCCCGGTCGCAGAACCGGCCTAAACTGGCCTCGAGGCCGTTCTCCTCTGGGCCCTAACCGGCCTCTGAGCCAGCCCAAACCGGCCGAGAGGCCGGAGCGCTCTGTCACTGGCCCGGCCTGTGGACCGGCCCAGACCGGGCTGCTGGCCGGACCCCTCTGCTGCCAGGCCGGCCTGCCAACCGGCCCAGACCGGGCTGGAGGCCGGGAGTACTGTTTTTTTTAGGGGTTCCTTTTCTATTTCCTCTCCGATAGCTTATGTTTCCCCGCTCCTCCCTCGCGGCGTAGGGACATCGACTCCGATGATTCCTACTAGTTCATCTCTCCCTCTCGAGTCGAGTAAATAAAATATTTATCGTTGGAATTAAAATAATCAAAAATAAATATTTAAAAAGAGGAATTATAAATATAATAACTTTTTATCGGGACCTCCGAAAAATGTGTTCCTTATATCGAGATGCTCAGAAAAACATGAGTGATCCAGAATCATCATCATCATGCATGATTGATCACAATTACAATAATGTGCTCTAGTAGTAATTATAATCACTAAGTTTAAATATGGGGTTTATTCCAAATAATGCCATAAATATAATGGGGACCCCATTTAACTTGTTGATCATGTTCAATGCTTTTAGGGTGCATTTTTAAAATGTCATGTCATCATGTGTTTGCGCATTGCATTTGTTAAAGCATGTGTGGTGATTGATTGCTTCCCCGTTGCTATGTTTCGATAGATCAAGCAGCCGGGGTTACACCGCAATACCCCGAAGAGCCGTAGTACCAGCACCTTGATCAAGGCAAGCGTAATCCCCCTCTGAGCATGTCTTATCCTATTTTCCGAAAATATTTTCTCCACTATAATATTGCATGCGGTTCCAAATGTCATTTTGCTTGGATTAGAGTATCCTATAGTTGCATTAAGATTCCGATGCCAATTACCTGTTTTCCCTCCTACTATCCATAGTGTTGTATTGTTGGCCTAAAATACTTAACTATGCAATGTTGATGCTTAGCCATGCTTAGTTAAATGCTTAGCCGTCCGATGGATACTTCATGTTGGAAACAGGTTGTTGAAGTGTCCAGATGATGGTGGAGAAATTATGGTGACAGGTAATAAAATGCTTAAAGGTGGGGATGAGAGGCCACTTTGGTATGGTGGTGTTTTGTCTCACTCTCGCCTCCTAGGTGCGAGTTCTTTACCTCTTGAACCAAGAATGAGCGCGCTTCCTTTCGGTGGGGTATATGGAGCCCTCGTCGACCGACTAACTTGTGGCGGACTAGCCGAGGGTCCTCTAGTTTGGCTTTCCATTTGCGCGTGCGTTGAAGATGGTGGCCAAGACTGAGATGAGGATGGTGGTGTCAGGAAAATAAGTGGCCGCGGGACAGGGTGCTGGAGGTACCCCTTGTCCTACCGCCACTGATGATCCTGGGTTAGTCTCGAGCAAGGTAAAGGTTGTAACCGTTCCCACTCAGCCGGCTTTCCCCGGAAGAGAGCTAAGCGTAGGCAATGGGCCGGGCTGTACCGAAGGTAAACACAGTGCATCCCTGCAGGGTTAAATCTTTTCGAAATGTCGTGTCCACGGTTACGGACAACTTGGGAAAGGACGATAAGATCATAGAATAACTTGAACGGAATGATTAAAACCTGGGTACTAGAGGTACCACTCAAGAATGCAAGGTTGACTTCCTCGAGGGTGATTCGGGGAAGTGCCTTTGACGAACAGGTACAGTGGTCGATGATGGTAGATGTTGAGAAAAGTGATCAAGAAAAGAGTCACCTCTTACCCCTCTTGAAAACTATTCTGCTTAGTCGATGCCATGGAGTTATGTCTTTTTAAAATAAAATCAGCTTTATGCAAAACAGCCATAAAACCTTGAAAGCCAATCATCGAGCATATATTAGCTCTTAATCTTGCGAGTTCGTCGAACTCAACGTCGTTTACTTATTTTCAGAGGAGGACTTCACCGACCTCGAAGGTGGGTTCTTTGTGGACGTCGACGAGTAGTCTGGGGTTCCCAGGTGGCAGCTTGGGACATCCCGGAACAGCTGGCGCTGGATGTTTATTTGCAGGCCTCTTAGGCCAGAATTTGGTTCTTGTTGTTTAGAACAACACACTTCGCTTCCGCATGTTGTAGTGTTGGGTCTGTGACCTCTGGTTGTCATTTGCTATCTTTCTCTATTATAAGAGTTGAACTATATGATTTTGTGTCGTAGAGTCTGTGATGTGCCAGTTGTTCCACAAGTCTTGATTTCTCTATTATGCTTTGATAGTGTGCATGCTGGTATCGGATAACCAGAGACACAGTATCACTGTATAGCAGTCAGGTCGGGGCGCCACACCACCCACCCCCACTCCACTGCCCCACTACCGTTCCCTCTCCGGCGACCAAACCCTAGTCGCAATGCCGCTCCGATGGCCGAGGTTCGGCAAGGCCAAGAACGACGGTGAGGTCGGGTCGTCATCTGGCCGCCGCCGCCACTACCGCGCTCCCTCCCCGACGCCATCGTCTTCCCCGGAGCCGGAGCCGCTACCCGCCGTCTTCGAGCTCGCGCCACCGGGCGCCGAGATTGCGCGGCGCGACCGCGTCTACGTGCGCAAGGAGGACTGCCAGTGGTACTAGGACCACACAGTCCCGTTGCCGTGGCCAGATGTCAAGCTGCCCGAGCATTTGGCACCTGAACCTGCAGCGCATCCCGGTGCCCCCGATGCCGACGAGCAAGCGGGCACGGGATCTGGAGGTTGAGCGCCGCCGCTCGCGCCTCCCGGCCTCCCTCCTCAACGACCCCGCCTATGCGGCTAGGTCCCCGAACTGGGATGCCTGGTTCAGCGGCGAGCACAGCCTGCGGCGGCAGGCCCTGTACACGCGGCCACCGACGCCGCCAGCTGGCCGTTGGTCACAGCCGCCGCACACGCGGCGGAGGGACGCCCCACCAGTGCCAAGAGGCACACGCGGCGGAGGAGGGCTGTGGATTGGGTCGCCGCCGCCGCCGCCACAACGCGTGAAGACGGAGGTCGACATGGACGACGACGAGGCGCTCAGGGCCACGAAGGAGGCCTCGGTCAAGCAGATGGCCGAGGACGAGGCCAAGCGCTGGGCCATTGTCCTCGCCGACGTCGCCCGGGAGCAGGAGGCGGCCCTACAGGCGCAGCAGGCGGCGGTCCTGGAGGAACCACAGCCATGGTGGTAGGCCATGGACGTGGACCTGCCACCCGCCCCTCCGCTACCAGAAGGCCTGCTAGGGCAGTGCTGGGTCTTCAATGGCGGCGACTGGGAGCAGGCGCAGGAGCAGGTGCAGGAGCAGCCGCCCACGCCGCCGACCGTCGCCCCACCACCAGCGCACCTCTGGAAGCAGCCAGACTATGTCATCCTCGATGGGGATGACGAAGAGGAGTAGAAGCCCGCGAAGGGCAAATTTTCTAGTTTTTATATATTTTTGTTTTTAAAAATATTATGTAAAAAAGCCGTTTGTGGCCCACCCCCCTATATATGACTACAAAAGGCCCATATATGGCCTGTTTAGCTAAAAAAAAATCCCGGGCGGACTCAATGCGTCGGGCCGTTGGGCGCACTACCACCAACGGCGGACAGGGGCGGACTGGGCCTGTCCGTTTGCCGACGCAAACGGACCAAACGCGCGTCCGTTTGCGTCGGCCCGTTGGAGTCATCCTTAGTCCGCAGGCTGCAGCTCTTTTCGTCACCGACTCACTGCCGGCGTTGAAGAGTTGCACAACACAAGTACTCTAGATAGACGCCACACGGTCAGAGCTCAGACGGCCAGAGAGATCGATAGGGTAAGTGTTTGCGTGCATGAACTTCCTAAGAGCATCTCTGACAGCTGCCCTATATTAGGCTTGGTGCCCAAAAAACCTTAAAAAAACTTTTTTTAGGCCACCGGAGGGCAAAAACACGTCTCCAACAGCTGCCCTATCATCGTGCCCTAAAATAGGGCTGCCCCAAATTTTGCTCCCCCTGCCCTTTCTCTTCCGCGCGCTCACCAACCGCCACGCTGAATCGAGTTCCTGCCCCCGCGCCGCGCCTGCCCCGCCCCGATTTGGCCGCCGCCGACGACCTCCGCGCCATGGACGAAGACGGCGGAACCCTCCCCGACCTCCGCACACCTCCCGCTGTCAATTCCGGCGGTTCCCCGGCCCCAGGCAGCGCCGCCGCCGCCGCGGAAAACCCTAGGGTTCCGCCCCTCCGCCGGCAGGTCTTCGCCGCCCCCCCGCGCCATCTCCGGCACCTCAACTCCGGCCGTGGAGCCCGCCCCGGTGGTGAATCCGGCCGCCGCACGCAGGAAGCCGGCCGGTGCGGGCAAGAGGGGATCGACGGCCGCCGTCGTGATTCCGAAGAAACAAAAGGTTGTCGTCGGTAGAGCAGCCCGTCCACCGAAGGCCGTCGCCACCAACATTGTTGTGATGCCTCCGCCACCTCCTCCGTAGCCCGAGGACCTCTCCTTCGTCGCGTCGCCGACCCGATCTTCGCCCGCATCCAACGTGGTCGATGAATTGCCCGTGGGGTAAAAACTTCTCCTTTGCTTCGTTTTCGTCTTTCAAATGTTCCTACTTGTTGAATTGTTCGATTTTGCATTGTAGACTAGATTATGACACATAGTTCTTCGCCTACATGAATGTTGAAACTCATTCACATGTTGGCTCTCAAGACACTCCATCTCAAGAGTATGAGCAACAATTGGATGAGGGTCTTGACAATGATGATGAGGGGTTCGTGCATAAGGGAAGAGCCGCGAATTACACCACCACGGAGGACATATTGATATGCCAAGCTTACAAGCGGGTCGGGCTAGATGCATCCGTGGGTGTGGAGCAACCAAAGGAAGCATATTGGTTGCGGATATGGGAGTACTTTGTTGCTCGCACCAAGAGTGGCGTCGAACGGAACATGGGTTCTATTCGTCACCGATGGAGTGTCATCAACGCCGATTGCCAAAAGTAGGCGGCTTGTTTGGCGAATGTGGAGCGTTTGAACCAAGTGGCACCAATAGTGAGGAACGAGTAAGTTTTCGAACTCCATTCTTGTTTGTTGCTTCATTTGCTACCATTCTTATTCTAACCCATGGCATCTCTTGTCATTTTTAGAACTCCATTGCCAAAAACTTGTTCAAGGAGAGGATCAAGAAGGGCAACAAGGACAAGAAAGGCAATGCTTTCACCTTGCACCATTGCTATGCGGAGCTTGAGCATTGTGAGAAATGGAGGAGTCGTGATAATCTCTACATTCCCAATAGCAAGAAGGGAAATACCATCACTCTTGATGATGATGAGGCATCAAGTGATGATGGAAAAAGAAGCCACACTCCCAACTCCACCACCGCACTAGGGAGGCCCGATGGAAGGAAGTTTGCCAAGGAGAAGGCCAAAAAGAAGCTGGTTGAAGATGATATAAAGGGGTCATTGGATCAAATGGTGAAGCATCGAATTGAGATGAATGAGGAGAGAAAAGCCATGAAGCTCAAGGAGGCGGAGGAGCTCAAGGCGCCGGCCGTGCGGCATGTCGTGGCCAACGAGAGGCGTGCCTTGGACGAGGAGAGGCTAGCCGCGACGAATGAGCATGTGGCGGAAGCCGAGCTTCGGAAGGTGGCAATGGAGGAGAAGAAGCTCGCTATGGAAGAACAAAAACTTGATTTGGAGAATGAGCAAAGGCTTATGTTCATGGACACAAGCAAGATGGATGAGAAGCAAAAGCAATATGTGGAAATTTGCCGTGATCAATTATTGATGAAGAAACAAATGGCCTACATGAGTGCAATGAGTGCTATGGGAGGCATGGGAACATCCATGAGCTACATGGGATTCATGGGGACGGCAATGGGAGGTGGTGGTGGCTTTGGTGGTGGTGCCATGGGAGGTGGTGGTAGTGCCATGGGAGGTAGTGGTAGTGCCATGGGAGGTGGTGGTTGCTTTGGTGGAGGTGGTGGTGGCATGAGCGCTTTCGTGCCACCTCCGGCTTCTAACACAAGTGCCATGGGTGGTGGTGGTGCCGTCGGAGGTGGTGGTGGCATGGGTGCGTTCGTGCCACCTCCAGCTTCAAACCCAACGCATGAAACTACCGAAGAGGCCATTGTGGATGATGCCAACAAAGGCAACGATGCATGATATTCTATGGATTGAACTTTATATGTGTCATTTATGCAATGTTTTATTAGTTCATGGTTGATTATATCTCTCAAATAACACAAAAAAGAAGAGGAGGGGCGTGGCCGCGCTGCCCTAAAATAAGGCAGCTGTTGGAGAGGAGGTGCCCTATTATAGGGCAGCTGGTAAAGCAGAAAAAATTTCGTGCCCTAAAACGCTAAAATAGGTGTCCTATACCTAAAATCAGCCCTCCTAATATAGGGCAGCTGTTAGAGATGCTATAAGTATCGACAACGTTTTAGTCGTTGCTAGCTAGGCCAGCTTGGTCATTCGACAAGGTTTTTCGAGCACAAGTCTGCAACTAGGAAATGTATGCAGATATAGTCAACAGTTCGAGTCTTCAGGCCCCGGTCCGTTTGGACTGGTGGAAAGCCGTAACGAAAACGAGGGAAAGGTCTTCCTGGCGAATCATCTCCTATGTCCCTGTTTGGTTACCACTGCCTGCAATCTTTCAGAATGGTTTTCTCGTCCATGCTTTTTCCGCACGGAACAATTTTTTATCTTTACTCTTTATGAAGGGGCAATTCATGATGGTTTGTTTTACGTCGTTTCATCGCTCTTATTCTACCCCTCCACTCCCCCCGACTAAGTGCTAACTGAATTGCGTTATCTTCTCCGCGCCTGCCAAATCCATAACCCACTAGAAACCATGTCTCTGATTTCCCTGCTCTCATTACCAACTAACTAACATTCTAAGACGCCAAGCAAAATAAGACTCCCTGACTGTGCTACCGTGCTATGACACTGCGCTACCGTGTTACCAGCCTACCACGCCATCTGCCCCGCTGGCAAGGACGATTACATTGACAGAAGCACACTAGCTATGCCACATACGACAACCGAGCCTGTGTTATATTGATATCAGCGTCCCGCTGGCGCATACACTGGACATGGGTGTTGGAGCTCGCAGACTCCACATCTTAACAGGTGCCAAAGAACGCTAATCAAGTTCCAGCCGGAGTAATATATGTTGCATATCCTTAGGGATGAAGTGGTCTTGGCCGCAGCTTATTAAAGCAAAATACCTACGAGGCCGTCCTTTCATGGACCGCGATCGTTAGGAGGGTCATCAGTTTTGGAGATCCATTCATGCCATTAAGCATGAGATTCGTCTGAGGATCACCACCTCCATAGGCGATGGAGGGAGTACCCTGTTCTGGCTTGATCAATGGTTTGGTAGGCTCCCCCCTCTAGTATGAGTTCATTTAACTCTTTGCGATTTGATCGGCCTCGATGATCTTCTGGCCGATGCAGCCTAATATGGGAGTTGGTACATTCTGTTTCGACGTATGAGCCTCCCGCAGTCGCTCTCGGACTCCCTGGATAGTGTTTGGTGGTGTCTTTCTCCTTCTGGGATGTTTACAGTCAGGTCTTCATACCGGGCTCTATTTAAAAGGTCGCCTTAACTTGGACCTCCTTGTTATGAAAAGCCCCAATGCCTTTAAAAATCAATATCTCTATTTGGCAGTTATTCCGCGATCACCTCCCCTTGGGCGTGGAGGTGACAAAACGCTAAAAGGCCAGGTGATTGCCTCTTCCATCTTTATGCGGTTCTTGAGTCTAGGACCCACACATTACATTCTATTGTCCCGCTACTCGTTTCCTTAGTGGCTGAGGCTTTGGGGCGTGATTGGCATGGCCCTTGACAAGCGCCTAGAAACACACACGAACCATACAGGTAAGAGGATCCGCCTCTTCTGGTTAATTTTTGCTCCAATGACTTGAACTTTATGGACTATTCATTGTAAGATGGTTATCGTGAGTGTCTCACTAGTAGGAATGTGCTTATAGCCACCACGCTACCGCTGGCGGACGGCCCTGGGCGCCCGCCAGCGCTATTACCGCTGGCGGGCGGTTTACAGTGCCCGCCAGTGGTACGAGGCTTACCGCTGGCGGGCGGCCAATAGTGTACACCAGCGGTAGTTTCAGGCAGAACCGAGCACGCGGGGCTAACTACCGCTGGCGGACGGCCTCCTTGTTTGCCAGCGGTACTATACTTACCGCTGGCGGACGGTTTGGCTTGCCCGCCAGCGGTAGTTAGCTCAGAAACGAGCAAACTACCGCTGGTGGGCAAGCCAAAACGTCCGCCAACGGTAATTATAGTACCGCTGGCGGGCACTATTTTTGCCCGCCAGCGGTAACCATTTTGACTATTTTTTCAAAAAAAATTAAATAAAGTGAAAAGTAATTTAAAAATGAAATCCTATGGCATAGTTCGTGATAATGCGCCCATATTTGACACATAGGTGTACCTTGGTATGGCAAACAATGTTGCAGAATTGAGTTTTTTCAAATTATTTTTATAAATATCATTTTTTATTTTTTAAATGTCAAAAATGACTTTTTTTGTGAAGGAAGTACAACAAATATGGTACAAAATGGCACCCATCCAATATCCACACAAAGTAGACCATATTTGATGGATAATACATAAATATTAGTAATTTTCTCAGTTTCTACCTAATTTCGCCTAATTAAACGACTTTATACCGATTTTTCGAAAGTAATTCAAATTTGAACTACAAGTGTGTGATAGTTTGCTCTGAAAATTTTACAAAAAATATTTTAAGGTACACAAGTAGTGGTTATATCACAAAACCGTCGATAGTTTGAAAAATTCGACCCCTTTTAACGAAAAACATGGTGGCCATTTTGACAATTTTTTCAAAAAAATCAAATAAAGTGAGAAAATACTCAAAAAATGAAATCTTTTGGCATGGAGTCCTCTTATGTGTAGTAGTTGATAGAAAAAAATAATAAACTTGAGTTTTTACAAAGTTTCCAAAAAACTTCTTCACAAAAAGATCAATCATCTATAAACATGTGTGAGTTTCGGTTCAAACGACCTAGATATGATCATTCCTGTGGCATAGTTTGTGATAATGTGCCCATATTTGACACATAGGTGTATCTTGGTATGGCAAACAATGTTGTAGAACTGAGTTTTTTCAAATTATTTTTATAACTATCATTTTTTTATTTTTTAAATGTCAAAAAATGACTTTTTTGTGAAGCAAGTACAACAAATATGGTGCAAAATGGCACCCATCCAATATCCACACAAATTAAACCATATTTGATGGATAATACAGAAATATTAGTATTTTTCTTGATTTCGCCTATTTAAACGACTTTATGCCGATTTTCCGAAAATAATTCAAACTTGAACTACAAGTGTGTGATAGTTTACTCTGGAAATTTTACAAAAATAATTTTAAGGTACATAAGTAGTGGTTATATCACAAAACCGTCGATAGTTTTGTAAAACTAGACCTCTTTAGATGAATAGCCATGGTGGCCATTTTGACTTTTTTTCAAAAAAAAATCTAAGAAAGTGAAAACAATACCTAAAAAAGAGTGATTATATTCGTATTTATCATTTTTATTTGCAACTGTTACACAAATAAAGACCCAAGGCGAAAGTTTCACATTTTTTCAAGTTTTGTATATTTAGTTACGTGTTTTTGAAAAATGGCAAAGAAACACAAATGCCTCCACTCTATCCTGATTGGTTGGGAGGAAGAGGGAGTGGATTGATGACATGGCGGCATGTGATTTGTCAAAACACGTCACACACCCAAGGCTAGATTTCCACCGCAGCTCCCTCATCTCCTTCCTCTGTACCAGCACGCCCGCACGCAACCTTCTGCCACATGCGACCGAGCTCGTGCCCGCGTCGTGGGTCGTCGTACCTGGCCTCGGCCGACGCCGCCAGCAAGGACGACGCCACTTCGGACGCTGACTCATTCCTATCCGCCGGTCGATGGTACCCTCAAGGCGCCGACAAGCTCACGGTCGCGCCGCCAAGCTCACGGCCGCGTCAGACTCTGCACCGCGACTCGCCGCGCTGACGCCGCCAGGAGCACGCTGCTGCCGGTGGAGCGAGGGCTGCCTGCTGCGCCCGTGCCTGCAGTGCATCGATGCCGCAGACGCGCAGGGCGATGCCACCGTCTTCATCGCCGAGTTCTTCAGCCGCGCATGCCTCTTCTTCCTCTCTGCCGTCTCCGACGACCAGCCACGACAAGGATGCGGCCACGACGGGGACCTCTACGGCCACTGTGGAGGATGCGGCATCGGCGAGGACCCTCTACCGGACGTCGCCAGAGAATGTGGCGCCATCGGCGTCGTTCCCCGTCCCAGACCATCCCTGGCGACGTCTCCGACGACGACTACGCCGCCCTCCCGATGTGCCGCTCCTTGTCTGCCTTCTCTGTCGCCACAAAGACGATGCTGCCGGCGGCGGCGCCAGCCCCGACGTCATTCTGCTCGCGTCTGCGGAGAGGTGGACCCAATTTTTTTAATTCCTAATTATATATACCACTGGCGGACATATCTGCTTACCGCCAGCGGTAGCACTCCCAAAGCTACTGGCAGACAGGTTGGAGTGCACGCCAGCGGTAATGTTCATACCGCTGGCGGACGGCCCGCCCGCCAGCGGTAACAACTACCACTGGCGTATTTATCGCTGGCGGGCGCCTATTCGCCGGCGGTAGCGGATTTCCGTCCGCCAGCGGTAGGGCTTTTCCTACTAGTGTCTTGTTGGGGCGTGCCTCCAACTCTGTGTTTAATTTTTGACTTTTCTGCAGCAGTGGTATCCGCTATGTAGGGAGTGGGACAGGGCTCGCGTGGACGACATGCTCGAGGATCTCCCTAATGGCGGCACGTCACCTCTCTATGATGTCTAGACGTTGAGTTCCACTATGTGTGGATTTATATTACTTTGTTTTCGTTCCTTGTTGGGCATGTTTGTGTTGTTGGCCCAACAGATCTTTACTTTTTACCTTTTGTCTTGTTGCTTGAACCTTGTATGGATGTGGTTGCTTTATTTATAAGACGGGGCGAAGGACTATTTCGAGGATATATGTTGTAGAGGTAATGGGTGCTCAAGGATTCTTCAGTGACCAACTCATTGATTGATTTGTGTGATATATTTGCATTGATTCATATGGATGTGAAGATAAAATTCATACCTTGCCTTGTGACATGTGCAATAGGGCGTGCGCAGATCAACGGATGTAGTCCTCTGGGTACAATTCCATTGTTCCCATCCGTGTAAGGTCAGCGAGAACCTTCAACTATGACTTTAAGGCCAGCTCAAGCTCGGATGGGAGTACTCTTTCCTGTCTTCCATCACCTGGCTCGTCGAGGACAACCGCTCTTTGTACTTACTCAGTGTGCTAATATTTTTCTTCAAATCATAATAATCTATATGAAATATGAACATAGATACGCTTAATTAGTTTTGCGTATTGCAGCAATTTGCTTTATGTTCTCCTTCACGCGACTTATGGGAGCAAACCCTAGACTGCCCGCTACCGCCCTCCCCTCATCTCCTTCACCTAAATAGGCAGTTGCAGAGGGAAGCCTCGCGGTTGTTGGTGAAGGGGCAGCAATGTTGCTCGTAGTGGATGCGGGGCATCACTTGGAGGGGTGGTGTTTGGCTGCGACAATGTGACTCTGGAGTTATGTTCATAAGGAGATGAAATATTTATAAAAATGTACCAAAATTTTGTAAGACAAGTACAAATAGGAAACAATAGATAACTAGTATGCATATAGAAATAACTTAGCAATACAATATTACAATGTCAGGGAAAAGACACGGGAAGATAAATAATAATAAATGAGATTGACAATTCAAAGATAATCAAATTAGACTTGTTACCAAAATAGTATAAGAGAGTTACGATAGACAAATAATGAATGCCATCACATTTATTTAAGTAATTGTAAAGGAGGGTACTGAGGAATAGCTTAATAAACAATTGTAGCATACATATAGTTAGTTGTTAGTTGGTCTGGGGTTTGAGGCTTGAATTTTGGTTATCTTGTTTTTTCAAAGAAGCAACCCCGCAAACGGACGCTGACATTGTGGACGAACGAACTAAATCATAACCCGCCCTACATCGCACATCTTAACAAGGCCAAAATAACCGAAATGGCTATCTTTCGAGCGCGCGAGCGCTCGCTCGATCTCACTCCTCGCGCTGATACAGCGTGGTTTCTTCCGTCCTCCTTTTCCCTTTATTACGTGTCGATGAAGACTTGTCGTTTTGCGCATGCAGCATGGTAGACTGTAGCTTCGAAGACGTGCGTGTGGTTCGTGGACTTGGTATAGTACTGTACTGCATGCACATGGGCTGTGGACCGGCTAATTACTTTATTATTTACTAATCTTGCCGCCTAATCCATGCAAGTATTGCGGGTACATCTTTCGGTCTAAACAAAATAAAAAGGCTCCGCTGCACTGGCTTTTTTACTTTTCCTGTATACGAGTGTTTTGTTAATTGTTTTCTTTTTCTTTCTCATGTGTACACCTAGTGTCATTTTCCCTTTTCTGCCTACACGCCTCTTTTCTTTTGTTAAGTTTTTAGCACTAAAAAATAAAAGTAATTAATTGGTCTTGAATCCAACACCTAAGAGTTCGTATAGTGGGTACTTTTACCTTTTTTACTATCGGTGCGCATGCAGCTGATTCCTCCCTCCTTTTCCTTTTTCTCTGCATGACTATTTCTCGCTAGTTTTTGTCGCTAAAATTAGAAAAAATTAAACAATAAATTTAAATCCAGAACGTAAAACTGATGACCCAAATTTGAACCCACAGGCTCATTTTCTTTTATGTTCTAATGTCGTAAGTGTATTTTCACTATACCAATCCGATTTTACCACCGAACAACCAATGACCCAAAAAGAGAATTTAAAAATAAATCATACAAAATACACTGGCACCACCCGAAAGCGAAAGGGCCTTTCGGTTGACCCGAGTAAATTGTAAAAAAAAACACCATATTTGGGGCTAGAGGTTAAAAAAAATCACCATTTTCAAATGTTTTGATAAAAAAACCACCGGTTCGTCTTCTAATTTTGTTTAGAAACCAGTAATCACCTGTTTAGTTTGTTTGACGTTGTTTTTGGCAGGATGGCCCCATTGTCAGGCTGATGTCGTGAAGGGTCTAGGGAGACATACGTTAAATTGTATTCAATTTTGGACTTTTTGCAATTTTCTGAGGGACCCAGCTGTCGCCTGCTCTTTCTCTATCTCTAGAAATCACCGAGGTAGATTAAAAAAATAAAAAATGTCATGGCCTTCAATATTAGTATTCGTATTTTTTATTTTTGATATGCAATTTGGTAATAATGGTTATAATATCCCCTCGAGATAGTTTGTTTGCTATATGATTGGTAATATTTGACTAGTTCATTTCTTATCGATAACTTTTGTATGCTAGTATATTAGTAATAATGTTTTTAGTATCCCCACTTGATAATTCGTTTGTTATGTGATTCGTAATATTTGACTAGTTTTTTCTTATCGATAACTTGTATGCTAGAGTGTTGGTAATAATGGTTATAGTATCCCCAATCTGATAATTTGTTCGCTATGTCATTGGTAATATTTGACTAGTTCATTTCTTATCGATAATTTGTATGCTAGTGTATTGGTAATAATGTTTTTAGTACCCTCCACCTGATAACTTTTTTTGCTATGTGATTGGTAATATTTGACTAGTTTTTTCTTATCGATAACTTGTATGCTAGTGTGTTGGTAATAATGGTTATAGTATCTCCATCTGATAATGTGTTTGCTATGTGATTGGTAATATTTGACTAGTTTTTTCTTATCGATAACTCGTATGCCAGTGTATTTGTAATAATGTTTTTAGTATCTCCCACCTGATAATTTTTTTGTTATGTGATTGGTAATATTTGACTAGTTTTTTTATTATCGATAACTTGTATGCTAGTGTACTGGTAATAATGATTTTAGTATGCCCACCTTGATAATTTGTTTGCTATGTTATTGGTAAGATTTTACTAGTTCTTTTCTCACCAATAACTCGTAATATCTTACTAGTTCTTTTCTTATCGATAACTTGTATGCTAATGTATTGGTAATAATGTTTTTAGTATCCCCCACCTGATAATTTGTTTGCCATGTGATTGATAATATTTGACTGATTTTTTCTTATCGATAACTTGTATGCTTGTGTATTAGTAATAATGTTTATAGTATCCATCACCTTATAATTTGTTTGATATGTGATTGGTAATATTTGACTAGTTTTTTTCTTATCGATAACTTGTATGCTAGTGTATTGGTAATAATACTTTTAGTATGCCCACTTTGATAATTTGTTTTCTATGTGATTGGTAAGATTTTAATAGTTCTTTTCTCACCAATAACTTGTAATATCTTACTAGTTCTTTTCTTATCGATAACTTGTATACTAGTGTATTGGCAATAATGTTTTTAGTATCCCCTATCTGATAATTTGTTTGCCATGTGATTGGTAATATTTGACTGGTTTTTTCTTATCGATAACTTGTACGCTAGTATATTAGTAATAATGTTTATAGTATCCATCACCTGATAATTTGTTTGATATGTGATTGGTAATATTTGACTAGTTTTTTTCTCCGATTGTTTATTTTGATGTGTCTGACCATTCTCATCTTTCAGATCATTTATCCTTCACGGCAGGTTTGGTGTCTACACGCTTTGTTTGGCTTGGTTACATACGCTGGATTTGCTATTATTTCCCGGCCCATCTGCTACAACGTTCTGTCGTAAAAAAAAATCATAGGTGAGATGCTCCATATCCTTGTTGGCTATTTTTGCGTATTGATGATAGTATGCCAGCTGTTTTATTACCTTTGTTGTGGCTATTCCCTTTGCATGTTGGCTGCTGTAATTTAGCCCATGTTCTTTTATTGTGATGGTGACAAACCCACCGGCTCGCTGGAACAACAAAAGTGTTGTTGGGGATATACCAAGTGGGGGTATCCTTGACATGGATCAATCCGGCTTGGTGGAGGTGGCCTGACATTGGCGGTCCAGCAAGCTGACGACAAGGAAGATGGCGGCCGGCAATGGAGAAGGTTCTAGATGAATCCCACCAGGCCCACGAGACCAAGATGGAAGGCGGCAACTCTGTCGATTAGGAATATGACTCTATATATTTGCCGGATACGTAATCTCCCTGTAACTCTACATCCAGTCGCCTATATAAGCCGGACCAGGGACGCCTTTAGGGCAAGAACACATAGACAATCTCATAGCGCATTGTAACCTGTACCACGGCATCTGCCATTATAGTGAGTTATAGCAGCACGTAGGGCTACGCCACCGTCGCATAGTCCAAAGCTGGGTAAGCTGCCGTGTACAATCCCGACCTCGACGACGCTCCCCTTCACCCCCTCGGTTCACCCTCGGCTAGAGGACCCCCGTCTCCTATCAAGAATGCCGATACGATGACAGTTGGCGCCCACCGTGGGGCATAAGGCGTCAGGCGTCACGTTTCAGGCGGGAACACTTCTGGTTGTCCGCAGCCGGCGATTCCGATCGTCATCTTCATCAAGGCGACCAGATCGCATCTGGCCGGCTCTTTTGCTCCGGCAGACCGGCACGGTATCGCGTCTAGCTGGCTCTTCTGCTCCGACAGACCGGCACGATCAACGGCGTCATCATCGGACAGATCGATCTGACCAGCTTCTCCGCTTTGCCGGACGCTCATATCGCATCTGGCAATCGTAGCTAGGCGGCCTGCCGCCACGATCTGCCACGATCTCGGCTACTCGTACATGCGATTCGTCGAGACGTTGTGATCCGAGGTGAAATCGTTGTCGGACCAACAGGGCAGTGCCCAGATCGCGTGTACGGGTGGGAATCCAATTCAATCTGCGGTGATCAAAAGTACTTTTTGGTTTTGGACCAAGTCCCGAGGAGCAATGACGCTATCTGCTATTTTGTATGGAACTAGCCGGGTGACCCGCGCATTTGCGCGGCTATATATTCTTTTAGCAGTATTTGAGTTTTGCACTATTTCACCAAATTAATTTGAGATGTTGGTGTGCTATTAGATTGAAAATTCAAATTATAAAACATGGTAGCAAGAATATTCATGTTAACCATATATTTTTATTCCTTTATCTCCTAAATGTTTTCCTTGTCAAAACTACCACTCCCTCTGTCCTGCAATACGTGTCATTTCGGCAAGCTGGCTTAGCTTCCCAAATCATCTGATATTACGTGACGTACGGAGAATCTGTTTAATTTGCCTCCTAGGATTGTTTAAATTCCTATTTTGTAAGGCTGTTGGTGAGAACTTTAGTGAGAAGGCACATAGTTAGGAAATATAGAAAGCATGAAGGCCGCCTTTATATCCACTATAAATTGGTTCTTTTGAATAACATATGTAGCTTATTATTTCTATAGTACTCTTCCTTTGTACTAAGTGTTTACCTTATTGAGTTATAAAAAAGTGTTTACCTTATTGTACAAATGGATAGAATGGTTTGAGCCGAGCAAAACTACAATGCAAATTCTTATTAGTAGAAAATCCATTCCATTTTTAATACGGAGTTGTGCTCTAATAAAAGAGACAACCACAAAGAAATGCCAGACAATCGAAGAAAGAAGTGGCGAAGTGAGGAACCATAGTGAGAATAGAATTTGGAAAAGTGTGCCAACATCAGCCTGCATGGTAATTCTAGAAGAAGAAAAAAGAAGTTCACCCTTTTTAAACCATAGGTGAAGTTGGACACTGCAGTGAAAACAATATAGATTAACTGTGAATTAAATAATTGCTTGAACTTCTGAACAAAGGAGTCCTTACGTGAATAGATTACATGTAGGTAATTTGCAATTAACATGGCAGGTCAACAACCTTCTAAAAAGTGCTTCTGCGCCACCGATATTGGTACATATCTATGGAAATACAAAGAAAAATTCAGATCCATCAATAGAGGAGTCAGTTCCATACCTCTAGGAATGAAGGCTCGAGTCAGGAAGATAAATTTCTTGTGTATGAAGTTAAATTTCTTGTAAGTTTCTACCATATTTTTTTTTACTCCATTATAGTTCATTGAGCTTATTTACTGACAAAGAAGTCACCAAGTGTACATGACCTCTAGAGAAACATTAAAAAAAAGTACTATGTTCCCTCCATTCAGTGAAATCAAAAAAGACATTAGCAGTTTTGTTGTTTGAGTAAGGTGACAATTCTGTTAGCCATGGAGAGGAGCTATTCTGGAGTCCGGTTGCAAATAATTTCTGCAGTCCACACGTGCATATTTGGGGATGTAAAAAACCTCTCAAGAGTAGGGAAAAATCCTTGTCAGCATTTAAGAGAGATAATTCCTAATCAATAGGTTTTAAAATGATCACTTTGTCAAAAAGAGCGTACGTGGTGCTGTGAGTTTGGAGGTGTGCCATCCTTGCAATTGTCCAAAAAGAAAATTATACCTTTTCATTTTGGGTTAGCTAGGAGATGACAGATTCTAACTCTACAGAATTCAGGTATGGAGTGTCATATATACCACTGAAAAACTAATCTACTGTGAATGTGTTAGTCCTCGCTCTGGAGAGTTTGGTCAGACAATTACCGCTAGCAGGAGCACCGATATGACGGCCACACGCCTCACTACATGGATCAATCTGTTGTCGATGTATTTTGCTGACGATTGTGGCAAGATTGCAAGCATACCGCCATGAACACCCCACTACATGGATTGATGTGCAACAAAAAAAACGGATCGTACCATGCAGCAAATTGAACAGATCATACCATGCAGCAAATTGAACGTCCCAAATTCTAATAGGAAAGAGAAACTGGATTTCTTAGCTTCCGTCATACTACTCCTGGACTCCCAGTTGCGGTACATGTCACTGTCAGGCACGGCGCAAACTCTGGCGGCTGCTACAGCTGAGGAGCATACCCTTCATGGTGCCAGGGCAGCAGAGGTAGGTGGTCTTCCACGGCCACCACCGTAACACAAATCAATGGGAGGCAATTCAGCTAGACAGATAGATCTGCATGCTGCAACAATAAAAAAAACTGAAAGCCAATCACTTCTGAATTGTCTAGTTTTATGTCTCTCAAGCCAATGCAAAAAACATGCGATCTATGCTTGTTATCCCTTTTGTTGGATTTTTTGAGATAGGGATCTAACCTCAAGTGTGCAGAAGGTTCTCATCAAGTACTCAAATGTTACAGTACTGATCATAGATTACTCTCTCACACACGAATTAGTCTCGAATTCACAGGAAGATCTCGATCCGATACAGGCTTGCGTCACGCGAAGCCGAGAACAGCACGCAGGCCGTGAGGGGAGAGGAGAGGAGAGAGTTGCCCACACGGGACTTGGTTCAGAATAGTCTTCAGCGATGCCCATCACGCAGACAGCCCTGCCTCCTTGTACTGGCTTGTGTGGGCCCTCTTCGTCAGGTCTTGCTTTTCACGGTCCTGTCGCCGCGCTTTGATCCTTCTCTGCATCTTGAGTGCTTGCTTCAGGTGCAGGGTCGTGACATTTCCCTCCCCTTTAGCTTCGGCCTGTCCCCAGGCCGGTGAAGATGGGAATGCTTGAACCATCGCATAGAGAGGCTCCCAGGTCGTGCATTGCGCCGGAAGTCCTGTCCAACGAATCAACACCTGCGGAACTTGCTTGGCGCCGCGCCTCACCAAGCGATCTGCACAAATTTCCAACGGCTGGACAGAAATATTGCCAAGTAAACATGCTGGTAATTCAGAGCACACCTGCTCCTTGTCTTTGAGCGCCTTCTTCAGTTGAGAAACGTGTACCACCGGGTGAATGCGAGAGTGCGGTGGCAACTGTAACTTGTACGCCACTTTGCCCACTCGTTGCAGCACCAGGAACGGTCCAAAGTATTTGAACGCCAGCTTTTGAGACGATCTTTCTGCTACTGATGTCTGGACGTATGGTTGCAGACGCAAGTACACGCTGTCTCCCACCTGAAACTCGCGTTCATACCGTTTCTTGTCTGCCTGAATTTTCATCCTTGCTTGAGCTCGAGCTAGGTGTTGCCGGATGACAGATATGAGCTGGGATCGCTCTTTCGCCCATTGGTCCAGCTCTGTATTCCCAGTTGTAGTTTTCTGTTCCACACCGAAATGCCTTGGTGATCTGCCAAACATCACTTCGAACGGTGACCGGCCTAAGGCAGAGTGATGGGTGGTGTTATACCAGTATTCAGCCTGTGGCAACCAACGAGACCACTGCTTGGGGTTAGTATGAATCATACATCGGAGGTATGTCTCTAGGCACTGATTCAGCCTTTCTGTCTGACCGTCCGTTTGCGGGTGGTAAGAAGAGCTCAGATTCAGAGTGGCATCGGCTAGCTTAAATAGACTCTGCCAGAAGACACTCGTGAAGACCTTGTCGCGATCGGAGATCAGTACCTGGGGCATGCCGTGTCTGCAGTACACATTGTCCAGGAAGGCTTGCGCCACGGTGTGAGCAGTGAAGGGATGTTTTAGCGGTATGAAATGTCCGTATTTGGAAAACTTGTCCACGATCACCAAGATAGTGTCAAACTTGTTGGACACTGGCAGGCCTTCGATGAAATCAAGGCTGACCGTGTGCCAAGCATCTGGAGGAATGGGCAGAGGTTGTAATTTCCCCGGCATCTTTACCCTTTCACTTTTAGCCTGCTGGCATGTGGAACAAACTTGCACATACTTTGTGATTGCTGTCTTCATATTGGGCCAGTAGAATAGTTTTTTGATCTTTTGATATGTCCCCAGTACTCCTGAGTGACCCCCAATTGCACTCGAGTGTAATGCCAGCATCACAGCTTTATGAGCTTCTTCATGGTTGCCTAGCCATATTCTCCCTTTGTATCTGATCACACCATCTTTTAGTGAGTAACCCTGGTCGTTTTCTCCTGTCAAGGCCAATTCTGACAATAGCTACTTCGCCTTGTCATCCTGCTCATATGAACTCACCACCGTTTCCAACCATTTTGGTTGCACTGCAGAAATTGCACACAGCTGTGTGGTGTGTTGGCGTCGAGACAGGGCATCTGCCGCCTTGTTGGTGATGCCTTTCTTGTACAGTATCTTGTACTGCAAACCCATCAGTTTGAAAAACGCCTTCTGCTGGATGGGAGTGTTGAATTTGTGTTCTCCCAAATGAATCAGGCTCCTTTGGTCTGTATGAATGGTGAATTTGTTGTGCTGCACATATGCTTTCCATTTGTCCAAAGCTATGAGAATTGCCAGACACTCCTTATCGTAGATAGACAGTGTCTGATTCTTTGCTCCTAGAGCCCTGCTTAGATAAGCAAGTGGATGACCTTGTTGCATCAGAACCGCTCCCACTCCAGTTGCACAAGCATCTGTCTCCAAGATGAATTCCTTGTCGAAATCTGGCAGTGCCAGGACAGGCGCAGTAACCATGGCATGTTTCAGTGCCAAAAAGGCATCCTGTGCCAACGGAGTCCACACAAATGGAACATTTTTGCATAAGAGGTCAGTCAGAGGCTTGCATATGATGCCATAATGCTTGATAAATTTTCTGTAGTATCCTGTCAGTCCCAAAATTCTCCTCAGGTCCTTCAGATTCTGTGGTTGAGGCCATTGCTGCACAGCTGCGATTTTTGATGGGTCTGTGGCCACCCCTGCGTCACTAACAATATGCCCCAAGTACTCTAACGATTTTTGGGCAAATGAGCACTTGGACCTCTTTAGGAGCAGCTTGTTTTCTGTTAACAGCTGAAACACCTCCTGTAAGTGATGTTTGTGCTCCTCCAATGACTTACTGTATATTAATATGTCGTCCACAAATACTAACACTGTTTTGCGAATGAGATGAGCGAAGATGGTGTTCATGGCGGCTTGGAACGTTGCAGGAGCACATGACAACCCAAAGGGCATCACCCTGAACTCATAGTGCCCGCTGTGGGTCTTGAAAGCAGTCTTGTGCTCATCTTTTGCTACCATTCGTATTTGATGGTACCCTGAGTGCAGATCCAGCTTCGTGAAGAATTTGGCTCCTGCTAGCTCATCGAGTAATTCATCGACCACCGGCATGGGGTATCTGTCTTTTACTGTCACTGCATTTAGGTGTCTGTAATCCACACAGAACCTCCAGCTTCCATCCTTCTTTTTCACTAAAAGCACCGGTGAAGCAAATGGGCTCTGGCTTGGTTTTATCACCCCTTGCGCCAGCATTTCTTTAATCTGTTTCTCTATCTCATTCTTCTGTTGTGGTGAATACCTATAAGGTTTGACATTCACCGGTTGCACACCAGGCAGCAGCGTTATTTTGTGGTCATAAGCTCTAGATGGAGGTAGCCCTTGCGGCTTCAGGAAACAATGGTCGTTTTTTAGACAGCAACTTCTCGATATCAGCTGGGATTGCTTCGGCCTTTTGTTCATTGGTACAGTATAGTTCCACCACATGAGAAATGGCGTGGTTTTCTTCCAGCTGCAGTATATCTGCAAAATCGATGAGCGTGCATTCAGAGGTTTTATCTTTGACACCTCTCACAGTCACCCTCTTGCCTTCTTGCTTAATTCTGAACGTTTTCTTGTCCCAATCGATCCACATTGGCCCCAGAGTTTGCAGCCAATCCATGCCCACGATGATATCATAGTGTGGTAAATCGAACACCTTCATGTCAGTGCAGAATGTGGCCTGTTGACAGCGCCATTGAACCTGGGACACCCCTGTATCGACCACTGCCTTTGATCCATTCGCCATGGTGACTGTTACTGCCGGTATTTGTTGGGTTTGTAACCCCAATCTATTCACCGTCTCGCTGCTGATGAAGCTGCCACAGCTGCCAGAATCCAGAAGTAGTAACACTTCCTTGCCGTTGATGGTTCCTTGCAATCTGAAACTTTTCTTTTTTGCTGTGCCTGCCATAGCACACTGAGATATATGCATGATATCACTTGAGCTACTGTTGTCCTCATCTTCACTGTCCCCTTCCGAATCAGTGATTTGCAGTATCTCCACCAGTTCTTGCACTATATTAAATGGTACGTTGTCTTTACATTTGTGACCCGGCTGGTACTTGTCCCCGCATTTGAAACATTCGCCCTTAGCACGGCGTTGCGCCTTCAGGGACTGAAATTTACTCTCCCATGCTGGCCTGCCTGATGATTTATCAGGAGATTTCTTGGCTTCAGCAGGAGGCCCTGATAATAGCCCCTTCCCTTGGTGCATCCCATGTGATGATGATGGCTTGAAATAATCATGCTTGAACTTGGCACTGTGGAAGGATCTTGCCTCTTCCAGTTTCTCTTCCTGCGTTTCAGCAAGAGATAAAGCAGCATCAACCGTTCGGGGTTTATGCAAACGAATAGCACGTTGGATTTCCTTTTTTAGCCCACTAATGAATTTAGTGACGAAAAAAGCTTCATCATAATGCCTATTGTGCACTAAAACCTTGTGTCTCAGCTCTTCAAATTTACAATAGTATTGTTCTACTGCTCCTACTTGCTTGCATCGTTCTAGTGCTTCTAATGCTCTATGATGTTTGTCTCTCCCAAACTTAGTATGCACTGCGACACACAACTCTTCCCAGTTGTCCATGTCCCCTTCAGCCTCCATGTTCTGGAGCCAGAGTGCGGCATTGCCAATGAAATGCATTGTCGCATACCCAGCCCAGGTTTCGTGTTCTACTCCATACATGTGAAAATATTTATCACACGTTTTCTTCCACCACTTAGGATTGTCACCATTGAAACGTGGAAAATCAGATTTAGGTGGCCTATTAATTCGTTGCCTATTGCGAGAATCATTCATGTGGGACTCATACTCCTCCCCTCCCTGTCTAGACTGATCACCTAAATCAAATGTCACACGTGAGTTTCTGAAGGTGCGCGTACCCTTTGCGAGGGCAGGTGCCAAAGCCGCTTGGGCTAGGGACACATTGCCCTGAGTAGTTGGTGCAGCGCCGTGGCCATTGGGCCCAGGAGTGAGCTCGACGCGTTCGGCTTCAAGTACTGCAACTCGTAAGCCAACCTCCTCGACTGTTTTGTGTAGTTGTCGGAGGGAGTCGTCGATGGCAGGTGCCCATTTGTTCAAGCCGTGGATGTTTTCCACCACCTGGCCATTTGTGGTTGCCATCGCCTTCAAGGAATCGCGCATGGACATGAGCGCCGAGCTTGTTTCATCACCTTGCTTGGTCAATTGCGAGGCCAACTGCTTCAGTTCCTCCTGGAGTTGATCCATCAGCACCTTCTCGCAGATGCCCCACGTCGCTGCTTCCGGTGCGAGGGCGCGTCGCCGTTGAGTTCCGCCTCCTATGATCGCTGGAACACCGCAGACCTCGGGGTTTTACCAATCGCAGCAGAGACCCGCGACCAACCAAGAGTCCTCCGAATCCCCTTCAGAGCAGTCTACCGCCGCCAATTCGCCTCCTCACCGATGCGCCGCTGCGCGCGCACCGCCGCCGCCGCAACCCGGATCTAGACGAGGAATTTTACTAGGAGAAGCCCCAACCTCGAATCTCAGATCGAAGCCCCACTCCGCCCATGCTCTCCTCCGCCGAAATTGATGTGGATTTCAGCCGAGAGGTTCAGATCGAGTGGCATCTGATACCATATGTTACAGTACTGATCATAGATTACTCTCTCACACACGAATTAGTCTCGAATTCACAGGAAGATCTCGATCCGATACAGGCTTGCGTCACGTGAAGCCGAGAACAGCACGCAGGCCGTGAGGGGAGAGGAGAGGAGAGAGTTGCCCACACGGGACTTGGTTCAGAATAGTCTTCAGCGATGCCCATCACGCAGACAGCCCTGCCTCCTTGTACTGGCTTGTGTGGGCCCTCTTCGTCAGGTCTTGCTTTTCACGGTCCTGTCGCCGCGCTTTGATCCTTCTCTGCATCTTGAGTGCTTGCTTCAGGTGCAGGGTCGTGACATCAAATCAGAACTTCTACCCGTCAGCTCTTACACCATCAATCTGCATTTGTGCAACTCCCGGCCGCCGGCGGACTTCTTTGTTCCGAGCGAGGATGCGCTCTCACACCATCAATCTGCATGTGTGCAACTCCGGGCCGCCGGCAGACTTTTTTGTTCCGAGCGAGGATGCATTTAGCATGGACAATATAGTACGCTGTGAGCTCCCTTATATCCGTCAGCTCTAGCACGATCAATCTGCATGTTGGTGACTCCTTGCTGCCCTTCTATCCAGCTCTCGCACAATCAGGCCGCATCTGTGCGACTCCCGGACGCCTTCAGCCTTCATCAAATGATCTAGATTAAAATGCATGGGGAGAGGACATAATAGGCTTGAATCATCAGAAAATAATAATCAAGCCCGGCTGATGCAAACTGCATGCCGGGTCACCAAATTCTCTGCTGCCGTCGGCGCCGCATTAGCGCTTGGTCCTCTGGTCGGTACTTCATCATCGATTCAAACCGCCGCGTGGGCTTCAGATGTTCTCCCTTCATAGCAGATCGATCTTGGATATCACCATATGGAGCTATGAACTCCTCGTATACTGTGAAAACCTTCTGACTTTGTCAGCCTCATTGGTGCGAGACGCCGTGATTGCACCGAGCTAACTTAGTCAGCGTGACATCGCCGTTGTCGCCACGAACTCATCGAAGTCTCCATAGCCTTGGTCAAGACTTAATCCTGGGACAGCGATCGACGTATCTATAAAAATCTCCGGCCGATCGATGGCAGATCGTGGAACACCCAAAGTGCCAGAACCTTCGTGTTTGTGCGCTCCGTATTTTGGTCGCCGGAGACATTGGCGTCGCTGGCCGGAGTCGTCGCACAGCTCTGGTTCGATTTCCAGGTAGGTGCCTTCCCTCGGCATGTCTTCGATTTGTCGACGGCATATTTGGTGGTGTCCAAGCATACGTATTTTGTCTCAAGAAAAAACCTACCGTGTACTTCCTAAACTGCCTTTTGCTTTCCCGATTCTTGAACGTATTGAGGCCGACATCTATCCGACGTTTTATCTGTCTCTAGTGCAGATAAATCTCCACCGTTTGTAAATCCTGGATTTAGCGTGACAAATCTTTACCGTTGATTGTTTGTTGTTTTAATAATATAATAGATACCCATAGTTTTCTAGCAAGTGTACAACTCCACGTGAAGGCCTGAAGCAATTAAGCAAAGGAAAAGCAACATGCAACCTGCCAGATCGTGGTGCCAAGCTGCTTGCTTGTGGTAATACACATGAAAGCAATCAACAACACAATTAGTGCATGGATTTTCCGGCCCGGACCTTTCGATCACATGCATGGAACTTCCGGCAAGCATGCCATGTTTCAATCGCTTAAATCAAGACGGCCAGATATCCAGTATATCAGTGTCTTCGTCTTTCAACCAAATACAATCGACAAAATCAAGTCGTCAAATTACAATCTTACCGTATCTGCAATGTTAGGCGGGACGCCGCCATCATTGTGTTCGGTTTAGGCGAATTCATCACCAAATTGCTAGCTGTTATGTCCGATCGTCCGAACCTAGCCAGTTTGGGAAGACATCGATTGATACAAAACAGTCTAGCTCCGCGTTTTAGCTTAATTGCTAACGCGACACGCCGTCTGTTCGGCATATTTATTGTCGCGTTCCGACACGGCACGCCGTCCGTCTGGTATATTTATTGTCACGTTCCGACGCGGCGTGCCGCCTGTCCGGCATATTTTATCGTCGCGTTCCGGCTTAATCGCTAACGCGACACAACGCTTTCTAGCATACTTATCATCATCGCTGCGCCCCGGCTTGATTGCCGTCGCGGCCTACTCATCGCCTATTCGTCAAGCACGCCGGGACATAAAGCTGTAGCATATAGCATAAGAGGAGAAATCGGAAGCCGCCGCCTTACTGGAATCAGCCGCAGGATACTAGGGGCTATCGCCTACATCCTGGGGGCTGCCGCCTACATCCGGGGGCTGCCGCCTACATCCTAGGGTTTGTCTTTTTCAGTCTGGGGCTGCCGTCTTCCGACACGCCCTCCTCGACATCGACGTCAAGCCATCAAACAGCTAAGTTCTTTATAACATTTAATTAATTGTATGATCGAAGTCTATGGTTTGCTCATTATGCTTTGAGATCATGCCGTCTTTTGTCTTTTCATATGATCATATATTCTTAGTATCAAAGTTACCCAAAATCTGCTTTGTGCTAAGTGGTTCAAACTTTTCGATACTTGCCACCTTCGGGCCAAATTAAGCAATCGTTTTGCACCGCCTAATATGCTTATTCTGATTGCTTATATGTGGGTTGCCTAGTAGTATGTCGTTGGCACCAACATGCCAGCTTTGATCTCTGAGTCTGAACTATCTGGTACTAGCTCTGGTTGACTCAGCTGAAGTAACTGCGCTGTGGAACCGCCAACATACAAAAAGCTAAGCATATATGCCAGATAAATATTAAGGCGGGCCACATAAAATTTACAACCCCTAAGTGCTTGTTCAAAAACTACCGTCTCATGCCTTACAATTGTTCAGTTTACATTAAAATACATCTTAATGCAGCTATGTTTACTGTGCAGGATAATTGACACTCGGGGGCTGCAGTCGCAGCATTTTCATCAAAGTCTCGAGGCGCCTTTTCGTCAAGGCGGCACAAACCTCGGCAACTACAGCCATTCGATCTACAACGCCACAAGTTCTTCTGAGCATCGAGCCGACTTTCAAGTACGTCAACTCAACGCTCGGGGGCTGCAGATAGGCGGATCAAGAAAAACTCTGGCCAATAAAGCTCGGGGGCTCAACATCGACACTACCCCTCGCCAGATACTCGGGGGCTTGACATCGACAATGCCTTCGCCCGATACTTGGGGGCTGCACGACATGCAGCTCCATCATCAGCGACGCAGCCGCCTCGTCATCAGCGACATGGCTGTCTCGTTTATCGCCGCGTTCCGTAAGCATAGCTGCATTAAAAGTACATCTTAATGCAGCTATGTTTACCGCCTCCGTGGCACGGCCGCCTTGTCGTCAGCGACACGGCCGCCATTATCGCCTCTGGGGCACGGCCGACTTGTCGTCAGCGACACGGCCGCCATCATCGCGTTTGGTTTAATCGAATTCATCGCCAGATTGTTAGCTGCTGTTTCCAATCACCCAAACCTGGCCAGTTTGGGAAGATATCGATTAGTACAAAACAATAAAGCTCCATCTTCTGGTTTAATTGCTAACATGGTACGGCCGCTTTATCGTCAGCGACATGGCCACCATCATCGCCTCTGTGGCATGGCAGAAATGCCATCATGACATTGTTCCGTCTCTCCTTGAGTTCAAACTGTCGTGGACCAAGGATGACATGGACACGTCAATTATTAACAAGACCCTACGTGGAAGATTCCTGACAGGAGGTCAGGCCGTCTTTCCCATGTGTTGGTCGAAGGCGGCACCACTCCGGCTTTATTTAGACGGACTGCCGCCTACCTTTTTACTTCAGAATGCTTCAAGCTCTTCAGCTGCCTACATTCAAGAAACAAGACGGACATCGCTCAAGACGAAGACGGCAACTGGAGAACTTAAACCTTTCCGGGGGCTATTGTTGGGGATATACTAAGTGGGGGTATCCTTGACATGGATCAATCTGGCTTGGTGGATGTGGCCTGACATTGGCGGCCCAGCAAGCTTACGACAAGGAAGATGGCGGCCGGCAATGGAGAAGGTTCTAGACGAAGCCCACCAGGCCCACGAGACCAAGATGGAAGGCGGCAACTCTGCCGACTAGGAATACGACTCTATATACTTGTCGGATACGTAATCTCCCTATAACCCTAGGTCCAGTCGCCTATATAAGCCGGACTAGGGACGCCTTTAGGGCAAGAACACATAGACAATCTCATAGTTCATTGTAACCTGTACCACGGTGTCGTGTCTCGTTGCACGGACACGGGAGTATAGGATACCCCCTTTTAGGTTCGGCACGGGGCGCGAAGGAGGCTGAGAATCGTCTTCTTGGGCGGAGTCTAGATCAAGCTCTCCTCTCCACGATCAAAGCATGCAACCAAAGGGACACAAGGAGCTACCCAGGTTCAGGCCGCCCGGAGGCTAAAAGCCCTACTCCTGCATGTCTGGATTGATGGGTTCTTCATAGTGTGGCTTACAATGGAACCTCCCAGGGTACCCGGAAGGGTTTTGGCTGGAGGTAGAAGAAGGACAGATCCTGACCCGGAGGAGATCACCTTCCTCTCTACCTTCGCAGCCCTAGTCTAGTCTTGCTCTGGTTCTAGCTTGTGTTCGTCCTTGGTTCGACCTCCCCCTCCTCCGTGCCTTGGTCCTCCTTTTATAGGCTAAGGGGTTGCCACAGGGTCACGTGAGGGGGTGAGGGACCTTCGGGGTGAAGGACCCTCCTCATCTAGTTTAGGAGGAGACGTGGCCTCTCCTCAGCCTAGCGTCTCCTTTGGGTTAGGTGGGAGCGTCCGCCTTGGGGTGGACAGGAGCTGACACCACCACGGGACGTGCTTCCCGCCCGCGCTGCCTTCGCCTTGCTTCCCAAGTCTTCCGTGGTGAGGTGGAGAGCTTATCCACAGGGACGTGGGGAAGTACCCGAGAGGGAGCCTGGCCTCCTGCCGGGAACTCGGGCTCTCGGGTCCTTCCTGGCCTTCTTGCTTGGTTCGGGGACCCGGAAGGTCCCCAGGACCGGAGCCCTTTGTCGATGTAGGCCATGCGTGTCTTGACGGTGAACCCGCCAGCTTGACTTGAGTCTTGGTCTTGTCCATCTTCATCTTGGGCCCACATGGGGTGGACCCACTTTGGCAGTACTAGGGGAACCCCATGTTCCACTGCTGCGACAGTAGCCCCCGGGCATGGTCCCGGCGGCTCTTGCTCCAGCTGCCGGGGCCATGGCCTAAAGATAGGTCAAAGTGGGTCCCCGGGCACCTGGTCTTCCTTGCTCAGCTTCGTTGATGGCCTTGAAGGTCTTGGAGTTACTCCGCTCGGGGGAATAACTGCGGTGGCCCCTCGATTCCCATAACGGAAGAACCGAGGAGACGCTGACAGAGGCGCCGCCGTGGCTATAAAAGCGAGGCGCACCCCTGGCTCTTTTGTTCATCTTCTTCCTCAGTCCAACTCCAGGCCTCACAAGCTGCCAGCGCCAATGGCGAGAGCGAGGAGAGGAGTTGGGCGCCCTCGTTCTTCTTCAGCTGCTGCGGAGAGTGGCCCCTCCACTCGTGGTCGAGCTGTTCCGCGAGGTCGTGGGATTCGCGGTCGCGGCGGCCGTGGAGGCCGCGGCACCGCTGCTCCCCTCCTAGGAGCATGGTTCACCAGCTTCGCGCCGTTCGAGTTCGTCGTGGATCTGAACCAGGCCTCGCAGCCGGCTTCTCCTGCCGGATTCCTTCGCGATGGCGACGGAGGACATCGGACCCTCCGGCTTCTGGCTGCAAGTGGAAGGCTGCCCCAATGGCCCCTCCTGGGCCATGGCGGAGCGCACCACTGAAGGCGCCATGCTTCTGGGTCCGGGGTGGAAGTCGTTCTCCCGTGCCCGCCGCCTGTCCGGGGGCAATGCTTGGTGTTCCGGTACGACGGAGATGCGACGCTCTCCGTGAAGATCTTCGGTGTCGATGGCGGACGCGTGGAGTGCTGCATGGAGAGCAGCAGCGGCAGTTCGAGCTCCTACGACGAGGATGAAGATGAGGAAAACTCATCTGACATCAAGGTCGAGGGGAGCTCGTCTTCCTGAAGGCGAGGAGCTTCGGACGGGCGCCATGGAGATCTCGTTGACCTCCTCCCGGCGGCCTTGACGACGTACTTCTGGAAGTAGCGTCTTCCATTGTACGGCGGTGCTCCTTGCTGACGGGAGCCAACCTTTTTGTTGTAAAAAAGATCGTCCCCTTGTAGTCCTTGTAAATGAAGAAGATCTTGTTTTCCTCCTTGTCTTCGTGTCGCGTCCGTGTGAATGAGAACGAGTTTTTTGCAAAACGCGCTCCCATTACTGCAGCAGCCGTAGCGTCAAGGGGTAGGTGGAGCGTGGGAGGCCTATAAAAGACCCTCCAGACTCCAACCCCTTGACACATCTTCTCGCCTTGCTCCGCTCTTCTTCTCCTTGCCTCCCGCCCGCAGAACAATGTCGGCGAAGCAGAGAGGGCCTTGTCCGATGTGTCGACGGCGGAGTCCGTCTTCCGAGGAGCGGCGGAGGCACCCAGCGAAGCTGGAGCCCGAGCCACTGATGGCGAGGTTGCGTCCCGTTCTTCTGCTGCCCAGAATGTCGCTCGCCTGGCGGCCGTCTCTGGTCCTGTTGCCCAAGAAGAGGCAAGGATTAGGGCAGTGAGGAGGGCGCACCTGTGGTCCATCCTGAAGGAAAGGACTGCCGGTATTCCGGAGCTGTCCTTGGTTGTGGCTGAGCTCGAGGCCATTGAGCAGGTTCACTGTTTGCTCTTCTCCATTTTTCCGCCTTTCTTCTTGGATGACCTCGATCTTGACCTGGACTTTTGCAGGGAGAGTCAGTCCGTAGGCGAACTGGCGGACGGAATCTTCCGTCTCTTTGGCCCTGGAGCGCCTGGTCGGCAGAAGGGGTCGAGCTCTTCGACGCGCCTGACAAGATCCTGCACGCGTGTTATCTTTTCATCCAGGCGTCCCCGGAAGAAAAGAGTGCACCCGGCAGGCAATAAAACAGAAGACAGATCTGCACAGCCAGGAGCCTGAGCTGGCCTTAGTAGCATAGGCTAGATATGTATCCAGGAAAGCTTCGACTGAATGTAATCAGAATTGTAAATTCAGAATGTAAGTTCAGATGAATGCAATCCTAGGGCTCAACTCCCGGGGTCATTTCCCAAACCTCCCCTTGCACTAACGCGCCGTCAAGTTTTCTGAGGAGATCTCTTAGGTGACAAGTACTCTAACCGCCTGCACCGGTAGCAGCACCCCTAAGAGCACTATGCCTTCCGGGAGTCCACTCCACAGCCACGGGTACTAGGCCAGAAGGGAAATCTGACCGTTCGCCGGGGAGGACGCATTACCCCCGCAAAGGTTCTCATCAACTGTCAAGCATGCGCAGGTTGGTGGTATATTGACTCCGAGCGAGATATTATGCCTAGAATGCAAGATGCACATGCAAAGACTTAGCTGGTTTTTGCCGTGCCCTTGATCTACTCTGTCCTTCCCGGGTACCAGCTCCTGAGCCGCTCTTCAGCATCCATTCCTGTCCCGGGAGAGGCGCTACACATAACACACTTTCAGTAGGAAAAGAATGGACCCTCCCTTACATGTCGTGAAAGTGTTTCATCCGGAGCAACCCGCAAGCAAAGTTGAATGTGCATTTCTGTGTTTAGGTTCTTTAAAACACAGCACTGCCCGTTCCACTTCTTACCGCGGCAGTACGGCACGATCAGGTGGCAGCGCCTACTGATAGGCTACTCGCGCTCGACCTGTCAGCCACCGGCACCATGTCAGCCCCCTGCTTGGGGGTTGTTACGGATAACACACTTCACGACAACAAGAGAGGCTCACGGAATTGAAAAACTTATCTTTTATTCCTTGGCGACGATTCTTACACCCTTATACAGAACACTAGCCCCTTGGGCGTGCTTAGTTGACTCGAACTATCTGCGATTCATGTTCGTATTCAGGGGTAGAATTTCCGGAGATTCTCGATGTTCCAGGCGTTGCCCTCCGGCCTGCCTTTCTCGTCCTCCAGATAAACAGCTCCGGGTCTCAGGGTATGCGTCACCCGATAAGGTCCTTCCCACTTGGAGGACAGCTTGTTCATGTTATCAAGCTTCTGCTTCTTGCGGAGAACCAGGTCTCCGGGTTCCAGTACCCGTGAACGGATATGGCGATCATGATAGCGGCGGAGCCCTTGCTGGTATCGAGCAGATCGTAAGGAAGCTCGCACCGCACCTCTTCCAGGAAGTTGATGTCATCAATCCTCCTCTCAGCTTGTGCGTCTTCATCATAGGCAAGTACCCGGGGGGATCCATGCCTGAGCTCTGTTGGCAAGACGGCTTCTGCTCCATAGACAAGGAAGAATGGTGTTTCTTGAGTGGCTCTGCTTGGTGTGGTTCTGAGGGACCACAAGACACTTGGTAGATGCTCAATCCAGTTCTTGCCCTTGTCTTCTAACTTGTCAAAGGCCTTGGTCTTCAAACCCTTTAGGACCTCCGCATTGGCTCGCTCCACTTGCCCATTGCACCTTGGGTAGGACACCGAGGCAAAACACACCTTGATTCCCAGCTCTTCACAGAAGTTGAGGAAGGATCGGCTTGTGAACTGAGAGCCATTGTCCGTTATGATTCTGTTGGGTACTCCGAAGCGGTACACGATCCCTTCAATGAACTTGATGGCTGCTTGAGCTGTCTGTCTTGGTACTGGCATCACTTCCACCCACTTTGTGAACTTGTCGATGGCCACGAAAAGGTATTCATGGCCCCCGACAGACTTCGGTATCTTCCCACGATGTCCAGCCCCCAGACCGCGAACGGCCAGGAGATTGGAATTGGCTGCAGAGCTTGCGCCGGCTGATGTATGTTCTTCGCATAGTACTGGCAGGCTTCACAGGTCTTGACTAGCTGCTCGCATCACTGAGGACTGTTGGCCAGTAGAACCCGTGACGAAAACTTTACCCGCCAGTGATCTTGATGCCACATGACTTGAACATGTGCCCTCGTGGATGTCCCGTAGCAGTACTTGGCCTTGTTCTTGAGGGATGCAGCGGAGCTTGACTCCGTTGTCCCGTCGCCGGTAGAGCTCGCCGTCGATCATGACGTAGAGCTTGGCTTGACGAGCCACCCGCTCGGCGTCGTGATCGTCCTCCGGGAGGGCGTGCTCCATGATGTACTTGACGATGTCCCGGGCCCAGGGTGGGTGGGTTCCTTCCACCGGTAGCACCATCCGACGGAAAGAAAGCATAGCTTCCTCCGCTGGAGGGGCTGCCGGGTCTTGAGCTTCTGGGCTGGCTACCCGTGTTGTCGAGGTAGAAGGGTCGCCAGCCCCCGGCGCAGATCTTGTCGCGAGCCTCTCGGGTGGGATCGAAGGTCGCCTGAGGACCTCGATGTAGATCCCGGGAGGCACTGGTTCTTGCTTGGACGCCACCTGCGATAGCTCATCCGCGGCCGTGTTTTCTCCCCGTGGGACGTACACAGCCCGGAAGTTGTCGAAGCGCCGCTGCAGCTTCCAGACCTCTTCAACGTATGGTGCCATCTGAGGGCACGCGTACTCCTTGTTCACTTGTTTGATGACTAACTGAGAGTCACCCTTGACGACGATCTTGTTGATGCCGAGGCCGATGGCAGCACGAAGTCCTGCGAGCAGGCCCTCGTACTCCGCCGTGTTGTTGGAGATGTTCCCTTGGTAGTGCATCTGGACGACGTACTTCAGCCGGTCCCCGGTTGGTGAGGTTAGGACAACCCCAGCACCTCCTTTCCCCTTGGTGTAGGAGCCGTCGAAGTGCATGGTCCAGGCGCTAGGATCTTCCTTCCCGGGGAGGCAGGTTTCCTCTTCCGGGTCGTCGAACGCCGTCTCGGTCCACTCGGCCGTGAAATCCGCCAGCGCCTGACTCTTGATGTTGTCCGTGTGCTCGAACTTGAGACCGAAACCTTGAAGCTCCATGGCCCACCATGATATGCGACCAGTGGCAAGTGGGTTCTCCAGGGGGCTTCTTAGGTTGTACTTGGACACCACCGTGATGGGATGGCTTTGGAAGTACGGCCTCATCTTGCGGGAGGCAATGAGGATTGCCAGCAGCAGCTTCTGCATCATGGGGTACCGCTCCCGGGCGTCGCGCAGCACTGCGCTGACGAAGTAGACCGGGTGCTGCACCTTGCGGGTCGCCGAGTCCTGAGAGGGCTCGGCTTCCTCCACGTCGATGTCTTGGGGTGGGGACGAGGTAGCCCCCGGCGAAGTCTCGTCGGAGGGAGATTCTCCATTCCCGACGGGCTCCGCGCCGTGGTGAGGTTGCAGTGACGTCAGGATCGTGAGACCCCTGGTCACCCGGCAGCCTTTTCTTGCACGGTTGCCCGGAGAGAGTTCCCGGGTCGCTTGCCCTTGATCTTGCTTGACTTCTTCGGAGGAGCGTCACGCTCTACCACAAGCACAGCGCTGATCACCTGGTTGGTGGCAGCAATGTACAGTAGTAGGGGCTCCTTCTCTTCTGGTGCCACGAGGATTGGTGGCGAGGCGAGGTAGCGCTTAAGGGACTGCAGGGCTTCCTCGGCCTCGGAGGTCCACTCCACGGGGCCTGACTTCTTGAGCAGCCTGAAGAACGGTAAGGCCCGCTCCCCAAGCCTTGAGATGAAGCGCCCGAGTGCAGTGATGCACCCGTTGAGGCGCTGTACGTCCTTGACCCGCCGGGGCGCCTCCATGCGCTCGATTGCCTTGATTTTGTCCGGATTCGCCTCGATCCCTCGGTGAGAGACCAGGAAACCCAGCAGCTTGCCGGAGGGGACCCCGAACACGCACTTGTCGGGGTTGAGCTTGAAGTTGACCCGGCGGAGGTTCTCGAAGGTCTCGTGCAGGTCTTGGATGAGGGAGTCCTTGTACCGGGTCTTGACCACGATGTCGTCGATGTACGCTTCAACGTTGCGGCCCAGCTGACCCAAGGCATGCTTGCATTGCGCGCTGGAAGGTAGCGCCGGCGTTCCGGAGGCCAAAAGGCATCCGGGTGTAGCAGTAGCAGCCCTTGGGAGTGATGAAGGCCGTCTTCTCTTGGTCCTCGAGTGACATCATGATCTGGTGGTACCCGGAGAAGGCGTCCAAGAAACACAGCAGCTCGCACCCGGCCGTGGAATCCACGATCATGTCGATCCGCGGCAGGGGGAAAGGGTCCTTGGGACAGGCCTTATTCAGGTCTGTGAAGTCGATGCAGAGTCTCCACTTGAAGGTCATGGGTTTCGGTACCACCACGGGGTTGGCCACCCAGCTTGGGTGGGGAACCGACCGGATGACACCAGCTTCTATCAACTTGTCCACCTCGGCGATGATGAATTCCAGCTTTTCCTTGCTTTGGTTCCGGAGAACCTGCTTCACGGGGCGAGCCCCCGGATTGACCGCCAGTTTGTGCTCGATCACCTCCCTTGGAACGCCGGGTAAACCTGACGCCTCCCACGCGAAGACGTCAGAGTTTTCCCGAAGGAAGGCGACGAGCGCGCTTTCCTATTTGTCGGTGAGGCGGGCGCCGATGGTGATGGAGCGAACTCCGTCGCTGGTTAGCGCCACCTTCTTGGTCAGCTGCGGATCGCCATGGAATGGCGCCTTCTTGGGGGAGTAGATGTGGAGCCCCCAGGGTGCCCTTCGCCCCCGGGGAGAGCCCCATCATCATCCTCCTGTACACCTTGAGGGATCCGCCGATTGCCACCGTCTGGTTCAGCTGGTGAACGCAGTAGATAGCATCGTCGATGTCGGCCTTGACCTTGATCACGCCCCACGGCGCCGGAATCTTCAGCATGTTGTAGGCGAAGTGGGAGACGGCCATGAACTTGGCCAGAGCAGGTCTGCCAAGTATGCCGTTGTACGGTAGCGGAGTGTCGGCGATGTCGAAGACGATTTCCTCGGTGCGGAAGTTCTTGGAGTCGCCGAAGGTGACCGGAAGGGTGATCTTCCCGAGGGGTCGAGTAACACTTCCGTTCACGCCTTGGAACACCCCGGTGTCTTGCAGGCGAGACAGGGGAATTTGAAGGATAGCCAGGACCTTCGCCGTCAGCAAGTTGAGGCTGGAGCCTCCGTCGACCAGCATCTTGGTGACCTTGTAGTTGTGGATGACGGGCGACACGATCAGCGGCAGGGTCCCGACCCCGGCAGTGTTTGCAGGGTGGTCTTCTGGGTCGAAGGTGATGACTTGACTAGACCAGTCCAGGGGCTTGGACGGAGCAGAAGCAACCGCGTTCAGCTCCCGGACAAGTCTCTTGCAGGCGCCGTTGGAGGGAGGCAGAGAAGACCCTCCGTGGATGCACCCGACAACTCCAGTGACTTCTTGATACTTGCCGCCGTTGCCTCCTTGGGGAGCCGGAGCTTCCCCGTTGCCCCGTGGGCGGCCTCCGGAGTGTGTACCCGCGACCACCTTGACCGCCGCGTCCTCCTCCACGGCCCCCCGGCCACCGCCTCGGTTCCATCCACGGCCGCCTCCGCCTTGGCGACCCGTGGGACAGTCACGAGCGATGTGCCCGGCAGTGCCGCAGTTGTAGCAACCGTCTTGACTGACCCCCAGCTCGACGTTGCTCCCGGATGGCGAGGTTCTTGAGCATGCGGCAGTCCTTGAGCAAGTGGTTGCCTTCTGGATGGATGTGGCACCAGGGATCACCTTCACCTTCTTCCTCGGAAGTCGGCGCGGGCTTGGTCTTCTTCGGAAGAGGCTCGGTGACGAAGATCCGCTTGTCGGGTCCAGGGTCCCGCTTCTTGTTCTTGGCTGGAGCGACCTTGTCCTCGGGTTCATCCTCCCCGGGGAACTTGGCTCCTTCTTCAGCTCGAGCGCACCGATCTGCAAGCTCCCAGAGCTTACGAGCAGATCGACGCGATGGATGCTCAGCTTCTCGCGCATCTTGGGGTTGCGGACGTTGGCGTGGAAGGACTGGATCACCAACTCCTCCTTGATGCACGGGATGGTGTTCATCTTCTGGGTGAAGCGCTGGATGAACTTGCGGAGAGTTTCACCCGGCAGCTGCTTGAAGTCGTGGAGATCACTGGGAGCCCCCGGGCGCTCGTACCCGCCTTGGAAAGCCCCCAGAAACTGCTCCTTCAGCGCCCCCAGGAACGGATGGAGCACTTGGGAAGGTTGAGAAGCCAAGTCTGACGCTCGATGCAGGTGCGCTTGGGAAGGTTGAGAAGCCCCCAGAAACTGCTCCTTCTCGGCGACGCTCGATGCAGGTGCGCTTATCCTTGTTCTGACGGCTGTTGAGCTCGTCACGAAGATCTGGGTTGCGCGAGGTGGATGACCCGATGGAGATGGCCTCACCGCGATCGCGGTTCAGCTGATCAGCCATCGGTGGCGCGGTGCGAGGAGGCACCGTCTTGGCTTGACGTTCACCGCGAGGCTGGCCTCGCGGATCACGTGTCTTGTCTTGTGCTGCTCCGGGACCGTCGACGGTGGGAGCTTGAGTGGGCTCGACCCACGGACCTTCATCGGCGAAGTCGAGGAGCCTTTTGACGCGAGTCCTCCATTCTTGGTAGACCTTGGGGTCGCCGCTGCTTGGAGGGAACTGCATCAGGGCCTTGGCAGCGACTAGAGCATCATGGCGAGCTTGCACGTCCGAAGGCGAATGCGCGGAGGTCTTGCTCTTGGATGCTCGTGGATCCCCGCTGGGGCGAACGCCGTGGTTCCCTCCCCCAGCGGTGGGTTCCTTGCCAGCGCCGTTGCATACGCTCTTCTCCCCGAGCGAGGAGGAGGCATGGTGGAGCCTTTTGGAGCCGCCGCTCCGCCAGGGCCGTCGTGCTTGTCGCGACCGTCCACTTCATCCGGCGCCACCCTCTCCGTGGGAGGCGGGGACGGAGAGACGCTCCGCCGTGCGCCAGCAGCACGGCATTCAGCTGAAGCTTGAGTGCGTGAGGGAGAAACCGGCTCTGACACCGCAGGGTCCCCTTCTTCTTTGGCGGCATGCTTGACGAAGAACTTGCTGATGAACTTGATGAATATGAAACCAACGCTTGCGCCCCCTACCTGGCGCGCCAGATGTCGTATCTCGTTGCACGGACATCGGGAGTATAGGATACCCCCTTTTAGGTTCGGCACAGGGCGCGAAGGAGGCTGAGAATCGTCTTCTTAGGCGGAGTCTAGATCAAGCTCTCCTCTCCACGATCAAAGCATGCAACCAAAGGGACACAAGGAGCTACCCAGGTTCAGGCCGCCCGAAGGCTAACAGCCCTACTCCTGCATGTCTGGATTGATGGGTTCTTCATAACGCGGCTTACAATGGAACCTCCCGGACAGGGTACCCAGAAGGGTTTTGGCTGGAGGTAGAAGAAGGACAGATCCTGACCCGGAGGAGATCACCTTCATCTCTACCTTCGCAGTCCTAGTCTAGTCTTGCTCTGTTTCTAGCTTGTGTTCATCCTTGGTCCGACCTCCCCTCCTCCGTGCCTTGGTCCTCCTTTTATAGGCTAAGGGGTTGCCACATGGTCACGTGAGGGGTGTGAGAGACCTTCGGGGTGAAGGACCCTCCTCATCTTGTTTAGGAGGAGACTTGGCCTCTCCTCAGCCTAGCGTCTCCTTTGGGTTAGGTGGGAGCGTCTGCCTCGGGGTGGACAGGAGCTGACACCACCACGGGACGTGCTTCCGCCCGCGCTGCCTTCGCCTTGCTTCCCAAGTATTCCGTGGTGAGGTGGAGAGCTTATCCACATGGACGTGGGGAAGTACCTGAGAGGGAGCCTGGCCTCCTGCCGGGGACTCGGGCTCTCGGGTCCTTCCTGGCCTTCTTGCTTGGTTCGGGGACCCGGAAGGTCCCCAGGACCGGAGCCCTTTGTCGATATAGGCCATGCGTGTCTTGACGGTGAACCCGCCAGCTTGACTTGAGTCTTGGTCTTGTCCATCTTCATCTTGGGCCCACATGGGGTGGACCCACTTTGGCAGTACTAGGGGAACCCCATGTTCCACTGCTGCGATACACGGCATCTGCCATTATAGTGAGTTATAGCAGCACGTAGGGCTACGCCACCGTCGTGTAGTCCGAAGCTGGGTAAGCTACCGTGTACAATCCTGACCTCGACGACGCTCCCCTTCACCCCCACGGTTCACCCTCGGCTAGAGGACCCCGTCTCCTATCAACAATGCTGATACGATGACAAGCGTCATGGTACTTGTCGCAGCAGTGGAACACGGGGTTCCCCTAGTGCTGCCAAAGTGGGTCCACCCCATGTGGGTCCAAGATGAAGATGGACAAGACCAAGACTCAAGTCAAGCTGGCGGGTTCACCGTCCGCGAAGGCCAAGCAAGGCCTACGTCACAAAGGGCTCCGTCCTGGGGCCTGCCGGGTCCCCGAACCAAGCAAGAAGGCAAGGAAGGACCCGAGAGCCCGAGTTCCCGGCAGGAGGCCGGGCTCCCTCTCGGGTACTTCCCCACATCACTGTGGATAAGCTCTCCACCTCACGCTAGAAGACCTCAGAACACTTGGGAAGCAAGGCAAGGTAGCGCGGGCAGGAAGCACAGCCCGTGGTTGTGTCAGCCCCTGTCCACCCCAAGGGGGACGCTCCCACCTAACCCAAAGGAGACGCTAGGCTGAGAAGAGGCCACGTCTCCCCTAAACTAGATGAGGAGGGTCCTTCACGCGAAGGTCCCTCGTGCCCCTCACGTGACCCTGTGGCAACCCCTTAGCCTATAAAAGGAGGACCAAGGCACGGAGGAGGGGGGAAGGTCGAACCGAGGAACAAGTCGAACCAGAGCAAGACTAGACTAGGGCTGCGAAGGTAGAGGGGAAGGTGATCTCCTCCGGGTCAGGATCTGTCCTTCTTCTACCTCCAGCCAAAACCCTTCCGGGTACCCCATCCGGGAGGTTCCATTGTAAGCCACACTATGAAGAACCCATCAATCCAGACATGCAGGAGTAGGGCTTTTAGCCTCCGGGCGGCCTGAACCTGGGTAGCTCCTTGTGTCCCTTTGGTTGCATGCTTTGATCGTGGAGAGGAGAGCTTGATCTAGACTCCGCCCGAGAAGACGATTCTCAGCCTCCTTCGCGCCCCGTGCCGAACCTAAAAGGGGGTATCCTATACTCCCGGTGTCCGTGCATCGAGACACGACATCTGGCGCGCCAGGTAGGGGGCGCAAGCGCTGGATTCGTCTTCTTCTTCATCGACCTCAAGTTCAGCGCCAAGTTCATCGTCAAGTTCATCGTCAAGTTCTGCGTCGAGCTTCTCGTCCGTGACAAGATCTGCTCCAAGACCCCCGCGCCTTCGGAGCAGCATTAGTTTCGGCTCTCACAAGTGAGGTGCCGAATCCGACGGCCAAGATGACAAAGAAGAGAAAGGGAAAGGCAGCCTTGGAGTTCCTGCGGTACCCTGGTCTCGGCTTCGTTCTTGACGAGTCCTCGCCAGCACCTGCAGCTGAAGATCGCGCCTTTGGAGTCCATTTCGTTCCTCCGCCGCTTATGTCAGCTCTCTGGTCAGCAAGGGAAGACCTGAGGAAGGTGCCACGAACATTGATGTCCCTCTTTCCCCATGGACGCATGGAGTGAAGGAGGAACTCTGTTCCGACGCGCCAACCACAGTGCCGCTTCCGGAGGAAGAAAACCTCGACCAAGACACAAAAGGCGAGCCTCGGCAAGAAGATCCTCTCATCTACGTGCCCCAAGAGCTCAAGATTCCTCTGCGCAAAGATGGCCAGCCGGAGTGTGGTGCATGTACCACAGATCTGACAGGCACAGTCTGGAAGATTGCCGACAGTTCAACGACATCCAGATACGCCAGAAGAACGGTGATTGCTATACATGTGGAGAACCAGGACATATCAGCCGAGATTGCCCTCTCAACAAGAAGCCCAAGAAAGCCAAGGGGAGCGCCACAGCTGGGGTTCCTCAAAAGGGAAGATCTTTCCGGACTTTCGCCAATGCGTCCACTCAGACTGAAGAGCCCCCGGAACCTTGCCCACTACCGGCCCCCACAGACACAAAGCAGTCAAGGGCAAACTGCAGCTAGCTGGGATCAAACCTTCATCTGCGGAGATTTGGCCAGGGAGAATGGGATCTCCCGGGTCACATCGTCACAATACAGCCAGGACCAAGTGGACCCCCTCAGAAGTACGGATTGCTAAGTGGCTGGCATCAGGATCCCGCGGGTAAAGCAGCTTCAGGGTCTCCGGACCGGCACGTGCCAGCAAGATTGACGGGTCATCAAGCAAGGAACATCCGGGTCCAGAAAGCTAAGACAACCGTAGGGTCTCCGGACCGGCGTCTCTGATACGCCAGCAAGTCGCCGGATCACCAGTTGGGTGGTCTCCGGGTAACTCGAGCAAGTAACACAATGGTCTCCGGACCGGCGCAAGCCAGCCAGTCATGCCCCTAGTCGGCATTGGAGGCTATCTCGGTTGGAAACCTTGTCCCCGCCAAGAATTGCTGGGCAAGGCAGAATTATGTCTGAAATACGGCATAGAAGACCCCCTTGGCGGCAGCGCGACTAAACGATTACCGAGGTAGCCTGAAGGAATCAAAACGCGAGCTAAGTATAAACGTGCTTGCACGGGCTTGTTCCCGGGTACATCTGTTTTATGTGCTTTGGCTAAGGCGAAAGCGGGCGTTCTCCTGGGCAGCGCCTTCGCGATGACACTGTCAGTTTCCCTCGGGCAGTGGAGTCGTGGGCTGAGGTCCGTGCGGTCAGGAAACGGTGGGTCCTTTGGGGGGTTGCGCCCTGTGTCAGCATTTCGGACCAGTCTGAATGCCCACGGCTGGTTAGCGCTCACACCTTTGGATCCTTCCCGAGAGCGTTAAGCCCCCACGAGTATAATAAAACTTATATACTTTGGGAAGAAGTTATTTACATTCAAAAGCATGAGTTCATAAGCCAGTTGGCAATATCAGTACAAAAGCATGGTTCACGGCCCTTGGTATTGTCCTTTTCAGGACTTCACAGGTTCACGGGTCGTCTTCGCGGGAAAGGCGCTCCAAGATTTCCTCCACCTGGCGGACACGTCTGGAGGAAGCGGCGTCTCGGGTTCAGGCGCCTCTAGCTCGGACAGCAAAGAAAGCTGCGGATGCCGCTGACGAAGTGCTGTGACAAACCGGGTCGTCACCTGCCTCACTGCCTGTTCCCCAGCAAGGCGAGTGGCTCTGCTAGCCTGCTCCTTGATACCCTTGATGAGCGAGGCCACGTACTTCAAGAACCCGGGATAGCGGACGAAGGAAGTGGAATGGTCGGCCATGAGAACAGGCGGAGAAGGCACTCCCAAGTTCGTGAACTCCCTCACGATATCCAAGGACCCGTGGTTCATCTGGAGCAAGATGTTGTTATCATCGCGGCGGTGGAGTGTGAATCGTCGCTGTTCTTTCTCAAGTGCGTCTCTTGCTTCCGCCAGCTCGACCTGCACTATTTTCAGCTGGTTGGACACCTGCTCGTGTTGATGCCACGCAATCTGAGCTTGAGATTTGGACGCTTCCATCGCCGTTCGCCCGTCAGCCAGCTCCTTTGCCTCCTTGCGAAGGACGGTCATGCGCGCATCTTTATCCTTCCAGAAATCGTTCGCCTCGCCCAGTTCCCGGATCCTTCTTTCCATGGCGATGCGGCCAGCCGTGGCCTCTTGCTTGAACTTCTCAGCTGCATTGAGAGCCTGCTTCTGCGCCTCGATCGTGGCAGCCATCGGCTCGACCCGGGCGGACAAGCTGTCTCTTTCGCCCCTAGCTCTCTGGAAATCCTTGGCGGCCTGTTCTCGCCTCTCCCTCTCGCTCTTGAGCTCGCTCTGGAGTTTGGAGACCTGCTTGCCTAGTGACGAGACGGCTCTGCTTTTGGCTCGAAGGTCATGTTCGACCTCGCTGCGAGCCCAGCTAGCCACGTTCTCCAGGCCCTGCTCAAAGCGGTCCTCGTCCCGCTCCATTCTGATCTGGAGCTCCTCAATGGTGCCGAGGTAGCGGCGCTCTTCGTCTTCCAGCTCGGTCTTTCGTCGCTCCAGCTCCTTCTCGCGGCTGGCCACTCTCGTTCCCAAGCGTAGAGCAGCTCTTCGTCCCGCCAGCTTCAGCTCTCTGGCGCCAAGAGCCTCCTCCCCCGAGGAAAGCCGCAGTTCGCGAGCTTGCGAGTGCTCCCCGCCGCCGGAGGTCGGGGGCACCAACCGCGCCAGTTCGGCGCGGGCAAAGGACAAGAACTCCGAGACGCTGGAGAATGTCTTGGAGAACCCGGGGCCTTCCTCAACTCTCCCGGGTTCAAGGCAGGGGTCAGCGTTCCCGAGGGCCGAGCCCCTGGGGATGAACCCGCCTGCTTCAAGTCTGCGCGGTCCAGAGGTCGCCTGGGGATCCACGTCGCGCCTTCCCCAGGGCCTTCCGCGCAAACAGCTTCGCCTCGCCTGCAACGACTGGAGCCACCTCCCTGATCCTTGGGGCGGACCGGGGGCTCGGGGGCTCGGAGTCGCCTCCATCGGAGGTGTCGGTGGAGCTCCGCTTCGGCATCTTCGCCTCCCCGGGGCCGTTTGCTTGGCCACTCCGGTGTCGGGCTCCTGTGCAAGAGACCAGAACAAGAAGTCAGGACGATGGCAAAAGGGAAGCAACTTCACGTTCAAGGCCAGTTGCCAGCGAAGCTTACCGGCGGGCTCTCTTCGATCCGGAGAAGCTCCATTTCTTCTTTACCAAGTCGTCAAAGAGGTCAGGCAAGGACAGGCTCTCTTCCCCAACCTCCACGTCTGCAAGGGGAGGAGGGATAGCCTCCGACGCCTGGTCAGACTCCTGCATCGACGGCGAGCCGGCGGCGCTGGCTGCTCCAGAGGTCCGTCTCCCGGGGGTTTGTCGCCGCCCGGAAGGAGCACCGGGGCCTCCGCGCCCGCAAGGCACTCCCGGAGGAGCCGCCCGTCGCTTCGTCATCCGAAGACCCAGGTTCTTCAGGGGAAACGTCCCCGTGGGCAAGGCTCTGCCCCCTTGGCCTCTCTCCTGAAGGCTGCGTGCTTTGGGTGCCGGCGGGGGCTCAATCTTGGTAGTACCCGCCACCCCGTACTCATTACACGCTGGCATTGAAGATCGGATGCCGTCGGCGGCTGGATCCTCGAACAGCGGCAAGACCTCATCCTGGAATTCAAAGGGTACCCATGGCAACACATAGCCCATGGTCAGAGCCCAGGTAGTCTCTGTCAAGTGGAATCTGGACCGTGGAAGGCTGCTACCCACCTGAGAGTTCCCAGAGCGGGCGGCTCCGGAACTGCAAAGGAGCAATCCCTCTGCGAAGAAAGTCTGCCAGGATCATGGCGCCCGTCACTCCCCTTGCACGGAGCGCAGCAGCCTGTTAATGGCCGGAGCCAGGGCTTCCCCTTGAGAGCTTCTTTCCTTGGAATGTGCCAATCGCTCCGCTGGATAAAATGGAGTCATCAGATGGGGGTTGGTCCCATCAGCTTCGACAAAGTACCAGTTGTGCCTCCATTCTCCAACAGAGGCCTTGGTGAATGTTTCCGGGTACTGGTGCGCCGCATCACTCCGGAGGCAGAAAGAGACACCGCCAGCGATCCACTTGGACTTCCCCAGGCGTGGAACGAAGAAATGGCGGAATAAGGCCACCGAGGGCATGACGCCCACGAATGCCTCGCAGGCATAGGCAAAGGTAGCAAGCATCATCACGGCATTGGGATGCAAGTGCAGCATGTGCAATCCATAAGCCTCCAAGATTGCCGCAAAGAACTCGGAGAACGGAGGAAGAAGGCCGACGACGGAGAAGTCATGGAAAGTAATCACCTCTCCTTCTCGTTGAGGTCCGCTCCCAGGGCGCACCACCACTCCCTCAGCACCGCGGAAGCTCGCGGCCAGGGATTGGCGGATGCGTTGAATGGCTTCCTCTGACGCATACTCGCTGGGAGAAAAGAGGGCTTGAGTCACCCTCCTTGAAGGCGGCGCCTCGGCCAGAGAAGCTTCCATCGCCATCTTCTCAGGGCAGATTGTGACATCTTCCTCACTCCTATCCTATCCCGCCTAGGCGGCATGGGCTGGGGGCAAGAACAAGGAGCGGCGGCGGATTGCGGCGGCCAAGGGGGGGGCGGCGCTTGGCGAAGTCAGGGAGAAGGAGTCTCCTGCGCGGCGATTTGGGGATTTCGGCGAATCTGGAGAGGTAACGGCTACAGTGGAAGCCAGTCGTGGCTTATAAGGCATCCCACACGTCGCGTCGCGGCCTCATTACTCCGACGGGCGTGGGGATCAAGGGGCGTGCCGATTTCTGCGCGTTTCGCTCGTTGGATTCCAAGATAAGCGCAAGTCCGTATGAATCGCAACGTTCGCCGTGATTCAGTCAAAAGGACCCGGGGCTCATTTCTACCTCGCCTCGGCGGGTCCCAAACGGAGCAGAGCAAGGAAGACCAGGTGCCCGGGGACCCACTTTGACCTATCTTTAGGCCATAGCCCCGGCAGCTGGAGCAAGAGCCGACGGGACCATGCCCGGGGGCTACTGTCGCAGCAGTGGAACACGGGGTTCCCCTAGTGCTGCCAAAGTGGGTCCACCCCATGTGGGCCCAAGATGAAGATGGACAAGACCAAGACTCAAGTCAAGCTGGCGGGTTCACCGTCCGCCAGCAAGGCCTATGTCGACAAAGGGCTCCGGTCCTGGGGCCTGCCGGGTCCCCGAACCAAGCAAGAAGGCAAGGAAGAACCCGAGAGTCCGAGTTCCCGGCAGGAGGCCGGGCTCTCTCGGGTACTTCCCCACATCAATGTGGATAAGCTCTCCACCTCACGCTAGAAGACCTCAGAAGACTTGGGAAGCAAGGCGAAGGTAGCGCGGGCAGGAAGCACAGCCCGTGGTGGTGTCAGCCCCTGTCCACCCCAAGGCGGACGCTCCCACCTAACCCAAAGGAGACGCTAGGCTGAGAAGAGGCCACGTCTCCCCCTAAACTAGATAAGGAGGGTCCTTCACGCCGAAGGTCCCTCGTGCCCCTCACGTGACCCTGTGGCAACCCCTTAGCCTATAAAAGGAGGACCAAGGCACGGAGAAGGGGGGAAGGTCGAACCGAGGAACAAGTCGAACCAGAGCAAGACTAGACTAGGGCTGCGAAGGTAGAGGGGAAGGTGATCTCCTCCAGGTCAGGATTTGTCCTTCTTCTACCTCTAGCCAAAACCCTTCCGGGTACCCCATCCGGGAGGCTCCATTGTAAGCCACACTATGAAGAACCCATCAATCCAGACATGCAGGAGTAGGGCTTTTAGCCTCCGGGCGGCCTGAACCTGGGTAGCTCCTTGTGTCCCTTTGGTTGCATGCTTTGATCGTGGAGATGAGAGCTTGATCTAGACTCTGCCCGAGAAGACGATTCTCAGCCTCCTTCGCGCCCCGTGCCGAACCTAAAAGGGGGTATCCTATACTCCCGGTGTCCGTGCATCGAGACACGACAGTACTGGTCATTTGTTGATGTGTTGTTTTTGTTTAGGTGCTCAATGGGTAGTGGTCGCTGAATTGTTACACATGCGTTGATCTTTGTAGCTGGAGGGAACCTGTCACGTGACTCCGACATTAGCGTGCCTGTGGAGCCATTTCTTCCTATTATTTGGTGTCAACCAGTGATATGTTTGCCAAACTTTGTGTATGCCAAGGATTGTTATTAATGTGACAAATCCAATGTGGTCTTTTGTGTTTGATCGGAGGGAATTCCCTGTATAAGTTTTTCATGTTGTCACTATCAACTTGAGGTTACCGGATAAAGGCAACCTGCATCCACCATTCTTGTGACTATCTGTTTTTGGTTCTATAACTTAATTCCAGTTATTTTTATATCTCAGTGAACTTGTTATGTATCGATTATCTATTTGTTAGGTTTTTATCCATTCTTTTGTGCTAAATTAAAGTGTAGTGTGTTTTACTCCCTCCGTATCAAAATATAAAATGTTATAGATATTTCAATATGGACTACATACATCTTAAAATGAGTAAATCAACACACTAATATGTGTCTAGGTACACCGTATGAGAAAAATGGTAAAACATCTTATATTTTGATAGGGAGGTAGTATTATTTTTTCAAAGCAATCCAATCTGATTTTTGGTATTAATAACTTTTTTTTGTGCTGACACAAAGTTAAGTTGGTTGTCTTTGTAACACTCAGCTAGAGTTTATTTTCCTTTTTTGAATCAGATAGTTCTGTTTTGAAATAGATAGTTGGAATTGCAATATTATTTTTTGATCAAATTTTTTGTACTAGTTGGAAGTGCTGGTGTTATTTTGATCTAAAATTTTGTACTAGTTGGAAGTGCTGCTATATTTTTGTTCAATTTTTTTGTACTACTAGTTGGAAGTGGAAATTTTTGATCTCCCACCCTTTTTTTACCCTAAAACATCCCTAGCCCAAAAAGGGAATTGATCAAAAGTGAACTAAAAAATCCAGTTTTTGTTTGTTCTTCACGAGAAAAGGGAATAGTTTTTAACTAGAAAGTTCAAAATTTGGTGGGAAACAAAAAGCCCGGGAGCTCATAAAAGGGAATAGATGAGCCAGCTAACATGCCGAGTTAAAAAAAACGTGCCAACCAGCCTGGCACTGGCAGAACGCGATCAGGAAACTAGTAAAGGGAATTGCTAGCTCGCGACGTGCTAGCCAGCCTGGCAGCATGCGTGCGGAAAGGGAATAGCTGGTCTCGCGCGGAAAAGTCTGCGCTCCGGCAACGCGCGCACCTAGTCTTTCCTTAATTAGCAAACTAGAAAACCGATCGAGCGAATCGCAGGGGCGGACCCAGAGGAAAAAATGGACTGGGGGCATACATGTACAGGAAAATGACCACACTTTTTTTTTTGGAGAAAAAAGTCACCAGCACGTAACCACACAGTAACGAAAAGCTTATAAATGTCCAAATATGAGATATATATATATATATATATATATATAGCAGGTTTCTCATAATTAACAAAACATTTCATCCAATATCAATATGCCAATATGACAAGTTCACTAATAAAGCGTACACACTTTTTTGAAAGTTCCCAAATCCTAACGATTGGGTAGTATACTAGTATGTCAAATTACTTACACAACAGTAAATTTAGACCACCGTACCAGTAAATATTCTGTTTGATTTGACACGGAAAAGATCAAGAAAACCAGATATAAACAATCATACCACAGATTGGAAAGCCCTAATATTTATCAGTTGAGATGAGTACTATACTCACCTGCAATCGATGGCGCCGGCCGGCAGGGAACGCGGCGAACTGGCGGTGGCGATCTGGCGGAGAGGGCAGCGCGCCAGGCCCTGACGGAGAGCAGGCGTGACGGCGGTTGGCCTGCTCTGCTCAGCTGCTCTCGTTCTCCAGAGACGAAGCGTCGAGGCGTGGAAACGATCGCCTGCCCGTGCCCTGCGTTGTAGCAAAGCAAACTGGCCAAGCAAAGCTAACCAGCCTTTCTCTTCTTACTGGGCTTTGATAAAAAATGGTTGGGCCAGATACGGACTGGGCCACTGGAAGGGCTGCAGCTGGGTGACTTTTTTTGAGAACACAGTACAACACAGACGCTCACAAATACGCACGTACACTCACCCCTATGAACGCACACACGCACACCCTACCCCTATGAGCACCTCTGAAGGACTGAGCCGGCAAATCTTGAGGTTGACGAAGTCACCACAGGCGCCTCGCTGTTGACGGGCACGCCACGTACCACTGAAAGAATAGCGCCGGATAAACCTGAAATAAATCCAGGTAAATGCAAACGCCCATGCCAAGTCTAGGACTTGAACCTGGGTGGGCTGGTTCCACCACAGGGAACCCAACCATCAGAGCCAAGCTCCGTTTGCCTGCAGCTGGGTGACTGGGGGCGTAGGTACAAGGCTGACTGGGGCATTCGCTTAATCCTATACGACACATATACGTACGAATGAAAATCGACGAATCGATCCTGTCGCGCGCGCGCAAACTAGCCACGCCCATAAATAACGTGTGCAGCCAATCACGGGTATTAAAAAAAGGCAACATAGCACACGTTTTTTTGTATAGAGACAATGACATCATGGACCCACCAGTTTCATATGACCCATGGGATCTCCTCCCTCCGTTCGGAAAAGGATGTCACAAAAATGATCTATCTATAGTTTATTTTTGTGACATCATTTTCCGAACGGAGGGAGTATATGAGAGTCAATTTCGCATCTACAATCGAAAAAACGAACAACAACTTACCTTATACCACGAATAACTTATGTAGAACCGTGGTAGGTGGCGGCAACCATCTCCCACCACACATATACGCAACGGGCCGAACATAAACCACGTCTTGCAAAAATTTGCTGTAGATTCTTGGTCCGCCGAAACTATCACGAACATCTACCACGAAGCCAAAAAAATCCCCAAAAAACGCGGTAGATGGTGCCATCTATAACGAACGTCGGGCCATCCGTGGTAAAACCCAACCTTTGTACTGATCAGCGTGGAGATTTTGTCGTGACTTGCACTGCAAGATTGTTCATTCTGGGCCTACTTTAGCCTTCGTGGCCTACCCGAAACCAATGACCTTGTCACAATCGATATTGTTGTGGGAGGAAAAATACAATGTTACGATCAGCTCACGCTTAAATGGTTTGCATTTTATTTTGTCCCATCAGTCATAGCTAACATCAATATATTGACGGAAGTATTGGTGGCAACATAGTTGCTATTTTGCTAATGTGAAGTTCGTTCTATGAGCTATTTTTTCTGATCTATATGTTTCTGAAAGTTTCCTAATATCAAATGTAGAGGAACATATGTTTTATTATCATTGATCAGTGTGGTGCGAGGAAACTAAACACTTTATTTGGGTATAGTATGTTTTCAATGAAATTGTGCAAAACATAAAGGTCTTCGTGAACTAATATTTGATCGTCCACGGCACTGTTGGACATGTTTTAGATTGCATGCATGGCGTATTACATATCAAGTTAAGAGTACTATAATTTTGCTTTGAGTTTTAGTCAATAAATGTAAACACATGCTCACTGTTCAATTGGTGACACATGCATTTCAAGCGACCTTTAACAAACAAAACCAAGAGCCCGGTGGAAACTAGAATCATTCCACCATGCTATTGTTGATGAGATACACCAATTATATAATACTTGCATTCTATATTACTATAAGCTCGAGCTACAATTGAAATTACAAGCAAAGATGAAAACTACCACCTATATTGTAACACCCCGGCCCACACCCGGACCGGGCCTGTCACCCCTGGTAGCTCTCTAGAATCTCTAGACTGGCCCCACAGATCAACACTGGTCTTTTCTACGCACTTTGTCCTTACTCGTGCGCACCCGAGAACGAGTTCCCGGTTGGTCACCCATCCTTGGAGTGCTCCGGGCCAAGCATGCTTAACCTCGGAGTTCCTTCCAGACGAGCTTCCGGAAAAGAAGTTGTAACTTGTTGATATGAGTATTCTATCAATCCTATTAAGCCCTGAGTCAGGATCTCACATATATCATATAACTGTGTGAAAAAATAAATCTATAATAGAGATATGACTTTTTTTAATTATCATTATGCGTACTCAACTAATGCAACCATACGAGGCATCTTCAATGCATATGCACCAATATATGCATTCTTAGAGCATATGTTTAAGTTTTAAATGGATTTCCTTAAAAACATAAAATTTCAATTTTTCTTATATAATTCATAACAAAATATAACTTGACTATATAATACTACCTCCGTTCCAATTAAATCCGAACGGAGGGAGTACATCTTACAAATGAGTTGTTTTACCTTGATCAGAAATTACAGAAGTTTAATATTATAATCTGTTTATTTCAACATAAATATTAGTTTCAACAATATTAACGTTGTAAATAAAATCTAAGGCGACAAAAAATAGAGTAAACGGGTGACCTAGCAAAGCTAGGCCATGTAGACACTACCAAATGACATGACCACGGCAGTACAGACCCAAAACACAGTGCTGAGAAGGTTCATTCACCGAAGCAGCAAATAAACATCATCCAAGACCCCCGATTTGGCGACTCTGACTTCATCATGGATGAAATCCTTAGTGGTACCTGTGCATTCGATACACTCGAAAAAGAAGTAAGCATGTGAACTTTTTTTGTGTGCCAAAGACGTTTAGTTGCAATAATTAATATGCTCTAATCTAGAACTGGAGACTAGCACAATCCAAGACTAGTTCTATTTTGATGGCCACAGCGATTTCTATCTGACTTCCTTGTGAACTTGTTAACGGTTATCTTTGAGCTAGATTGTTTGACTGACATGTTCAACAAATAATTCGTTATTATATATATACTTAATTTATCTAGAGACTTGTAGTCATGGACTTCATGTTTTCTCGGTATGAAAAATTGAAAATAGTCTTCAGTATTTCGTATCTAGTAAAACGAGGGGTCCCTTGTGGCGTATTCGACCTCTGTGTCGCCTCTCCTTGCCCTCTCCTCCAGATCTTCCCGCCGGCCTCTCTCCTGCTCGTTGCCGGCGGCCATGGTGGCCGGTGATGGGTTGGAGGGTGGTCTGGCTTCTAGTAGCTATAGGTTTCTTCTTCTCTAGTTTCTTCTTTCTTCTAGCTTTTTTCTCTCTCCTTGGCTGGTCTCCGGCGACTCGCAGCGACGCCGGAGCCAGGCCTCTTCTCTTCTGCTTGTCAGATCCATGGTGGATCTCTCGCGGGGAAGGAGATGGTCAAAGCCAGTTCAATAATATCGCTTGTCGTACCTGTGGCTTTGCAGATCGAGAGATGGAGCGTTGTTGTCTTCCTCTGACCGGCCGTGGCGGCCAGGGGGGGGGGGGGGGGGGGGGGGGGGAAGACGTGTTGCTGCTCTACTTCAAGATCGGTGAAGTGGCTCTGGAGCTGGTGCGTCCTTGCGTTCGAGCGCGGCGTGGGACAACGACGGCGACGCATCTCCGGCAGGCTTCCATGGCGGAAGCAGAAGCAGGAGTTGTTCGAGGTCAGCTCCGTCATCAAGCGCTGCTGCCTCTTTTTCGAGCGAGGGGTGAGGTGGCTGCTTCTTCCTCTGGCCGGCCATGGCGGCGAGGGGTGGAAGAGTAGCTGCTACTCTTCTTCTGCTTCGGTGAGGAGGTTTCTGTTGCATCTTCGAGCACCACACGCGGTGACCAAGCTTGTCGCCGCGATATTTGGCCAAAAGGGTGGCCATTCTTCAACCTCCACTTCGGAGGCCTGCTCGATCTGGCGCCGGAACTCGGCGACTCGAAGCAGCCAAGTGGTTCGTCCCCGGTTGCGGCGAGGATGCCGGCGTCTGATCGCTCGCTGGCAGGGAGAGACTGAGTGCCTCACAGGGCTCCGATCTCGGCGTTTGCGCGCCTGGAGATCGCCGGCGACTGGCGGCGGAGTAGACCTAGGACCTGATTGCATTCCTCTTTTTAGTTCTAGGGTCTGTTTTGTAAAAGTGCAGGGCCTTTCTTCGAATTTTAGGTCTTCCTGGGCAATAGATGTAAAAGGCCTTTGTAAAATTTGTACCCGCCCCCCTGAGTTATAAATTTGCAGCACTGGGGTCCTTGGGCCCCAAACCTTATACAAAAAAAAGTCTTCAGTTCATCCTAACATCCCTGACGGCGGTGGTTGTGGGCCAGCGTGCGGCGGCCATAGCCAGCGGCGGCGTGGCGCGGATGGCTGCTCGACGCCACCTGCTCGACGCGCTCCCTGCGGTGGCTTACCCGCTGGCGGTGTCTCTCTCCTACAACAACAACATTCGAGGCGCCGCCCCCTGCACCGTTGTCTTCTCAAGCGACAAGCTTTGCCGTCTCTGGGCTGCCCCTGCTTCGGCGGTCTTCAGAGTCTTCGGGGGTCCTTGCATATGGGTCGAGGCGAAATCCACGCGCGGCGGCTGCCAGCGCTGCCAACAGCGACGCCCGAGGTTGCCGCTACCTCCTTGGAGGCGTTGGCATGACCTTTGCTGGACTTCCTCCTCGAGCACCAGGGGAAACCCTAGGTCCGGTTTACCGGATCGGGCAGCGGCGGCGTCTCAGCGCCGTTCCCCTCTTGTAGGCGCTGCTTGGGCTGCACGTGGTGGTTCTGATGTGGCGGCTGGAGTGCGGCGATGCATGGTTCCAGAGTCCATAGGGTGCGGATCTCCGGGGCGCAATGTATGCCGGCGCCAGCTCCTCCGTGATGATCATCACACCAGTTCTAGCCGGGCTGTGCCCTTCACCTGCCGAGTCTCTCTAGGCAGATAGGTGTTTGGTTTTCTAGCCTAGGCAGTTTTGGAGTGACGGTCCTCCCTGGAGCAGTTGGTTATGGCTACGATTTGGTTGGAGGCAGGCTAGGCGATGTCTCATGTTGTTGTTGTAGTCTGTGGATTGAGGTACCTCCTCATTTTGTTGTGAGGACTTGTTGTTTGGCTGTGTTACCGCATCGTTGGATGCCGGAATCGCTGTACTCTGGACTCTGTCCTTTTTTCTTCTAATGCAAGTGACACGTAAAGCTTTTGCGTGTTCGTAAAAAAAAACATCTGAATGTTGCGTGTTCGCAAAAAAAAAAACATCTGAATTGGCCAGGTAGCGTTGATGAATTAAGCCCTTTCGTTTAAGTACACACCAAAGTACCCCGCAAAAATAAAATAAAGGAACACGCCAAGGTAAGTAATCCCCTGACAGTTCGGGTAGAGATGAGCTTTGAGCTTCCTGAGCATATCAGAGTTTAGATTCCTATGAAGAAAGTGAAGGACTTAATTGCGAGTCCGCTAGCGCTTTTATGTTGTCGCGCTTGCATCTAGAGTAAAACAAGCACTAAATATACTATTTTTTTCCAACCAGAAGCTTTATATAGATCTCAACTGATTATTCTCTGTTAAGCCATCAGCAACATGATGAGAATGCAGGAATTTCAGAGGAAATAGTCTTACCCTCATGCATATGAAAATTCTGCCGCATTCCCAACAAAACCAAATCTTGTTTTACTTACTGGTACTCCCTAGCTCTGTCCCTAAATATAAAACGTCCTACCAGTTCAAATTTGAACTGTCATAACGTCCTATATTTAGGGACTCAGAAGCATCTGAGAGGCAAGATGGACCGAGGTCCACCTCGCTTGAAGCATGCAACCGAAGCGGGGTCATTTATCTATTTACGTGCATGTGAAGTATCTTTGCGATGAGGTGCAACCGAAACGTTTATGGAGTATTTGTTTTTTTTCACACTCTTGACTTAAAATAGTTGAGATGAAACTATTTTTCACACCGGATATGCAGGGAAGGTAAATACAGGAAGGCGAGACATACCGATAGATACTGCTAATACTGCTGCATCTGATTAATTCTGAAGTTTGATGAACAAAAGGAATGTTGCTACTAATATTCATTTTTTCTCTTCTAAAGAAGGTGAAGTCACCTCAACTTCCCAAAATCTTCTCACCGGAAGACGGGGGAGTAAAAAAAAGGGAGAACAATCTAATCTCCCAAGTAGATAACTAAGCTTATATTCCATTGTTACAAGATGGCCAAGTCCCACATGTCTCCGGCCTCATGCAGCATATTGAACCAGAATTCCATGTCCTCGTTTCTCGTCGACGACGAGCTCTTTGTCAGGCTCAGATCCGTGTCTAAGGCACCAAGGTCCATCATCCCCGTCAGGTCTGTCGACGACCAGAAGCTATCGTCGATGACAGCTGCCGAGGTGATGCTCTCCTCCTTGACAAGCTCGTGACCGTCGCTTGCGCTTGTGATGGCCGCGTTGTCCGCCGGCGAAGACTCTGACGCTGCTGAGTCGGTCAGTGTCACCGTGGAGCATGTCATGCCGCTGCTCGACCGCACCGGTGACGCCGTGTACTGCTCATCCTCAACACCGGGATCGACGGTGGCACTCTTAGCCTTGGCCTGCTTGCGAGCCTTTTGCCGCCCCCTGGCACCATCGGCTGCAGTGCTCTTCTGGTCGTCCTTCACCCTCTTCTTGAGGTGTGTGTGCCAGACGTTCTTGATCTCATTATCAGTGCGTCCCGGCAGCTGCGCGGCAATCGCGGACCACCTGTTGCCAGGAAAAAGAAAAGCTTAGAGCTGCAACTGTTAATAAAAATCTGCATCCTTCATGCAAGCTTCAGATACTTGCTGCAAATATTTGATTCACAATGCACTGGACATCAAAGGTAGATTAAACACTGGACCAGATGGTTTAATCTGAAGGACAACCTCTCCTCCTCCTCCTACTAGGCTACTACTACTTGTGATAGGGAAAATCACAAATGCTCTTGAATTCAGCAACTGGGGTACTGATGGATCATGTGTAATTAAACAAGGAATTAATGGAGGATCGATCTTGTTGGGCGCTGGATATGATTGTATTGTATATGCACAATTTATATTAGCAGTAGACTAGAGTCTTGGGCAGAGTGTGGTCCATCTCAAGTGGTGGCCGTATGATGGTGGTGGTGGTGGTGCTGCAATCTGCATCAATATCAAATCCACGGGATTTTCATATGCATCATATACCTGCAGGCAGCAGCCACTACCACGCCACTCCACTGACAGCCGTGAAAGGCCAAATGAGATGGAATCTCTAGCGGCTTTCGAGCTTTGCATCGGTATACTTGCATGTGGGGTTTAAGAACACAAAAGTGCAGAATTAAACTAACTGTGAACGCTTTAGTCTTTTTGGAGTATAATTAAGCTATTGTTTCGAGGAGGATATGGCCGTCACCAATCAAGTGATAGGGCTGTACATGAAAGACGGTGCATTTTTTACTGTACGAAGTTCTGAACCACTGTTGATTTCCTGTCCAATAATGGACTTTTCAATTTTTATTCGACTTTCTTTATCTTTGTGTTCAGAGATCTACTGACGACTAGCCGTGCAATGACGCAAGATGAAGAAATGTGCACATAATGCAATTTCTAAGTAGCAATATCCAAGATTGGAACAAAGTAAAGAAAAAGGGCAATATATGGAATACAGTTAATAGTATCTCGAGTAAAAAAATTATGCACATGGAAATCACGACAACGTATTCACCAAGGGAGCTCAATGTAAAAAACGAGATTTCATAATGAAAAGGGGGAAAAAGGGGAAGGATTTTACCTGTTGCCGAGGGACTCGTGGAGGCGGATGATGCGGTCCTCCTCGTCGGCGGTGAAGTTGCCCCGCTTGATGTCCGGCCGCAAGTAATTGATCCACCGCAGTCGGCAGCTCTTCCCGCATCGCAGCAGCCCTGCAGAAACAACAACCATGAGACCACCCATTCGCTGGTAATCGGAGATCACCAGAAAGAGACGGAGATATGCAGAACTCACCAGCGTGCTTCGGGAGGGCGCGCCAGTTGGGGTGGCCGTGCTGGGCGATGTAGTCGGCGAGCAGCTGGTCCTCCTTGGGGCTCCACGCCCCCCTCCTCAGCCCATCCTTCTCGCAACACGGTGCCCTACCCATGAACCGATCCAAAGAAATTAACCTCTCTTCCCTTGCGGCGGCCGGCGGCTGGCGACGTGATCGATTGGCGCGCCGCCTGTGTGCGGGCGGGGGGACAGGGAGAGAGACAGACGGGGCTGGCAGTTGCTGGGCGGCTGGGCCTCCCTCGCGGTGGGGTATGTATTTAAGGGCGACGGGTAAACGTGCTGCTATAGATGCACTGAGCCGGGACGCGGCTGCAGGTGCGTCTGTGGGATTTTTTTTCTTTTCCATTCGATGTAAGAGCATCTCTAGCAGATCCGGATCCGCATAAGCACGTCCGGAAAATTCCGGCCAATACGTGGTTTGCACTGTTTTTACGGCCTGAATATACACCATATATCGGTTTGGCTAATTTTTTTTTATCTGGTTCCAGGTAAGTATCGTCGACGAGTAATTACTGCCAACTTCGCCCACTTCTCTGGTAGATCGACGGCGGGCTCGTCTATGTGTGGTAGTGGCAGCCGAAAAGGAGGCCGTGCGTCTCCGGGCGAGGAGGAGGAGCGCAGCCGCCGGCGCGAGCAAGCGCGGCCGCCTTCAAGGACGTAGGTGGGCCGGGATGCTCCTCCAGGCAACGCCTACGAGGAGGACGTGTCGTCGCGCGCAAGAAATGAGGCGGTAGCTCATGTGCGGTGCCGATTGAGGCGTCAGACGAGTCGCCGGGGGAGGAGGTAGTGATCTCCGTGAGCGGTGGGCAAAGTGGATCTATGTTGACGAGGCGCCTAAGAGCATCTCTACCAGATCCCAAAAAACCCCGACGCATAAAATTCCGGCCGATATACAGTTTTGGCCCTTTTTTATAGATTGAACATGCACCGCATATCGGCCCGCCCGATAAAAAAAACCTCGGATAACCACCCCTCTCTCACTTTATCAAAGGTACACAGGGCATTTAGGGTGAGACCCCGATCCCCTCTGCCGCATTTTGTTTCCTCCGCCATTAGGGTTAGCCAACTCCAGTGGGAAAATTCACACTCCTCCGCCACGAAACGAAGCGCGGCTCTGGCGGCCTCAGTTGTGCGCCTCCTCCTGAGGGTGCCAGTCTCAGTGCGGGGTTGTTGCTGCCGGCTTTGGAGTACTACCGACTGTTTCGACGAGGAGTACTCCGACAATGACGGCTCATACTTCTCCCTCGCCGTGCCCACCACCGACGATGACACCGATGATCTCGTCGCAATCAACAACGGTGACGAGATGATGGAGCACATCCGGGAGAAATCCTTGCGCTCCATCGTTCGCGCGGACAAGCGGCCGTTCGGCCGCCCGGTGGGCTGAACTGGTGAACGCCATCAGGCTCGCGCGCGACCTCTAGTTGAGCGCCGAGCACACAGTATGGACGAGTGGTGGGAGAGGGAGGAGCGCTTCCAGCGGCTAATCCTGCACGGCCTCCGGCGTTCCTGCGGCAACAAGTGCGGCAGCGTGAGGGCGACCCTTTCGTTTGTCATGGTCCTAGTTAAAAATCTAGCCCTACGTAGTATGTGAATTATGTTGATCTTATATGAAGTATGCTTGGTAGCACTGAACTATCTTTGTTGATGATCAAAATCCAGCGCGAAGTTCATTTCCCGGTACCAAACTTTAGGGTCTGTTTACCCGGCGCACATGGTACCGCAAAACTGTTTCCGGGGAACCCAATACTGGTTTTACGAGTCGCCATTTTACGGGATCTACTAGAGTCTAGAGATGATCTAATGCAGAGTCACATTTCCGATTTCATTCGCCTTCAGCAGGACCTCTAGGATACAATTTGGACCAGTTTGTTTGCTTGAGACATACCAAAAAAGTAGTCCGTACGAGAATTTGTGGTGAGGTCAACGCGGTAGTTCATCAAACACAGTTCACAAACGGAGACGAACAACAAAGAGAGTTCATATTTACAGACCTAACGAAACCCTATCCCTAGCCTCATCCTAGGTTTGAAGGATCGAGCTCGTTCCAATGCGAGGTGTTGGTGATGTGGAGGCAAAATGCCACGTCGGAGGTGCGCTCCGCCAACGCGAGAATATGCTCCTCTGAGGCTTCCTCCGCGCGGCGCTTGGCATCCGGGTCGCCGGTCTCCGCCGCCTCCTTGGCCTCCTCAAGGGCGCGCTTGGTCTCGCGGGTCCGCACTAAGAGAATACCATCAAATCGTGAGAAATTGTGTGCCCCCCACTTGGCCGGATCTGATAGATCCCCCCCCCCCCCCCCTCCCACACACTTTTAGAAAATGGCACAGAGAGGAGAGAGAAATTGCTCGCCGGAGTTTACTAACCCTAGCGGCGGAGGAGACCAATCGCGGCGGAGCGGATCGTGGAGCTCACGCGAACTGCCACCGGTACCCTGAATATAGTGGGGGGCGTGATGCTTATCCGGATGCCCCAGCTGGGACGATATATGGTGGCTGTTCGGGCAAAAAAAAAAAAAAACCGAACAACATACAATCCGGACATTTCCCGGGCCAGGACGTTTTAGGGATCTGGTAAATATGCGTATTACTCTTGCGGGAATTGGTGTTCGCTCGTTATTGGACCATGTAGAAACATGCCACAGGTTACGCTGCGCGACTGAGGAGGTGGGTTTAAACCTCTCACGAACACAACTGGTGGCAGTTTCTCCATTTCCATTTCCTTCCAACCACCCCCGCTGCGATCTCCATGGAACCTCCTCCTGCTGTTGCTCCTCCTCCTACGCCACCGCAGCCCCATGAGACCACACTCACGCTCACGCTGGCGCTGCCCCCTCCTGCGCTGATCTCGCCGAAGCCACGCCCGAAGAGGCCGAGACCCGAGGGCGGCGCCAGCCCTAGGCGGCGATGCTCGCCCACCGGCGACGCGCAGCTGTGCACTGAGTGCGGCAAGCAATTCCCTTCATGGAAGGCACTCTTCGGGCACATGCGCTGCCACCCGGATCGCCCGTGGCGCGGGATCACGCCGCCGTCGTCGCCGAACTCTCGCCAGCACGGCGCCGCCGGTCAGTTCACCATGCAGGAGCGCGAGGTCGCCACCAGCCTCCTGATGCTCTCGGGCGCGCGGCCCGGCGCTGGAAAGGGCAAGAAGACCGTTAACGTTTCCGCCATTACTCCTAGCGCGACGACGGAGAGCTGCGGCACGTCCGCGTCCGCGTCGGCGGCGCCAATGGGACAGTCCAACTGCGACGACCACAGGTGCAGCGTCTGCGACCGCGGGTTCGCCAGCGGGCAGGCACTCGGCGGGCACAAGCGGTGCCACTGGGATAAGGCCTGCGCGGGGGTGGTGGTGATCGCTGCTGCTGCCGGCAGCGGCGGGTCCGTAGTGTCGTCCGATGAGGCGGCGGTGCTAGACCTGAATTTGCCAGCGTCGCCAGGACCTGGGACACCTCCGATGCGGATGAGCGACCAAGGAAGCAGCTTGAACGACATGCTGGATTTGAAGCTTGGGTATTAGAGTTAGGGCTAGCCGGCTAGGTTTCAGCGCTTCACCATGCATAGCTAAGCGCTTCACCATGCATATCTAACTATGTTTGATGTATGTATGGATGTATGTAGGTAACTTATGTCTGTATAATGATGTTTGCTTGGTTTTCTTTTAGTCGTGCTGAACTGCTGATTCAGAAAGGACGATTTCTTATCTTTCTGAATTGGCTTTCAGTTTCTTGATTATGTCTGTATAATGATGTTTGCTTGGTTTTCTTTTAGTCGTGCTGAACTGCTGATTCAGAAAGGACGATTTCTTATCTTTCTGAATTGGCTTTCAGTTTCTTGATTTGAAGTATGTGATGTATTCACTGTAGGATACCCAGCTGTGTGTGTATAAAATTGTGATGTATATGTGTGAGTAGCTAATGTGGAGGTAATGTATATGTACTACTCATAGCATGTTTTGTTCTTCGTCTTTTGTGCATCTTATTATTATGGTCAAAGTTGTAAACATTTGGTTCAAAGCTTACTATGACCACCTATACTTGAGAACACAATAATTAATGGCAAATCTTGTGAGGCGTATGAAAAAGAGATATCGCTAGTAAATTATTCTGAATTTCCAGCATTGAATATACTCGAATTTCATTATCACCTAAAATAATAAAATAAAGAAGTATGCAAGACTTTAATAAATATTATTTATTTTTAATCTGTAATAGTTGGATCCTTTGTGCATCAATAACTTTAGGTAACAAAAAGATCTCCCCGAAATTAAGGCGGAACAAATCTAGTTGTCGAGCATGTAGACAACCGAACATCTCTAGGAGTTCTGACTTAATGACTTCCCAGAAGTTCTGATAAAACTCAGCTGGGAAGCCATCTGGACCTGATGCCTTATTATGTTCCATTTGGAAAACCGCTTCTTCCTCGGTAAAAGGTGCAGTAAGAAAGGTATTTTCCTCATCGGAAACTTGAGGGATATCATCTGTTCTAAACTCATCAAGGGTGAAAGTCCCCTCCTCCGGAGCTCCGAACCGACCTTTGTAGTATTTTGTAATATACTTCTTCAACTGCTCATGTCCCTGGATCAGGCCCTCTTCTTGAGAAAGTGAATACGTTTTTTTCTATGTTTGCCATTTGCGACATTATGAAAGTATCTTGTATTCGAGTCTACTTCAAGAATACATTGAGACTTTGACCTCTGGTACCATTTGAGTTACTCTCCACATAATATACGTGCTATCCGTGCATTTGAATAACTTTTAGTTCAATCTCTTGCGCAAACAATGGTTGCCTTTACGCTATTTCTTCGAGTTCATCAATAATGGCCGACAGGTGAGCTTTTTACTTTTTAAGAATTCCAGTTGTATGTCGTGCCCACCCTCAAAGGTATGTGCATATATTGCGCATTTTGTTATTCCACCTGTCGTGTCTCGGATGACGGACACCGGGACTAGGTGATACCCCCTTTTTAGGTTCGGCACGGGCCGCGAAGGAGGCTGGAAGACGTCTTACCCAGGAGCAAGGACGCCAAGTTCTTCGTCAAGAGGGAGAGATCAAACAACACAGCAGGACACACAGAGTTACCCAGATTCAGGCCGCCCGGAGGCTAAATGCCCTACTCCTGCATGTCTGGATTGAGAGGTTCATCATGGTGGGGTGTACAAGGGTGTCTCGGGATGAACCCGGCAGAGTTTCGGCCGGAGGTAGACGAAGAGCATATCCTGCCCTGGGGAGATCACCTCTCTCTCTACCTTCCGAACCCTAGTCTAGTCTTGCATGAGCTCTAGCTTGCTTCTATCTCGGTTTCTTCCTCCTCCTCCCTCTCTTCAGTGCCATGGTCCTCCTTTTATAGGCTAAGGGGATCCGACATGGGCACGCGAGAGGTGTGGGGGTCTTGGCGAGAAAAACCCCTCGGCGGTCGTTGGAGGAGACGTGGCACTCTCTCCTCCAAGTGTTCTGAGGAGGGCGGCACGGTCGTCCGCTCTTGGAAAAGGTGGGACGGAGAAAGCCTGTCCGCCCCACCAACTACGCTCGTGGCAGCGTCACCCAGGGCGCGGCCTTCATCTTGGCGCCCAAGTCTTCCACCAGCTTCCGGTGAGCTGGCGATCTTATCCTCTCGATGGTACGGATGGATACCCGGGGGTGCGCCTGGCCTCCTGCCGGGAGCACGGACCCGCGGGTGTCCTGCCTGGTTCTCCGGGTGAGGGGGTGACCCGGAAGGTCACCTGGTCCTTAGCCGCAGAGACTTGATGTCGAACTTGTCGGGTGTCCTTGAGGCAGATGGGCTAACCCATCTGCTGTACTTGACTCCTTGCCTTGTCCATCTTCTTGGTGGGCCCCAGCGGAGGACCCACTTTGGCAGCATCAGGGGAACCCCATGTTCCACTGCTGCGACAGTAGCCCCCGGGCATGGTCCCGGCGGCTCTTGCTTCAGTTACTACTGGGGCTATGGCCAAAGAGTTGGCCAAAGTGGGTACCCGGCGCCTTGCCTGCTTTGCCTGGGGCTCGCCAGGGCGAAATAGAGTCGAGCCCCCGAGTTTCTCTTGGACTTGGTCATGGCGAACGTTGCGGTTCGCACGGGCGACCAACGTCTATCTTGAATCCAACGGGAGGGAGCGCTTGAAGCGGAACGCCCCCTCGATTCCCGCGTTAGTCGGAGTAATGGGGCCACGACGTGACGTGTGGGAAGCCTTATGAGTCACACCTCGCAGTGCTGCGGCAGTTGTTCCCCAAATCTTCCGAAATCCCCAACTCGCCGCCACCGAAATCCGACCCTTCCTCTTCGCCGAGCGCCGCCCTCTTCCTCCGGCCGCCTGGACCTTACTTCAGAGAGCCCACTCTTCTGCCGCTCATGGTGCCCAGGCGCGAGAGGGGAGGAGTGCGGAAAGTGAAGCAATCTGTAGCAGAGAAAACGGCGATTGAAGCCTCTCACGCCACCGCCATGCCTCCCCCGAAGAGGGTGATGCAGGCTGTGTTCTCTCCAAGCGTGTATGCTGATGAGAAGAAGGTGGATCCTGCTCGCCGCGCAATAGATTTGGAATTCCGTGGTGGAGAACAAGTGGGAATCCGTCCTGGAGAAGGTCTTCAGGGAGAAGATGAAGTGGTCATCTTCCACAACTTCTCGGTGATGGGGCTATTGCCCCCCTTTTCATCATTTTTCCTCGCCATCCTGGACGCGTTCGGACTGCACATGCTTCATTTGCATCCGAATACGGTGTTGATTCTGGCCTCCTTTGCCTATGTGTGTGAGGCATTCATCGGGGTAACGCCTTCGGTGGCCTTGTTCCGCCACTTCTTTGTTCCCCGCCTGGGAAGGTCGAAGTGGATAGCCGGCGGGGTTACCTTTCGCCTCAGGAAGTCGTCGGTGCACCAAATCCAGTTGTGAAGCTTAAACCGGACTGGGAGAGTGGAGGCACAACTGGTACTTCATTTCAGTGGGAGGCTTCAATCCCCATCTCCTGACGCCAACCTTTCCTGCGGAGCGTTTGGCCAATTCCAAAGACAGAAGTTCTCAGGATCCAGCTCTTACCCCAATCATTGAAAGACTATCCGAGCTCCGCGACCAAAAGCTGACATGCTCCACCATTGTGGGAGACTTCATCCAAAGAGGAATGGCCCCGCTTCAGCACAGGTCACGGCCGCTGTGGGAGATTCAGCCGAGGATTGGATTCCTCTTACAGTGGAAACAATGGTCGAGCAAGATGCTCTTTCTGCTTCCGGGTGTTCCTTTCATCTTCCGCCAGGAGTGCTTCCCCTCTTTGACGGCTCAGGCGCTGCGGTTGCCCAGACCCGCATGCCGGCATGCAACACATTTGGGATTGCTGGCACTGAATTCCTGGAACCCCTTCCGGTTCCAGCGCAGAAGATCGCGCCGGGTCAAGGGTCTTCTACAGCCGCTGACTTGTTTGGCGGAGACGTTTCCCCGGAAGGTCCTGAGCTATCCGCAACGAAGCTGAGGGAGAACTTGCCCCGGACGAGCCTGCCGGGCACGCGGACCTTGCCTCTCCCAGAGAGGCGAGGGAGGTCCGGACGAGGGTCGAGGGTGCATCGGTGGAACTGCTATCGGAGCAGCCAGCGCACCCAAACCCACTTGACGAGCCAGAGTCGGGAGATGACTCCGAAGCTCTCCCTCCTCCGCTCGTAGCGGATGATGGCGTCGAGGAGAGCCTGTCGTTGCCGATCCCTTCTGGCGTTTTGAGAGGAAGGAGCTGGAGCGTTCCCGGAGCCAAGCGGACTCAAGAGTAAGTTAGAGTCCTTCCGACCCCGAGCGACGAACCTTGAAGCTGGGGAGTTCCTTGCCTTTGCTCGTAGATCCCCGGAACTCGGAAGTTCCAGGAAATACCGCCGGGTCGAAGACGACGTTGACGCTGGGGAGACCGCGGAGAGCTCTGTGGCGGTCTCGGAGGAGCCCCCGGCTCCTGTCGAAACTCCGTCTTTACAACGTGGCGTCCAGGAAAAGGGGGAGATGGCGGCGTGGACCCCCCTTCCCCGAACTCAAGAGATGACTTCCCCGGCGGAACCGCCAGCGAGCTCCTCATTGCTTCCGGGTACGTCCTCCCGAAGCTCTGGACATGGTCCTTTCACGGCCGTGGCGCGGCCCTTGAAGATTGACTTGCCGCTTGTTGATGCAGAATTTGAGGTGGCGGGTTCTCCCGAGAGCTGGCTCGATGTGGAGCCCCCGGAATCTCGTCTAGAACGCAGGATTGAGACCGGTCAATCCTCGCGTGGAACTTCTCTCCCGCCAAGGGAAGGTACACGGGAAGCCGGCTTCTCGAGGGCTTTCCCTAGCGCTGGGGAGTTCCTTGCCTTTGCTCGCTCCGAGATAGAGAGGCGATCGGAGGCGGATTCTGGTGACGGGGAGGCTTTGCGTGTTCGAGAGGCGAGGATATCTGCGGACGAGGAGATGCTCCATGCCCGCGAGCTTAGAATGGCTCGCGAAGAGTGGGAGCTGCAGCAACGTCTTGGCGACTTCGAGGAGCAGGAACAAGTCCAGTTCGAAGCCTTGGAGCAGTTGCAACTGAAATCCTTCCAAGACGAGGTTCGCCTGGAGCAGGGGATGGAAAACACGGCAGGGTGGACCTGACAGGAAGTTGAGCTAGAAAACGCGGAGGCCTTGCGAGCCAAAGACAGGATTATCAAATCCCAGGACAGGCGTCTCAGGCGGCTGGTTGGAAATCTTGAGCATGAGCGAAAGCGCCTTCGGCAAGCAAGACAGGAATCCCAGCAGATCCGGGATGAGAGGGAGGATCTCAGGCGGCAGGTAAAGTCCAGCGCCCACACCATAGCTGTGCAGCGGGAGGCCTTTGCTCGCAGTGGGGAAGACCAAGGACGTGCGCTTGCGGATTGGGCAGAGCTGGAGAAGCAGATCCAGCGCCTGAAGGAGGCGGTGGCATTCAGGGATGAAGCCGCAGCTCGGGCGAGAGCTACCCGGAAGGCTGAGGCCGAAGAACTAGCAGCAGGCCACGAGGCAATGGAAGCGTCTAAGTCACAGGCGCAAATTGCCTGGGATCAGCACGAGCAGAAGTCCACCCAGCTTAAGGCGGTTCGAGCCGAGCTGGCGGAGACCAAAGCGGCGCTGGAGAAGGAGAAACACCAGTTCCAGCTTCACCGGCACGAGGATCACAACATCTTGCTCAAGATGCATACGTGGTCCTCGAGGATAGTGAAAGAGTTCACTGATTTGGGGGTGTCTTCCCCGCCCACCCTCAAGGCTGACCATTCCCGCACCTTCATGCATTATCCTGCGTTCTTGGAGTACGTGGCGACGCTGGTTAGGGGTGTCCGGGAGCGGACAAGCAGAGCCCCTTTCCTGGAAGGAGAGCAGGCGATCCGGCAGGCCATCACCCGCATAGTAGTAGCCCTCCACTAGCAGCACCCGCAGCTTTCGCTGCTGTCCGAGTTGGAGAGGCTGGGACCTGGGATGCCGACTCCTCCTAACGTTGTTGGCCAAGTGTGGCGCCCTGACCCGACTGCTATACAGTGATGCTGTGTGTCACCGGTTAAGCGATACAACTAGAGGTTACGGGTTTACCAATCCCCGGCCAAAACCTTTGGCAGGTGTTGCTCGGAATTGATCACCGGCAACGCAACACCCCGATTGATGCATTAACACAGGCACAGCCCTCAATGCATAATAGAGAGATCAAGACTTGTGGAACAACTAGCACATCACAGACTCTACGACACAAATCATTATAGTTCAACTCTTATAATAGAGAAAGATAGCAAATTACAACCAGAGATCACAGACCCAACATTACAACATGCGGAAGCGAATTAGGTTGTTCTAAACAACAAGAACCAGATTATGGCCTAAGAGGCCTACAGATAAACATCCAACGCCAGCTGTTCCGGGATGTCCCAAGCTGCCACCTGGGAACCCCAGACTACTCGTCGACGTCCACAAAGAACCCACCTTCGAGGTCGGTGAAGTCCTCCTCTGAAACAAAACAAACGACGTTGAGTTCGACGAACTCGCAAGATTATATATAGAGCTTTAGCTCGATGAGGCTTTCAAAGTTTTATGGCTGTTTTGCATAAAGCTAATTTTATTTATGAAAACGTAACTCAATGACATCGACTATTCAGAGTATTTTAAAAAGGGGTAAGAAGTAACTCTTTTCTTGATCACTTTTCTCATCATCAACTATCATCAACCACTGTACCTGTTCATCAAAGGCACCTCCCCGAATCACCCTCGAGGAAGTCAACCTTGCATTCTTGAGTGGTACCTCTAGTACCCAGGTTTTAATCATTCCGTTCAAGTTATTCTATGATCTTATCGTCCTTTCCCAAGTCGTCCATAACCGCGGACACGGCTTTTCGAAAAGATTTACCCTACAGGGGTGTACAATGTTTGCCACGCGTACCGTCTGGCCCATTGCCTGTACAATTAGCTCTCTTCCATGGAAAGCCGGCTGGGTGGGAGCGGTGTCGACTTCTCCCCCGTTAAGGACTTTCCAGGATCATCAGTGGCGGTAGGACAAGGGGTACCTCCAGCACCTTATCCCGCGGCCACTTATTTTCCTGAGACCACCATCCTCATCTCAGTTCATACCACCATCATCACGCACGGGCAAATGGAAGCCCGAACTAGAGGACCCTGACTAGTCCCGCCTGAGTGATTTAGTCTATGAGGGTTCCTGCAATTGCATAGGCCTCACGCATGGTTGCACGCTCAGTCTTGGTTCAAGAGGTAAAGAACTCGCACCTAGGCGGCGGGAACGAGACAAAGCACCACAACCACAGTGGCCTCTCATCCCCACCTTTAAGCATTTTATTTCCTGTCACCACAAATTCTCCACCATCAACCGAACATTCATCACCTGTTTCCAACATGAAGTATCCATCGGACGGCTAAGCATTTAACTAAGCATGGCTAAGCATCAACAATGCATAGTTAAGTATTTCAGGCCAACAATACAATCCTATGGATAATAGGAGGGGAAACAGGTAATTGGCATCGGAATCTTAATGCAACTATAGGATACTCTAATCCAAGCAAATTGACATTTTAAACCGCATGCAATATTATAGTGGAGAAAATATTTGCGGAAACATAGGATAAGATATGCTCAGAGGGAGGATTACGCTTGCCTTGTTGAGCGGAGGAGTCAAACTGCTCGTCGGAGTAATGATGCTCAACTCCGAACTCGTGATCTACCGGAGAGCAAACAACACCGGAAAGCAAAAACAACAATCAACACATGGCAATTGTGCAATGCATACAGAAATGATGATATGACATTTTAAATGCACCCTAGAAGCTTTGAACATGAACAACAAGTTAAATGGGGTCCCCGTTATATTTATTGCATTATTTGGAATAAACCCCATATTTAAACGTAATGATTTTGAAAAACTATTAGGAGTACATTATTGTTATTGTGATCAATTATGCATGATGATGATTTTAGGTAGTTCACAATTTTTTGAACATTTTGGTATATCGAGCACATTTTTCTGATGTCCCGATAAAAAGTTATGCTATTTATAAACTTCCTCTTTTAAATATTTGATTTTTATTATTTATCTTTAACAACAAGGAAAAATGTATTACTCGCATACTAGAGAGAGGGGGTGGAACACGGCAAACATCGGGGTCGATGTCTCTAAAGCGCGAGGGAGTAGTTGGACTCATGCGCAAAGGGACGGAAAAAGAAAGAAAGAACTCCTGGAAAAAAAACAGTCAGCCCGGCTGGGCCGGTTAATAGGCCGGGCATGTAACAGAGGGAAACGGCCCGTGGCCCGGTTGTGCTGGCTCAGAGGCCAGTCATGCGGCCGAGCGGAACGGTCCACAGCCCGGCTAAGGCCAGTTCCATGGCCGGGCAACGAGCAACGTCGACGAACCTCGACAGCCGCGGCGAGGTGCACGGCTCGGGGAGGCGCTAGGGGGAAAGGGAAGGGCACAGAGGGCATGGGGAGGCACGGCAGCTCACCCTGGAAGCGTAGACGTGCTTGGGGAGGCCAGAGGAAGGTCGTCGGCGGCGGATTCCGGTGGCGGAGCTGCGTCGGGGGCGGAGAGGAAGTTGAACGGCGACGGCGATTCACAGCCTCCCCGGTCGATTCCTCTGGTAGAGAGAGAGCTGGCGACGCGGCGGAGGAACTGGTGTTCCTGGCTTGGCTCGGGGAGCTCTCAGTCTACGACGATGTGGCGGCGGAGAGCTTGGCTACGGCGAGCTCGTGGGGAAGAAAGAAAAGGGGAAGGGAACAGGTGGGTGAGGGAGCAGCGGGGACTCGGGGTGGTCTTCTTCTGCAGGTGGAGGCAGCGAGGGCGCGGGCCCCATGGCGAGCTCGTGGCGGAGCAGGTGCGACGCGAGCAGAGCTCGCGCGTCGCTACAGAGGAAGGAGATGGCAATTTTACAAATCGCCCCCTGGAAAACTTGTTGCCATCACGGATGGGTCCTTCTCCCTTTTTCTTTTGAAATTCCAGCAGCAATTCAATTGATTTTATTAGGGCACTAATTTTTTTTAGAAAAATATGAAATAATTTGTTTAGCCTCTCCCTAACCTGTAGAAGGTCCACAAAATTTGGCGATTCAAAATAAAATAGTTTGGACCACATTTGTTCATAGGGTTTAGGGATGGCATTTTGCAAGATTCAAAATGTTGCTCATTTGGAAAATTTGTAGCAATTGAGAAATATTATTTCCAAACTCTTGGAACTTCCTTCACAAATATAAACTGCCAATGTATTTTGTTTTGCAAGTTTGAGTGCCTCCATTGTTTTGACAAATATAAAGGCCAGTTGGCATTTGGGTTTTTTTTCAATGTTGCAAAACCCCATTTGTGTGATGTTTAACAAATGAATATGGATGCCATAATGCAATGCAACACAAAAGCGAAAATTTTACTCAGATTTTCTGGTTCTCAAACTTTGGGCTGTTACAATTCTACCCTCCTTACAGGAATCTCGTCCCGAGATTCTTAGAGTAGGAAAGAGGGAAAGGGTTACGACGGTCTTCAACGGTCTTCTCGGTGTAGAATGATTCAGCGCATCCTGAAGATCTTCATCGGCTTCACTTCGAGGTCATCATCCAAGTACACCATAGGGAAGGGGAAACTGTAGGAAATATGCCCAAGAGGCAATCATAGAGATGATGATATTTCAATGTATCCATGATTTATAATGTGCCTTGAATAATGTCTTGTATTGATTGGCGAGTTGAGGACTTGTCTGTGAAACTCATTACTTGTATGGTTATTCTAAATATGTCCCTAGTCGGAGTTCATGTGAGGACACACTTGAATATTAGACTAGCACATGTATTAGTAGATGACTATGTTTCACAAGTCATAGACATGGAGATGTCAAACTAATAATGTGGACTTATGTTGTGAACATAGAGTTGGGCTGACCCACCTTGAGACAATGAAGCAAACGTTCATAGCTCTCTCTCTACACGATGTGTTTGCTTTGTCCCTAGACCTGAGATTGTCGTATGTACTTGAGATGTGAATTGACTACTTTGGGGCTATCCAACGCTACACCGTGAAAGGGTAGCCATAAAGGTAGCTTACGGGTTTGTCATGAAACATGCTGCAAGGCATAGTCAGTCAAGATGGGATTTGCCCCTCTCTACTTGAGAGAGATATTTCTCTGGGCCCCTCGAGTGATCGGATCCAGAAATGCATGGCCGTGCTACATAAGGTTAATGGTTAACCTAGTATGGGATTCCGAATCACAGGATCGAGAAAGAGAGGTCAGCTGGAGGCTTGACCTAATATCGTGAGGCAAAGGGAATGGCATAAACATTGTGATGGTTCGTCCGATACGATCTTTATGTGCGTTTGGGAGTTGGCACGTTTTGCTAGAAGCCGCTACCAACTATTGGCCGAGTAGGTGTACTCGTGTCATGTCTAAACGTGCGTGAACCTATAGGGTCACACACTTAAGGCAGTGAAGGCAGAATTCGGATTGGATCCGAGTTGGGCTGGAATAGACTCCAGAATGGGCTTCGGTTGAGGCAGCCCAATATGGGGAGGTCTATATAAGGAGAGGAGGCTGGACGTTTTAGGGTTGCCCAATTCCGCACCACAATCCACCCAGCCACCGTCTCACCACGCCCCTGCCGCCCGCGCGGACCTAGCAGTCCGGCGAGCGGCGCCTCCACGCCGTACGTGTGGATACCGATAGAGGTGCTGCACTTGGAGCACTTGGACGAGCCGCCGAGAGGAGCTGTTCGTGGGAGCTGTTCGTGGGAGCGACTGGATCGGAGAGGATTGTACGTCTACCCTGCCCCGACTCGCTTCACCGACTTCGGCACGGCACAGCGCGTCTAGTGGTAATCCCGTGATCTATAACTGCAGCAGTTCCTTGGATGTCGCGGTAGAAAATTTTGATTTGCGCTAGTGTAGCCTACACGCGACCCTCAGTGGTATCAGAGCCGATGCTGCCTCGTTATAGGTTCGGATCATTTGCATATGTGATATGTAGATGGGGTAAGGCCGATGTGATCGGCAGTCTGTTGTAAATGTCTTGATCTGTGATCTGATTTCCGTGATCGTGTTGCAAGAGGTCGTCGAACGACTTACCCCTACCGGTCGGTTTCCGCCATCGGGGTAGACTGTGACACGTAAATCCAACAGCAGCACGCGAAGATCAATTGGATTGGTCGAATCGGAATTTAGATCATATTCATGGTGCATGAGATGCGCGGGGTGATAGATCGGATCTATCGCCGGTAACAGGTAATCTGCCAAAACGAACAGTTTCCGGTAATACGGCTGTAACTTTTGCAGACGACCTCGGATCGAGAAAAGGTCTGAATAAAAGTTGTAGATCAATTGAAGAGGGTCAAATTTAGATTTGGCAAATTCGATTGATAAAAGCAAGTTTTAGGGGTTGCAAGTTTCGGCGTTAGAACGTCTAACTCGTTTTTGCAGATTTGTGTTTTGTGACCAGTATGGCCCATGTGTATGTGATGCATGTGTGTAATTTTTCATGACCTGCGTGTCGTGAGTATGTCAACACGGCAGGAGCCAGATGTGTTGTCACTTATTGTATTAACGGCCTGCGTGCCGACTTGTGATGATCCCCACACTTCATGTAATTTACATTACTAGCTGTTAGGCGTAATAGCTTGTAATAGTTCTTGGAGGACTCATCACTCGGAGGGATGGCGCACATGGACCATGGAGATGGAGATCACCATGGTGGACAGGTTCTATGGAGATGGAGATCACCATGAGAAACGGGCCATACTGTGTCACAACTATGTGATTGTTATTCCTATTGTTTTACTCCTATGCATGTTAGATTCGTGGAAGTAGAACGATCCCTCACAAATGTTAAGTTAACATGCCCCCCAACTAAACCTTGCACCATCCCATGTCTTCTACGATCGATGGTGGGCCTATGACAGTAGGGTGCCATCGGTTTTCGTTGGCTAGATGGGTTTGTATCGGATACTTACATGCATAAGAGTTGGTTAGCTCAACAAGGTAATCTTAACGGTTAAGCGCCTTGGGGCATAAAGGTTGGGTTTTGACATAGAGATGTCACCCAACAACAAGAGTCATATGTGATATGATTAGCAAAGTGTTGCTTACCAAACTACCTCGTTTTCTAGCGGTGAAGCGTCCGGCTCACTAGGAGACTTGTTCGTTGTGGATCTTGAATCACTAAGTATCAACAGAGGGATGTTGGTTTTAGTGGGAGTAGACCATATTAAATTGTTTAATGTTTTACTCTATCATGGATTTTTGTCTTAGTATTTTGCATGTTTTCTGTTGTAGATCAATGGCACGTAACCAACCCACCCCTTTTGCTTTGCGTTCCATCCTTGAGAAAGAAAAGTTAACTGGAACAAACTATTCGGATTGGATCCGGAATCTGAGAATTGTTCTCAGGGCTGATAAGAAGGAAAGTGTTCTGGATACCCCAATCCCAGATGAACCTCTTGACACCGACACTGCTGCCATTAGGGCTGCCTACAAGAGAGCATGTGATGAGTCTCTTGAGGTTAGCTGCCTTATGCTTGCTTGCATGGAACCCGACCTTCAAAAGCAGTTTGATGGTCAGGAAGCGTACGATATGATCGTTGCGCTTAAGGACATGTTCCAGACCCAGGCCAGGACTGAAAGGTTCAATGTCGCTAAGGCCTTTGGTGAATGCAAGCTAGCTGAAGGAGCAGCAGTAGGCCCGCACGTGATCAAGATGCTTGGTTACGCGCAGACTTTGGACAAACTTGGTTTTCCATTGGGCCGAGAGTTGGCCACTGATTTTATTTTAGCGTCGCTTCCAGCCAGCTATGGGCATTTCATTTCGAACTACCATATGCATGGGGTGGAGAAGGACCTTAATGAACTTTGTGGAATGCTCAAGACGGCAGAATGTGACATTAAGAAGTGTGCAGGGCATGGCCAAGTGTTGGCTGTGCAGAACAAGCCTAGCTTCAAGAAGCATGGCAAGTCCAAGGCAAAAGGAAAAGCTAAAGATGTGATCTCTAAGCCAAAGCCTAAGCCTAAGGATGGACCTAAACCTGACACAGAATGTTACTACTGCCATGAGTCTGGACACTGGAAGAGAAACTGCAGCAAGTACCTTGCTTCTTTGAAGAAGAGTGGGAGTAAGACTTCTAGCTCAGGTACGCTTGTGGTTAATGTTATAGACATTTTTCTCGCTGACTCCATTATTAACTCTTGGGTATTTGATACCGGATCGGTTGCTCACATTTGCAAATCGATGCAGGGGCTAGTAAGGAGTAGAAGCGTGAGACAAGGAGAAGTTGATCTTCGCGTCGGAAATAATGCAAAGGTTGCTGCGTTGTCCGTTGGCGTCATGCAACTGCACCTCCCTTCAGGATTTATTATGGAATTGAATAATTGTTATTATGTTCCAGCTTTAAGTCGAAACATTATTTCTCCTTCATGTTTGATGCGAGATGGTTATTCATTTGCGAGTAAAAACAATGGTTGTTCTATCTCTAAGAATGATATGTTTGTGGCTTTTGCTTCCATTGTGAATGGGTTGTTTATTTTGAATCCTGATGATGTTCATGATGATGAGCAAGTTTATAACATAAGTGCTAAAAGGCTTCGGCCTAATGATTTGAATCCCACCTATGTTTGGCATTGTCGTTTGGGTCATATAAGTGAAAAGCGCATGAAGAAACTCCATTCTGATGGACTTCTAACTTCGTTTGATTTTGAATCATACGAGACATGTGAAGCTTGTTTGCTTGGGAAGATGACCAAGTCGCCTTTCAATGGTTCTCCTGAAAGGGCGACGGACTTACTGGAACTAATACATACTGATGTATGTGGACCAATGAGCACGACCGCTAGAGGTGGTTTTCACTACTTCATAACTTTCACTGATGACTTTAGTAGATATGGATATGTCTACCTAATGAGGCATAAGTCTGAAACTTTTGAAAAGTTCAAAGAGTTCCAGAATGAAGTAGAGAATCAACGTGGCAAGAAAATTAAGGCTCTACGATCAGATCGTGGAGGAGAATATTTGAGTCACGAATTTAGCAATCATCTGAAGAGTTGCGGAATTGTTCCTCAACTTACGCCGCCCGGAACGCCTCAAAGAAACGGGGTTTCCGAACGACGTAATCGGACTTTGTTGGACATGGTTCGATCAATGATGAGCCAGTCAGATCTACCATTATCGTTTTGGGGTTTCGCTCTAGAAACAGCAGCTCACACACTAAATAGGGTACCATCTAAATCCGTAGTTAAGACACCATATGAGATGTGGAATGGGAAGAGTCCCAAGTTGTCTTTTCTAAAGATTTGGGGCTGTGATGCGTTTGTCAAGCGACTTCAGGCGGACAAGCTCACACCCAAGTCGGATAAATGCATATTCGTAGGATACCCCAAGGAAACCTTGGGATATTACTTCTACAACCGAGAAGAGGGCAAAGTGTTTGTCGCTCGAAGCGGTGTTTTCTTAGAGAAAGAGTTTCTCAAGAAGGAAACAAGTGGAAAGACGGTGCTGCTTGAAGAAGTTCAAGTTGAGCCTACCGGGGAGGACTCAATGGGTGATGCCATCATGGCAGAACGAGTTGAGGAACCCGTGGCAAGAGAAACACCAGCACTACGAAGGTCAGAAAGGATTCGCAATGCGCGAGAAATATTATTGATAGACAATGATACGCGTGAAATATTATTGTTGGACAATGATGAACCTTCGACCTATGCGGAAGCAATGATGGACCTAGACTCTGAGAAATGGCAAAGTGCCATGAGATCCGAGATAGATTCCATGGATGAAAATCAAGTTTGGAACTTGGTTGACCTGCCTGATGGTCATAGGACCATCGAGTGCAAATGGATCTATAAGAAGAAGATTGATATGGATGGAAATGTTCACATCTATAAAGCTCGACTTGTTGCAAAAGGTTTTCGACAAGTTCAAGGAGTTGACTACGAGGAGACCTTCTCGCCCGTAGTGATGCTTAAATCTATTCGGATAATTCTAGCTATTGCTGCATATTTTGACTATGAGATATGGCAAATGGATGTCAAGACAGCTTTCCTGAATGGAAACCTTGCCGAGGACGTGTATATGATGCAGCCCGAGGGTTTTGTCGATCCTAAAAATGCTGGAAAGGTTTGCAAACTTCGAAAGTCCATTTATGGACTGAAGCAAGCATCTCGGAGTTGGAATATTCGTTTTGATGAAGTAGTCCAAGGATTTGGCTTCACCAAAATCGAATCAGAGTCTTGTGTTTACAAGAAAGATAGTGGGAGCTCGCTCGTATTTCTAATCTTGTATGTGGATGACATACTGCTGATTGGAAATGACATTCCTATGCTTGAATCCGTAAAGACTTCGTTGAAGAATAGTTTTTCAATGAAGGACTTAGGAGAAGCAGCATATATTCTGGGAATTAAGATCTATAGAGATAGATCGAAGAGGCTAATAGGATTAAGCCAGAGTACATACCTTGACAAGGTGCTAAAACGTTTCGGCATGGAAGAGGCTAAGAAAGGGTTCTTGCCTATGTCACATGGTATAAACCTTAGCAAGACTCAGTGTCCTTCGACTACTGATGAGCGAGAGCGCATGAAAAATATCAAATATGCTTCGGCAATTGGATCTATCATGTATGCTATGATTTGTACTCGCCCAGATATTTCTTATGCTCTAAGTGTTACGAGCAGGTACCAAGCTGATCCCGGTGAGAGTCACTGGACAGCGGTAAAGAATATCCTTAAGTACTTGAAAAGGACTAAGGATATGTTCCTAGTTTACGGAGGTGAGGAGGAGCTCGTTGTAAATGGTTACACCGATGCTAGTTTCCAAACTGATGTGGATGATTCCAAGTCGCAATCGGGCTATGTGTTCACGTTGAACGGTGGGGCGGTTTTGGAAGAGTTCCAAGCAGGACACAGTTGCTCATTCTACAATGGAGGCCGAGTATTATGCTGCGGCAGAAGCTAGCATGGAAAGTGTTTGGATGAAAATGTTCCTTACTGATCTTGGTGTTGTCCCTAGTGCGTCCAGTCCAGTGGATCTCTACTGTGACAACAGTGGAACCATTGCGATAGCAAAGGAGCCAAGGAATCACCAGAAGACCAAACACTTTATGCGGCGGTTTCATCTCATTCGGCAGTACATCGAACGAGGCGAAATAAACTTATGCAAAATACATACGGATCTGAATGTGGCTGATCCGTTGACAAAGCCTCTCTCACAGAAGAATCATGATAAGCACACAAGAGCTATGGGTATTAGATATCTTCTAGATTGACTCTAGTGCAAGTGGGAGACTGTAGGAAATATGCCCAAGAGGCAATCATAGAGATGATGATATTTCAATGTATCCATGATTTATAATGTGCCTTGAATAATGTCTTGTATTGATTGGCGAGTTGAGGACTTGTCTGTGAAACTCATTACTTGTATGGTTATTCTAAATATGTCCCTAGTCGGAGTTCATGTGAGGACACACTTGAATATTAGACTAGCACATGTATTAGTAGATGACTATGTTTCACAAGTCATAGACATGGAGATGTCAAACTAATAATGTGGACTTATGTTGTGAACATAGAGTTGGGCTGACCCACCTTGAGACAATGAAGCAAACGTTCATAGCTCTCTCTCTACACGATGTGTTTGCTTTGTCCCTAGACCTGAGATTGTCGTATGTACTTGAGATGTGAATTGACCTACTTTGGGGCTATCCAACGCTACACCGTGAAAGGGTAGCCATAAAGGTAGCTTACGGGTTTGTCATGAAACATGCTGCAAGGCATAGTCAGTCAAGATGGGATTTGCCCCTCTCTACTTGAGAGAGATATTTCTCTGGGCCCCTCGAGTGATCGGATCCAGAAATGCATGGCCGTGCTACATAAGGTTAATGGTTAACCTAGTATGGGATTCCGAATCACAGGATCGAGAAAGAGAGGTCAGCTGGAGGCTTGACCTAATATCGTGAGGCAAAGGGAATGGCATAAACATTGTGATGGTTCGTCCGATACGATCTTTATGTGCGTTTGGGAGTTGGCACGTTTTGCTAGAAGCCGCTACCAACTATTGGCCGAGTAGGTGTACTCGTGTCATGTCTAAACGTGCGTGAACCTATAGGGTCACACACTTAAGGCAGTGAAGGCAGAATTCGGATTGGATCCGAGTTGGGCTGGAATAGACTCCAGAATGGGCTTCGGTTGAGGCAGCCCAATATGGGGAGGTCTATATAAGGAGAGGAGGCTGGACGTTTTAGGGTTGCCCAATTCCGCACCACAATCCACCCAGCCACCGTCTCACCATGCCCCTGCCGCCCGCGCGGACCTAGCAGTCCGGCGAGCGGCGCCTCCACGCCGTACGTGTGGATACCGATAGAGGTGCTGCACTTGGAGCACTTGGACGAACCGCCGAGAGGAGCTGTTCGTGGGAGCTGTTCGAGGGAGCGACTGGATCGGAGAGGATTGTACGTCTACCCTGCCCCGACTCGCTTCACCGACTTCAGCACGGCACAACGCGTCTAGTGGTAATCCCGTGATCTATAACTGCAGCAGTTCCTTGGATGTCGCGGTAGAAAATTTTGATTTGCGCTAGTGTAGCCTACACGCGACCCTACAGAAACCTCTCCTGAAGAATGGATCTTTGTGAAGATACAACGACCGAGTACCTCCTAGTAGAATATTAGGATGAGACTTCAAGCATCCCTCAAATTGATAGTTAGGAGACACCGGAGGTAACTGGAAATTTATAAGAGGTTTTCAGTTGGTAGACAACTGTTCCCCAAAGATTCAGTATATGAATTTTGCACAAGGCCTTGAATTTCTGAAGATGAATGTTAAACAAGATTTCAACAGATGACGAGGCAACTTCTACCAAACAGCTTGAGTAGAACTTTCCTCACGGAGGAGCATTTCGGATCACATGAGAAGGGTCGGGAAGATGGACATAGATAACTTCAGAAACTCCGCAACGTTAGTATGGGGACACTTCTTGATTTTCCAAACATCGGGAACAAGCTTCTTGAGGATCACCAACCATCATTTCCTGATTGAGAGTCAAATCTGGTAAGTGTAGAGATACTTCAGACTCCACATGTAGGAATAGGGAATCTTTGCAAAGCATACCAACGGGTTACAATTGCTAGGACCCCAAGATTTGGACTACAATGTTAAACTCCCAAGGAGGGACGAGATTGCGGAACCCGCAGATTAGCACTTGTCAGAAGACAGCTGCCCTACTTGATTTACTTGCAACGAGAGACGATTGAGTTCTTGATGGGAAACACCATAGAAGACAAAGAAGTTCTCAGATTTCCCCTCTTTCTGGAACACTTCAATCAGTGGCTTGGATGCATAGATGAAATTCTCAAGGGATGGAGGTAACACATACCATTCTGAGAATATTCTACACATGCACGATCGAGTTGAGATGATTTCGAGGAACCAGACAATTCACTCAGATCCACGGCGACATCTTTCAACAATTGCACGTGAACCAGGGAAAGTCACTTCTAACTCCAGAACACATACCTTGTGAAGACACAAAGTTAGTTCCAACAATTTTCCAATGCTAACGCCCAATATCCAATATGAATCCCCTCAACAAGGAGAAGATAAGAAGGTAGTTGATGGGCTCGACAACGAACTTATCCAGGTACTCCAAGACGGTAGACTCATATTTCACCAAAACTAGGCATAAGTATTGGTCAGACTAACACATTTAGGTAGATCAGTCTGAGTTTGATTTGACGATAGCCCAACTCAAATCAAAAGATTTAGAGGTTAGCATATCCAACGAGGAGATACTTCCTGGCTTCAACACGAACAGACTAGACATCCCATTGAGAATGAACTATATTGGGATAGAGCTCTTGTCTTTCAACTCTCCAAGTTGTTTAAGCTCAACCGAATAATTCAGAACATCCAGCACGATTTTCTTGGAGAAGGGAGTTGTTCCGAGAACCAGCTTACTCATAAGCTCAACATCACGGTCAGGTGACAACCTGGCGATACTTCTGGGAAGACCTCCAGAATATCATGATCCACTTATAGGATATCACGACATACCGGTGGATCTTGAGTTCAAGAGAGGATCATGCCTTTCAAGGCACAACGAGGTGGTCTTGGGAGCTTCGGCACGAACCTAGCTCTTTGACCGAGGAATGGCACCAGAGAAAACGAACTTGGTAACACAGGCAAATTCATCTTATTGATCGGGTAACCAAGAATGCTAAGAAGGACACAAAAGGTCTTTAGATGTTAAAACAATTACAATTATTAGGCGCATCGGATAGACACAACATGCTCACGCCTTAGCATTTCTCGAGCAACAAGCGACTCGGAAGCAAGGGCGAGTAATATGTGTAGGAGCATCACTTCATCAAGAAGATCTTGATACTTAGCTTGACCCCTTGATATAAAGAGTGTGACACTCTAAGGTGGAGCAGAACAAAAGCTAGACAAGGCCCTTATTCTACAGATTACAATACTTTGACCAGGTCCAGGAAATGGACGAGGTACCGGAGTTTGTTTCTCCTAACAAGACGAAGTGGAAAGTCTTGACGGATCGAGAGGGTGACTTGCATCGGAACGTACCAACGCACGATACAACTTTACTATTAACTGACAGACAAAGGTTGGAAAGCAGATCAGAGTACGAAACATGCTCAGGAGAAATCCTAAGATGTTGAAGATGCACCGGTTATTACTCAATTGTGGTAACCATGCCCAATATGAGAGATGCAGCAGAGTCATGAACATAGATGGGAGATTCGCTAAGAGAATTCTGGTCATAACCCAGATGATTCCAAGACAGAACCTAAAGCAAGGCTAAGGGAGAGCTAAAGTAACATAGCCATCCGAGGTGTGGGAAATCAAGGTTCAACCATTTACTACACAGACCACATAAAGGACTTGGGTTAAAGGTCAGCTTCATGTACCGGGATTCACAATTAGCATGAGGATCACATGGGCAACAACCCACATAATTCAACACACCAGAACCAAAGTACAATCCGGGACCTTCGGTTCAAGACCTTGGGCTCCTCCATTCTCTGGGTTTTAACCGTGGTCTTGAAGAATTGGAGTTGCATCGGTCTGGCAAAAGGAGTTGGAGACTCTGAATCCGACAACCTGATACATAACTAGAGATGGATCCCAGCCTTTAAGATCTCGTGGCTCCTACTCCGACGCCTATTTGTAACTCGTGAGCTGGGGTAACAGGTCAACAGATTTAGGAACGGCCCACCCAACGTGTCACCTAATTTTGAAACACCAGATGAGATAACGAAACATTTTTTAATCAAATAGAGGTAAGGTGACTCAGAGTTGGAGCGATACCAGGTAAGGAGTAAAAAGAATCCTAAGCAAGTTTTCACAACTCATTTTTAGTTTAAAAATATTTTCACAAACACTAGACTCAACATCGACCAGTAGAACGAGTTTCCTACAGGCAGTCCTGCTCTGATACCAACTTGTGGCGCCCTGACCCGACTGCTATACAGTGATGATGTGTGTCACCGGTTAAGCGATACAACTGAAGGTTACGGGTTTACCAATCCCCGGCCAAAACCTTTGGCAGGCGTTGCTCGGAATTGATCACCGGCAACGCAACACCCCGATTGATGCCTTAACACAGGCACAACTCTCAATGCATAATAGAGATCAAGACTTGTATAACAACTGGCACATCACAGACTCTACGACACAAATCATTATAGTTCAACTCTTATAATAGAGAAAGATAGCAAATTACAACCAGAGGTCACAGACCCAACATTACAACATGCGGAAGCGAATTAGGTTGTTCTAAACAACAAGAACCAGATTATGGCCTAAGAGGCCTACAGATAAACATCCAACGCCAGCTGTTCCGGGATGTCCCAAGCTGCCACCTGGGAACCCCAGACTACTCATCGACGTCCACAAAGAACCCACCTTCGAGGTCGGTGAAGTCCTCCTCTGAAACAAAACAAACGACATTGAGTTCGACGAACTCGCAAGATTATATATAGAGCTTTAGCTCGATGAGGCTTTCAAGGTTTTATGGCTGTTTTGCATAAAGCTAATTTTATTTATGAAAACGTAACTCAATGGCATCGACTATTCAGAGTATTTTAAAAAGGGGGTAAGAAGTAACTCTTTTCTTGATCACTTTTCTCATCATCAACTATCATCAACCACTGTACCTGTTCATCAAAGGCACCTCCCCGAATCACCCTCGAGGAAGTCAACCTTGCATTCTTGAGTGGTACCTCTAGTACCCAGGTTTTAATCATTCCGTTCAAGTTATTCTATGATCTTATCGTCCTTTCCCAAGTCGTTCATAACCGCGGACACGGCTTTTCGAAAAGATTTACCCTGCAGGGGTGTACAATGTTTGCCACGCGTACCGTCTGGCCCATTGCCTGTACAATTAGCTCTCTTCCATGGAAAGCCGGCTGGGTGGGAGCGGTGTCGATTTCTCCCCCGTTAAGGACTTTCCAGGATCATCAGTGGCGGTAGGACAAGGGGTACCTCCAGCACCCTGTCCCGCGGCCACTTATTTTCCTGACACCACCATCCTCATCTCAGTTCATACCACCATCATCACGCACGCGCAAATGGAAGCCTGAACTAGATGACCCTGGCTAGTCCCGCCCGAGTTATTTAGTCTATGAGGGTTCCTGCAATTGCATAGGCCTCACGCATGGTTGCACGCTCAGTCTTGGTTCAAGAGGTAAAGAACTCGCACCTAGGCGGCGGGAATGAGACAAAGCACCACAACCACAGTGGCCTCTCATCCCCACCTTTAAGCATTTTATTTCCTGTTACCACAAATTCTCCACCATCAACCGAACATTCATCACCTGTTTCCAACATGAAGTATCCATCAGACGGCTAAGCTTTTAACTAAGCATGGCTAAGCATCAACATTGCATAGTTAAGTATTTCAGGCCAACAATACAATCCTATGGATAATAGGAGGGGAAACAGGTAATTGGCATCGGAATCTTAATGCAACTATAGGATACTCTAATCCAAGCAAATTGACATTTGGAACCGCATGCAATATTATAGTGGAGAAAATATTTGCGGAAACATAGGATAAGATATGCTCAGAGGGGGGGATTACGCTTGCCTTGTTGAGCGGAGGAGTCAAACTGCTCGTCTGAGTAATGATGCTCAACTCCGAACTCGTGATCTACCGGAGAGCAAACAACACCGGAAAGCAAAAACAACAATCAACACATGGCAATTGTGCAATGCATACAGAAATGATGATATGACATTTTAAATGCACCCTAGAAGCTTTGAACATGAACAACAAGTTAAATGGGGTCCCCGTTATATTTATTGCATTATTTGGAATAAACCTCATATTTAAACTTAATGATTTTGAAAAACTATTAGGAGTACATTATTGTTATTGTGATCAATTATGCATGATGATGATGATTTTAGGTAGTTCACAATTTTCTGCACATTTTGGTATATCGAGCACATTTTTCTGATGTCCCGATAAAAAGTTATGATATTTATAAACTTCCTCTTTTAAATATTTGCTTTTAATTATTTATCTTTAACAACAACGAAAAATGTATTACTCGCATACTAGAGAGAGGGGGTGGAACACGGCAAACATCGGGGTCGATGTCTCTAAAGCGCGAGGGAGTAGTTGGACTCATGCGCAAAGGGAGGGGAAAAGAAAGAAAGAACTCCTGGAAAAAAACAGTCAGCCCGGCCTCCAGCCCGGCTGGGCCGGTTAACAGGCCGGGCACGTAACAGAGGGAAACGGCCCGTGGCCCGGTTGTGCTGGCTCAGAGGCCAGTCATGCGTCCGAGCGGAACGGTCCACAGCCCGGCTAAGGCCGGTTCCATGGTCGGGCAACGAGCAACGTCGACGAACCTCGACAGCCGCGGCGAGGTGCACGGCTCGAGGAGGCGCTAGGGGGAAAGGGAAGGGCACGGAGGGCATGGAGAGGCACGGCAGCTCACCCTGGAAGCGTAGACGTGCTTGGGGAGGCCGGAGGAAGGTCGACGGCGGCGGATTCCGACAGCGGAGCTGCGTCGGGGGCGGAGAGGAAGTTGAACGGTGACAGCGATTCACAGCCTCCCCGGTCGATTCCTCTGGCAGAGAGAGAGCTGGCGACACGGCGGAGGTGCTGGTGCTCCTGGCTTGGCTCGGGGAGCTCTCAGTCTACGGCGATGTGGCGGCGGAGAGCTCGGCTACGGCGAGCTCGTGGGGAAGAAAGAAAAGGGGAAGGGAACATGTGGGTGAGGGAGCAGCGGGGACTCGGGGTGGTCTTCTTCTGCAGGTGGAGGCAGCGAGGGCGCGGGCCCCATGGCGCGCTCGTGGAGGAGCGGGTGCGACGCGAGCAGAGCTCGCGCGTCGCTACAGAGGAAGGAGACAGCGATTTTACAAATCGCCCCTGGAAAACTTGTTGCCATCACGGATGGGTCCTTCTCCCTTTTTCTTTTGAAATTCCAGCAGCAATTCAATTGATTTTATTAGGGCACTAAACAATTTTAGAAAAATATGAAATAATTTGTGTAGCCTCTCCCTAACCTGTAGAAGGTCCACAAAATTTGGCGATTCAAAATAAAATAGTTTGGACCACATTTGTTCATAGGGTTTAGGGATGGCATTTCGCAAGATTCAAAATGTTGCTCATTTGGAAAATTTGTAGCAATTGAGAAATATTATTTCCAAACTCTTGGAACTTCCTTGACAAATATAAACTGCCAAAGTATTTTGTTTTGCAAGTTTGAGTGCCTCCATTGTTCTGAAATTTGTTAGGGCAAGTTGGCATTTGGGGTTTTTTTCGATGTTGCAAAACCCATTTGTGTGATGTTTAACAAATGAATATGGATGCCATGATGCAATGCAACACAAAAGCGAAAATTTTACTCAGATTTTCTGGTTCTCAAACTTTGGGCTGTTACACCAAGTGGATGAGATCCTGGGGCGTCTTTCCCGTGAAGACAACCCGTAAACCTTTAAGGTCCTGCAAAGGACAGGACAATACCAAAGGCCATGAACCAAGCTTTTGCAATTGTACCGCCGAAGGGCTTATGAACTTTTTACTTGGAATGTAAATAACTTTTTCCCGATTTACATGAGTTTTATTGCACTCGTGGGGGCTAAACGCACTCGGGAAGGGTCCAAAAGCGCGAGCGCTAACGAGCCTTGAGCGATCAGACTGTTCTGAATTGCTGAACAGGGCGCAACCCCCAGGGAGCCACTTGTCTTGACCGTACGGACCTCAGCCCATGACTCCACTGCCCGAGGGAAACTGACAGTATTGTCGCGGAGGCGCTACCCAAGATTACGCCCGCTTTCACTTTAGCCAAAGTGTATAAAACCGATGTAAACGGAAAAAGCCCACGCGAGCGCGTTTATACTTAGCTCGCATTTGATCTCCTTTCGGTATATTCTGGCAATTACATTGTCGCGCTGCCGCCGTGGCGGGTCTTCTATGTCGTTTTTCAGACATAATTCTACCCTGCCCCATAATTCTTGGCGGGAACAGGGCTTCCGTGCCAAAATATATACAGGTACCCAATACACCCTTGCGGGGACTGGTCCTTGCATGCCGCTCGAAGGCACAACTGGCTGGCTGACGCCGGTCCGGAGACCCCGGAGGCCACCTTCTTGGTGATCCGGCAACTGGCTGGCATGATAGAAATGCCGGTCCGGAGACCCGCTTACTGCAAAACCCGAAGCTCACCTTCTTGGTGACCCGACAACTGGCTGGCATGATAGAAATGCCGGTCCGGAGACCCGGATGCTGTTTACTTCTGAGGACTAGAAGCTAGCCACTTCGCGATTTAGTACTTCTGGGGAGGTCCACTCGGTCCCGGGTGTATTGTCACTATATGACCCGGGAGTTCCCATTCTCCTTCATCAGAATTGCCGCAGACGAAAGTTTGGTCCCAGCTGGTAGCAGTTAATCTTTGACAATCTTGTGTCCGTTGGGTTGGGCTTGGCTCTTCACACTCTTCAGTCTGAGTAGAGGCATTAGCGAAGGTCCGGAAAGACTTTCCCTTCTGTGGAGCGCCATGATTGGCCTTGGGTTTCTTTGGTTTCTTGGTGAAGGGGCAATCTCTGTAGATATGTCCTGGCTCGCCGCAGGCATAGGACTCCCTGTTCTTCCGTTTTAACTGAATATCGTTGAACTGGCGACATTCTTCCAAACTGTGTCTATCAGATCTGTGGTACATGCACCATACTCCGGGCTGGCCATCTTTGCGCAGAGGAATCTTGAGCTCTTGGGGCACGTAGATGAGAGGATCTTCTAGGGGAGGATCATCATCCATGCTCTAATCTGGGCCCTCGCCTTTCAGAGGCTGCGCTGCAGGTGTCACGTCGGAGCAGAGTTCCTCCCTTTCCTCATGTGTCCACGAGGGGGAAGGTACATTGATGCTCATGGCGTTTCCCTGAGGCCTTTCCTCACTGATTAAAGGACTGATATACGCCGCTGGTCGTACAAACTGCACTCCAAAGTCCCGACCCTTGGTGGCGGAGGTCGACGAGGGCTCCCCTAGGACGAAACCGAGACCTGGATACCGCAGAAACTCCATGGTTGCCTTAGCCTTTCTCTTCTTTGTCATCTTGGCCGTCGGATTCGGCGCCTCGCCCGTGAGAGCCGAAACTAATGCTGCTCCGAAGGCGCCGGAGGTCTTGAAGCGGATCTTGTCACGGACGAGAAGCTCGACTCAGAACTTGACGATGAACTTGACGCTGAACCTGAGGTCAATGAAGAAGAAGACGAATCCAGCGCTTGCACCCCCTACCTGGTGATGGCTATGTGTTGGTGAACCCCAAGAGGAAGGTTATGATGTAGACAGCAGAAGTTTTCCCTTGAGAAATCTAACCAAGGTTATCAATCCAGTAGGACTTGATGATCTATCAGAAGGTTGTTGATGTTGACTCCCCTGGCGCTAGGGAGTTTGCACCAACGTGGAATCTGCACAGACACAAACCAGAACTTCGCCCAACACGAAACAGAGAGCTTGTCAATCTCTCCGGTCTTGCAGAAACAAAGAGTTAAACGTATGGTGTGGAAAACAGCAGGAAAAATAGCAAGTAACAGGAAACAGATGATTGCAGCAGGTTGTGTAAACAGTATGAGGAAATTGGACCAGGGTCCACAGTTCACTAGTGGTGTCTCTCTCAGAACAGATAACTAGCATGTTGGGTAAACAAATTACAGCTGGGCAATTGACAAATAGAGAGGGCATAACAATGCAATACATGCCAAGATGTCTACTATGAAATCTAGTTGGGCATTACAACAAAGTACATAGACCGTTATTCCAACAACATCTATGCCTAAATAATCCACCTTCAAGGCAGCATCCGCATCCCATTCAGTATTAAGTTGCTAACAACAGATTATTGCATGAAGTAAAGTGTGTAATGTAATCAATACAAGTGCCCTTGGACACTGCACCAATGTTTTATCCCTAGTAGCAACAACACATCTACCATCTTAGACATTTCTGTCACTGATCCAGATATCTAGAGACTGAACCCACTATCGAGCATAAATACCCCCTCTTGGAGTCACAAGCATCTACTTGGCCAAAGCATCTACTAGCAACGGAGAGCATGCAAGATCAAGAGCACATAGATAAACAATTTGAATAAACATGGTATCAATATTCATCGGATCCCAGCAAACACAACATCTAGCATTACAATAAAATGATCTTGATCATGTTAGGCAGCTCACAAGATCTAAACATGGAGGCACAAGGTAGAGAGACAACCATCTAGCTACTGCTATGGACCCGTGGTCCAGGGGTGGACTACTCACGCATCACTTCGGAGGCAGGCATGGTGATAATAACAGCATGGAACATCATTTTTATGCATTTTCTGGGACTAACCTATTAACAAGATGCCACAGTGCCAGTTCCCTATATCAATTGATATAATAACAGCATGGAACATCAAAAATTATAGATACGTTTGAGACGTATCACCTGGCGCGCCAGATGTCGTGTCTCGGATGACGGACACCGGGAGTAGGTGATACCCCCTTTTTAGGTTCGGCACGGGGCACGAAGGAGGCTGGAAGACGTCTTACCCGGGAGCAAGGACGCCAAGTTCTTCGTCGAGAGGGAGAGATCAAACAACACAGCAGGACACACAGAGTTACCCAGGCTCAGGCCGCCCGGAGCCTAAAAGCCCTACTCCTGCATGTCTGGATTGAGAGGTTCTTCATGGTGGGGTGTACAAGGGTGTCTCGGGATGAACCCGGCAGAGTTTCGGCCGGAGGTAGACGAAGAGCAGATCCTGCCCTGGGGAGATCACCTCTCTCTCTACCTTTTGAACCCTAGTCTAGTCTTGCCCGAGCTCTAGCTTTCTTCTATCTTGGTTTCTTCCTCCTCCTCCCTCTCTTCAGTGCCATGGTCCTCCTTTTATAGGCTAAGGGGATCCGACATGGGCACGCGAGATGTGTGAGGGGTCTTGGCGGGAAAAACCCCTCGGCGGTCCTTGGAGGAAACGTGGCACTCTCTCCTCCAAGTGTTCTGAGGAGGGCGACGCGGTCGTCCGCCCTTGGAAAAGGTGGGACGGACAAAGCCTGTCCGCCCCCACCAACTACGCTCGTGGCAGCGTCACCCAGGGCGTGGCCTTCATCTTGGCGCCCAAGTCTTCCACCAGCTTCCGGCGAGCTGGCGATCTGTAACATCCCAAAAATTATTAACAAGTATTATTAATTCCAAAAATGGGAGCCAACAAAAACTTTTGTTAAATTATATGTGTTGATCTCTTATTCTTGCTTGTGTTGCTTATTTCCTCTTGTTGTGTGTTGCTTGCTTTATTTTGAGAACATGAAGAAAAGAAGAGGATTAAATTAAAAGCAAAACAAGAAAAATAAATGTGGCAAGTGCCACACAAATTCTCCAAGTGAGGATCTCATTTTGTTTCCAACAAAATTTAGTGGAGTGGTATTGCAAACCCTCCCATTTCATTCTTACTACTTATCTCTCTCAAATAGTATTTTCAAATTAGTTTTAAAAATTCAAAAGTAAACAAAGTAAAAATAAATTAAAATGCCTTAATTAAAACACTATAAAAGAAAATGTTTTAAAACATTTTATTATTTTATGCCAATTTTTGTGGAGCTTCTGCACCTTATGGGAAGGCTCCACAAATTTTGCCAAATTTTTATAAATTGATTTAGTGCCTCAAATAAAATCAAGAAATGCTACTGCAATTAAACAGAAGGACTGAAACGTAAATAAGAGAAAGAAGAAGAAGGAAAAGAAGCAGTGCACAGGAGCCAGGGGGGTTTTTGCAAAACCATCATCGTCTACCTCCCCCTAGCTCACTGTCGCCGTCGTCGTGGCGCCATGCTCGACGTCGCCGTTCCCAGGCCCCCCAGGGCCCCCTTGCCCGCGCTCTCCCTCGCCCCCGAGCCACTGCGACCTCTGCGGGCAGAGGAGACCCTCTCCCCTCGCCTTAACGCCGTTGTCCCCCGAAGCACGCCGCGGAGGAGTTGGACGGCGCCGGCCAAAATTGGCCCAGCTCACCGCACCTCGCCACGCGATCCGCTACGACGCGCACCCTAGCCCACGCCCGGACCCCCCAGACACCGAGCGCCAACCTCTCCCGCCCTCTGGACGCCGCTGGACCGCGACCACCGTGCGCCGCCGTCGCGCCTATTTAAACTCGAGCCGCACCTCGCATTTTCCCCACGCCCCACTGCCTCTCCCTTGCTGCACCACACTCCCCACCACTCGCCCGTGCACCACCACGAGGGCGGAGCCGCTGCTGCGAGCTCGCTGCTGCTCGTGCCCGTGCTCGACCGCCCGAGGTAGGCGACGACACGGCTGTGCCGTGCTGCTGCTCCCCTTCCTCCACTGACCACACCACCTTGATCCCCGTACTCCCCGCACTCACCCGAGCCTTTTGCCCCTCTGTTTTGTGCACAGAGACGCCGCCAGGACACCGCCGGAGACCGCTGCCGTGGCCGTGGAAGTTCAGCGGCTCGCCGTCGACGTTTCACGCCGTCCCAGCAAGTAGGACTCAGCCAGGACGTTCGCCCGAGCCTCCGCCGTCGTCTCGCATCATCACCGAGTCCTCCCGAGCCCTCTAGGTGAGGAACCGTCTACCACCGTGCCGCCGGCGCGGCGGCGCCGCCATTTTATGGTCGCCGCCGTGGCCTTTGAACGTGCGCCGTTGGATCTAGATCCAACGGCCGCGTAACGCTTCATTTAGATGAGCGGCTGACGGGCTGGCCCCACCCGTCAGCATTTTATTAATTTCCAACCGTTCACTGAGTCACTGACAGAAGGGCCCCACTAGTCAGATTTCTCAACATTATCCACACTGAACACCTTTTCTATTTTTAATTTCAGAAGAATTTCAGTACTGGACCCAATTTGTAAAATCAATAACTTGAGATTTAGGAATCCAAACAAATCAAACTCAATTGTTCTGGAAAGCTTATGAAATTGTTTAACCAACCCAATTGGTCTCATGTCATTTAAATAAATAGTTAAAAAGAATTATTGAAAATGCCACAGAAGGTTCAAAATCTAAACTTGTTTGTTTCTGATACTCTGCTAGTCCAAATAATTCCAAACCAATTTTGCTAGCTTAGTACTGCCTTGTATTAGCTCCCCTAATTTTGGTAGAATTATTTAAGCAATATTAATTATTGACTTTAAGATAAACCCTTCTGGACAAAAACAAACAAATATGTTTATTGGTTGATCCAAATGAGTTAGGACCAATTTTGTTAACTCACATATAGCAATGTTTACTTACCCCTAAAAGGATTTAATTTTTGGAACAACAGAACATATTTGGTAACCAAAACTTGATTATTAAGGTACTGGATTCAAACCAATGTGTAGGGAGTTTGGTAACTCCAAATGATCCAATTCAAATTGGGTTGTCTTCTACACATCAGTAGCTTTCTATAGAAATTTAGTTTGTATTTTTGTGACCAACAGAACTCAAGTTGTGGAATTAAACATGTTTAACAAGTTTCTGCCATAATTTGGACTTAAACAATTAATGTTTAATTCAATTGTTTGAAATTAAATTGTATTGTTTGTTGTATCCAGTGGCTATTTAGAGCATTTAGGATTGTGATACTGTGTGATGGGATGTTGTTTGAGTAGTTTTAGTGATTGCTTGTGTTTGTTGTTTATCGATTAGACGAGAACGTTGCCGGAGATATCGAGGAGGGGGAATTTGTTGAACCAGAAGATCAAGATCAAGTCCCCTTTGCCGAGCAAGGCAAGCTACTCTCCGAGCTTGCACCTAAATATATATGCATCTACTTTGATCAAATGATTTACTCTTAAAACCAATGGTTTACAAAACCTTTTCCAAAAGTGTATGGAAATTATTTTGCCACCCTATGTAGAAGTTATGAAACTTTAGGATGGAAAACAATGTTGTTTATTCAAACTCCTTTGGAAATACTTGTGTGGTTATGGAATGCCGAGATGTCGGTGTTAAAGTGGAGAAATGGAAAAATGGGAATGTTTATGAAAAATGCACAGTATCCTAGTACTATGACAACCAATCTTAATCTGTGCGACCACACTTACCCCCATATGGGAACGGGGCTTAGTCATATAATTTGCTCTTATTAGTATGGGATACCTCATCGACGGAGATGACTCCGTTATGCATGAGGGGATGGTTTATGAACTCCCCTGACCTGGGTCCTCGCTCAAACTCTATGGAAAGATAAGGAGGAGGATTGAAGACTTCATAAATGTGGTCGCCGGGAAAAACATATGAGTCCTCACACTTAGGGTTGCCGACGGGGACCGGACTGAGTGTTGGTGGGAATTATCATATGGGTAGGATCCTATACTAGCATGAGCAAAGGAGAGGCTAGGGTCGGTGGCTCAACTTCGCATACACCTTGTATGGCGGGACGTGGCTGACACGATGAGTTACCGGATGGGTGTGGGATAAAAAGCGTGCTACCTCTGCAGAGGGTCAAAACTATTCGAATAGCCGGGTCCCCGGATATGGACAATTGGGAGACTGTCCTAAGATCTTGTGCAAATTTTTGGAAAAGCTTTTAAGTTTAAAATAAAATGAATTGGTGATGGCATGATATAGCTATACCAAATGGAGTGGTATGAGTTGTGGGACTAATTGGACCATGGTGAGCCCTGGTCCAGAAAAGAAAGGGTTTGGAGAAACAAAGGAGATGGTGATTTCTTTTAAAAACAGTTATAAAACTCTTCTTACCTTTTTCAATAAAGATATAGAGATGTTTTAAAACAATTAAAAGTGGTAAGTTAAAATAAAGTTAGTGCATACTCATGTTGGGGTAGTTTGCGAGTACATTCAAATGTACTCATATTGGTTTCGTCCCTGGCTATTGTCCTAGCCAGACTACGAGGAGGAGCACTACGCCGAGCAGGAGTATGGTGACTTCTACGCGAACTGAGGATCTCCACAAGTCAGCTGCCTGTCGGGTCGTCATCGTTAGAATATGATGTCTACTACGCCGTAGCTTCCGCTGATATTTTGGTTTGGCCCTTGAAGGCACCTATGTAAGAACTTGGTCTAAATGACCATTTATGTAAGACTTTTTATTCGGTACTGTAATGGATGTAAACTTTGGTATCCAATTCGGATTATGTGCAACGACAGACTGATCACGGGATCGTTGTGTTAAACATAATCGGGTATTTCGGACAGCTAGTCCGGGGTCCCCACAGACTTGGTATCAGAGCCATCCTGACTTTAGGAAACCTTAGTTAGCATGGTCGTCAAACAAGTGTTATCAAAAAGAGTAATTTCTAAAAGAAAGGAGTGAAGTATTTTTTTTGAAAACCGCTTATCTCCAATCCTCTTACTTATGCAAAAATTCATTCTCATTAAACATTACAATTTCCTTAGTATCCTTAAAATTTTGTGCACTTATCATCCCACTAACTTAAAATTTTGCTTAAAAATTTGTAGATGGCACTCCACTGGACCGAGTTCGTTCAGCTGGAGAAGGATAGCAAGCTGACGTTCGAGAATGACTTGTTCGAGTTGAGCAAGCTGCTAGGTCGCCCCGCTCCAGAGTTTGAGGGAGCCCAGATTGATGTTCACGGTGTCGGAAGGCTGAGCTGGCTCATCAGGTCGTCAGTTCGCCGGAACATCAAGTCTCCCAGTTCCAGGACGCTCGTCTTCACCACCAAGGAGGCCACCTGGGTTGACGGTCTCTGTACTGCTACACAGAGGATGATAGCCCGACTTTGTGAGGAGCACAAGGAGGAGTTAGTAGACTCCCGTTTCCGGTTCTACGGGAGGCGCAACTGCGACGGACACCCTACTCCTTCCCCTTGCCACCCGATGTTTGGGAGCTACATCATGGACATGGAGCTCTTACTTCAGCACACCCAGGATGATCTGATGCGCACTAGGATTCAGCTTCGCTTTGACCGCGAGTCGCTCGTTGAGCTTCGCGAGAATGAGGAGAAGCTGCTGGAGGATAAGGTCGCTCTTCTCGGAAAGAGGGCCCAGCTGAGGAGGACCATCGTGAAGCTCCGCAAGAAGGTGGCAGAGCAAGACCAGATGATCGAGGATCTAGAGCACCATACTGACGAGATGGAGGAGGAGGGCGAGGATCTCCGCAAGGAGAACAACGCTTTCCTCAGTGACGATGGTGACTTTGAGGAGGAGATGGACTGTGAGGAGGAGGATGATGAGGAGGAGTTAGTTGACGAGGAGGAGGAGCCCCTCGAGGCTGTTCTCGAGGACGAGGAGGAGGATCCCGAGGAGCCAGCCTACCAGTCAGATGCTGACGTGTTAGAGCTGGAGGTTCCACCTCAGTAGGCGAGTGACTTGATCACTACCGCAGGATTAGGTTGACCCCTATCGCTAGTCGAGTCGGAGTAGTGGTTCTTTTGGAAACCAGATGCTATGTGTCTTAGATGTAAGGTGATGTTGTAAGCTTGAAGTTGATGTGAACTCCTTGATGTGTTGTTTGTGAAATATAAGTATGTTTGTCTTGTTTAAATCTGTGTGAAATATTTTCATATAATCCTTAAATTAAACAACCACTTGCGAAATCGTCTTTCCACTTAGTCGAACTTTTCTGCCTTGCCTCTTATACCCGGTGTGCTTCAGGATGCCGCCCCGTCGTGACAATACGGGAGGATCAGGATCAGCACCACCACCACCAGACCCAACCCCCGCTCAACTTCTCGCGCTTATCATGGAGGAACGTGAAAATGCCCGGCAGGAGCGCCAGGCTCATCTCACTGCCCTGCAACAACTCGCAGCCGCTTATAACAACAACAACAACAACAACAACAATGGTGGTAATGGCAATGGCAATGAGAACCCGCGATCCACCTTAGGCGATTTCCAGAAAACCAACCCGCCTACCTTCTCCAGGGGACTTCACCCACTGGAAGCCGATGATTGGCTTCTTACCATTGGGAACAATCTGCAAGTTGCTGCTGTAGGAGACAATGAAAAGGTGCTGTATGCAACCCACTATCTTGCTGGACCTGCACGAGCTTGGTGGGAAGCTACCAAAGCTCTCCAGCAGGCTGACCACGTCATCAACTGGGATGAGTTCAAGGAGAAGTTTCGCAGGAAGCACATTTCTGGTGGACTCATTGATAGGAAGAGGGATGAATTCCGCAAGTTGAGGCAGGGAAGTAGAGATGTAGTTGGCTATCTTGATGAGTTTACCGACTTATCTCGGTATGCTCCCGAGGACACCGACAAGGAGGAGAAGAAGATGGAACGTTTCCTGAATGGGCTGCATGATGAACTGCAGTGTGCTTTGGTTGTCCATGACTTCCGTGATCTGGAGTCACTTGTGGACAAAGCCATCCAGCTGGAGACCAAGCGCAAGTCTATGTATGAAGGTCGCAAGAGGAGGATGAATGCTCAGGAAGGTTCGAGCAGTCAGAAGCCTCGTATCTTTCAGCAAAACCCCAAACCTGCCTATCGACCACCCCAAGCTCCACGCCCCAATTTCCCTAACCGCCCAAACAACTTCAACCGCCCAAACAACTTCAACCGCCCCAATGACAATAACCGTCCCAGAGGAAACTTCAACAACTTCAACCCCAATGCCAATGTTGTCTGCTTTGAATGTGGCAACAAAGGTCACTACTCCAAGGAATGCCCCAATCCCAAGAGGAATGTTCAGAGCCCCAATGCCCCGGCACCGAACAATGGTCAAGGCCGCAATGGAAATGGTAATGGCAAGAATGCCGCACCCGCGGAAATACTGCTGTTGTCAAGGGTCGTCTGCACCACATCAATGCTGAAGAAGCTCAAGATGCGCCGGATGTCGTGCTGGGTACGTTCCTTGTCAACTCAGTACCTGCAACTGTTCTGTTTGATTCTGGTGCAACACATTCATTTGTTACCGAGGAGTTTGTTGCTAAGGGAGGTTTAGTAGAAGGCTTCCTAACTAAAACCTTGAGTATACAAATCCCTGGTTCCACCCTAGAAACCAAGAGATTTTGTCCAAATACTGCCATAGAGATTTCAGGCAAGAAATTTGCAGCCGACCTAATTGTTTTAGGAACCCAAGGCATAGATGTCATACTCGGTATGAATTGGCTAGCCAAGTACCATGGTCGAATAGACTGTGCCAGAAGAGCTGTATCCATCACCACCGACAAAGAAGTAGAAGTGGAGTTTGTGTCTGAACCCAATCACCCCCAACCAGGCTGCCACGAGGGCATAGCTCGACCCACCCTAGATGAGATCCGTGTTGTTCACCTATTCCGAGATGTTTTTCCTGAGGAATTACCTGGTATGCCGCCAGACCGGGAAATTGAGTTCATAATTGAGCTTATCCCAGGAACAGCCCCAATATCCCAAAGACCTTATCGGATGAATCCGGAAGAACTGGTTGAGTTGAAGAAGCAGTTGGCAGATATGCTTAGCAAAGGACTTGTTCGTCCAAGTGCTTCACCCTGGGGATCACCTATTATTTTTGTGGACAAGAGAGACGGTACCACACGACTGTGTGTGGATTATCGCAGGCTAAATGACGTGACCATTAAAAACAAGTATCCCCTTCCCAAGATCGAGGATCTGTTCGATCAGATGAACGGAGCCCGAGTCTTTTCAAAGATCGATCTTCGGACAGGTTACCATCAGTTGAAGATCAGAGAGACAGACATTCCCAAGACCGCCTTCACCACCCGTTACGGTTTGTTTGAATACACGGTGATGTCCTTTGGTCTGACCAATGCCCCAGCCTATTTCATGAATCTCATGAACAAGATTTTCATGGAGTACCTCGACAAGTTCGTGGTAGTATTCCTTGATGACATCCTTATTTATTCCAAAACCGAAGAAGAGCATGCTGAACACCTGCGTCTAGTTTTGGAGACCCTCCGAGAGCACCAGCTGTATGCCAAGCTTAGCAAGTGTGAGTTTTGGCTCAATGAAGTGGCGTTTCTCGGACATATAGTATCTGCTGGAGGAATTTCTGTTGACCCAGAGAAGATCCAAGCCATTATTGACTGGTTATCCCCGACCAGTGTGACTGAAATCCGAAGCTTTCTCGGACTCGCCGGTTATTACCGCAAGTTCGTTGAGGGATTTTCCAGTATAGCCAAGCCCTTGACCCAACTGTTGAAGAAGGACAAGAAATTTGAGTGGACTCAGAAGTGCGAAGATAGTTTCCAAGAGTTGAAGAAGAGACTAACCTCCACCCCAATCCTGGTTATGCCAGACGTCACCCAGAGTTTCGACGTGTATTGCGATGCATCCCGCCTCGGACTTGGTTGCGTTCTGATGCAAGAAGGCAAAGTTGTGTCGTACCTGTCCCGGCAGTTGCGACCGCATGAAGAGAATTACCCAACCCATGACCTGGAATTAGCTGCTGTGGTCCTTGCTCTTAAAAAGTGGCGTCCCTACCTTGCGGGACATCGCTGTGAGATCTATACGGATCATAAGAGCCTGAAGTATATTTTCACCCAGAAGGAGTTGAACCTGCGACAGAGGAGATGGATGGAATTAATCAAGGATTATGATATTGGAATCCACTATCACCCCGGGAAGGCTAATGTAGTTGCCGATGCCCTCAGTCGCAAACCCTGTACCCTGAATGCCTTAATCCAAGCCGAACAACCAGCCTTGTTCAAAGAGTTCGAAAATTTTGGACTAGAACTTGTTAGCCATGGGTATCTCGCCCATTTGGAGTTAGCCCCAACCCTGATGGATCAAATCAAAGAAGCCCAAAAAGGTCATGAAAGCATTGAAGGAATTAGGAAGAAGATCTCCCTCAGCAAAGCACCCGGTTTTACCGAGGATGCTGAAGGAGTGCTGAAATTCAATGATCGTATCTGTGTGCCCAATGTCACGGAACTTAAGGAGTTAATCCTGAAGGAAGCCCATGAGACCCCTTATTCAATCCACCCTGGGGGAACCAAGATGTACCAAGACCTTCGAGAAAGATTTTGGTGGCATGGAATGAAGCGAGAGATTGGTTCTTTTGTAGCCAAATGTGACATCTGTCAGCGAGTCAAGGCTGAACATCAGCGGCCCGCTGGATTGCTTCAACCTTTGAAAGTTCCCGAGTGGAAGTGGGATGAGATTGGAATGGATTTTATTACCGGACTTCCAAGATCCAACCGAGGCCATGATTCAATCTGGGTCATCGTTGATCGATTGACCAAGGTTGCTCATTTTGTACCTGTCAAGACTACTTATACTGGAGCTCAGTTAGCAGACTTGTATATTTCCAGAATAGTAAGCCTGCATGGTGTGCCTAAGAAGATTGTATCTGATAGAGGTACGCAATTCACCTCAAGATTCTGGAAATCCCTTCATGAAGCCCTCGGAACCAAGTTAGCATTTAGCACAGCTTATCATCCCCAGACCGATGGCCAAACTGAGCGAGTGAACCAGATATTGGAGGACATGCTTCGTGCATGTGTCCTATCCTATGGTTCCAAGTGGGAAGATTGTCTCCCGTTTGCAGAGTTCTCGTACAACAATAGTTATCAGTCCAGTCTGCAAATGGCCCCTTTTGAAGCCCTTTACGGCAAGAAGTGTCGTACACCCCTGAATTGGTCTGATACCGGAGAAAGCAAATTGTTCGGTCCAGATACCCTCCGTGAAGCTGAAGAGCAAGTTCAGCTTATTCGTGAGCGCCTCAAAACTGCCCAATCCCGTCAGAAGAGTTACGCTGACACCAAGCGCCGTGACCTCACTTTCAGTATTGGAGATTATGTTTATCTCCGGGTGACACCCCTCAAAGGAATGCAACGTTTCCATGTCAAGGGAAAGTTAGCGCCAAGGTATATTGGACCCTTCAAATCATCGCTCGTCGAGGAGAAGTATCCTATCAGCTGGAATTGCCACCGGAGTTAGGAGATTATCATGATGTCTTCCACATTTCCTTGCTCCGGAAGTGTCTTGAAGTTCCTGACCAGCCTGATGTTTTCAAAAACATCGACCACCTCTCCATCGACCTGAACCAAGATTTGACTTATCGCGAGAGGCCCCTCAAGATTCTCGAAGAAGATGTTCGTGTTACCCGAAGGCGTGCGATCAAGTTTTACAAAGTCCAGTGGACTAACCACTCCGAAGAAGAAGCAACTTGGGAACGTGAAGATTATCTTAGGAGCGAATTCCCAGGCCTCTTTAGTACCTAAGCCTAGCAAATCTCGGGACGAGATTTATTTTAAGGAGGGAAGGATTGTAACATCCCAAAAATTATTAACAAGTATTATTAATTCCAAAAATGGGAGCCAACAAAAACTTTTGTTAAATTATATGTGTTGATCTCTTATTCTTGCTTGTGTTGCTTATTTCCTCTTGTTGTGTGTTGCTTGCTTTATTTTGAGAACATGAAGAAAAGAAGAGGATTAAATTAAAAGCAAAACAAGAAAAATAAATGTGGCAAGTGCCACACAAATTCTCCAAGTGAGGATCTCATTTTGTTTCCAACAAAATTTAGTGGAGTGGTATTGCAAACCCTCCCATTTCATTCTTACTACTTATCTCTCTCAAATAGTATTTTCAAATTAGTTTTAAAAATTCAAAAGTAAACAAAGTAAAAATAAATTAAAATGCCTTAATTAAAACACTATAAAAGAAAATGTTTAAAACATTTTATTATTTTATGCCAATTTTTGTGGAGCTTCTGCACCTTATGGGAAGGCTCCACAAATTTTGCCAAATTTTTATAAATTGATTTAGTGCCTCAAATAAATCAAGAAATGCTACTGCAATTAAACAGAAGGACTGAAACGTAAATAAGAGAAAGAAGAAGAAGGAAAAGAAGCAGTGCACAGGAGCCAGGGGGGTTTTTGCAAAACCATCATCGTCTACCTCCCCCTAGCTCACTGTCGCCGTCGTCGTGGCGCCATGCTCGACGTCGCCGTTCCCAGGCCCCCCAGGGCCCCCTTGCCCGCGCTCTCCCTCGCCCCCGAGCCACTGCGACCTCTGCGGGCAGAGGAGACCCTCTCCCCTCGCCTTAACGCCGTTGTCCCCCGAAGCACGCCGCGGAGGAGTTGGACGGCGCCGGCCAAAATTGGCCCAGCTCACCGCACCTCGCCACGCGATCCGCTACGACGCGCACCCTAGCCCACGCCCGGACCCCCCAGACACCGAGCGCCAACCTCTCCCGCCCTCTGGACGCCGCTGGACCGCGACCACCGTGCGCCGCCGTCGCGCCTATTTAAACTCGAGCCGCACCTCGCATTTTCCCCACGCCCCACTGCCTCTCCCTTGCTGCACCACACTCCCCACCACTCGCCCGTGCACCACCACGAGGGCGGAGCCGCTGCTGCGAGCTCGCTGCTGCTCGTGCCCGTGCTCGACCGCCCGAGGTAGGCGACGACACGGCTGTGCCGTGCTGCTGCTCCCCTTCCTCCACTGACCACACCACCTTGATCCCCGTACTCCCCGCACTCACCCGAGCCTTTTGCCCCTCTGTTTTGTGCACAGAGACGCCGCCAGGACACCGCCGGAGACCGCTGCCGTGGCCGTGGAAGTTCAGCGGCTCGCCGTCGACGTTTCACGCCGTCCCAGCAAGTAGGACTCAGCCAGGACGTTCGCCCGAGCCTCCGCCGTCGTCTCGCATCATCACCGAGTCCTCCCGAGCCCTCTAGGTGAGGAACCGTCTACCACCGTGCCGCCGGCGCGGCGGCGCCGCCATTTTATGGTCGCCGCCGTGGCCTTTGAACGTGCGCCGTTGGATCTAGATCCAACGGCCGCGTAACGCTTCATTTAGATGAGCGGCTGACGGGCTGGCCCCACCCGTCAGCATTTTATTAATTTCCAACCGTTCACTGAGTCACTGACAGAAGGGCCCCACTAGTCAGATTTCTCAACATTATCCACACTGAACACCTTTTCTATTTTTAATTTCAGAAGAATTTCAGTACTGGACCCAATTTGTAAAATCAATAACTTGAGATTTAGGAATCCAAACAAATCAAACTCAATTGTTCTGGAAAGCTTATGAAATTGTTTAACCAACCCAATTGGTCTCATGTCATTTAAATAAATAGTTAAAAAGAATTATTGAAAATGCCACAGAAGGTTCAAAATCTAAACTTGTTTGTTTCTGATACTCTGCTAGTCCAAATAATTCCAAACCAATTTTGCTAGCTTAGTACTGCCTTGTATTAGCTCCCCTAATTTTGGTAGAATTATTTAAGCAATATTAATTATTGACTTTAAGATAAACCCTTCTGGACAAAAACAAACAAATATGTTTATTGGTTGATCCAAATGAGTTAGGACCAATTTTGTTAACTCACATATAGCAATGTTTACTTACCCCTAAAAGGATTTAATTTTTGGAACAACAGAACATATTTGGTAACCAAAACTTGATTATTAAGGTACTGGATTCAAACCAATGTGTAGGGAGTTTGGTAACTCCAAATGATCCAATTCAAATTGGGTTGTCTTCTACACATCAGTAGCTTTCTATAGAAATTTAGTTTGTATTTTTGTGACCAACAGAACTCAAGTTGTGGAATTAAACATGTTTAACAAGTTTCTGCCATAATTTGGACTTAAACAATTAATGTTTAATTCAATTGTTTGAAATTAAATTGTATTGTTTGTTGTATCCAGTGGCTATTTAGAGCATTTAGGATTGTGATACTGTGGTGATGGATGTTGTTTGAGTAGTTTTAGTGATTGCTTGTGTTTGTTGTTTATCGATTAGACGAGAACGTTGCCGGAGATATCGAGGAGGGGGAATTTGTTGAACCAGAAGATCAAGATCAAGTCCCCTTTGCCGAGCAAGGCAAGCTACTCTCCGAGCTTGCACCTAAATATATATGCATCTACTTTGATCAAATGATTTACTCTTAAAACCAATGGTTTACAAAACCTTTTCCAAAAGTGTATGGAAATTATTTTGCCACCCTATGTAGAAGTTATGAAACTTTAGGATGGAAAACAATGTTGTTTATTCAAACTCCTTTGGAAATACTTGTGTGGTTATGGAATGCCGAGATGTCGGTGTTAAAGTGGAGAAATGGAAAAATGGGAATGTTTATGAAAAATGCACAGTATCCTAGTACTATGACAACCAATCTTAATCTGTGCGACCACACTTACCCCCATATGGGAACGGGGCTTAGTCATATAATTTGCTCTTATTAGTATGGGATACCTCATCGACGGAGATGACTCCGTTATGCATGAGGGGATGGTTTATGAACTCCCCTGACCTGGGTCCTCGCTCAAACTCTATGGAAAGATAAGGAGGAGGATTGAAGACTTCATAAATGTGGTCGCCGGGAAAAACATATGAGTCCTCACACTTAGGGTTGCCGACGGGGACCGGACTGAGTGTTGGTGGGAATTATCATATGGGTAGGATCCTATACTAGCATGAGCAAAGGAGAGGCTAGGGTCGGTGGCTCAACTTCGCATACACCTTGTATGGCGGGACGTGGCTGACACGATGAGTTACCGGATGGGTGTGGGATAAAAAGCGTGCTACCTCTGCAGAGGGTCAAAACTATTCGAATAGCCGGGTCCCCGGATATGGACAATTGGGAGACTGTCCTAAGATCTTGTGCAAATTTTTGGAAAAGCTTTTAAGTTTAAAATAAAATGAATTGGTGATGGCATGATATAGCTATACCAAATGGAGTGGTATGAGTTGTGGGACTAATTGGACCATGGTGAGCCCTGGTCCAGAAAAGAAAGGGTTTGGAGAAACAAAGGAGATGGTGATTTCTTTTAAAAACAGTTATAAAACTCTTCTTACCTTTTTCAATAAAGATATAGAGATGTTTTAAAACAATTAAAAGTGGTAAGTTAAAATAAAGTTAGTGCATACTCATGTTGGGGTAGTTTGCGAGTACATTCAAATGTACTCATATTGGTTTCGTCCCTGGCTATTGTCCTAGCCAGACTACGAGGAGGAGCACTACGCCGAGCAGGAGTATGGTGACTTCTACGCGAACTGAGGATCTCCACAAGTCAGCTGCCTGTCGGGTCGTCATCGTTAGAATATGATGTCTACTACGCCGTAGCTTCCGCTGATATTTTGGTTTGGCCCTTGAAGGCACCTATGTAAGAACTTGGTCTAAATGACCATTTATGTAAGACTTTTTATTCGGTACTGTAATGGATGTAAACTTTGGTATCCAATTCGGATTATGTGCAACGACAGACTGATCACGGGATCGTTGTGTTAAACATAATCGGGTATTTCGGACAGCTAGTCCGGGGTCCCCACACGATCTTATCCTCTCGATGGTACGGATGGATACCCGGGGGTGCGCCTGGCCTCCTGCCGGGAGCACGGACCCGCGGGTGTCCTGCCTAGTTCTCCGGGCGAGGGGGTGACCCGGAAGGTCACCTGGTCCTTAGCCGCAGAGACTTGATGTCGAACTTGTCAGGTGTCCTTGAGGCAGATGGGCTAACCCATCTACTGTACTTGACTCCTTGCCTTGTCCATCTTCTTGGTGGGCCCCAGCGGAGGACCCACTTTGGCAGCATCAGGGGAACCCCATGTTCCACTGCTGCGACACCACCTTTGAATTGGGGTATTTGAAATACAAGATGAGAAGTGGTATCAGACATTGCAATACATGTAAGATGTTGTTATGCTGCTTTCGTTTTTCAGAACTGGATGTGGAACCCTCGTCATCGAAAACAAACCGCATTTGACAATTTGGAAACAATTTTCACGAACATTTTTTGAACCACATGAACATTCAGCTTACAAATTTTTTATGTTGGAAACTATTTTACTTTATCTTTGTATTTTATGAAATGTTCATCGTGTGTTTCATTTTTTATTTTTTTGTACAAAATAGATTAAAAGGGAAACAAACATGTGAGAAATATCAGTAGAAAAGAAAAGGAAAAGAAGCGCGCACTTCGCTGGAAGCTGATTGCTATTTTTGGCTCGCCCGCTGGCCAGGCAATAGGGCGTGATTGGTAGCTTGCATGAAGCCCAGCCAGGCCCGCCAGCTGCAAGCGGAGGGTGTTTGGTAGCCTGCATGAGCACTTTGGCCAGACTAGCGTGATTCTCAAAGCACCTCCGGGCCAGGCCCAATGGGAACGGCTGAATCGGCCATTTCCGTGGAGCCAAGCTCGTTCTCGCCTCGCCGATGCAAAATCCCCATCCCTCTTGCGCCGAGCTCGTGCGAGACGGAGATGGCGGGAGCTTCGCAGGTGCAGCGAAAAAGTCGGCGGGAGATTTCGCGTCACCTCCCGCCCAAAACCCTCCCCTATATACACTCTTCACTCTCACTGCTCACACGTGCTTACCATTTCCACCACCTCGAGGTCTCCGGTTACTTGAGCGAGCAGGCAAGCGTGGCGGCGGCGGCGCACTCAGCTCCGGTGGGCAGCGTCGGAGGAGGCGGTGGCAACCTTCTCAACTCGCAAGTTGTTGCCTATCGCGCATCTTCACCGATGGCTGTAAGTGTTCTTTCTAGCCTTGTAGGGTTCATCTGACTTCGATTTTGTAGATCTATGATGTGCTAGTACAAGAACATGCTATTTGGCTTGCCTTTCTTGTCGATCTGTGTTTAGATCTGTATATGCTTTGTGTTCTTCTCGATCTGTGCTTGCTTGTGGTCTAGATTAGAACTTCATCGTGTACACGTGGTAGCCTTATTAGATCTGTTATGTATGTTCTTTACTTCTGTCCATGTCAAACCCTTGTTAGTTGTGTTAGGATTCATGTGGGTTTGCTATTCTTGATCGATGTAGGATTCCATGTGCGACGACTTTAGCCAGGCACTTGTTCCCATCGGTGACTCGCAAATCCCATCCTACGTCGATGACTCGCAGCCTCTGTCTGATTTGGGTATGAACGACAATGCGTCGACCTGTAGCCAGGTCGTGTATGAGGTTGTGAACAACGTCGCCATGACGGTGAGCCAACTGATTGCGAAGAACAAGGCCCAGACCAAAGCTACCATGAAGTGGCTGCCATTCATGTCAACCTTCGTACTGAAGCACATGACTACTCTGATCAGGACTGGGGTGAGAACTGACAAAGGATTCAAAGAGGTGCACCTGAAAGATGCCGCCAAGGCTCTCTTTGAGCACTGTGGGGCAGAGGTGACCTCTACTCAGGTGTACAACCACCTGAGGAAGTGGAGGCTCCGAAGGGTGCAGGTGAGCAAGCTCAGAGATTTGAGCAGCGCACAATGGTGTGAGGAGACCCACACCATCATCCTCGAGGATGCCCACTACACCGGGCACATCATGGTTAGCACATTGTCCAGCCACTTTGGTTTTAACCAATCCTAACATTCGCATTTACCAAATTCTTCTACCATTCGTAGGATCACCCGAAAGACGCAGAGTTTCTTAACAAGCCCATTTTGAACTACCCACAGATGCAAACGATCTACTCCTACGGTTTGGCCACCGGCAAATTTTCCATGGGCTCGGGTGCTCCCCTCGGCGTGCCCCACCCAGAGGATGCCGACACGCAAGAATCTGACACTGTCATCCTCGATGGTCCTCCCGCCAAGCAGGATGACACACCCGGCCATGGTCATGGTCATGCTCATGGAGGGAAGAGGAAGAGGGGAGCCCTTGGTGAGGACGAGATTCAGGCTTTCGCTAGCATGACTGAAGCTGTGAAAGAGGTTGCCTAGACCATCAGGGAAAGCAAGCCCACAGACATGCACCCTGAGCTGTACAATGTAGTCATGGACTCCATTGGGTTCACTGAGGAGGCTCTAATGGTGGCTCTTGGCCACCTTGTCGACCACAAGGCCCAGGGTGTGAACTTCGTCGGCATGGTGCCGCAGCACAGGATCCTCTGGCTCAGGACCTTCCTGGGCAAGTACTATAAAGATTGAGTTGTAGTGTGGTGGTAGCAGCAGCAACATGACAACGAAGATGAAAAGTGATGACGACGATGTATATTTTGGCTTAGCTAGGGCTTCAAACTTGTCTTATGGCCTGTATATTTTGATGAGGTGGTATATACTAACCCCTCAGATGATGGTGAACTTGCTGCTGGTGGTGGTGGTAGGATGACACACCCACTTTTGATGTGGTGGTAGGTTTAACACCATAGTGGTAGGACAAACTTGTGATCCCCTTTTGTAATTATCATGCATGCTGCACAAGGTTTATGTCAGAGTGAACTTCATATGCTTCTTCTGTTGTTCATCATGCCTGTTGTGACTACGTTAGGGTGAACTTCATATGCTTCTTCTGTTGTTCATCATGCCTCTTGTAACGATGCTCTTCTGTTTGTGTTAATGTTTGTGGTGTTCGCAGATGAACTGGTACGTTGTGTACAGAGGGAAGCATCCAGGAGTGTACAAATTGGTGGCGGAGCTGCCATGAACAAGTGACCGGGTTCTCCAACAACAGCTACCAGGGCTTTGAAACTTTGCAAGAGGCACATCACAACTACTCGAACTTCCTGAACGGCAACGAGGTGATAGATCAAGAGGTGGCAGGTCAAGAGGTGATAGAACATCAGATGATAGCTCAGGTCGTGGCTAATGAGATGGCAGCCAAAGTGGGTAATCAGGTCGTAGGCAGTAGAATCAAGGACTTCATAATCATCGTTCTAGTAGTCATGATTGTGAAGCTCCTGCTATTCTAGATCAGACCTATGTTAGATCTGATCGGGTGTATGATCATGGACTGGTAAGCTCACCATGTTAGTGTAGGAAATATGCCCAAGAGGAAATCATAGAGATGATGATATTTCAATGTATCCATGATTTATAATAATGTGCCTTGAATAATGTCTTGTATTGATAGGCGAGTTGAGGACTTGTCTGTGAAACACATTACTTGTATGGTTATTCTAAATATGTCCCTAGTCGGAGTTCATGTGAGGACACACTTGGATATTAGACTAGCACATGTATTAGTAGATGACTATGTTTCACAAGTCATAGACATGGAGATGTCAAACTAATAATGTGGACTTATGTTGTGAACATAGAGTTGGGCTGACCCACCTTGAGACAATGAAGTAAACGTTCATAACTCCCTCTCTACACGATGTGTTTGCTTTGTCCCTGGACCTGAGATTGTCGTATGTACTTGAGATGTGAATTGACCTACTTTGAGGCTATCCAACGCTACACCGTGAAAGGGTAGCCATAAAGGTAGCTTACGAGTTTGTCATGAAACATGCTGCAAGGCATAGTCAGTCAAGATGGGATTTGCCCCTCTCTGCGTGAGAGAGATATTTCTCTGAGCCCCCTCGAGTGATCGGATCCAGAAATGCATGGCCGTGCTACATAAGGTTAATGGTTAACCTAGTTTGGGATTCCGAATCACATGATCGAGAAAGAGTGGTAAGCTAGAAGCTTGACCTAATATCGTGAGGCAAAGGGAATGGCATAAACATTGTGATGGTTCGTCCGATACGATCTTTATGCGCGTTTGGGAGTTGGCACGTTTTGCTAGAAGCTGCTACCAACTATTGGACGAGTAAGTGTACTCGTGCCATGACTAAACGTGCGTGAACCTATAGGGTCACACACTTAAGGTTGTGCAGGCATAATTCGGATTGGATCCGAGTTGGGAGAGGAGGCTGGACGTTTTAGGGTTGCCCATTTCCGCACCAAATCCACCCAGCCACCGTCTCCCCACGCCCTTGCCGCCGCGCAGACCTAGCAGTCCGGCGAGCGGTGCCTCCATGCCGTACGTGTGGATACCGATAGAGGTGCTACACTTGGAGCACTTGGACGAGCCGCCGAGAGGAGCTGTTCGTGGGAGCGACTGGATCGGAGAGGATTGTACGTCTACCCTGCCCCGATCGCTTCACCGACTTCGGCACGGCACAACGCGTCTAGTGGTAATCCCGTGATCTATAACTATAGCAGTTCCTTAGTTGTTGCGGTAGAAAATTTTGATTTGCGCTAGCGTAGCCTACTCGCGACCCTTCAGTTAGAGCTGTGGTGACCATAGCGGGCCTCTTGCACGCAACCAAACATTGGATAGTTGCTTCATCTAAAATCTAAAGCACATACTGCATGCAACCAAACATTGGGTAGTTACTTCATCTAAGACCTAAAGCACATACTGCATGCAACCAAACAAGGTGGTCTTGTTTAACCAACCCATGCAACAACACCATCTGTAGGCTACCAAACATGAGCTACAACATGGCTCCCATCCGTTTTTAGCCTGTCTCGACAGACACGAGAATCGCATGCAGGCTACCATTCACGCCCATATAGAGCAAAGGACGTGAGCGAGACGGGACTTCCGCTCGCTTTCAGCGATACATAGGGGTTTCCACACTGATAATCATATTACGGTCCAGATCAGTGGACTTCGGACCCCCTCCCCTGCTCGTCTTTCGGCTTGGTCATTTCTGCAGGCCTTGGGAGAGCTTGGGGGTTGATTTTCCGTCGCGTAGTAGGAATTAATCATGACTGGATAAGACCCCGAAGAAAAAAATTGATTGTTTTCACCGTGTAAAAGTTTTCTACTAGCAAACATAACAGATGCACACATGTACAATAAAGGATGGTACAAATACGGAAATCCATAACGGGTAATAGGTGCAGATGCACCCACTGTTGAAAAAACAATTTTTAAAATGTCAAAATATTCAAAATAAATTTTTTAGGTATACTTAAAGACATAGCACAAAAAGTTAGGTGAAGAAAAAACATTTTTTGTGACCTGTGTAAAAAAGATAAATCCGGACGCTCCAAAATGATTTTATACGAGACATTTTTTTGTCTTTTTTGCACAGGTCACAAAAAATGTTTTTTCTTCACGAAATTTTTTGTGCTAACACAAAATGTTCTAATGTATATCCCAATTTGTTTTTGTAATTTTTTGACATTTTAAAAAATAAATAAAAATGTCTACTGCCTTCCAAACATGCTCACGAGAAATTTGAGCACAGAAAAAGCAATATAAAAGCCAGCAAAGTATGACCTTGCATGAGACAAGCTACGGACATTTGTCATTCTTGCATAAATAAAATGACTCAAGCATGCAGAGGTTTCATAGAAACTTTGAACTCCTTGATTCGAAACACAACACCAGCATACAGCTGACATCTTGAAGCATAGCATTTTTTTCTTCCAAAGTGCTATACTACTGAAGCAAATAACAAACTTTCATCCGCGAACAAACAACCATAAATGTTCCGATATTCCAGTAGCATAAAAATATTGACATTACGAAGAACCAAGCATTGAGTTTCTGAGTAAATATTGAGATTGCCAAGAACAAGTATTAACTTTTGAGTATGTATTAAAGTTCTCAGCAGTTGACAGATTCATGTTTATATTTGATTTTGATATCTGTAGAAAAACATGTTAGTTCAAGTCTTCAATGTGCTTATTCTACAGAAGTTACGACCCAAATGAAATGCCACCTTAAACAGGTTTGCAATAAGAAGCGGGCAGAAGGAAAATGAGATTTGGTCCCAGTTAATGCTTCCTCTGCAATGCTTTGACTAGGCACAGCTATTAACTAATAATATATTCAGAGAGGTAAATTATAGAGGGCAAAATAAAAAGGTGAATTAATTGAAATCACACATCCCTTATAATTCGGAACAAGATTGCAAGTCTTGTATTTTCGATACGGACGGTGCGTACAGTTTCAAATATAATTATACTGCTGCACACAGCCACACAAGGCTCAGAGAAGTACTTCGGGACAAGCAACTCGTGAGATTCATGTATCATTAAGGAACAGGCCATAATGGTTTGGTTCACAATAAGTTTTTCTATGTAAGTCAATTTTATCTTCATATCTAGACTAAGTGAAAATTATAGTCGCAATACAAACTGGAGAACAACCCATATCAAAATATGACCAACGCGTGATAATGAATACGGTATAAGACTATAAGGTTGGACAGTGTTGAATATTTAGGTAACATATAAACTCCTCATAACGCACGCCTATTAGAACTCAGCATATTTCAGTATTGACTACTCAACACTAATCAACTGTTAGAAATCAACATATTTCAGTATTCCAGGTATAGCATGCTTTACATTTCTAGCTGAATTCTGGACTGTGTAGAGATACAGAGCAGGTGGCATGCAGTGGGTAGCATTACTAACTAAAACAACAGGTCAGTAACACAAAGAATACTGGTATCAACGGGTCTTTTCCAATAAATAGACCCCAATGTAATGTTTCTTATGGGATATGTCTTCAGATTAAGAATGATAAATGCTCATCACATCAATTAGAGATGCGCACAATGCCATCTAAGAGAACCAGGACACAGAAACTTCAGTAATGAGCCAATAAATCATTCATGGTACAAGCTTAAGTGGTATTGATATGGAGTCAAAGTCTCAAAATAAAGTGGCCTGCCCTAGAAAAAGGTAAGACGACGAATATCAACAGAGAATTACCACTGTGTGAACCTACAACCTCACAAGTTTCAGCCCCGATCAGAAAATTCTGCTATGCTAGCCCACCATAGGACTGTATAAAGTTCACTCGTCATCTTGAAGCTAGAACACCTATCCATCTGACCTCCCATGGAGAGGGGACCGACAACCCTTCTAGTATGCCAAATGGTATGACTATACATGATTGCACACAGAGGACAAAAACTGTACATACATGCATTTTCAAGTTCTCTCCCCTCGTTTAAATCATATATCATACAAGCACAAATCAGAAGATCGAGAGAACTACAAAAACCTACTCCGCCAAGAACCCAGACCAGTCTTGTGGCATGAATGAGCACTATGAGGCATGAAATATACCTTTCTTCATGCATTGAAGCACAGGTCTCCATGTCAGACGGTGATGCGGCCATGTTAACTCGTCATTGCATGAATCAATTGAGAGCAGCTGCCACATCCTCCAGTCCAAACTGACGGCCACCCAATCGAGACTCCTTACACCTTGCTGTGAAGTAGAACATGAGCCACACTACCATGAAGTATACCTCCGCAAATGAGTGGAGGAAGCCGCCAAGAACTTTCCCACCAAATGTCACCATAATGAGCCGCCCCATGCTGCCACACAATACTGTCTCCCAACACTTGATCAATGTGGCATCGGTTGCCATTAGTGAAACAAGGTAGCAACCTTCCTTGACAGCATTGCGGCCAGGCGGACGCGGATCACGATCCATTGCGACCACCCACGGCACCACCGTGAACAACACTGAGACAATTGCATCAAGAAGAGCCCACGCAATGAAGAACCCATCGAGCTCTGGGCCAAAAATGGCTGCGGCAAGCCACGGGTTGGCAGATGCTGAGAAAGGCATGAGCTTGGCGACAACAAAGAGCCTGAAGAGCTGCGCCTGGTCGTGCACATCAGCAAAGAACCAGAGGCAGAGCATCTGAACAACCGCATCCCGAGTCGCCCACCGCAAGAATGCGAACCCAGTGAGCCGCCTGGCGCCCATGGCGACACCAGAGAGGAAGAAACCTCGGCGCCGTTCAGGCAGGTGGCGCCCTGCTACAGACGCGAAGACCGTGCCAAGAGCAATTGAGTGCACGGTGATGTACCCGAGTATGGCGAGCACATGTGCGGCCGAGAGCAGCGCGAGGAGGTTGATGATGGCCGCAGCGTCACGCCTTGTCAGGTCGAGCAGCCTGAACTCACCACCCCGGGGCGAAGCAGGCTTCCTCGAGGAGGTCTCGTTGTGGACGGCAAGGAAGAAGGTGGAAACGGATGCGGGGAGCTGCTGAGATAATAGGGGTATGGGGTAGGGTTTGGGGGTGGAGAAGGAGGTGAAGAAGATGTTGTGGTAGGAGGAGTTGCGGCGGCTGGAGTGGGGCGAGGAGGCCGGGTCGAGGGGGCCAAGGAGAAAGTCGTCGTCGGAGAGGGAGGATGAGGAAGTGAAGGGGGAGCGACGGCGGGGAAGGTGGTGCTGGGGAGGCGGCGGGGAGGGCTGGGCGGGAGGGGAGAGGCGGAGGAGGAGGGAGCGGAGGGCGGGATCGCGGTCGGCGAAGGAGGAGAGGCGGAGCGTGCCAGCGAAGAGGGCCGACCGGAAGAGGAGGAGGAGGAGCGCCGCGAGAAGGAGCGGCGGGAGCGAGGCCGGGTGGAGGAGGTGCACCGCCGCTCGGCGCAGCACGCGAGCACCCGTGCGCGCGTCCAGACTCGGCGCGGGCGCGTCGGCTGCCGGCATGACGGTGGGGGAGCTGGGCTGTGGGGATCGGCGAGGGCGAATGGGGAATCGAGGAGGATGCGGAGGTTGACGAAGGAAGGAACTGGAGTAACGGGCTTGGTCTTGGGCTTATGCCGGTCTGACTCCCTTCTTTCGTTGGGCTTTGTTGGGTGGCATATGTTTTTGGTAGGATTTTCCTCCCTTTTCCCAATTCCTAGCTGCCGCCAAAATTCTCCTCCACGCCGTCTCCTCAGTCCCTCTTCTCTCTCCCCCATAGGGCGGTTTTGTCAGCGGAAAGAGGAGTGGCGATGGCGTTCTATTCCTTTAAGTTCTGTTTCTCTGACGGCATCGACGAGGTAATGGTGGTGATGTTGTGTTAACATAAGCTCTCTCCCCCTCTTTCTACCTCGACGATAGCCACTCGGAGCAATTTTCAATCTTGGCGGCAGCGTATGGTCGGGGGAAGAAGAAGGCTAGTATAGTTTCGTGTCCTGTTATTTTTCCCTTTGTACTGGCTATTGATTTTCTTGATAATTATCAGATCTATGATGCGCTTTCGGTGTCCTTTAGGGTTTAGATACTTGTTAGTCAAAGACTACCCTCTCATTTAGGGTTTAGGTACTCTGGAGGCGGTTTTCTTCGCCATCGTGTTTAGGATAATTTTTGTTCAAGTTTTTCGTCCGGCTCTCGTGTGTTGAAGTCCCAGAGTGGCTTGCTCTAGTCTACATGCGTCTCTATAATATCGAAAGCCTCTCGTTCCAAAAGGAATATAGGGTTTTGGAAGGTTTATTTCTATGGCGCAAAAGACCATTTCTAGTACCTCTAGTGCGATCAATGTGGAATAAGAGGAGATCGATGACATGCTTAGAAACCTAGAGCTACGAGATGATGAGTTGGATAATGTTGTCCTTGGTGTATAAAAAGTCAAGGAGTTTCCAAAGGAGACTCGTTGGGTGGCGATTGGGAGGGTCTTGACCACAAGGTCATTTAGTGTTGATGCTTTGTTTGAGAAGATGAACTTGTCACACGAGCCAAATTGTCGTAAAGCGGGTGAGAATTTATTCATATTTCAGATGCACTATTAGGTCCTCTTTGATTTGGAGGAAACATGGAGGAAACTTACAGGGTTAGGAAATTTTCTAGAGTTGCTAATGTTCACTTGTTTGATTCGTAGGAATGGTGCAAGGAAAAGTAGAGGAAATTTTCCTTTGTATCTCACTTTCAAGGCAACGTAGAGGAATGAAAAAAATGCACTCAATAGCTTATTCTTTGAATCCTGTGCACAAGGAACAAGGAAAGTTTTACACTGACCACCCTTTCCTAGTCCTTTGATTTTCCCTTTGATTTGCCTTTCCTTTGAATCAAAGATTGCAAAAAGGTAGTCCATGAGGGTCCAGCAAGGGTCAAATTCCTATGACATTTCCTCGCCTCAATAAATAAGGTATTTGGCAATACCAGTATGTTGTACTTCATCCTTTCAAAATAATTTGTACTTCTAGATTTGTTCAAAGTGAAAACAAATTATGTTTGACTAAGTCTATCCAAATACTTACAAACCAAATTAGTTTCATTAGATTCATGACAGGAATATATTTTCGTATTATTATCATTTTTTCATGGACTTGGTCAAACAGCATAAAGTTTCACTTGATAAAGTTAAACCTTAAATAATTTCGAACGAACGCAGTACTAAAGTTTCTTCGGTCATATATCTTGCCTTTTAAAATGAGAATGGCGGTCACACACATATGAAATGCCCTGCCCTCATCTTCATTAAAATGTTACCAGCAGAATACTGACACATGAATACGACTAATGAGTTAATTGTAACATAACTCAAAGTTTTCTTTGGTTGTATCTAGTCTGATTCAAGAAATTTTGGTCGTTTAGCTAAAATCTAAACCGAATAACTGAAATTTTGGTCATTACTTGGTGCCCCATATATTTTCAATACAAAATTTGGAACCGTGATTAAGCTGAATCTGGCAGAAATTAGCAAAGTAATTCAGATCGTAGTTTGTACCCAAGAACAACAGTTGAGAATTAACGGAAACTGGACATATATGAACAGTGTGCATAGCCTAGGGACTGATGGCCCTTCACGTAGTTACCTGCGTGAAAAGTAAATGGGTTAGGTTGAGACTCCAAGTGCAGAGTGTGTAGTAAGTGGAAGACGTATTTCCCCACGAGGGGTGACTCGAGGGTTTAATATCGAACTCTCGGGGAATCAGTAGTGAAGATTTATCTTTTCTATCCTTCTTTTGGTTACCTACAAAACAAAGTAAATGTTTTGGTCCTCAACCTCACCTAGTGGTTGTCAAGCACAAGGTGTGAGAATGATATCAAGATAATATGCAATGCAAACAAGAAATAAATATGCAATTGTGGTAAATAAATATGCAAGGATGGTGGTAGCAATGATAAATGATATTTTTGGGTTTTATATGATGAATGCAAGATGTAAAAGTGTTTTTGTATTTTTGGATTTTTAAATGGCAGAAAATGTAAAGTGGACAAAAGTTGTTGGAAAGGTGTTTCTTATGATTAAAAATGGACCGGGGTTCATGATTTCACAAATGCACTATCTCTTTAATATAGTGGTAGACAATGGAAAACTAGAGTTGACATATGAGATTGCAACACAACAGTTTAATGACAAGTTATAATTATATGGGCATCACGTCCTAACATAGAGACCTTTTGGTTATTAGTCTCTCTTATACTCCACCAAGATGCGAACTAAATCATAACACCTCAGTAATTGAGATAACTCAGAGTATAGCAATAAGTATCATGACATGAAGTTAAAATAAGAACATGCTAGATCTAGTCATGGAATAGTGGCAATGGTCACACCCACATCTCCGGTAGCATGGTATTTCTTTTTATCCCTAGTGAGGCAACAAAGTAAGGTAGAGATACCCAAGTGGATCGCAGAACTTTCTCTCACGTTCAGTGCACTAGCCACCCCCCCGTTACTCCAACTAATGCACACGTTCTCCCTCACACGCTCTCATAAACATGCTTGATCATGACAAGTAAATAAGAACGGGGTACATAATATGCATCTACTTTCATAACTGAAACAAAACCATTGCAATCTCAAACATATATTAACTCATAAAAGGATCCACGACAAAGGTATTACATAGATGACCGTAATCATGTTCAGCAGCTCATACGATACTAATTAGTGAAGCTCAAGAGAGGAGATATACATAAGTTACTTCACAAACCCATAGTCCAGGGGTGGACTACTCCCTCTTCATCATGGAGACGGTGGAGAGGTCGTTGGAGAAGATGGAGACCACGCCGGCAGCGCCCCGCCGGAGTTTTCCCCCTCCAATCTGCAACTCCAGGTCTCTGTTTCGGTGTTTCTGTGTTTCTGCGGCGCTCCTTTCCGAAGGGCGTCGGGGACTATTTTTATAGTCGGTTTTAGGTCAAGACGGAGTCGTGGGCGAAAAGATCGACGGCAACGGAGCCTCGAGGCTCCAGATGGCGGGTCCCACGTGGCCCATGTACCTGGCCGCGTGGGCCACCCTCTTTTGGGTCTCGGGCCTCCGCTTGTTCGCTTCCTTCGCTCCCAAGTCTTCTTCCTTCCAAAAACTAATGCTCGTAAATTTCCAGGTCATTTAGACGTCGTTTGGGTCTCTGAAACATTAAAATATGGAAAATAGGGTTTTCTGCCTGCGCAGGGTTAATTCCATAAAAATAGGAAAATCATGAAATATTCCAAAAATCATTATAAAACATTGATATAACCCTTATATGATGCAAATATGACTGGAATATAAGTAAAATAATGCAAAGTTCATGTATGCATTTTACATGCATCAGGGAGCGAGCTCCGTTATCTAGAACAAGGTATAGCAACACAAGTCAATATATTAGCATACGTGCACATCCACATTAAAGTACTCCGAAACAACATATCACTTTGATTCGCAAAAGAAAAAAAGAAGCTAAAAACCATGCCAACCATCATTCCAGTTTTCTCAGTCCCAGTGAGACAATGATCAGCTCCGCTCATCCTTACTACCATAAGAAGTTCATTAAAAGGGTTCTTAGTACTGCTACCATAACACACTCACTCAGATACCAGTCCGTAAGATTCAAGGGCGTCACTTCTTCATCAGGCCATACCGGCTAAAACGTCACTTTTTTTAGACCGTGGACCGTAGGGGAAACCCCCTACGGTATAACTTTTTCAATTAAATAAAAGAATGGGTTACAAGAGAGTGATTTTTTACATCAGGGGAGTGGAGAGAGAGAACGGTCTAAAAAAGGGGTTAGGGAGAGGAAGAAAAACAATATTAGGAATCAGAAAGCTGCTATCCAATCCTCAAGAGGTTTTTTATGCGAAACCTTAACTCTATGGACCAGCAAGCCCAAATCTTTCTTGAAAACCGCCTTCCAGGCTGGGACCAAAAAAGGAGCACCTTCAAATATGTGATTGTTTCGTTGCTTCCACAACCCCCAGAGAGCACAGGTGGCCACCTCAAAGAACTTAGGCCCAGCAAAATTCTGTTTGGCGAGATCAAACATGGCAGCAGTCCCAGCAGCCGTCGACCAGGTGATGTCAAGCTCTGCCCAGCACTTCCTTGCAAAGCTGCAGTTGAAAAATAAGTGATCACGCGTCTCCCGCTGTCCCCTGCTACACATGGCACAGTTCACTTCAGAGTCCAAGTGCCAATGTCTCCTCGCCATCATATCACGCGTATTGAGTCTGTCAACCAAAAATAGCCACACAAAGACCTTTGCTTGTGAAGAGCTTTGCTTTTCCAAAGTTTCTTGAAGATCGGGTCAGCAACAAGCCCAGCAAAAGCAAAGGAGTAAAATTGCTTAGAGGAGTAGCTTTTTGCGGCATCAATCATGTTCCACTCATCAGCCGAGGCTCTCTTGTCTGGGTCTTGATTCATCTAAATCAGCAAAGCTAGAACTTGCTCCAGTTCATGGTAGGCCTGCGGGGAGACAGGTATCGCAAAGTGGGCAACCAACTGATCCATATCTACGCAGGTCAACATGGATTTAAGTGAAACATCCGAATCAATCAAGAAGCTGTAAATCCTGGGAAATCTGGTGGCCATAAGCTCCCCAGCCCATCTATCTTTCCAGAACAGAATGGAATTGCCACACCCAGGAACCACAACAGAAATCCCTCTGAACACGGTGAAAAGTTTACAGACATCCCGCCACCAAAAAGAGCCGACCGGACCAACAGCGTGTGGAGCAGAATTTTGATAGTAGGCAGACCAGGTCATATGCACCCAAGGAGTGTCAGCACGATTAAAAAACCTGAACAAATGTTTCAACAGCAATGCATTATTCTGAATATCCAGATTGATCACTCCAAGCCCCCCTTTTTCTTTTGGTTTACACACTAGTTCCCAAGCTGCTAGCGAGTTGTGTCTCTGCTTGTCCTTCTTACTCCACAGGCAGTGCCTCCTAGCCCGATCTACATTTTTTACCACAGTCTTGTTTAGCTTAAGCATGCACATATAGAACGTCGGCAATGCAGAGAGGACCGAGTTAACAAAAGTAAGCTTGCCACCATAATTAAGGAACCCGGAGCAGACATTCAAACGCCTCTCAATGCTGTCAGTTAGAGGAGCAAGCTCAAGAACAGTAGGCCGTGTGGTTCCCAGCGGCAGACCGAGGTAAGTGAATGGCATATCACCAACCACACACTCAAAGAATTCAGACAACACCGTGGCATATACCCTGTCAATATTGATGGGCACTAGACAAGATTTATGAAAGTTTACCCTGAGTCCAGTGACCGACTGGAAAATCTTTAAAGCTTGTTTAAGAAACCCCAACTGCACGAAACTAGCCTCCATGAAAAGAAGTGTGTCATCCGCATATTGAACTATGGGATAGTCTTGTCCTTCAAAAAGAACTGGCGGCACAAGACTACCATCCACCCAAAGTTTATTGATAATGAACTGGAGGAGGTCGGCTGTAGCAGCAAAGAGAAGTGGTGACAGCGGATCACCCTGACGAACCCCCCGTTTACACACAAATTTCTTCCCCGGGATGCCATTCAGCAAGACAGCCGAGGTACCTGTAGTGAGGATATTCTGAATCCAAGCAAGCCATGTTTCATCGAAACCTCTCATTCTGAGCATCTGAATAATGGAGGAATGTTCAACCAGGTCAAATGCCTTTTCAAAGTCTAGTTTCAAAATCACAGCACCATTCAGAGAAGATTTGCAATGATGCAAATACTCAAAAGACCATGCCAGGCAATCTTGAATAGAGCGGCTTCTAATGAACCCATATTGATTTTTGTGAACTACGGCAGTCATCTTATCTTGCAGCCTATTGGCAAGGAGTTTAGTAAGCAGTTTTACACACGAGTTCAGCAAGGAGATAGGCCGAAAGTCATTTGGATTTTCAGGAGAGGCTTTCTTGGGAATAAGTGCTATGATGGAGTCATTGATGCTCTGGAGTGATACGTCATTTGCTTGAAAATCTCTGCACAAGCTATAAAAATCCGACTTAATGATGTGCCAACAGCTCTTCATGAACTGACCATTAAACCCGTCTGGCCCGGGTGCTTTGCTGACCGGAAGATGCCTGACAACTTCATCAATCTCAGTTTCAGAGAAAGGTGCAGAGAGGCTGCTCAAACACTCGACAGGAGTCACTAGACTGAAAACTTCATCTGCAGTGATGGTCGGCTCCGAAAAACCAAGCCTGTTCCTAAAAGCTGTCCAAAGAATTGCCGCTTTGGCTGCATGCTCCACCACTTCCGTGCCGTCCTCCATAGTGAATCTTGCAATTGAATTCTGCCTGTATCTAACAGTTGCCATCGCATGAAAGAAAGATGTGTTTTCATCACCCAACTTAGCCCAGCGAATGGTGCATCTATTCCTCCAAAATATATCCTTACAGGCCAAGAGATGATTATGTTTGCTCTTAACTACATTTCTGAAGTTCCACTCCGTGAGATGGAGGGGCCTTAGTTCTTCAATCTCATCAAGCCGCAGGATAACCAGATTACAATTACGAATAAGTGTATCCATGTTAGACAAATTACCATTCCATCTTTTCAAAGCTTTCCTCAGCAGTTTAAGCTTCATAGAAATTCTTGTAGCACTATTACCATAGCAGACAATGCCCCAAATGTTGGAGACCACATCCAAGAAACCCGGTCTATGAACCCAATAATTTTCAAACCGAAAAATGGAAGCTTTAGGGATTTTTGAGTCAATTTTGAGGACACATGGGATATGATCTGAAATAGGTCTGGACATGGGATGAACTTGCATGTTAGGAAATAAAAGAGTCCAATTTACAGTGGAGAAATACCAATCTAACTGCTCCAGCAAAGGGATGGACTGCATGTTGCTCCATGTGAAAGTGCGTCCCTTGATAGGAAGCTCAAGTAAACCATGATGACTGATGATCTCATTGAAGATGGCCATGTCAGTGACATTGGCACCTCCCCGGTTTCTATTTTCAACTGAACGATAAAAGTTGAAGTCCCCCACCATAAGCCAGTACTGATTATTCTGTATGGGGAGATCAAAGAGCCAGTCAACAAACTCTCCACGACGTGGCTCAACACACGGCCCATACACATTAACAAGAGTCCAATGAAAATCTGACATAGTCGAAGCAAAATCAATAATCACCCCAAAGGATTCCTGGGAGACTAGCTGACCCTTGAAATTTTTACTGTTCCAAAGAACCAGAAGGCCACCAGAGGCGCCAGCAGATGGAACACAGACAAATTGATCAAAACGACGAGGGGCAAACTTTCGAATCATAGTGAAATCAAAGGAAGAAATTTTAGTTTCCTGAAGACATATAATAGAGGACTCACTCTCATCAATCTTGTTTTTTATTACATGCCATTTACTCTGATCATTCATACCACGAACATTCCAGTTGAACACAGACCAAACGATATTACTACGACAATGATGCAACGCCATTTGACAAAACCAACAACTGACAGACTCGAAAAAACCGAAAGAACAGACACTAGACTTGGCGTGCACGACTCAGCTTCTCTTCAGTGAGATCAGAAGGATCGATCCCACATTCTTCAACTCCAATACGCTGCATCTCCACTATCTGTATCACCTCCGGAGCAGACGCCAGAGGGACCTATGATTTTTTACGACGAGAGGGCAAGTAAGATAGAGCCATTTCAGTGTAATGTTCTTTATCACTGCGAAGCCCACGGCGCAGGCCAATAGAGTGATGAGGAGTATCATGTCTAGTACGCCTAGGTGCAACAAGAGGGTTACCAGGAGGCATTGCAAGCGGTATGGGAGCATCCAGAGCAGCAGCATCCTCTTGACCAGCGTCACCCAGAGCCAGCACGGCCAGGTCATCATCTACCACCACACCTTCAACAGCAGCAGGTGGCACCACAGCCTCCTGCCCATCAGAGTCTTGAATCAGCATGTACTCCCTCTGGCTGTGCATCACAACCTCAGATCGAACCTGCATCTCATCAGCAGAAACAAAGGAGGCAACAACTGCTAGAATCCGACGGATATCAGTATTAGTACCCCCAGAGGCGACAACTGCATCAGTCAAGAACTGAAAATTGCGCTCAGTAAAAGCACCCAGCAGCTGAAAATTGTTAGCAGTCACTCTGAAACCACCAGGCAGGACAACCAGCGTGCGAGAAAAAGTGTGCAGATATAGAGACTGAATTCCAAAAGAGACTGCACAGAATAAACCATCAAAAAACACAGACCAACATGCAGAAGCAAACCCATCCTCAGCAGGCAAAATGCGCCTAGTAGAGACTTGCCTGGCCACATACCCCAGAAAAGACAGAAAACAAGGGAGATCCGGCACAGAAATCTCCTGCAGGTCACCACCAGCACGGGGAAAAAAGAGCGGACCACCTCTAAGACCATTCTCCAGGAGTTCAGCAGCAAGCTCCACTTCCAACACATGCGCATTCCAGGCATCAAGGCCGTCATCCACCACATTATCCGGGTCTGCAACTCCATCTAACATCGACTGACCATCATATCCAAACAGAGCACGCAGACTAAAACCTCTAAACCCTTCAGAGCTAGCAGAACTATCAGGACTAGCAGGCCAGACTCCCCACTGATCACCATCCACTTCCTCATCAATATCATCTAGCCCTCCCCCCTAGGTTCCCGTTATTAGCTGCGTTTTGTTGGTGCCATATCTGCTGATCCAGGTGAAACTGTTGCATAACAGTAAGATATGGGAGGGCAAAAGGGTGCGGGGAGGCATTCATAGGTGGGGCAGGTTCCTCATTACCAACTAAACCAGGGTTGTGTCTTCCATTCAGAATATAGACAGGAACAGACCAAGATCTACCAAGCCTAGCCAAAGTACTGATGCGCTTAACCAAGAGGCTCCTAGGCACAGACCTTAACTCATTAATGAGAACCCTAACAAGCACCCTCGACTTGTACTCATCTGGCCTATGCCAAAGCAGAAGCTTACCAAAACAAGTCACTGCCTTATTAACATAATGTTCAGTTTGGTAATCCAAGGGGAAGGCTAAAAACATAACCCAAGCTTCATATTCAAACACTGGTATGCGCATATTAAACCCTTCATCATGCCTAACAAGTGAAAAGGTGGTATCATCATCATACTGGTGAGGGCTATCACGCACTAGCAGATCTCTAACAATGACAGTTTCAAATTCAAGCAGACCTATTCCCAAAGCATTAAGCTCAGCAGAAACCACAGTATGATGAAAATCACGCTCAATGATACGCACAATCCTATTAAGCACATCCCTCTTACGGTGATCTAGCACTGGGGGATCCAGCGTAACAATAGCAAACTCCTCATGAGAAAGAGGGGGTTCACTCACCACAATTGTGTTCCTCTGCAGGCGATCATCAGGTCCATCTTCAAGCGCAGCATGCTCGGTGAGGAAGGGGAACGGGCTCATGGGGAAGTTCGCCATCGGAACAATGGCACGGGAGAGGTGGGAAGGGTTTGGTGAATCAAGATCGTTCTCCAAGCTAGGAGAATATATAGTACCCGGCTCCCCTGCAGTTTCCAAAACCGCAGGATTCTTGACCTTGGGCACCCAAATCTGTTTTATTAATGGCGCACCAGCATTTTCCAAAACCGATTGATTCTTCTTCACCTTAGGAACCCAAATTTGTCCATTCAAATGCTTTCCTTTCAACATACCCGTATCATTGGAAAAGGAGGAAGGTATCTCCGGGCAATCAGCCTGCTTATGCCCCAAGCAATTACAGGCCCCACAAAGAGGAGAAACCAAACAATTTCGTACGGTATGACCAAAACCATAGCACCCAGACATTTAATCTGCTTTTTATAGAACCGACAGATATGCCCCAACTCTAAACAATTAAAACAGCAACGGAGAGGCCCAGAAAGCGAAATATCCTGCAGTAAACCCAAAGGGCCAGCCGGCGAAGCAGAATGCATACTTGGTCTACCAGGACACTTGGCAGGGGAATGTCCACGAATAGAACATGCCGCGCAATGTGAGCCCAGGATTTCCCAAGCCAAGTCAGAGGGCGGTAGACCATGGAAATGCAGAATTTCTGCAATGACCTTTTCAGAATAATGTGCCCCCCTAAAATCAAGCAGGCAATTGATTATGTCCAAATCAAACGGTAATTTATCACGAGTAATTTCTTTCCAGAATTCAGAACCCGCAAACTTGGGCAGAAAATCCGGGTCAGCCAGAAAAGAATTATCCTTGCCAAAAAACGACCCAAATTTCAAAATGACCTCTGGCGAACTCACCGGCGCCTTCGCCGTGGAAACCTCACCGAAGCTGCCGAATTTCAGACCAGCTGAACCTGCACCAAGATCCGAAAGTGATGTTGCAGATTTAGAGAGACTGTTGGCCGGGACAACATTAACAGAAGCACCAGAATGAGAATCCAGCGAGAACCCAAATTTGGACAATTCCCGAGCAGAAGAACAATCACCACCTGCACTCTGTTTCAAGAAGTTCAGAGACGGCCTAAATGTTGTTGGGCTATGAACAGAAACCTCCTCAATTTCTTTATCCAGAGACCAGAGAGGTACAGGAGGCTTAATCCACGATGAATCACCCCTGAATAGATGAAAATGACAGACAAAATCCGGCCAAACCCGATCTCGCAGAGAATAGATGAAATGCCCCACCTTATTGGAGGCAACAGAAAACCGGAACCGCCGATCTGATAACTTGAATACATTGAAGAGCAGCCGATTTCCTCCTAGACAGCATTGGAGTGCAAGACCCACTGATTCCACCGAGAGATCGAAAGAGGCCGAAGAGAAAGCAACCACCAGGAAGAACTCGCGAGCCGTAGGAGAAGGGGAGAAATGAACAGAGGAGCCGAAGCGGTGACGCACCTGAGCCTCCAGCGCGAGGCCGGGGGAGAAGTCCCAATGAAGGAGGCAATCCATGGCGAGAACCTAGGCTAGAGACCATGACGAATGGAGGGAGAACGCCGGCGGGGTGGGGGAGGGGGTGGGAGAGAGAGGAGAGGAGAGCCGCCATCGATCTAACTCTTCTGGAAATAGGCTAAAACCTCACTTGATAACCCAATGATGGAGATATCTGCCTTGATGATGCAGTTCGATCCTACAAGATAGCCACCGGACTTGCTTTTGAGAGTTTTGCGCGGGATAAAGTTGGGCCATCCCCAGTATTTCGTACCAGCAAACACAATCCGGCCTGCGATCGCAACACATTAATAAAATAAAATCAGCTGCAAGCTAGAAGCTGGTTCGAGTAAGATCGACAAGCTAAGCTATCATGGAGAGGCGAACCTTGCTGTTTGTGGTTGTAGCATTCTCCTATATGAATTTGGTTCAGGATGGCTAGTGTAAGTTCGATCATCCTCCCAGACTCGAGAGGGAGCTCATCCGGAGAATGCAGGCACACGAACAAGGACATGGATCTGGTGCTCCGTTTGTCCTGATGTGCCTACGACATGATGAAGCCAATGTGTTAGGATCACTGATGCACATGATATTCCTCCAGAAAGATATCTTCACCCATCTGAAACCTGTACTAAAACTATAGTAGTTTGGGTTCCATGATTGGAGATAAGGGCTGATATTAAATCTTCAAAAATAATATCTGCTGATGAAAATTGTTCCTAGTGTTTCTGGGAGCATGAACTTGATGAATATGCGTGTTATTATTATGAAACGTATAAATTACACTTCAACTAGTAAAACAATGCATACCATTTATATCTGCCTACTTCGAACACAGGTGAAAGGACTGATGGCTTCAATGCCAAGTCAAGGAAGTCAGTCATGCTCCAGGTATAGGTCCCTTTGATCAACCCCTCGTTCTGGAGGAAAAGGTTCTGAGTTGTGCTAGGCTTGTTTTGAACCACAATAGAAGCAGGCTTCACCATAGGAGAATAAACCTTTGCACTCAGTATCTTCACACCAAATACACAGCTGTCATCAAACAGAAACTCACACGAGTTCAACAGTTCTGCAAGAGGAATCAAGCATTTCCTGCCCGATTGTTTGTTCTTGACACGGAATACATAGCTAGCTGCTCATTTGCAAGAGGTGAAAGAATTAAAGATATGAGAACCTGTAGGTGTCAAATAGCTCAAGAATATGATGTAAAGCTTTCAACAGCAGATAAACTTTTTTCTTTTATAAATAAAAGTAAAAACATGCAACTAGCGGTGGTGAACAACAGATTAATATAAGAATATGTACTATATGTAATGTTGATAGCACCAGAAGTGCCTCAAAATTTAAAACAAATTAGGGAATTCCACTAATTGCTCGACAATAAAAACTAAAAAAAAAGTGAAAATCATTGGTCATATTTCAGTATACACATTGAGTTAAAATGTTGGAATATAGATATGATGGTCAATGCATCTCAAAATGTAGTGTGTTAACACTCAGGTTAATACAGCATAAATGACTAAGGAGTAAAGGACTCCCGGCTATAATAAGATTGCGGTGCTAGAAAAACAAAGCTTGGCAAAATTACCACTGCGTCCATAATATTTTCCATTTGAGTGGTTATATATTGACAACTCGAACACTACACTCAAGAAGTCACTTGGCTTGAAACTGGTTCCGGCTAGCCCAAGACATAGAGCAACCTGCGGAGTTCCAGCACCTGTTTTTTTATGGTTTGGATTCACTGCCAAGTACCTGTAAGTGAATTAATGAGCAGAAAACCAAAGCGGACTAAATATATCAAAGTAAGCACACGTGGCTGCCGAATTTCTTTGTTTCATATATTTCTACCTTCAGCTTGTGATTTCCTTCACTATGGAATTATTATTCTTACATGTATTATGACTGATCAACTCTCGATTTACATTATCGATGTTTCAGATCTTATTTTTTATCAAGATACAACTAGTTCATAGCTTATTGCTTTTACTATATTTTAGGGGCCGGGGCTCCCGTGACTCCCTTAGTTTTGAAAAATTAAAATAAGAAATTTCATGCACAAGCTCAAAATATTCCACTTATACATTGTTAAAATATACTACATGTATGCAAGGTTTCATGGAAAACTGTTTTCATTTAATCTCAAAACAGCGGCAATAATTCACAACTTTGGCAGATTCATAGTATATTGCAACACGTACACGTGGAAACTAATTTAAATTATGCAACTTTACATACATTTTTAGTTTTCAGAATAAAGAGATAGCTGGAGCTCAGAGAGCCGAAAATCCACTCTCCTATTTTATCTCCTAGCAAATCAAATGTGTTGTTGAATCATGCCTGGACAGTATGCATCATACATACATCTAAGGTATGTTCTATTTACAGAAATATTTTGTAATTATGATGCATACCAGTCGTATCCGCAGCAATGAAACGAAGAAGAGTATGATGATATAGCTCCACTCAATAGTTGAGCTGAGAAGCCATGAATCTTCCACCTGAAAGTTGGTTCGTGGGTTTTCAGCAACACAGATTCTGCAATTTGCACACAAATGTCAAAAGAAATAACTCAACGTGAGAGAGGACAAAGAATATGTCCTGATCAAATTAAGAGGGAAGTGAAGAAACATGAATAGCTGGTGTATATTACTAGTATCTATAATTTCATATACTAGTTGTGCATACATACTCGAATTTTTGCCAAAACTAATGGGTGTATAGATGTACACAATATAAGGAATAGCCTGAATCTTGGAATGAAAAATATAAAGTAAGTGTAGTAAGAAGGAAGCGGAAGACCATTAAAAAAACAAGGAAACAGAAAAAGCCCAAAATAAATCCTTACTGCCACCAATAACACACGAGTTGCCCATAGATCTTGCACTTCCTCTCCCTGGGAATCCTCTGCAGCTGAAATCAACCACGCATGCCATACGAGTTTTGCACATTAGAAACAAAAGAAGTTGAAAATCTCCAAAGGCAATGCAGATCTGAGCCAAATAATTACCTGCAAAAAATAGAAAAACAAGTGCAGATGTCAGCACTAAAAATCCTACTCTGCAAGCTGGAAAGAAAAACACAATCTTGATCGCGAATCAGCAATCCCCAAACATCTTTTCCAAAACGGAAAACCCCGAACCCACCACGACAGTCAAGATCTCTAAATTCCCAGCAAGCTAAGAACTCGCAGTGAAAAAAACCCCAAACCTCCACGATCACGGGAACACAAAGATCAGGACACCGCAAGTGGCAAGTTCTTCACTTCCCTTTTCTTCTCCACGGTTCACCGCGGTTCTAAACACGATTTGGGGGGAAATTCGTGGGAATCGGGAGGAGCGAGCAAAGGGAAGGGCGAGATTGGGCGGCGCGTAGCATACCTAGATCGCAGACCCGGTGCCTTCCGCGTGCACGCCGTCGCCGGTGTGAGTGGCTTGGTGGGAAGGAACAAGGGAGGGTTTTATCATGGAGTAGGCGCAGGGGAGAGAGACGCGGTGTGGCACTCTGCTCACTTGCGTCCGCCAAGTAGTGTGCTGCACGGGGGCAAAAGAGTCCATTCAGCAGGTATCGGTATCTGACAGACTGACACGAATAAAAAGATGTTTATTTTCTCTAGTTGATTTTGTCAGTTCAAGACAACAGCATGGCATGTCGTTTTTCCACCACACTTCCTTCCTTTTAGTTATTTTTTTAATCACACACTTCTATATGTATGCGAGCACTAAGCGCAATTCCAAATCGGACATCAAATGTGTCTGATTTGGTCTTTTGGGGTGGTCAGTGGACTGATTTTCTGTCCGTGTCCGTTTGGGGTGGGGAAAAATCCAACGGGCCACCTCAAAATAAAAAATAAAACAAATTAAAAAACAAAAACATAATCTCTACTATACTAAAGCAGACTAGGTGGTGATGGTGATTGCGGTACGTCGTCCCGCAGGCCGCAGCCCCGCTGCCTCTCCCTCCCGCACGGAAAAAACTCGGAATTTTTTTTTACGAACTGCAGAAAAAACCGCGCAAGTTACCAAACCACCGTCCCTCCTCCAAGCAAATAGACCAGAGAAAAAAAAAGAGGATCGACCTCGATCCCCTTCTCCTACCGCGCCACCGATCCTTCTCCTTCCACGCTGCCTCCGACGCTCAGCCTCGCCATCGCCCGCCGCGCCTCCATCGGCCGATGCGCTGCTTCCACCATCCAGAGGCGTCGCCTCCCGAATCCCCATCGCCTCTTTTCTCCCATGGCAACCGCTGGAGCTCCGTGCGTGTGCAACCGCCGGTCAGCTCAGGACGTGGGGACTGCCGATCGTGGAGGTCCTGGTGGTTTCAAAATCTCCCAGTACAAAATGCCCCGAGCCCTCAAAGATGGCCAGTTCCTCTCCACTCGGCTCCCGTCGCACCAGCTGCCGCCGCCAGGACCGGACACACGCTCCTTCCACCGCCGAAGTGTTAGTCTGCTCCACCGCTCGATATGTTCTCCACGCTGCTGCTACATGCTATTTGGGTTTGAAGTATCGATCTTGCAGGTGGAGGCGCTGGTTCTGGAGGGGGACATCGTAGCATCGCGGAGGCGCTTACGAGATACACGGCGGAGTTCGGCGTCCGCAACCTTCTGCTCGGAACTGGTTTCTTGAGCACGAGTTCCAGGGAGAGGAAGGTTAGTTTTTCCATGGGGATCAAGACCAGCAAGGTTTTTTCTCTGGCTACCATCATCATCGCTTGCCCTCACGCATCTCTGTCACTTCCAGAACAACCTGCTCGTCGACTACGTCGGAGCTGTGGAGGAGACCGCAATGACCTCTTCCTGCACAACCTGCTCGATGACAAGCCGGAGCCATGGAGGAAACAGCCAGTGACCTCTTCCTCACCACCGCCGACTCCCTGTTTGAGGTACGTCAGGTTAATTCGTATGGACAGAACTGACAAAGTGAACATTACAGTAGCTTAGCAGTTGATGTTCGAATTCAAAAAATCTAGCTATTACGTGCTGACAGTTCTGAAGTTTTAATAATGCACTGTTTGTGTTGATTGATAGGCTTGTGTAATTTCTGATTTCTGAAGTAGAATTTTGAAGTTACAGAGTTTTCTGAAATTGATTTGCAACTTTACAATTAGCTGGTGTACTATTATCTTGATCGTTGATGCATGTAAAATGCATACATGAACTTTGCATGTTATTACTAGCTATTCCTACATATTTGCAACTTATATGATGTTATATTCATGATTTATAATGATTTCGGGGATTTTCTAAATAATCCCCCCTCTTTTGGTTCTAACTCTGTTTTTCCAGAAAACGTCTTTTTTAGTGTTTCAGACTTTCCGGGAGATTCAGGAGTCCAAAAAGGACAAGGCCAAAGAGCACGGTTCAGAATTTTCGAGACGAACGCAATAGGCTCAAAATGAAGACCAGAGGGCCAACCAGCTGGAAATTAGAGGGTCCCACGTGGCCCCCTGTACCTGGCCGCGTGGGCCCACCTCTTTTCCCCCTCGTGGCTCCAATGCCGTCCGTTTTCGTCTCCGTGGCTTCGTCTTGACCTAAAACCGCCTATAAAAATAGTCCCCCGAGGAGTTTCATGAGGAGGCGGCGGAGAAACACAAAACCACGAAACATAAGACAGAAGGCTGCCGCCGAAGAAGATCGGAGGGGGGAAACGCCGCCGGGATCACCTCCGGAAGGCTCCTCCATTCCCCCTCCGGAGTCTCCATCAAGTGTGCTCACCATGACCATGTGTGAGTAGTCTTCATCGAGGCTGAGGGCTCTACCGGTATCTATGTGGTTCATCTCTCTCTCCCATGGTGTGATCTTTATGTGATCATGAGCTTTGTAATCTAGTTGGATCCATAGATGTTACTCTTCATTGTCTTATGAATTATGCTACTCAAGTGGTTTTATTAATATAATCTCCGGAGTCACCTTTGTCCCATGATGCGAAGTTGACAGTGTGCGCACCGTGTGTGACTCTTAGGCTAAAGATTACAGGAATACTTATCATGAGTTGTTCTTTTGTTGGTTGTCACTATAAAATTGTGGTGTTTGTTTAGTACTATTTTGGGGCGCTCATAGTGACATTGGGGTTCCCTAGATGTGGAAGACAGACTTTAAGGTGTGCTTTTGCAGCCCTACACGATGGTCTTGGTGTTCTATGATATTGTGGTGTTTGTTCACTCAGACTTTAAGGTGTGCTCTTGTAACCCTACGCAGTAGATTGGTATTTCTATCCAATGGGAGAATAGTTCAGAGTAGCATAGTGAAGAGGAAATATTTATGTATTCAATTATATTATTAGTGTTGGGAGTGTCCACTAGTGAAAGTCTGATCCATAGGCCTTATTTCCAAGAATTGAAACACCGTTTGTTCTCATTTTGGCTCAAGTTTGTTTGCTGCCATTTTTATTTCAGATTGCAATTACCACTTATAATCATCCATATTACTTGTATTTCACTATCTCTTCGCCGAACTAGTGCACCTATACATCTGACAAGTGTATTAGGTGTGTTGGGGACACAAGAGACTTCTTGTATCTTAATTGCAGGGTTGTTTGAGAGGGATATCTTTGACCTATACCTCCCTGAGTTCGATAAACCTTGGTTTATTCACTCAAGGGAAACTTGCTGCTGTTCTACAAACCTCTGCACTTGGAGGCCCAACACTGTCTACAAGAATAGAAGCGTGCGTAGACATCAATCGTGTGAGGATACAATAAGATAACAAAGATGTGACACTGGGTTCTGCATTTCTTATATGTATTAGTTTTCTGTTGATTATGGGTTCAAGAGAACTGGGAAGCTCAGTTTTTAAACTGTGATCAATTGACTGAGTCTCATGCTTGTTCATATTAAAGAGCAGTACATTTTATTTTTCTGAATTGGAATTTTTTTGTGTCTGATCAAATATAGGTTACCGAGTCCTTATTTTGAGCAATAGACAAAAAGTTCCTTAGTACTGTTGTTTCTTAGATGTGGAGTGTTTACTTGGTCGCTGTCTTATATGAAAGAACTACACAGGTTGTTTTTTCTGTTTATCAAATACTGAACTTGCATAGACAATTTGGTCGCTGTCTTATTGATGTCATCTAGCTGCATTGGTTAGCTTTTGTACTGAAAATGCACAACAGATATACATTTTAGAAGCTTTTGGACACTGAGCTTGTTTGTCTAGAAAGTGTCCGTGCACGGGGATACTGAGCTTGTTTGTAGCTGTTGTTACTTCTAACTGGATTAAGCTGTAAACTCATGATTTCCTCATGATATGTGCAGGTTTCATTCTTAGGTCATCCAACATTTTGCATCGAGTTGCTCTAGCACACATCAGGGTAGGAGGTACCCTTTTGGAAACCAACACTCAAAATAGCTTTTTGTTCAAAATTCTCTTGGCTTATCTTTTCTGTTTGAGTGCCTTTTCACTAATTTATCTATGTTGGTAGGGTGTCTCTTTTCTGTATCTTTTCATAGGTAGGCTGAGGAACCATATATATCTATTAGTGTGTTGCTGAAAGAATATAAAATTTACACAGAACTACAAAGAGCTCAAGTTTCTTTTCAATGCTGATTCTTAGATGGCACCCATCAAACTCCAAAGTAAGTGGACGTATGCAGACATCACAGAAACCCTGGCGACATCCCGCAAGCCTGACATCTTCGTGACGATGACCTGCAACCCAAACTGGCACGCGATACAGGACGCGTGAAAGGATCGGTATGACACCTAGAGGGGGGGTGAATAGGTGCTACTCCAATTTTAGTCTTTTTCAATTTAAGCTTGACACAAAAGGTAAATTCTCTAGATATGCAACTACGGTGAATTTACCTATATGACAAGCTAGCAACTAAGCACGATAATATAAGGCGGTAAACAAGGATAGAGGTAACCGAAGTCAAAGCACGCGGAGACACGGATGTAATCCCGAGTTCCTCCTTTTTAGGGGAGTACGTCTCGTTGGAGAGGTGTGAACCAACACAATGGTTCAACGGCCACAAAGGCCTCACCCTCTTCTCCGGTGAACCGCACCACAAAGGTTTGGTTCACTTCAACTATCGGAAACCTTCGAGGCGGAGTCTGGAGCCTTTACAACAACGATTTGGGGCACAACCCACAAAAGATTGGGGGCTCCCAAATAGCTACAATCTGTCACAAAGACAATCAAGTGAGTACAATAGGGGGCTAGGTTTTCCTAGTGGAAACCCTAGCTAATGGTCCCTCAAGTGAATGAGAGGGAAATGACAAACAGCTTGGTGAAGATGTAGATCGGGGCCTTCTCCTTCAATCCTCCAAAGATCAATGAGTTTGGGTGGAGGGATTGGGAGATCTAGTGATTCTTGAGCTTGTAATAATGTTGGACTTCTATTCCTGGTCGAGCTGGGCTTCTTGGAGAAGAAGCAGTCTTTATATAGAGGTCCTGAAAATCGAACCGTTATGTGCAGAAAAACTGCTCAGCGGTACTACCGCTGCCTGCTTCCCTGCGGTACCTAGTGCACTGCAGAACCCAGCTGCAGCGGTACCTCGCAGAGGTACCGAAGTTGCCAGGCAGAGCGGTACTACCGCGGCACGGCCCGGTAGTACCGTTGGGATCGTTCGATTAAAAAGAAAGAACCCAGCGGTAGTATGAAGCAACTACCGCGGGGTACCGCGACCAATACAGAGAGCAAAAACTGCCTAACGGTACCCCTGGCGGTACCACCAGCGGTAGTACCGCTGGCTGAAGCCAGCGGTACCACACGGTACTACCGTCAGGAGGAGTACCAGCTGTGCTGCAGGAGTCCCGCTCCAGGTGGAGCGGTACTACCGCTGCGACTGCGGTACTACCGCCAGACACGGAAATGTGCACTGTGCTGATTTCCAGGGTTACAAGCTCCACAAGACATAATGTATCAACAAGATATATCTGCAAATGTCAAGCGCACATTAGTCCTGATAATGTGTTGTCATTAGACTCCAAAATAGATTTAAGAGCAAGTATGCTCTTTCAATCTCCCCCTTTTTGGAGTATGATGACAACACATTAAAAAGGTTCACAAAATATAGGCGGGCTCCCCCTAACTATTTGCATTAGTAGAATTTTGCATTTGAATGCAAAATGCATATAGGTTAGGATCAACACTCCCCCTAGATTTATAAACTGGACAAGTTTATTGAAACAAACAATAAAGCACAACTTGCACAACGGTAAGACATGAGATAAAAACACATAAAGTCTTACAATAAATTTAAAGGTCCACACATGTCTTACCCCATGAGTTCAACGAAAGTAAAACGAGATACAAGAGGTGCACAAGCGAACAAACACCAAATAGAAAAGCAAGCTTGTGCCCTCAACCACGCAACTCCCCCGGACAACCTAATAGAACTCTCTCCCCCTTGGCATCATGACACCAAAAAGGGAGAGGCATAGCTAATGTCCCAAGTGGAAGTCACTCTTCATCGGAGGTGGAGGCTGCAGCAATGTCGTCACTTTTATCGGCTGAATCTGAACCATCCTCAACACTTGCATCACCCTCCTCACCATCATCATCCTCAGAAGCTTCTGCATGAGCAGCGGAGCGACCAATCTGAGTGCGAGACCAAGGGATATCTGGCTGAGAAGAGGATGCATCATCCTGAAAATCATAGTCCACCCAAGTGCGACGGTGTTTGAGCCACACATCTTCTGCAGTAATTCTATCCTCAGATCCGGCCTTAACCGGAACGCCTAAGTGCTCAAAACGCTGACGGGTGAGTTGACGCTCTTGCTTGTTTCTCTCATGTTCTTTATAGGCCCTCTTGTCAGCATCATCTATACGGCAAAAGATGGTCTTTACAGCACCAGCCAGCCACTTCTTGAACCCATTGTCTTGAGCATTTGCCTTGGGGGGAAGTTCAAACAAGGGATCATCCTCATCATCATTGGAACTTTCTTGTTCAGTGGGAATAAGTGGAGGAAGATGTTTCTTTATGCTCAGCTCCTTGACCTTGTGGTCGGTGGGATCCTCCTCATTGTCCAAAAGAGCCAACGGAAGTTTCTTCTTGACCCACGTGGAAATGATCAATTGCATAATGTGAGCACCAAATATAGAAGGTCGCCTTTTCATCACCACAGCATACATTTCATGCCATATGATGTCCATCACATCCAGCTTCTTGCCTTGCCCAACCATGATAGAGGATTCAAACATAAGATCAATGAGCTTGCCATGGATTTGGTCAAAGTTTCCCACACGAGGCATAACGGTGTTGCGATAGATCCGATGCATGATGTCCCAAACCTTTAGCAAATTCTTTTGGAACCCCACCATGGCACGTCCTTGGATGTACAAGTCAAAGAGAACCTCGTGCTTCATCGGATTTGAGTTATAGTTGATGCGAAAGAATTGTTGCTGAGCATCTTCATTCAACACAAACCCATTTTCAGCCAACCCAAGAAGAGAAGCAAAATCAGCCCATGTGGCCTCAAGAACCTCATCTTTTGACATCCATTTAATCCGTCTTGGCTCATCCGCGAAGAAGTGAACGGTGGCAAAGAATTGCATGACAAGGTGATCATTGAAATTCTGCTGCAGCCCAATATAGTCATAGATCCCAAACTCTTTGCAAATCTCAATAGCATCGCCAAAATACCCAAGGTGCTTCTCCATGTAATCGGTGTCAATGCAAAACTGTTCACAAACCTTGGTCTTGTGCTTGGGAAGGACTTCATAAAAGATCTTCTCTTGAAACAGATTGTGGAACCCCGGAGTGGTGTAAGTACGGAGCTTAGGAGTGGCATAGGGGTTCATCCTTCTTTCTTTGACAAAATCCCTTGATGACATGAGTTTGAACGACTTGCTCTGAGCAGCTCTGAGCTTTGCAGCATTTGACTTCTAACGGCGAGTGGTCTTTTCAGGCATAACTTCAGGCTCTTCATCTTCGTCAGCTAGGTCTTTGCCTGAACGAGCACGCTTAGCAGCCCGCTTGGTGTGACTCCCAATAGCCTTCTTACCAGCACCTGTGATAGCATAGGAGGATAGCAGGGAGATAAGTATTGCAAAAACATCGAGACCAAACGAAAAGAATCCAGATTGCATAGTTCTGGAAAATGCCAGTTCCAGCGGTAGTACCGCTGGTCCACCGGTAGTACCGTGGAGCGGTAGTACCGCCACGAGGGCGGTAGTACCGCTACCACCAGATCTATCGGTTGACTTTACGGTACTTGCTCGATCTATGGAATCTTCCAACCAAACTTCGCAAGAAGGATCCTAAACAAAGCACCAACTAGTTCCTACAACTTCTACCACAAGAACTACGGAAAACCTAACTCCATTACATCTCAACGAATCAACTAGGTTGAGAGATAGGAGAGAGAAATTACCGGAGCTCATCGTGGAGGAGAGGAGGTTGAGAGATAGGAGAAATTACCGGAGCTCATCGTGGAATCTTCCAACCAAACTTCGCAAGAAGGATCCTAAACAAAGCACCAACTAGTTCCTACAACTTCTACCACAAGAACTACGGAAAACCTAACTCCATTGCATCTCAACGAATCAACTAGGTTGAGAGATAGGAGAGAGAAATTACCGGAGCTCATCGTGGAGGAGAGGAGGAAGGAGATGGTCCTTGAGCTTCCTCTGGCCGGAGAGGGGCTATCCAGGCCAGAGTAGGGCTCCCCGGCGAAGAATCCTGGCGGCGGCGGCAGCGGGGGGCGGTTTTCGAAGGAGAGGGTCGGGGGTGGAGGGGATAGAAAGAAACTACCCCTCCACGCCCAACTTAACCTCTGGTGAAAACGCACCCAGCGGTAGTACCGCTGACCCAGCGGTAGTACCGCCCGCACTGGTACTTACGGTAGCCAGCGGTGGTACCGTTCCTGGGAAGGAACGGTAGTACCGCTGCGCCGGTAGTACCGCTACCTGGTACTATTGACTTCCAGCAAAAAATTCTGTGAATTCAACGGTAGTACCGGGTACCTGGTGACTACGGTACCGCTCGAGGGACTGCTGTGCCTGGAAACTCCAGGCAACGGTAGTACCGCGAGGGCACCGATAGTACCGGGCACTTTTGCCACGAAACTTCGACGGGTTGGTCACAAAGATTTTTGCAAAAAGAGAGAGATGTTTTTAAGGTGTACGGCATTGGCTTAGGATAGAGAAAGTAACTGGGGGAAGAGAGACAACCCAAGTTTGCAAGAATCAAAGATAAAGGCCAAACTTGGTGCTCTCCACAAAACGCAAAAGAGGTCTAAAAATACCCAAATAAGATCAAATAAGATCAACTCCTCAAAAGGAGGAGGGCGGTGGCCTAGGCCACCATGTATGAGTATATGTGGTGTGACACCGCGAAGATATATCTTGGGTTCACCGCCACTACTCGTCATTTAAGCTCATCATTCATAAAATGAACAAAATAGAGACAAAATGAGTTCTTACTATCGGCATAATGGGGGGAGGGATAGTCCAATGGATTAGGACCGCACTCCCCCTATGTCCATGCCTACACCTAAACCAAACATATAGCTAAGATATAGGTGTGTATGCAAGATATTCAAGCGACGCTCCCCGAATCGATGATATTTAGCTCATGCCTCAAATAAGTGAACCTTGCTTCATCAAGTGGCTTCGTGAACATATCGGCAAGTTGGATCTTCGTGGGAATATAGCCAAGCTCAATGTCACCCCGGATGATGTGATCACGGATGAAGTGATAGCGAATCTCAATATGCTTCGTTCTTGAGTGCTCCACCGGGTTGTGGCCAATCTTGATAGCACTTTCATTGTCACATAAAAGAGGCACTTTGTCACAATGGACACCGTATTCCTTTAAAGTTTGCCTCATCCACAACAATTGAGTGCAACAACTAGCGGCCGCCACATACTCGGCTTCGGTGGTGGAGAGAGATATGCAATTTTGCTTCTTAGAAGACCAACTCACCAAGGACCTACCAAGGAATTGGCAAGCCCCGGAAGTTGATTTCCTATCATCCTTGCAACCGGCCCAATCCGAATCCGTGTAACCGGCAAGAGAGAAAGTTGAGCCTTTAGGATACCACAAACCAAACCTTGGGGTATGAACCAAATATCGAAAGATTCGAAGAACCGCCGTTTGGTGGCTTTCTTTGGGAGCCGCTTGGTACCTTGCACACACTCCTACACTCAACACAATATCGGGTCTAGATGCACAAAGATAAAGCAAAGAACCAATCATAGAACGATAGAGCTTTTGATCAACATCCTTATCTTTACCCTTTGGATTAAGTTCAAGATGACACTTGGTGTCCATAGGAAACTTCTTCTCTTTAGCATTTTGCATCTTGAACCTCTTGAGCATGTCTTGGATATATTTGGCTTGAGAGATGAAGGTCCCTCCACTCAATTGCTTGATCTCAAAACCAAGGAAGTACTTCAACTCTCCCATCATGGACATCTCGAACCTATCGGTCATAAGCTTTGAAAATTCATCATTAAAAGCTTTGTTAGAAGAGCCAAATATGATATCATCAACATAAAGTTGGCATATGAAAAGCTCCCCTTTAACCCTCTTGGTAAAAAGAGTGGGATCGATTTGCCCCACTTCAAAGCCACGGTCTACCAATAGCTCTCTTAGGTGCTCATACCAAGCACGAGGTGCTTGTTTGAGACCATAGAGCGCCTTATCAAGTTTGTAGACATGGTTAGGGAAGTGTGGTCCTCAAATCCCGGAGGTTGCTTAACATATACCAACTCCTTTAAAGGACCATTAAGAAAGGCACTTTTCACATCCATTTGTTGCAACTTGAAATTATGATGTGATGCATATGCAAGAAGGATACGGATGGACTCAAGGCGAGCCACGGGAGCATAGGTCTCTCCAAAATCAATGCCTTCAACTTGAGAGTACCCTTGAGCTACCAATCTTGCCTTGTTCCTCACAACCATTCCATGCTCATCTTGCTTGTTCTTGAATATCCACTTGGTGCCTATAACATTGAGGCAATCTTTTGGCTTCTCCACTAGATTCCACACTTTGTTGCGCTTGAAGTTATTGAGCTCTTCATGCATGGCTTCCAACCAATCCGGATCTTCAAGAGCTTCAAAGACTTTCTTTGGTTCCACCATAGAGATGTGGGCTTGATGTTCATTGAAATTTGCCAATTGTTTTCTTGTGGTGACCTTGTTCTTGACATTAACAATGATATTTTCTAGATGAAGACTCTTTCTTCTCCAATCCTTTTTGACTCTTGCTATACGACGGGTTTCGATATCCTCATTGATGCGAGGAATTTCGCTTGATCATCTTGATCATTTGAGTCCCCGTCTTGACCGGTGTTGACCTTGATCATCTTGAAGCATCTTCAACAAAGGAAGGAGAGGGTTGATCTTGGTCATGACCTTGGCTAGCATCAACAATAGGAGAACTTGGTTCTTGCATAGCAACATGGTCAACATGAGGAGGGTCTTGAACTTGTTCTTGGGTAGGTGCATCATTTGCTTCCATAGAAGGTGCAACTTCAACTTGTGATGATGGAGTCTCCACATGAGTGGAGCTAGGACTTGCTTGAGGAGGCTCATGATGGATTTCAATGGGGCGATGGAAACCAACCCCCATTCTTCTTATTGCTTCTTGAGGTTCCTCATTATCTACATCACAAACATGAAATTGCGCCACTTGGGAGCCGTCATTCTCATCGAACCTCACATCACAAGATTCTATGACTTTCCCAACGGTCTTGTCATAGACTCTATAGGTGTGAGATTCGGCACCGTAACCAACAAAAACACCCTCTAAAGCTTTAGATTCAAATTTAGACAAACGAACACTTTTGTTCTTATAGAAACACTTACAACCAAAAACTCGGTAGTAGGAGACATTGGGCTTGTTGCCGGTGAGCATCTCATAAGATGTAAACTTCTTGCCAACACGAAAGAATAACCGGTTAGATGAGTGACACGCCGTGGAGATAGCCTCGGCCCATAAGAATAGCGGAGACTTAAACTCCGCCAACATAGACCTTGCCATATCCATGAGAGTCCGGTTCTTCCTTTCGGCTACACCATTTTGTTGAGGGGTATATGCAGCGGAATATTGATGACGAATCCCCTCTTCACTAAGAAACTCATTTAAGGTGTAGTTCTTGAACTCGGAGCCATTATCACTCCTAATGACCAAAATAGGGACATTGTATTGGCGTTGAACAATATTGGAAAAGTCGATGACGGTTTGTTGGGTTTCATCCTTCGTCTTGAAGAAATAAACCCAAGTAAATCTTGAATAGTCATCAACAATCACCAAACAATATTTCTTCCCACCAAGACTAGGTTGAGGCACGGCACCAAAGAGATCAACATGAAGAAGTTCCAATATCCTCGTTGATGAAATAATGGTCTTGCCCGGATGGGGAGAATCATGCATCTTTCCTTCAACACAAGCCCTACAAAGACGATCTCTAGAAAAAGAAACATTCTTTTAGTCCAAGAATGTGGCCACCCTTGTGAAGACTTTGCAAAGTTCTCATGTTGACATGGGACAAGCGGCGATGCCACAACCACCCCACGTCGGCCTTTCCGAATAGGCATATTGCTTGAGTGTTGGTAGACCCCGAAAAGTCTACCACAAACAACTCATTTTCAACATACCCAACGAACATGACCTTTAGAGTCTTGCTCCTCAAGAGTACCACCATATCAATAGTAAAATGGACATCAAAGTTCATCTTATTAAGAGCACGAACGGACATAAGATTGTAACCTAGAGACTCAACAAGCATGACATTTACAAGGGTGATATCCCTTGCAACTACCACCTTGCCGAGACTCTTTACCTCGGCCTTTGACTTGTCACCATAAGAGACGGATGAGTTATTTAGATTTGGTCTCAACTCCGTCATAATCTCCTTGCTTCCGGTCATATGACTAGTGCATCCACTATCAACCACCCATTTCGATCCACCGGAAGCATAGTCCTACAAGAAATCATTGCTTGGATTTAGGTACCCATTTCTCAATGGGTCCTCTTTGGTTAGCAACAAGGGTCTTAGGAACCCAAATAGAGTAATCAATGTAACCATCATATGGACCAACATATTGAGCATAAACATCCCCATAATAATCAACATAAAGAATATAGTTGGGGTTGTTATGCCCCGCAAAGTCACTACGAGTGGTCTTGCCCCTTGTGGCACTACCACCGCAATGGAAGTCTTGGCTTGTGCGGGCTTGGTCTTGATCTTCTTGTTGTTGCCCACTTTCTTCTTGGGCTCGGCTACATAACCAAGACCCTCCTTCCCTTTGTGTGGTTTTTGCTCAAATAAGTAAGCAATACCCTTATCTTTACCTTTGGGAATAGAGGTCTTGGCACTAACATTTTCTTCAATAACATTTTCATGAACACGAGGAAGAATAGATATGCTAGTTGAGCTAGATTTAGAAAGTTGAGTTTGAAGTTGCTCATGAGACTTGACTAAAAGGGAGTGAGTTGTTTCCAAGGCCTTGTGAGCCTTGTCAAGCTTCTCCATATCCTCAAGAAGTCTAGCATTAGCAACCCCAAGTTCAACTTTCTCCTTTTTAAGCACTTTATATTTAGCAAAGACATGATCTCTATCCTTAATGATTTTATTAATGATATCATCATTTTTAGCATCAAGAGACTCAAGTCTTTCCTCAAGAGAACATCTTTCTTCACTCTCTTCATCAAGAGAGGCATTCAAGGATGCTACGGAAGCATTCAAAGAGGCAATGGTGAGAGAATCCTCTCTCTCAATCTTACTCTTTTCTTGAAGAAGTTCTTCGGCCGCACATAGTTGTCTCATGAGAGACTCAACATGTTCCTTAGCTTCACCTTGCAAGTTAGTCATGAAAGTATCGAAGCAACAAGTTCTTCTTAATCACAAGACTAGATTGATCACTCATTTCATGCATAGTCTTGGGAGAAGGAGATGATACCTCGGTGACATTAGCCATGAGGCAACGAGCGTTGTTGGTGGAGAAGTTCTCATTGGGGGATTCAAAGAGAGAAGATGATGAAGTTGATACAATAGCCAATGCGGCTACCTCTTTAGTAGGTGCATCTTCATCTTCGGAATCACTTGTGGCATATTCTTCTTGTGCCACCAACACAATTCTTGGTGCCTTCTTGAAGAAAGGCTTCCTTGGTCTTGCGGGCTTCTTTTGGATCAACTTGAATGGTCCTTGGGGATGAGCTTCCCACCATTTTGCTCTCGGTTCTCATAAGGACACTCTCTTATGTAGTGGTTCTTGTCATGACAATTGTAGCACGTCTTCCACTTTGAGGCTAGCTCTTTCTTCCCACTTGAGTTGTTCTCTTTATCAACCTTGGCTTTAGCTTTTGCCGGGTCTTGCCAAAACTCTCTTGTGGCAAGAGCTATATGACCATTTAGAGCCGGTTCAAGATCATTTGGAGCAATGTTGCTTGGGCACGCTTCAACCTCATCAAGACATACCACCTTGGCCTTCAAAGCAAGTGAGGGGCCTTGTTTCATCCCCATGGCCCTAGCACGGTTATCTTCGGCATTCTTGGTGGCAACCTTGGAGGCTTGCACTTCTTGCATAACTTCATTGGATGTCATTTCGTTGTAGTTGTGTCTTCCTTGAATGGCCTTCACCTCGATGGGCTCGAAGGCAAGAGAGCATTCACATACTTCCTCTTGACATAAGCATCATCCACATAGGTTGCCCCCACATCAAAGAAGGCCTTTGCAAGAGTCTTGAGTCTTCCATACATGTCTTCATGATTCTCATTGTCAAACATGTAGAAGCCTTCGGCATCATTGCTCAAAGACTCATATCGGTTTCTCTTCATGCTTTCATTCCCAAGAAATGCAACCTCAAGACAATTCCAAGCTTCTTTGGCGGTGGTGGCATTGAGAACATAATGCTTGTCACTTTCACTCACTGAAAGTTCAATCATATGGAGTGCGGAGGCATTGAGTTGCTTTTCGGCAAATTCTCTTCTTGTCACATTGCTTGGATCCGCAACCTTGTACCATCTTCAATGATCCTCCAAAGCTCGATAGAGGCACTGTTAATATGAGATTTCATTGAGCGTTGCCAACTAGCAAAGCTAATGCATTAAGCTTAGGTGGAGGACCAATGGGGTTTATGCGGGTGGTGATAGGTGGGTCGATAGGGTACCATCCCGGAACGTTATGGTACTCTTCCTTCCCATCTTCATGCTTGGTAGGAGGTGGAGGAGTTGGTTTAGATCCGGAGGTGGTTTCCACCCCCTTCTCATTTTTCTTTTTACCCTCCTCGGAATCACCTTCATCGGAGTTAGAGATGCCCTCTAGTGGGATGGTTTCCGAAACCTTGGCATTTGTGAGTTTCATGAGCATGTCACGCAACTCATCAAATTTGACATTCATGTCATTCATGGACGATGTCAATGTTGTTTCCAATTTTGATATCGGCCATGGATGCCATGGTCTCTTTGGCCTTGGCAAGATCGGCCTCATCCTCACTTTGTGTCATACTTCTCTTAGGCGGTTAAGCCCAAAACAAGAGAGCCTTGCTCTGATACCAATTGAAAGGATCGGTATGACACCTAGAGGGGGGGGGTGAATAGGTGCTACTCCAATTTTAGTCTTTTTCAATTTAGGCTTGACACAAAAGGTAAATTCTCTAGATATGCAACTACGGTGAATTTACCTATATGACAAGCTAGCAACTAAGCACGATATAATAAGGCGGTAAACAAGGATAGAGGTAACCGAAGTCAAAGCACGCGGAGACACGGATGTAATCCCGAGTTCCTCCTTTTTAGGGGAGTACGTCTCGTTGGAGAGGTGTGAACCAACACAATGGTTCAACGGCCACAAAGGCCTCACCCTCTTCTCCGGTGAACCGCACCACAAAGGTTTGGTTCACTTCAACTATCGGAAACCTTCGAGGCGGAGTCCGGAGCCTTTACAACAACGATTTGGGGCACAACCCACAAAGGATTGGGGGCTCCCAAACAGCTACAATCTGTCACAAAGACAATCAAGTGAGTACAATAGGGGGCTAGGTTTTCCTAGTGGAAACCCTAGCTAATGGTCCCTCAAGTGAATGAGGGGGAAATGAAAACGGCTTGGTGAAGATGTAGATCGGGGCCTTCTCCTTCAATCCTCCAAAGATCAACGAGTTTGGGTGGAGGGATTGGGAGATCTAGTGATTCTTGAGCTTGTAATAATGGTGGACTTCTATTTCAGTCGAGCTGGCTTCTTGGAGAAGAAGCAGTCTTTATATAGGGTCCCTGAAAATCGAACCGTTATGTGCAAAAAAACTGACAGCGGTACTACCGCTGCCTGCTTCCCTGCGGTACCTAGTGCACTGCAGAACCCAGCTGCAGCGGTACCTCGCAGAGGTACCGAAGTTGCCAGGCAGAGCGGCCCGGTAGTACCGCTGGGATCGTTCGATTAAAAAAGAAGGAACCCAGCGGTAGTACGAAGCAACTACCGCGGGGTACCGACCAATACAGAGAGCAAAAACGGCCTACGGTACCCCTGGCGGTACCACCAGCGGTACCACACGGTACTACCGCCAGGAGGAGTACCAGCTGTGCTGCAGGAGTCCCGCTCCAGGTGGAGCGGTACTACCGCTGCGACAGCGGTACTACCGCCAGACACAGAAATGCTCACTGTGCTGATTTCCAGGGTTACAAGCTCCACAAGACATAATGTATCAACAAGATATATCTGCAATGTCAAGCGCACATTAGTCCTGATAATGTGTTGTCATTAGACTCCAAAATAGATTTAAGAGCAAGTATGCTCTTTCAACGCGCTGCTTCCAGGCCAAACCTTGCAGGACCATCCAGATCTCGTGGGCCGAGTGTTCAGGTCCAAACTTGAGACGATGAAAGAGATGCTTGCCAAGAAGCATATCACAGGCGTTCTAAAGCCGGACATCTATGTCTTAGAGTTTCAGAAGAGGGGCCTCCCCCATGCTCATTTCATTTTGATGTAGCTGGACCACATTTGAGTTGCTTTCTTGATGATCTTTAGTCTTTAAAAATGTAATGCTTGCTGACAGATTTGAGACATATATGCATTTGAATTACCACTTGGCTATCTTTTCAATATAGATTGGCTATCTTTTCAATATACATGAATATTTATGTGCACTTCATGTTTACATGTTCAATGACGGTAAAAATGAAAACGCCATGGCAAAGGAGGGGCATTCAAGTTGTGTCACTTCTGTTTGTTGGATTTTGTATGTTGTTGAATACATCAATATTTATGTGCACTGAGGGTATGCAATGGCACCGAGGAAACTGACGAAGATGGACACATCTGGCTACCCGATTTGTAATTTTTATATTTTTGTAATGTCACATGGCTATCTTTGGTATATATATGTGAAGAATATTTATGTGTTTTTCAATATTTACACATGCAATATCTACAACAAAGGAAAAATATAAGAGCCGTGGCAACGCACGGGCATTCAACTAGTTAAGTTACATAGTTTTTAGGCCAGATTGTTCACAAAATAAACACTAAAAACATAAAATAGAACCCTATCTACTGGGTTCGGGGGAGGTGATGCCGCCGTCAGTGGCTTCGCCGCGCGTGTAATCGTCGTCGTCCTCGATCTTGATGATGACGTGGGGCTACGCCGGCGCGGTGAACACGCAGCCAGCGGCGGCCATGCATGCGCGGGTGGCACCGGAGGAGTCGTATGTGCAACCAGCCATGGCATCGACCATGTCGTCGAAGAGGGCGTTAATGTCCTCCTTGTCGTCATCCTCCTACGGCTCCGGGTCGTCGGGCCGCGGCGGCTCGGCCGGGAAGAACGAGCGGCGGCGCTCGTTGTGCTCTACCTCGAACTAGCGATCTTTGGGATCGCTGGTGATGGCATACGCAGGGTTGTCCCGTAGATCGGGGGGAGGAAGGCACGGCGGCGCACGGCCCTCCGCTGGCATGGCGTGCACCAGCACATGGCGCAGGTTGAGGTGCTAGCCGCGGGGGAGGTGGATGTCACCCACGACCAGAGGCCCAACCAGTTGGAAATTAGAGGGTCCCACGTGGCCCCCTGTACCTGGCCGCGTGGGCCCACCTCTTTTCCCCTCATGGCTCCGATGCCGTCCGTTTTCGTCTCCGTGGCTTCGTCTTGACCTAAAACTGCCTATAAAATAGTCCCCCGAGGATTTTCATGAGGAGGCGGCAGAGAAACACAATACCACGAAACAGAAGACAGAAGGCTGCCGCCGGAGAAGATCGGAGGGGGGAAATGCCGTCGGGATCACCTCCGGAAGGCTCCTCCATTCCCCTCCGGAGTCTCCATCAAGTGTGCTCACCATGACCATGTGTGAGTAGTCTTCATCGAGGCTGAGGGCTCTACCGGTAGCTATGTGGTTCATCTCTCTCTCCCATGGTGTGATCTTTATGTGATCATGAGCTTTGTAATCTAGTTGGATCCTTATATGTTACTCTTCATTGTCTTATGAATTATGCTACTCAAGTGGTTTTATTAATATAATCTCCGGAGTCACCTTTGTCCTATGATGCGAAGTTGACAGTGTGCGCACCGTGTGTGACTCTTAGGCTAAAGATTACAAGAATACTTATCATGAGTTGTTCTTTTGTTGGTTGTCACTATAAAATTGTGGTGTTTGTTTAGTACTATTTTGGGGCACTCATAGTGACATTAGGGTTCCCTGGATATGAAGACAGACTTTAAGGTGTGCTTTTGCATCCCTACACGATGATCTTGGTGTTCTATGATATTGTGGTGTTTGTTCACTCAGACTTTAAGGTGTGCTCTTGTAGCCCTATGCAGTAGATTGGTATTTCTATCCAACGGGGGAATAGTTCAGAGTAGCATAGTGAAGAGGAAATATTTATGTATTCAATTATATTATTATTGTTGGGAGTGTCCACTACTGAAAATATGATCCCTAGGCCTTATTTCCAAGCATTGAAACACCGTTTGCTCTCATTTTGGCTCAAGTTTGCTTGTTGCCATTTTTATTTCAGATTGCAATTACCACTTATAATCATCATATTACTTGTATTTCACTATCTCTTCACCGAACTAGTGCACCTATACATCTGACAAGTGTATTAGGTGTGTTGGGGACACAAGAGACTTTTGTATCTTAATTGCAGGGTTTCTTGAGAGGGATATCTTTGACCTATACCTCCCTGAGTTCGATAAACCTTGGGTTATTCACTCAAGGGAAACTTGCTGCTGTTCTACAAACCTCTGCACTTGGAGGCCCAACATTGTCTACAAGAATAGAAGCGTGCGTAGACATCAAGCTATTTTCTGGCGCCGTTGCCGGGGAGGTAAAGTAAAAGGTACTCACATCTTCTGGCTACAATGCTATCTAGCACTGTTGCCCGCATGTGTGTGCTCGAAGGTATCTTCTTTAGATTCTGCAATTATATCTTTTTGTTTCTTGTTTTTATTTCACTAGTTAGGCTTAATGGAAAAAAATAGAGAGCTATATGAAATTTATCTTGAGTTAGGACATGATGTGTTTGAAGAGAAAATTAAAAAACATATGGAAAAATTATTTGCATGATGGTAGCAATGTTATCACTATAAATTCTTTGAACACCATTATTGCTAATGCTCTGGAAAAGTTTAAGCTTGGGGAAGCCGTTGTTGATGAATGTGATATTTTTAGTCCCCCAAGTTTTGAGGAGAAAATTTTCTTTGATGATACTTTGTCTCCAATATATGATGATTGTGATATTTTCACTCCACCTACTATTCAGGATATAGTTTATGTTGATTATATATGCCTCCTATATATGATGTTTACAATGATGAATATGATATTTTCAGTCCATCTACTATTGAGGATAAAAATCATTTCGATTATTCTATGCCCCCATTTATGATGATTACATTGATGGATGTGATATTTTTACTCCCACTATTACTAATGAAACTGTTTATGCTTATGTGGAGAGTAATGATACTTTTATGCATATGGATCATGATAAGAATGTTTCATGTGATAGCTATATTGTTGAGTTTATCAATGATGCTACTGAAAGTTTTTATGAGAGAGGGAGACATGACTTCATATACCACAATAATATTAAGTCTCCTCTCTTTTTGTTGAAATTTTTGAAGTTGCAATTGATTTACCTCCCTATGCTAGTCACTTTTGTTTTATTGATTTATTTTCTTACAAGATCCCAATGCATATGAAGTGGGTTAGACTTAAATGTGTTTCACATTTTTCTGTTGATGCTCTCTTTTGCATTTCAATTCTTGTTCCTATGTGAGCATCATTAAAACTATCATGGCTGTCCAGAAAACAGATTCCTAAGCTTCACTGTGAAAAATGTTAAAAATCACAGAAAAGGAATTTTGACCTGAAATTTTACGACAGCAATCTTCAGTTATTAATACACATTTCATTAGTTCAAAATTTTCTGATTTGAGCAACGTAAGTGCCTCTGAAAATTCACTCTTTATGGGCTGTCCAGTTTTTGACAGATTCTGTTTTTATTTTGCATTACTCTCATTACTTGTTTTTTGTGTAGTTCTATTGATCAAAGGGCAATGCACAACCATAGTAATAGTAGCTAATGTTTAGAATCAACTCATGATATGTCTTTGCTGTACCTATGAGGATTTAATTTATGGAGACACTAATCCCTCTAATCAAGTTTTATGTTGAGTTTTGTGTAAAGAGAATTTTAAGGTGGAAGAGTTGAGGGTGATGAACAAGATCAAGAGGGACAAAAACTCAAGATTGGGGATGTTACCCTAGGCTCACCTACATATATCAAATAAGTACAAGAATTTAAGCTTGGGGATGCCAAGCCACTCACTCCAACCATCTTGATACCAAGTAAGTAAGCCTAGCTATATGGCTATAAAGAAAGCGCTTTACGGGAGGCAACCGGTTGTTTTTATTTTACATTTTCTTTGTGTCCTCTTGCTGTAACAAGAGACTTAGTTTTTAGTTTAGTTTCTGGAATTTTTAATAAAGTGCCAAGTTTTACCCATTTTGGCTATGAAAAGTTGCTTATTGTCGTGGTGGTGTCACGGCAGATGTCATAGGATGGCTTAAGTTGGCGCCGATGGACGCTGGTGGAACCGGGGAGGGATAGCGCGCTAAGGAGCGCACACGGAAGACACAAAGCACACCACAATCTACCCAGGTTCAGGGCCCTCGTGACGAGGTAAGACCCCTACTCCTGCCTGTCTGTCTCAATATAACTGGAATGTCAAGAATACAAAGGTGCTCCTCGAGCTGTATGCTCTCAGCTATGGTGAAGCTCTCAGGAAGACGAAGGAAGCTATGTGGAAAAAGGTCTCTCAGTGTATCTCCTCTCAGCACATCGTCGTTGTCCTCATGGTCATCTAGTCTCCCTCACGCAGGAGGGGGAAGGGCCCTATTTATAGTCTAGCCCGAGCAACGGTCTTATCTCCGTACCGACACTGTAGCCACGCGCGCCTGCGTCAGCTACTTGGTCGTGATTGTGTCCTCTGCCACGGACAGGACGTGGCCTGCCATGCCTTGTACTCTGTTCCCACGTACGCCCGTGGTCAGCGGTTAGGTGAGACCGGTCACCTCGTACCCACGCCATACCGCCTGCCATGCTCCCGTGTCAGGCGGGATGTGACCTTTGCATTGACTTCCAACTGGCATAAGGTTCTTCTTCTCTTTAATCCGGCATGGATATGCCGGATTCCCCTTCCTTGGTTATCCTCCCTGCACATAAGAGAAGACACGAAGATACCGACATATTTATGTCGGTCAGTATATGTCGGTTTACACCGGCATCATATCTCGGCCCTTCTGGGCCTGGTTATGTCGGTTTGCACCGGCATCATATCTCGGCCCTTCTGGGCTTGGTTATGTCGGTTTGCACCAGCACCATATCTCGGCCCCTTCTGGGCCTGGTTATGCCGGTTTTACTATACCTCGGTCCACTCTTGGACATACTTTATACCATATCATGACCCTACCCCGGGGTACCCCCCGACATTATTCCCCGAAGCTGGTGCGGTCCTGCAGACTGGGATGAAGGGCCACACCAGGTTTACACAACCAAACCAACTTGACCAATAACTCGACATATTTATGTCGATCCAACGCAAACATCAGGAACCAAACCTCCAACTGCTTTCGACATCTACCCTTATGTCGGTTCCTCCGACACAAGATCTCCTCGATCTCTTCATAGATTTTGCCACTGCACGTGGCAGCAGAACGCTGCGTGTCGCCTCGGTTCCGGTGCGCGGACAGACATACCTCTGCGCGCTTGCCGCACACGTCATGCGAGCCCCACGTGCTGTCATGTCTCCTACGCAATTGAGTGCTTTGACCGCACCGGCAGCGCGGTTCCTCGATTCTCGTGCCAATAACTGCACCACTAATTACGCCCTGGGCGGTTTCCACTTTGCGGCCCACTATGCGGCCGAACGAGCGGCCGTTTTTTACCACAAACTGCACAGATCGTGCGCGGTTAATCCGCGTGGCGGTTTCGGGGATCGTGCGTGGTAATTTGCTAACCGCACACCGCCCACGCCATAAATAGGGGAGCGGGGCAATCCCCTCTTCTTCTTCCTCTTCCCCGCTCTCCTTCTCTTCTTCTTCTCCATCCCTCTGCGCAGAGCGCCTCCACCGCGCAGTGCGCTCCGCCACCGCACGACGCCGGACCTCGCGAGCCACCGCCTGCCGGAGTTCTTCACGCCTCCGCCAAGCCATGCTCTTCGCCGGCACGCCCTGCGTTCTTCGCCTTGCATCGCCGTCGCAACTCCGGTGAGTTCTTCACCGTAGCATTTCCGTGGCTAGCGCCTAGCTCTTTATTAGTTCTTCCATAGATCTTCTTTAGATCTTTTCCGTAGATTTTAAATCTTCTCCGTAGATCTTTTTGTTAGCTTCTTGTTTATAGACTCTTGTTTCTCTCCGTAGATTCTTGTTTCCATTGTTTGTTTCTTTTCCTCCGCCGCGTAAACATCGAGAGATGCTCACCGCTGGCGAACCTTTGCCTTTTTTGCAGATTTCTGCCACTGACTTTTATTTCCTCAGCGTGCCGCCGAGATGTCTTCTAGCAACATACCGGATCCCACCGAGGCTGCCGTCGAAGAGGGTGAGCGCGCCGGGTGGGAAGGCTCCGACGTCTCCCAAGAAGAGATTGATTGGTTGATCCGAACTCGGCGGATCCCGAAAGAGGTGATATGCCGGGCCCCTGGCAAAGAGGCTGAGCCGAATTTGGAACCCGGCGAGCGTGTGGTCTTCGTCGCGCATTTCGAGCGCGGCTTTGGCCTCCCGGTGAGCCCGTTCTTCCGAGGCTTCCTAAATCGGTTTCATCTTCAACCCAGTCACCTTCCAGCCAATGCCATCACCACTCTCTCGGCATATGTCTCTTTCTTCGAGGGATACCTCGGTCTTTGGCCCACCGTTGAGCTCTGGGCCAAGTATTTCCAACTCCGGAAGCAGAGTGTTCCGGATCCAGAAAACAAGAACTTCCCCAAGGAGATGACCCCGTGCGGAGCCGCTACCATCATACCTCGGAAAGGTTCCATCTTTCCTCGGATTCAAGGCCTAGAATCATGCGGAAGTGGTAGTGCACGTTCTTCTACGTGAAGAGCTCGGACAATGCCGACCTCCTCAATTTGCCGACATTCACTCTCACTGCCCCCACGGAGCAGCATAATTGGAACTTCAACCCAAAGGAGACAAATCTCGAGATCAACCAGATTCACAAATTCGTCACTCAGTTCCAGGCGGAAGGGATGACGGCCGATGACCTCCTGAGAACCTTCATTAGCCGTCGAGTCTCCCCCCTCCAAGCCCGAGTTCATAAGATTTGCCACATGAGTGGCCGATACGACCCTACTCGGGTCAGCACTCATGAGCTGAGCAAACCCGAGGTCCGGAGACATGTCAAATCCATGGCCAAGACGCGGATGACGGACGAGTGGGAATGGGGTAAAGAACCCCATGATAGAACTCGGCTTCCGGAGAGCGTAAGTAACTTGCAATCTAGACCGACATATTTTGCCTGCCGAGACAACTCTTATGTCGGCATCACATTTTGCTCCTAGAATAACCTGGTTTTATTGCGTCTGCTTTGCAGAGATTTGCTCGGCAAAATACTGAAGACGGAGTGGATCCCTTCGCCAAATGGGGCCAAGATCTACCTGCCCCAGCCGTCGCCGAGGTTGAAGACCCGGACGATGAGGATCATATGCCAATTCCGGCTACTGGCGCCCCTGCCTCGGGTAAGCCTCGAGCCCGAGCCTCAATCAGAGATTGGTTAGATGACGATGACGATGATTATCAAATATTAGAGGCACTTGATGCTCGTCCCATCGCATTTGCTTACCCACTATCCTCGGCACCAGCTGACCCGGCCGGCCAGGTACCGAGTACACGCCCTGCTACCACGGGCAACCGAGGCGTGTCTCGCAAACGTGCAGGGACCGGTACCTCAGATACCGGGATCTCAGGAGCCTCAGTCCCTGCAGCGAAGAAAACGAAGCTGTAGAAGAAACCGGGAAACAAGCCTCGGGGCAAGAAGATGCCGCCGGTTACAGAAGGGTAAGATATCTTTTGCCGATATATGCTCGTTTCTCTTTCTTCCTTTAATTGAGATAACATTTCCCCGAGGTAACATCTTTTCCTGCTTGATGCAGTGCCGCCCTTGAAGTTAATCAAAGTGCATCCTCTGTGCGCTCACCTATTCCGCCGCCAACGGTACCTCGGTCAACCGACACCAGAGCTGCTAGCTCAGCAAGGGCGAGTCCTCCCCCGTCACGCACCACTCCAGCCGACATACCGCCGTTGGCTTCTGATGCCGCACCCGGGGGAGGCCACGACGCCCCAGAAACCGAGGTCACTGACCCGGTTGGCTTTAACACCGACACCTCGGCCCTTGACCGAGATGATGATTCCGGTGCCCACACCATGGACTCCGAGACGGGGCGGACCGAAACTCCGGTAGCACCAGATCAGCAGCAACAACTACAACAACAGCAGCAGCCACAGCAACAACAGCAACAGCAGCCACAGCAGCAACAGCCAACTCGGCAGCCACAGCAGCAACAGCCGCCACCGAAGTCTCCCGCACCGGCATCCAGGAAACCAGCACCAGTGCTAAAGCCGACACAGCCACGACGGTCGCCAGATCCGCAACAGCGTCAACTGGTCACTGGGAAAGTGCCGGTCAAGCCGACACAACTGGCGCTGACCCCGACCCAGGCTCTAGCTGCGTCCGTCTCCAGAGCCGACACAGCTGACCGGGAGTTTCCCCGGCTGCGAACTCAAAGCGGCAGCAGCTCGGCTCGGTGGAGCTTTACAACATGGACTGGAATGCTGTCGATACCACCGATGTTTCTTCCCAGAACCCAGCGCCCCAACATCCAGCTGGCCCAAGCATGCTTGCGCAGTCATGCACACGCTGCAGGTTGCGACCCTTAAAGCAACCAAGATAACGAGGTAAACCTTCCTCGGCCCAGTCCTTTTTTCTTTTATAATAGATATATTATCCCCAGTCCCCGAGATTCGGGTCGAGTGGTTGATGCTCGACCGAGTAAAGATCACTCGGCGTGAATCTTCATAAATTCCGACATCTAGTCCCCGAGATTCATGTCGAGTTTACTCGGCATGAACCCTTATAGATTCCGACATCCAGTCCCCGAGATTCATGTCACTTTCCCTTTTTCCAGGATTGCACCAATACTCGTACCAAGGTGTTCCATAAGCTGCTCTTGGAACACAAGAAGCTCAGGACCTCCTATAAGCAGTTGCAGGAGGGGTCGAAGACCAAGGGTACCTTTCTCTTTACTGCCATAAAAACCTTGCTCAAAATTATCTCAACCTAACTTGCCCATATTTCTCTTTTTCTGTCCTTAATAACCGAGACAGAGGCCGAAGTCGCAACCCTATCTCGGCAACTCCAGGAGCGCGATGCCGCGCACAACGTTGCGCTCCAGAAGGAACGAGATGAGGTGTCTCGGCTCCAGGAGGAGCTTGACCGGGTCCAGGCTCAGAAATCCAAGATGGACAAAACTGCCGCTATGGAGAAGAAACAATGAGAAGAAGATGCTCTGAAGCATAAGGAGCTCCTTGATCAGACCGAGGTTCGTGCTACCTCGGCATAACAAGAACTGGATGCCCTCAAGGCTAAATGCGACATCTGGTTGGCCGAGCTCACCCGGATCAACAGCGAGATGGACAGTAAGTTTCCTTTATCCTTTCTTTTTACTTCCTTTGCTTGTACCGACATTAAATATATGCCGGTATATAACTCAATTTGGTGATAGCTTTTCTGTCTTCAGAACACTTCTCCATTCCAAGGCCGCTGCAGTCAACACTACCTGTAGGGCACGAGAAAAAAGAGCAGAAACTGGCCCGATCTCGGCGGAATGGGACATTGAAGATCATCTGACTGCTCTGAATGCTCACATATCTCCTCTGAAGTGCATTGGTACTGAGTTCCTTGATGTTGGTATCCGGGTTTACCGGATTCTATGGCCAGACTCTGCGACTCTAGCTTCCATCTCCGAGTTATCCAAGTGCCTGCTAGCTGGCGAGACAAGGCTCCGAGAGTGGAGATCTTCCTCAGCTCGTGCCGGTGCAGATCAAGCTCTGACCTTTGTGCTCTCTTGGTACAAGGCAATCAATCTTAACGCACTGTGATCCCTGCGCGCCGACTCGAAATGGACGTCGGATCCAAATCTGATCCAGAGCCGCAAGGATGCAACCTCTTTCATGGCCAGCTACGCCCAAACCCAAGGTTTCATTCCTGGTCCAGTTTACTCCGACGATGAAGGAGATGACGAGGAAGAGGATGATGACGATGAAGAGGAGGTTGATGAGGAGATCGAGGTTGAAACTCCCAACACTGCCACTGACACAGCAGCCGACACTACCGAGCAGCCAGCAGTCGACATATCTTTGGAAGCAGTATCCGATATCACCGTCAACCCGGTAACCACTACGACGGTCGATCCTGTGACCGAGATTGCTCCTGCGACTCGCACTGCTCCAACTGACCCGAGCTCCTCCAGCGCAGCTGTTTGAACTTATCACAAGTTGAACCGTTAAATCCCCGGGATGCCGGGTTCAGATGTAAATATATTCTTAAGCTTTTATTAGTGCTACTCTATTATGCTAGTTTCAACGAGCCGGCTCAATGCCGGATCACTTTGCACCAAGTCCCCGAGTTTACTTTCTTGTTTACCATACTTAGTAATCTTTGCTCTTGTCTACCATTTTGGCGTTCGACAGTCGAGTCACAAGATCAATTATAGCATACAGTACTCATAAATTTTGAGATAAGGTTTAGAGTCATCCGACACAAAGATAAGGAATAAAATACAGGGTTAGTAAACAACATATACCAAATCATTTTTGGACCGAGTCCCCGAGTTCGTTTTCATGTTTACTATATTCCATAACCTCTGCTCTTGACTGCCATTTTGGCGTTCGTCAGTCGAGTCACAAGATCACAACAAGATAGCATACATTACTTGAACTTTGAGATGAGGTTTAAAACCATTCGACATAGAAACAACATAGATAAAACAGAGATAAAACACATGCATATGGACAAGGCAGTCCCGAGTTTCTTTTCGGAGTGCCAACATTTCATTCAAAGGAAACCGAGATACATACATTGCGCCCTTAAGAGTAAAAGGGACGGAGTAGAGCTACATTCCAGGGTCGTTGGTTTCCTCTCCGGATCTGTCCATCATGTCCTTCCTCGGTTCTGTGCATCTATAAGATAGTATGCATCATTGTGCAGAGCCTTGCTCACAATGAACGGTCCCTCCCATGGAGGTGATACTTGTGCCTGCCGGCAGTGCGCTGCACCAGCCTAAGCACCAAATCTCCTTCTCGGAATACCGAGGCTTTATCTTCCGGCTATGATAGCGTCGGAGATTTTGCTGATATATTGCTGACCGAGATAAGGCCAGTTCTCGTGCTTCTCGAGCAGATCGACATCATCTTCCCTGAGCTTCTTTTGCCTCGGTTTCTGTGTACAGTGTAACTCTTGGCGAGTCATACTGTATGTCGGTCGGCAAGACCGCTTCTGCTCCATAGACCAGAAAAATGGCGTATAGCCCGTTGATCGATTCGGTGTGGTCCTGAGACCCCACAGTACTGCCGGTATCTCATCTGTCCAACAACCCGGAGATCGCAGCAGTGGTTCAATCAACCGGGCTTTGATGCCGGATAACACCAATGCATTTGCTCTTTCCACTTGCCCATTGGCCTCCGGATGCGCGACCGATGCTAGTCAAGTCGGATTCTCTTTTCAGCACAGAACGAGCAAAGGCTCCTACAGCAAAGTTTGTGCCATTATCCGAGATAATGCTGTGTGGGTAACCATATCTCAAAATGATGTCTTTCAAGAAAGATACAGCCGTGTGGCCGTCACACTTCTGATTGGCTTCACCTCGATCCACTTGGTGAACTTGTCCACCATCACCAGCATATGAGTCATGTTACCTCGGGCGGTTTGAATTCCCCCACCATATCCAGACACCAAACAGCAAAAGGCCAAGTGATGGGAATTGTCTTGAGTGCTGAAGCTGGCATGTGGATCTTGTGAGCAAATCTCTGACATCCCTCGCACTTTCTGACGATATCTTCTGCCTGTTGCAAAGCAGTGGGCCAGTAAAACCCATGCCGGAATGCCTTAGCAACCAAGGCTCTTGAGCAAGCATGATGACCACATTCTCCTTGATGAATTTCCAGGAGCATCTCTTGCCCTTCCTCGGTTCAACACAACGTTGTAGCACTGTGGTTGCGCTTCTCTTGTACAACTCTTGTTGATGATGGTGTATGCTTTGGATCTTCTTTGCACTCGCCTGGCCTCGGCTTCATCATCTGGCTACTCCCATCTATCATATATGACATTATAGGCTGTGCCCATCCTGGCACAGGACGTACAGGAAAGATGGTTCATCCACCTCCATTGGTTCAACCGACATTGCCCCTCCGACATCAATTGGTCAGTCCCCGGGTTCTGCCAAGCAGTCCCCGGGTTCTCCCAAATGCACCCGACATCGACGTCCATGGGAACAGCATCAGATTCGGTTTGCCGGGATAAAGATTGACTCGGACTCGGGCGATGGTTTGATTGATGGCTTCCTCAGATGCTCCAAGGATATGCCGGGGGGATTGGATCCGAGATGAACCTAGCTTGGACAGTACATCGGCGGCTTCATTTTCTGCCCGAGGTACATGCTTGAACTCGCAACCTTCAAAGAACCCCGAGATCTTCTGGACATGAAACCGATATAACGCCATGTTGGCGTCTAAAGCATCCCAATTTCCCGAGGCTTGCTGCACCACCAGATCCGAGTCTCCGAAGCATTCTATCCGGCGAATACCAATTTCCTTGGCCACGTTGAGCCATGAACAAGTGCCTCATACTCGGCCACATTGTTAGATGCCGCAAAATGAATCTGCAACACATATCTCAGTTGATCCTGCTTTGGCGAGGTAAGGACTACCCCGCACCTAAACCAATTTTGTCTTGGAGCCGTCAAAGTGCATTCTCCAGTAATTGGAGTCAGGCAATGGTGGCTCATATTGCATCTCGGCCCAATCCACGAAGAAATCAGGCAGTGCCTGAGATTTGATGGCATCTCTTCTTTCATAATGTGGCGTATAAGGAGCCAGCTCAATGGCCCATTTGGCTACTCGGCCGCTTGCATCTTTGTTACCAATGATTCCGAGATAGGAGTCACACACCACTGTGATTGGATGCTCTTGAAGTAATGTTTCAATTTCTTGGCCGCCATATAGACGCCATATGTCATTTTCTGGTAGTGAGGATAATTTTGCTTGGACAACGAGATCACCTCGCTCAGATAATATACCGGCCTCTGCACGGTTTTGCCATCTTCTTCTCGCTCCACCACCACTACGGCACTCACAACTCGGTTTGTGGCTGCAATGTAGAGCAACATCGGCTCTTTGGGTAATGGTGAGGCCAATATCGGCGCAGTTGCCAACATCTTTTTTAGTTCAGTGAACGCCGCATCCGCTTGCGGGGTCCACACAAACTGTACTTTTCTTCATTAGTTGTATAAAGGCAATGCCTTTTTCCCAACCTACTAACAAACCGACTTAAGGATGCCAAGCAACCAGTGAACTTTGCACATCCTTGAGACATTCGGCAACTTCATGCTCTCAATAGCACGGATCTTTGTCGGATTTGCCTCGATACCTCGGCTTGACACGAGGAAACCGAGTAACTTGCCTGCCGGTACACCAAATGTACATTTGTCCGGGTTAAGTTTCATCCGGAATCTCCTTAGATTCGCGAATGTTTCTCTGAGATCATCAATCAGAGTGGATTTCTCCTTAGTTTTGATGACGATATCATCGACATATACCTGCACATTTTTGCCTATTTGATCATGCAAGCATTTTTGCATACATCTTTGGTAAGTAGCACCAGCATTTCTCAAACCAAATGTCATGACACGATAGCAATAAGCCCCGTACGGGGTAATAAAAGCAGTTTTCATTTGATCAGCAGGGTTCAGCGGTATCTGGTGAAAACCAGAATATGCATCTACAAAGGATAACAGCTCACACCCGGCTGTGGAATCGATCACTTGATCAATCCGAGGCAGCGGGAATGGATCCTTAGGACATGCCTTGTTCAAGTTTGTGAAATCAATACACATGCGCCACACTTGGCCACGTTCGGGTCATCCTTTTTCTTTTCCACCAGGACCGGGTTAGACAACCAGTCCGGGTGCAGCACTTCCATGATGAAACCAGAAGTAATCTGGCCAGTTCATCGCCTATCACCTTTCTCTCTCATCGAGAGACGTCGCATAGGTTGCTTCACGGGTTTCATATCGGTCTGACGAACAATGAGTGCTCAGCCAACTCCCTCGGAACACCTGGCAGGTCCTGATTTGACCATGCAAAGATATCCGATTCTCACGGAGGAAGTGACTGAGCTCGCCTTCCTATTTCTCGGTCAACCCGGTACCAATGATGACATTGCGTTCTGGGAACGCCGGGTCGACGTTGATCTTCTTCGTCTCCTTCGGCACCTGGAATGCCGCACTCTGCTGGGTTAGTCATACCCGGCATACCGAGTTGCACGGACTGGGCCAGCGCCACCACTTCATGGATCCTCTTCTTCTCCGCAGCAATGATTAATGACTCGGCCAGACAAGAGCCAGCCGAGGCGCACTCGAAGGAACGCTTATAGTACCCGAGATGGTGATGATGCCATTAGGACCCGGCAGCTTCATCTTGAGGTAAGCCACATGGGTAGATATCATGAACTTGGCCAGCGCTGGTCTACCGAGCAAAGCATGGTATGGACTTTCGAGGTCCACCACCTCGAATTGGATGCTCTCAGTTCTGCAGTTGTCCTTGGTGCCGAATAACACATCAACCCAAATTTTGCCCATAGGTGCACATGAGACACCAGGCACTATACCGTGAAAGGTTGTATGACTCGGCTGCAACATGTTTGCCGAGATGCCCATCTTCACCATGGTGTCTCGGTACATGATGTTGATGCTGCTCCCATTGTCAATGAGAACTCGGGTGAACCTGACATTGATGGTGGGCCCGATGAATGTCGGATCCACCACTAGAGCGTAACCTCCCGGGCTTGGCATGATCCGGGGATGGTCCTTCATGCTCCAGCTGATCTCCTGATCAGACCAGTGCATATACTTCGGCACAGCCGGCATAACCGCGTTTACCTCCATTGCACGCCGGTGCAGGCTTCTTGTCAGTTGGCTCGGTCACAAAGACCACATAGCTCTGATGAGCCTCTCTATACTCACCCTGGCGATATTCACCCTGGTGGCTGGGACCAGCATTGCTGTTGTTGCCTCCGACATTCACTTGGTTAACATCTTCTGGTCTTCCCCTGTTATCCACAGGTCTCGGAGCTGCAGGCCTCGGTGGAGGCGCATTCACGGGAACAGTGTTTGTCCCGGTGAGCGGTAGTGTTCGGAGCTACAGGTTTGAGGTGCACCCATCTGATTTCCTCCGGATCCTCCCCTTCCTTCAACGTGCGCTGATACCAGCTGCACTGCCGGGTTGAATGATTAGCCGGCCTGCGGGGGTCGTGTGTGGAAGCTGCAGGGTCCATCCAGCATTGACTCATAGGTTAACGGCTTCCTCTGGTCACTCCATGGTCTCTTCCCATCCTGGTTTTGGCCCCATGCAGGACCGCTGTTCTTCTGACGCTGGCTATTGCCGGCATCTGGCTGATCTTGATCAACGCAGCAACTTGATTCGAACCGTACCGGTAATCCGGCCGGTCCTCTCTCCTCTTGTTCCCGAAATCCTGGGGTCACCTCGCCTGGATGGTCCGGGTCCATTGTTGACCGGGTATCTTCTACTCGTTCCACCGAGTTCAGCAAGGGCTGCATCGGATCACCCAGTGCATAGCTATCCGCAATCCGGATTGTCTCGGCCAAGGTGGCCAGCATCTCCCTTTGCAACTTCTGCCAGAGCATGGAGCCGTGTCGGCACCCTTGAGCAAACCATGAAATGGCCTGCGCTTCAACAACTCCTTCACAGGAATTGCGAACAGTACTCCACCGGGTCAAGTAGTCCCGGTCAGTTTCTTCATTCCTCTGCTTGCACATGGCAAGCTGCTGAGGACGATTCGGCCTCTTGTATGTGCTGGAGAATTGCTAACGAAAGCTTCTTCAAAGTCCAGCCAGCAGTCAACACTGCCCTCTCGCAAGTTGTTCAGCCAGATCCGGGCTGGCCCTTCCAACATTTGCGGGATATACCTTACCGCCCATCGGCGGTTTCCTCCCGCGATATGCACTGCCGCCACATAATCTGTCAGCCAGTCTTCCGGCTTAGTACTGCCGTCATATGTCTTTGCGCCCCGGTTCAATTGAAAGTGCGGCACCGGTGGCTCCCTCATGATCCAAGGTCCAAAGCATGCAGGGCCAGGTGGGCCTTGCTCTTCCAGCATCTCGGACATAAAGATCCTGTCCAACTTGTAGCATGCATCATTCGCGACAACTGGCGAGGTCCCAGCCGGGATCCCAGTGCACCTTCATATCTCTGATACCCGGCTCTCTCCATAGCCGAGTAACAATCATCATAACAGTTAGCCACCTGGTCCACCTTGTGGCTGCTGCCGGCAGGATTTCGCGGCGGATACCGAGGTGGATAACCTGGCCAGTCGGGTTAATGTTTCCGATGTCTGGATTGCCCGGACCGGGTTTGCTTTTACCCCGACCGACACTGCCTTGCCCGGCTAACTGCTTTCTGGCATAGCCGGATCATATGTCTGTATTGCTTATTTTTACCGGAGTTTACACTCCGGTCACGATCTCCACCGATAGGCGGTGATGAAGCTTGCCCCTTAGATCTTTCACTGGCTACCTTAGCCGAGTAAACAATCTGGGACCCACCTGCACTGTGTTAGCCTTAAGATATGCCTCATTTTGCTGCACAGCAACACCTACTAGCTCATTAACTCGGTCTTGTTTTGCTTACGGAGAGCTTCTCCGGATAAACCAGATAACTGGCTCTTGCTGCCTCGGCAGCTCTAAGAGTCTTAGCAGGGGAACTATATTTCGGCTTTTCAGCCGACATGTGACTAGGAGTTTTACTAGAACTTATCTACCATCTCTAGCAATCTCGACATTGAGGCCTCTACCTCTTTTACGCACATCTTCTATGCGACTAGGATGAGTAGCTACCGGAGTAAGACCATGAGCTTTGTTATACTCACGGAGGGTTATCTCAAACTCTCTCCATATCTCGGACATCGCGAGAGCCTCCTGATGCAGGTTCTGACGTTGCGACTCAACTCGGTCTCCGCCAGAGTAGGATCTGTACCGGTAGCTACCGGCACAGCTAGCTTCTCGATCATATCCTCGAGAGGAACCGGCCTGACCGGTACCTGGGATGTACCGGCCTGGTCGCCGAGGTTCTCCCTCCTCTCCAGCGGCAGTTTCGCCGATCTGGTGCTCTTGGCGGCAGGATTGCCGGCATCTCCTTTGCCGACACCGCCCGCGGAGCCGGTCATCATGACCTCTGCACAGCTCCCGAGGCGAGTGGTACGCCGGCCGTGAGCCGCACAGACAGCAGGAGGATCCTCAGCTACAAGCACCTGCTCAGGGTACCTGCAGATAAACTCGGTGGTGACGTAGACCTCGTACGCCCCGAAGGTGATGAGGCAGCCGTTCCTCGACATCGGCCTGCTGCCAAAGCAGCCCGCGTTGTCGCTGATGAAGTTCAGCGAGCCGAATCTATGGACAAGGCCACTGACCACGCGCTCGTCGGAGGCGATGATGGAACCCGTCCGGATGAACACACCAGCCAGCGCCGCTGCTGGCCCCACGGTGGGCGCCAACTGTGGTGGTGGTGTCACGGCAGATGCCATAGGATGGCTTAAGTTGGGGCCGATGGACGCCGGTGGAACCGGGGAGGGATAGCGCGCTAAGGAGCGCACACGGAAGACACAAAGAACACCACAATCTACCCAGGTTCAGGGCCCTCATGAGGAGGTAAGACCCCTACTCCTGCCTGTCTGTCTCAATATAACTGGAATATCAAGAATACAAAGGTGCTCCTCGAGCTGTATGCTATCAGCTATGGTGAAGCTCTCAAGGAAGACGAAGGAAGCTATGTGGAAAAAGGTCTCTCAGTGTATCTCCTCTCAGCACATCATTGTTGTCCTCGTGGTCATCTAGTCTCCCTCACGTAGGAGGGGGAAGGGCCCTATTTATAGCCTAGCCCGAGCAACGGTCTTATCTTCGTACCGGCACTGTAGCCACGCGCCCCTGCGTCAGCTGCTTGGTCGTGATTGTGTCCTCTGCCACGGACAGGACGTGGCCTGCCCATGCCTTGTACTCTGTTCCCACGTACGCCCGTGGTCACCGGCTAGGTGAGACCGGTCACCTCGTACCCGCGCCATACCGCCTGCCATGCTCCCGTGTCAGGCGGGATGTGACCTTTGCATTGACTTCCAACCGGCATAAGGTGCTTCTTCTCTTTAATCCAGCATGGATATGCCGGATTCCCCTTCCTTGGTTATCCTCCCCTGCACATAAGAGAAGACACGAAGATACCGACATAAAATATGTCGGTTTACACCGGCATCATATTTCGGCCCCTTATGGACCTGGTTATGTCGGTTTGCACCGGCATCATATATCGGCCCCTTCTGGGCCTGGTTATGTCAGTTTGCACCGGCACCATATCTCGGCCCCTTCTGGGCCTGGTTATGCCGGTTTTACTATAACTCGTTCTACTCTTGGACATACTTTATACCATATCATGACCCTACCCCGGGGTAGCCCCCCGACACTTATAGCATTCGGAGATTTTATTCCAGCACGAATCTGTGCACGGTATGATTTTTCATTCCTATTCAGTAACTCCGAATGAGTTCATATTTGAACTGTAGTTACAACTTTTCATCCTCTATATGCATGAATTATTTCAGAATTTTTAGACATCGTTAATTAGGGTAGAAAAATGTGTTTCGCTGCTGCTGTTTTTCTGGACAGATTCTGTACCATTTTGTTTGATGCATGCTTAGAACTATTAACTTGAATATTTTTGATCCAATTGAGTTTATGAGTAGGCATACAACATTATACACTTTCTGGACATCCACATGAATTTTTGTTTAAGGATTATATGCAGCAAGTAATTCATTTGTCTATCACTACTAATGTCTCCCCACAGAAAAGAAATGGGAGAAACATTGTTTTGAAGTTTTTTCACAGGGATTAGAGGAAATGCACCAAGGGCTATCCAAGGATGGTGAAGACCATAAGCTTGGGGATGTGAAGACAACCCCACTAGACCTACACACTCTCGGTTTGCACACGTCTAACTTCTGTTTTTCGATCGAAACACTTTATCGCATAAAACTTGGAGCGTCTTTTGTTTGTTTGGTTTGATTTTTATTTTGTGAGACCACCACACTATCATTTATATATGAGAGAGCCACTGGAAATTTGGGTCGAATTGAGTTGGATGCTATTATAAGATTGGAAAAAGTGATGTTTGAGTTGATTTAAAAAAGATACATATAGTTGCATGATTCACGAGCTTGTTAATGAGTAATAATTTGCAAATGCTTTATCAAGAGCTATCTCTTATTCATGTTTCGATGCTGAATGTTATTTTAATTTGTTTAACATGAATTAGTTAGTTCTATGGACACTCATGCATGCATTTAGATGTTCAACTTTCTCCCTCTTGCTAGCCCAAAAATTCCAACAAGTAAAAACTTGTTTCCAACACCTTCAACCAAAGTTATTCCAGTGAGTCCACCATATCTACCTATTAGGTTTATGCTATTCCGAGTATGTTTATCATGATATTTGTGTTATCTATACCTCTGAATGAAAATTCTTGTGTTATTGATTGTTATGGGAAAAGTTGGTTATATAGCTCTCACGAACTTGATGCACACTTTACTTTTATTGCATTAAATAAAACATGACCCATTGTGATTAAGATTATGATGTTGTGGGCTTGACAAATGTCATGGGTTGGGAGTTAGCTCATATGTGTTGTCACATGGCAAGCTTTCAATATGCTCTTCATTTCATTTAGTTGATATCATGTACTTTTGTTTATGGATGCTTATCATGGGTGAAATAAATGTGGAGATAAAGCAAGTTTAAATGAGTTTGTATAAATGGTTAGAGAGACGCCTGGGCCGCTAATCTAAGCCATGCATTATTCATGGTGGAAATTTACTTACATACTATGGTGAACCATCAGTGATACACCTTACAATAAAAAGCTATTCCAATGGTAAATAAAAAGGGTGTTGAGGTTGTTCATTTTGTTTGTTTGTCTTGTCATTTTGATATGGGATTGATCCATATCCAGGGACAAGAGGTACCCCAGTTGACGCTCTTAATGATACTATTATTACTTACAATGATATTTAACTTGAACTTGCTTTGTTTCCCAAGTTGAGTAACATATGGAGTAGGTAATTGTATTCAAGGGGCATGAGACATTCAACCTATACTTCGTCAAGCACACTACTCATATTTGCTTTCACTTTAAACTTTAATCATTCAAGATGCTATGATAGGGGTAATGAGAGCTTGACACCAAGGATTACCACATTACAATCATTAACTTAAGTAGAAGAGTTTGGAAGTTAGATAAAACTTATGCATGCTTTACCTCTACTCACATATATATCTTTTCCAAAGTGTCCACCTTTTATATTCAGATTTTCATCAATACTCTATGACCATTATAGGATATTTTTACTTTTCATTACGCATGCATGTGGTCCATAGTACTTTTTCATTCATGTTACACTTTGTGAATTATCATTGAACATCCTTGCATTGAATACTTGATATCACTTCATAAACCATCTTGCATATTGCTACTCCTTTGAAGAATGAATCCTTTGACTCTATGTAGAAATAGTAATCATCTTTGATATCCATTGTTACTATTAAATTGTAAAGTCCATGTTAGTTTTATCACCTTCATACTCGAGGACGAGCATGGGTTAAGCTTGGGGATGTTGATGCATGTAAAATGCATACATGAACTTTGCATGTTATTACTAGATATTCCTACATATTTGCAACTTATATGATGTTATATTCATGATTTATAATGATTTCGGTGATTTTCTAAATAATCCCCCCTCTTTTGGTTCTAACTCTGTTTTTCCAGAAAACGTCTTTTTTAGTGTTTCAGACTTTCCGGGAGCTTCGGGACTCCAAAAAGGGCAAGGGCAAAGAGCACGGTTCAGAATTTTCGAGACAAACGCAATGGGCTCAAAATGAAGACCAGAGGCCCAACCAGCTGGAAATTAGAGGGTCCCACGTGACCCCTTGTACCTGGCCGCGTGGACCCACCTCTTTTCCCCCTCGTGGCTCCGATGCCGTCCGTTTTCGTCTCCGTGGCTTCGTCTTGACCTAAAACCGCCTATAAAAATGGTCCCCCGAGGAGTTTCACGAGGAGGCGGCGAAGAAACACAAAACCATGAAACAGAAGACATAAGGCTGCCGCCGGAGAAGATCGGAGGGGGGAAACGCCGCCGGGATCACCTCTGGAAGGCTCCTCCATTCCCCCTCCGGAGTCTCCATCAAGTGTGCTCACCATGACCAAGTGTGAGTAGTCTTCATCGAGGCTGAGGGCTCTACCGGTAGCTATGTGGTTCATCTCTCTCTCCCATGGTGTGATCTTTATGTGATCGTGAGCTTTGTAATCTAGTTGGATCCATAGATGTTACTCTTCATTGTCTTATGAATTATGCTACTCAAGTGGTTTTATTAATGTAATCTCCGGAGTCACCTTTGTCTCATGATGCGAAGTTGACTGTGTGCGCACCGTGTGTGACTCTTAGGCCAAAGATTACAGGAATACTTATCATTAGTTGTTCTTTTGCTGGTTGTCACTATAATATTGTGGTGTTTGATTAGTACTATTTTGGGGCGCTCATAGTGACATTGGGGTTCCCTAGATGTGAAGACAGACTTTAAGGTGTGCTTTTGCAGCCCTAAACGATGGTCTTGGTGTTCTATGATATTGTGGTGTTTGTTCACTCAGACTTTAAGGTGTGCTCTTGTAGCCCTACGCAGTAGATTGGTATTTCTATCCAATGGGACAATAGTTCAGAGTAGCATACTGAAGAGGAAATATTTATGTATTCAATTATATTATTATTGGGAGTGTCCACTAGTGAAAGTATGATCCCTAGGCCTTATTTCCAAGCATTGAAACACCGTTTGTTCTCATTTTGGCTCAAGTTTGTTTGCTGCCATTTTTATTTCAGATTGCAATTACCACTTATAATCATCAATATTACTTGTATTTCACTATCTCTTCGCCGAACTAGTGCACCTATACATCTGACAAGTGTATTAGGTGTGTTGGGGACACAAGAGACTTCTTATATCTTAATTGCAGGGTTGCTTGAGAGGGATATCTTTGACCTATACCTCCCTGAGTTCGATAAACCTTGGGTTATTCACTCAAGGGAAACTTCCTGTTGTTCTACAAACCTCTGCACTTGGAGGCCCAACACTGTCTACAAGAATAGAAGCGTGCGTAGACATCAATCGTGTGAGGATACAATAAGATAACAAAGATGTGACACTGGGTTCTGCATTTCTTATATGTATTAGTTTTCTGTTGATTATGGGTTCAAGAGAACTGGGAAGCTCAGTTTTTAAACTGTGATCAATTGACTGAGTCTCATGCTTGTTCATATTAAAGAGCAGTACATTCTTATTTTTCTGAATTGGAATTTTTTTGTGTCTGATCAAATATAGGTTACCGAGTCCTTATTTTGAGCAATAGACAAAAAGTTCCTTAGTACTGTTGTTTCTTAGATGTGGAGTGTTTACTTGGTCGCTGTCTTATATGAAAGAACTACACAGGTTGTTTTTTCTGTTTATCAAATACTGAACTTGCATAGACAATTTGGTCGCTGTCTTATTGATGTCATCTAGCTGCATTGGTTAGCTTTTGTACTGAAAATGCACAACGGATATACATTTTAGAAGCTTTTGGACACTGAGCTTGTTTGTCCAGAAAGTGTCCGTGCACGGGGATACTGAGCTTGTTTGTAGCTGTTGTTACTTCTAACTGGATTAAGCTGTAAACTCATGATTTCCTCATGATATGTGCAGGTTTCATTCTTAGGTCATCCAACATTTTGCATCGAGTTGCTCTAGCACACATCAGGGTAGGAGGTACCCTTTTGGAAACCAACACTCAAAATAGCTTTTTGTTCAAAATTCTCTTGGCTTATCTTTTCTGTTTGAGTGCCTTTTCACTAATTTATCTATGTTGGTAGGGTGTCTCTTTTCTGTATCTTTTCATAGGTAGGCTGAGGAACCATATATATCTATTAGTGTGTTGCTGAAAGAATATAAAATTTACACAGAACTACAAAGAGCTCAAGTTTCTTTTCAATGCTGATTCTTAGATGGCACCCATCAAACTCCAAAGTAAGTGGACGTATGCAGACATCATAGAAACCCTGGCGACATCCCGCAAGCCTGACATCTTCGTGACGATGACCTGCAACCCAAACTGGCACACGATATAGGACGCGCTGCTTCCAGGCCAAACCTTGCAGGACCATCTAGATCTCGTGGCCCGAGTGTTCAGGTCCAAACTTGAGACGATGAAAGAGATGCTTGCCAAGAAGCATATCACAGGCGTTCTAAAGCCGGACATCTATGTCTTAGAGTTTCAGAAGAGGGGCCTCCCCCATGCTCATTTCATTTTGATGTAGCTGGACCACATTTGAGCTGCTTTCTTGATGATCTTTAGTCTTTAAAAATGTAATGCTTGCTGACAGATTTGAGACATATATATGCATTTGAATTACCACTTGGCTATCTTTTCAATATACATTGGATATCTTTTCAATATACATGAATATTTATGTGCACTTCATGTTTACATGTTCAATGACGGTAAAAATGAAAACGCCATGGCAAAGGAGGGGCATTCAAGTTGTGTCACTTCTGTTTGTTGGATTTTGTATGTTGTTGAATACATCAATATTTATGTGCACTGAGGGTATGCAATGGCACCGAGGAAACTGACGAGGATGGACACATCTGGCTACCCGATTTGTAATTTTTATATTTTTGTAATGTCACATGGCTATCTTTGGTATATATATGTGAAGAATATTTATGTGTTTTTCAATATTTACACATGCAATATCTACAACAAAGAAAATATAAGAGCCGTGGCAACGCACGGGCATTCAACTAGTTAAGTTACATAGTTTTTAGGCCAGGTTGTTCACAAAATAAACACTAAAAAAATAAAATAGAACCCTATCTACTGGGTTCAGGGAAGGTGATGCCGCCGTCAGTGGCTTCGCCGCGCGTATAATCGTCGTCGTCCTCGATCTTGATGACGACGTGGGGCTACGCCGGCGCGGTGAACACGCAGCCAGCGGCGGCCATGCATGCGTGGGTGGCACCGGAGGAGTCGTATGTGCAACCAGCCATGGCATCGACCATGTCGTCGAAGAGGGCGTTAATGTCCTCCTCGTCGTCATCCTCCTACGGCTCCGGGTCATCGGGCCGCGGCAGCTCGGCCGCGAAGAACGAGCGGCGGCGCTCGTTGTGCTCTACCTCGAACCAGCGATCTTTGGGATCGCTGGTGACGGCGTACGCAGGGTTGTCCCGTAGATCGGGGGGGAGGAAGGCGCGGCGGCGCACGGCCCCTCCGCTGGCACGGCGAGCACCGGCACACGGCGCAGGTTGAGGTGCCAGCCGCGGGGGAGGTGAATGTCACCCCACGACATTGCCTCGGGCTCGCGCCATAAGAGGTGGGCGGCGTCCACCGAGACGTTCACCCTATCCTGGCGGCGGCGGCCGGAAGACGACGAGGCCTCGTCGTCTTGGCAGGCGGCGCGCTTGAACTAGTTCAGCATCATCGCCGCGATGGGGGCGCGTGGGCTAGGGTTTTGCGCTGGAGCGCGGGAGCTAGGGTTTGGAACACTTAGTGGAGGAGTGGAGTGGAGAGATGGGGACGATGGCGGTCCCCATTAAAAAGGACCAGCTCAATTAGCTGAAGCGGCCGCGTGTCGCTGCTAGGTGGGCCGTGGCAGACACATGGCTAGTCCGCGGACAGTCCGCGTGCGTGCATAGTTGGCCCAACTTTGGGCCGAATTTGCACCGGCGCGGACAGAAAAGCGTGTGAGCGTCCATTTGAGGTGGCCCGTTGGGTCGTGTCCCTGTCCGCTCGGCCAAAATCGGACGGTCCGCGTCCATTTGGGTGCACAGTTGGGTATGCCCTAATAACAAGAGATAATTCTTTTTGTAGATTTTGTAGTTGTTGCAGATACATGTATGTTGCTTAAAAAATGGTAATCGGTTGTTAAACCTGATCAATTCCGTCAAACCTCCGGACCAAAGTTTCACACATGTGACCTGCTTACATCTATCTCCAACGTTCTCGGTCCTAGACGGCAAAACCTCAGCTTTAATGGTGTAAAATTGTGGACCATCAAAAACATAGGGGTCATGCCGAGTTACTCCTGCTAGAGATATAATTAGCGTACATGTATTTGGTAGGTTAGGATTTGTATCCGGCTCCTAACTTATCTCTAGGAGAGGCTTCTTGCCCTCCAAATCTTGTACCCTTATATACTCGCCCCTGAGGCTCAATACAACATCCACCAATTCCGTATAATCTCATAATTCTACATGGTATCAGAGCGGCACGACCTCTGACCTAGCCGCCGCCGCCGCGCTCCCGCTCCGCGCCGCCCCCGGGGAGATCGATCTCCATGATCTCGCTCGGGGGCCGCGCCGCCCGTACCTAGGGTTCGCCCGCCGAGCGGTTGCTCGGCTGCCCTAGAGTCTTTTTTTTTCCGGTCTCTTGATCCGGTTTTTCTTTTTCTCGCCGGTGGTTTTAGATCGGCGTTTCTTTTTTGGTTTTCCGATCTAAGATCGGTTTGAGTCGCCCGTCTCCGCCATCGTCTTCTCGCGCCTCTACTCCGACAATGGCATCGACCTGTACCGGCCCCCTCCTCGACAACCGGCTATCGCGGCCGACTCGCCGGCGTCGACTTCGCACCGTTCGGCTCCTCCAAGCCGTCTATCGCGGACGACACGCCCACGCCGACTCCGCACCGACCGGCTCGTCTTCACCGACCGCGCAGCAAGGCCGGACGCGCCGTCCACGGGACGTCTCGACGCGTCGCCGCCGGCTTCTCTCACTTGCAAGGTCTCCATCGCCGGTTCGCCTTCGTCGTCATCGACCGGGACTTCATCGACAACTTCGCCATCGACTCCGATCTACGCGTCATCGTCGCCGCCATGGCGCGTTCCGTGCTGCGTCGGTCTGATCAACCGATCGCGCGCCCGCACCGCCAAGCACGTCCCCGAGCACGCGTCTACCACCGATCGAGCTACAGGCTGCCGCCGCGTCGCCCCTTCGGGCTGCCGCGCCGCCGCCATTGGTCCATGTTGCCGGCTGCCAACGCGCCTTCCCAGGCGTGTACGCGGCTGGCGACACCCGCCGTCGCCCCCACCCGCAAGCTGCTGCTGTGTCGCCCCTTCGGGCCGCAGCATCGCGGCACGCGGTCCTCTTCGTCGTCCCTGCGCGTCGACTTCTACGTGGTATGCGCCGCGCCGACTCCCTCGGCGTGGGAACGCCACCGTCCGCGCATGGTCTTCGTCAAGCCGTCGGGTTCTTCCTCACCTCCCTCGAGCACCGCCGCCGCGCTTCACAAGGTAACCTGCAGGGCGACTTCTCGTTGTCGCAGGTCCCGCCGACTACCCCATCATCGATCTAGGCGTCCCGCATGACCACCCCAGGTCACCGCTGGTTCCGCCGCCTTCTACGTCTACGTCCACTACAACTTCGTCGCCAGCGTCATCGCCTCGTCCCCGACTACACCACCTGCTACTCTACTCCGACAATCACGGACAGCATCGACATCTCTCTCTCGCCGCTCTGCGCGTCGCAACCGTCGTGGAGTCCTCCTTTGCTAGTCTTTCTCTGACATGGCGACAAGTTTATGATGGTCCCTGCCCCTCGCACGCCTGGTACTGGCAACACCGGGAGTGCCTTCGTCCCCGACGCGTTCCCGAGTCTGGCAAACTCGGATCGGCGCCTCGTCTTCATCGGCTTCGACAACGTCTTCTACGGCATCGACCCCTCTACGACCGCCTCGACCGCGTCACCGACGAGTTCTTCTTTGCGTACTCAGTTCTGGCAAAACCGGAGTATGCCTTCGTCCCCGACGTGCGCCTAGTTCTGGCAAAACTATGGCCGCACTTCGTCTTCGACGGCTCGGACTGCATCGGCTACGGCGTCGGCCCCATCTTTGACGACTGCCTTGACGCGTCTCCGTCATCCTCCTCGCGCACTATGCGCATGCGGTTTCATGTGCGGCTTCCTCGACACCGGCCACGACATCGACCACGGCGACCCCTCGCACGGCTACCCCGACCACGGCACCGCCCAACGCTCTCGGCTCCCTCGACATCGGCACAAGGGCTACCACCTCGCTTGAGCATCATCAGCGTCCTCTACAGTCCAAGCTTCGCGCCGCGACACCGTCCACGACACTCCCGCTCGGACTGCGGGGGGATGTCAGCCCACTGGATCTACTTCGGTCTCTCTCCAGTCTGACCGTCCGCGACGTTCCAGTTGTTCACGACGCTACCGCTACGACTGCGGGGGATGTTAGAGATATAATTAGCGTACATGTATTTGGTAGGTTAGGATTTGTATCCGGCTCCTATCTTATCTCTAGGAGAGGCTTCTTGCCCTCCAAGTCTTGTACCCTTTATATACTCGCCCCTGAGGCTCAATACAATATCCACCAATTCCGTATAATCTCATAATTCTACAACTCCAAAGAGGAAAGATAATACGGAAAGCGTCTGCAGCTGTGCTGTGCCTTGTGCGTGCCTAAGTTGTCCCGGGAAAGTGCAGAGAAACTTACATTACACCGACCAGTTTCAAAAGAGATGAATGCCCCAAAAATATCACTTCCCGCTTTTTTAACAGGTGCTGGAAGGTGTATGCATCCAAATATGCATGTGCCAGCTGTATCACAAGAGATTTGTGCATCCACCCCCCATATCTGAAAGCTACCCATTTTTTTTGTATTTAGCTCGATGTTGCTCTTGCTGTTAAGTGTCTTCTTGAGAAATTTACTAGGAATGCTTCATCTGTAAGAAATGCTTTTTTGTTTTTGTTTTCAGATTGCGTTGAGAGGAAAGAGAAGTTGAGGCTCTGCTGGTTTATGTTTTGTATGGCAATGTCACTTCAGGATAGCGGGCGGGAAGTGTGGGAGTTAACTTGCTGCCAGAGGCGCGTGACAAAATTTGGAGACGTGGATTAAGCTGAATCCGGCCGAAATATGTGAAGTACTCCCTCCGTTTCAATATATAAGATGTTTTAGCTATCCAACATGTTGTCTACATGCATACTAATACAAGTGCACATACACACTAAAATATGTTTACATACATCTAGATATATATAAATTAATATGGACAAATGATAAAACATCTTATATTTAGGAACGGAGGGAGTAAGAAGTGTAGTTTGTACCCGCGAACACCAGTTGAGGTAACGGAAACTGGACATATATAATAGGAACAGTGTGCATAGCCTGGGGAGAGATCTCCATTATCCAAATCAAGCTATAGAGTAATAGAGACACACGTCAATATATTATCGTACGTGCACATCCGCATTAATACCTACAAACTATGCCAACCATCATTCCAGTTTTCTCAGTCCCAGCGAGACAATGGTCAGATCATCCTTACTGCAATAAAAAGTGCATCAAAAGTGTTCTTAGTACTGCTACCATAACACACTCTGATACCAGTCCGTAAGATGCAAGTGCGTCGCTTCTTCAGCAGGCCATGACTAAACCCCTACTTGATAACCCAGTGATGGAGATATCTGCCTTGACGATGCAGTTCGATCCTACAAGATAGCCACCGGACCTGCTGTTGAGAGTTTTTTGAGGGATAAAGTTGGGCCATCACCAGCCATTCATACCAGGAAACACGAACCGGCCTGCGATCACAACATATTTAGTAAGTAAGATCAGCTGCAAGCTAGAAGTTGGGCATCATTGAAATGCGAACCTTGATGTTTGTGGTTGTAGCGTTCTCCTATATGAATTTGGTTCAGGATGGTTAATGTGAGTTCGATCATCCCCCCAGACTCGAAAGGGATCTCATCCGGGGAATGCAGGTACAAGGACATGTATCTTGTGCTCCACTTGATACCACGCGGATACATCCTGATGTGCCTATGAGAAGATGAAGTCAATATGTTAGGATCACTGCTGCACATGATATTCTTCCAGAAAGATATCTTCACTCATCTGAAACTTATACTAAAACTATAGTAGTTGGGTTCCATGATTGAGATAAGGGCAGCGTACTTTATCTGGAATACATGAATATACAGAGCAACAACAGAGCTTGTAACATGCATAAACATAGCATAAAACCAATAAAATGTACACTAACAGATAACAATTGAGTGGCAGGTACCAATATTTCAGCCAAATTCTCAAGACAAAGGCAGGTGGGCGATGTACTTAAATCTTCCAGAATAATATCTGCTGACGAAAATTATTCCTAGTATTTATGGAAGTATGAAATTGATGAATTATTTTAACGGGATATGACAGACTAATAAAATATGCGTGTTATTATTATTAAAGGTATAAATTATACTTCAACTAAAACAATGCATACCATTTATATCCGCCTACTTCGAACACAGGTGAAAGGACTGATGGATGCAATGCCAAGGCATAAAAGTCAGTCATGCTCCAGGTATAGGTCCCTCTGATAGGCTTGTTTTGAAGCACAATTGGAGCAGGCTTCACTATAGGAGAATGGACCTTTGCATTCAATATCTTCACACCAAATACACAGCTGTCATTAACCAGAAACTCACACGAGTTCAACAGTTCTGCAAGAGGAATCAAGCATTTCCTGTCCGATTGTATGTTCTTGACATGGAAGACATAGCTAGCTGCTCATATGCAAGAGGTGAACGAATTAGAGATATGTAAACCTGTATGTTTCAAATAGCCCAAGTGTATATATGGTATAAAGCTTTCAACAGCAGATAAACATTTTCTTTTATAAATGAAAGTAAAAACATATACGCAACTAGCAGTGGTGAACAACAAATCAATACAAGAATATGTACTATATGGAATGTTGATAAAATCAGAACTGCCACAACATTCAACACAAATTAGGAATTCCACTAATAGGTAGACAATAAAAACTAAAAAATGTGAAAATTATTGGTCATTTTTCAGTATACACATTGAGTGAAAATGTTGGAATATATATATGATGGTCAATGCATCTCAAAATGTAGTGTGTTACCACTCAGGTTTACAAAGCATAAATGAGTAAGGAATAAAGGACTCCCAGCTATAATAAGATTGCTGTGCTAGAAAAATCAAGCTCAGCAAAATTACCTTTGCGCCCAAAATATGTTCCGTTTGAGTGGTTGTACACTGAGAACTCGAACACTGCACTCAAGAAGTCACCTGGCTTGAAACTGGTTTCGGCTAGCCCAAGACATAGGGCAACCTGTGGACTTCCAGCACCTACTTTTTTATGGTTTGGAGTCACTGCCAAGTACCTGTAAGTGAATTAATGAGCAGCAAACCAAAACGGACTAAATATATCAAAGTAAGCACACGCGGCTGCCTAATTTCTTTTTTCATATATTTCTACCTTCAGCTTGTGATCTCCTTCACTATGGAATTATTATTCTTACATGTTTTATGACTGATCAACTCTCGGTTTACATTATCGGTGTTCCAAATCTTATTTTTGTCAAGATACAACTAGTTAATAGCCAATTTGATGAGGTTTGGACCTCTAGGGTGACCCGATCTTCACGGATTGACGGAGGATGTGGACGAACGCACGCAAGAACACGAAGAACGCGAGGAAGAACACCAAGAACACAAGAACACACACAAGATACAAGAACCGGTTCCCTTACCGGTCGGTCCAACCGGCCCAATAGAATCCACACGAAGGTGGGAGATCGGCAAGAAGGGATCTTGGAGGTTGTTTCTCTAACGGTCAACCAAACCGATCCAATAAAGTCACCCGAGGATGAAAGATTGGCGAGTAGTCAAACTACAAGTAGAGGTCTTGAATCCATTGCTCCGCTTCATCACTTGACTCCATTGCCGAAGGGAACATCCCATGCTCGGCATCATCATCACTTGACCCATGGTCATAGGTGATAGCATCATCCATGCTCGCCTCCTTGATCGAAGGGAAAATCCCATGCTCGACCGTCTTGTCATCTCCTTGGTCACCGTCTTGTTCACCAACTTGGCATTCCCACATCATGTGACCTCTTCTATTGCATAGCGGGCACAAGAGATTGGGACATTCTCGTGGATCATGGTCTTGGCCTTGGCAATTGTCACATAGAAGGTCTTCATTTTCCCATATGGGGGCCAATGTGGTGATGGCACTTGGTGTAGAAGCCATATCATGAGAAGTGCTTGAGAAGGGCGCCGTCTTGGTTGTGGCCTCACTTTTGTGACCATGCTTCTTCCGGCGTCGACGTAGGCTCTTCGCGACGAAGTTGTCGAAGTCGGCCATGATCTCATCAAACATGGAACTTGTAGCTCTTGTTGGCGCACTTGAAGTGATAGCACTAGGGGACACCATAGGATGCGCCTTTGTCGCCGTCTTCTTCTCATGTCGACGTTGACGCTCTTGAGTGGAGGGGTGTCGCCGAAAGTCGTTCGGATGCTTCTCCTCATGTTGACGACGGCGTGCTTGTTGCCTTGGCGACCTTTCCTTGGAGCTTCCACTAGAGCTTGGTGACATGTTGTGGTCCACCGTGACATCTTTCATGTGGCGCCTTGATGAGCTAGATAAAGGACGTAGGCTCTTGGCATACTCATCAATGGCGTCCTTGACTTCTTGGAGCTTGGCCTTGTCAATGCGCTTCTTGTGGTGCCGCCTTGGTGTCGATGTAGAGTGGCGAGGCTTGGCGCTCTTGGCGTTGTCCTTTTCGTGGCACCCTCTTGAAGTTGATGGCGAATGGCGAAGCTTGACACTCTTGGAAGTAGATGGAGCTCCATAGGATGAATGCATGGTGGTCTTCTTGTCGGAGCACCGTCTTGAGCTTGAACCATAGAAGTAGGTTGTGCCATGACGCTTGGTGGTGCCGCTCTTGAACATGGTGGTGATGGGGGTCCTCTCCTCTTGCATGTTGTCGAAGTCGTCGCACATGCTACAAGAGTAGTAGTCGTAGACGTTCTCCACCATGTCATCAGAGTGGTAGTCGTAGGAGTGGCGCTCCACCATGTCGGTGTTGTCGAAGTTGGTACCATGTGATGAGGCATGTGAAAACACTTGCGCCTCATTGTCGTTGGAGCTTGTGTAGTCGGAGTCATGGTAGATCCGTATGTACTTGGAGTCGATACCATATGATGAAGGTTGCTCGACGTCATGGTACCGCTCCTTGTCGTGGATGCTCGAATAGTCGGAGTCGTAGGCAGAGTAGTTGTAGCGGAAGTCTTGGTGATGATCCATCATGTCATGGGGGTCATTGTCGGTGTAGTAGTCGTAGTAGTCCCCCATGTCCTCAAAGCATGAGGCATCATAGTTGTTGTGGCTCATCGTGTACTCAACATCATCTTAGCCTCCATAGTGGTATTCACTCTCCCTAGACATGTTAACTCACAAGACAAGTGTATATATGTGGAGTGGAAAGGAACTAGAACACAACCTCTCACCTTGTAGATAGTATTGGACGTCGTGGACAACCAAGGGAAACGATCACAAAGTAAAATGTTTGTGTTCAAGTATCCAAAGCAAACTCCAAAACACACACGGCTTAAAAGTTGGTAGGAAGGTATGGTAGGTGGAAAGCAAATTGAACCAACCGGAAACCAAGATATTGTCAAAACAAGTAGAGAACCACAATGATCACAAAGCAAAACAAGTCAATCTCCAAAGATATGAGCAAAGCTCATGGAAACACACACGTGGAGATAAATGGGACTCGTGCAACTATAGAAATGAGCTAAAGAACAATATGATCCTAGTGAAGACTATAAGCTCGGTGTTGCACAAGTACAAGAAGAGCCACTAGCTTGATTGCAATTTATTTGGTGGGCTACAAGATTTGTACAACAATGCACCACCTACTAGATGTTCATCGAGCTTGCGCTTTCCTACAAGATATGGCAAGTGGTGTTTCTTTCTTTCTTTCTTTTGATTTGGCACTTTTTGCTTCTCTTCTCTTGTCTCTTTGGACTATTTTTCTCTTTTCCACACCCACTTATTTTGATGCCAACAACAAGATATATCAACTAGCGCATACAACTTTTGCTCAGAAACTACACGGTGCAAATGTGCAAAACCCAAACAATCATCAAGAGCTAGCCTCAATATGACAAGATAAACACAAGTGTATGATGGCTATCAAAGGAATGGCAAGGGGGAAAAGATTCGCGAAGTTTATACCTTTCGTCGACGATCTTCACCCTTTGATGTGGATGTTCCGTCCTTGCCCACGGAATTTGGCTTCAAGATATGATGGATCTTCCGCAATGGTGATGTCGAGCGTGTTCGTAGCTTCGAAACGAGCTAAAGATCACTCAAAACAGAGTCCGGAAGTGAAAGTTATGGCCAAAACCGTAAAGTCAAACGTGCTGAAATTTTCTGTCTGCGGGATGGCCGGATCATCCGGCGTTTTGTGCCAGATGGTCCGGTGGCCCCGAAAAACAGTTCTCAGATTTAGATCTGCACGATTTGGGCGGAAATAACGCACCGAAAATCACCGAATCGGAGGGTAAATCAATGGAATTTGGCCATGGGAACGCAAGGGAAGATAGATCAACAAGTATAGCAATAGATCCACAGATCAAAACTTGCAAAAACGCACAAGATTCACAGATCGATCCAAAAGCAATTTGGGGCTATTTTTTTTGGAAATTTTTGAATTTCTCAAAATCAACGAAAAATTTGGGGGATTTGTGGGGAAACAAAGTCAAATCCGTGGCAACCATGCTCTGATACCAAATGATGAGGTTAGGGACCTCTAGGGTGGCCCGATATTCACAGATTGACGGAGGATGTGGACGAACGCACGCAAGAACACGAAGAACGCGAGGAAGAACACCAAGAACACAAGAACACACACAAGATAAAAGAACCGTTTCCCTTACCGGTCGGTCCAACCGGCCCAATAGAATCCACACGAAGGTGGGAGATCGGCAAGAAGGGATCTTGGAGGTTGTTTCTCTAACGGTCAACCAAACTGATCCAATAAAGTCACCCGAAGATGAAAGATTGACGAGTAGTCAAACTACAAGTAGAGGTCTTGAATTCACAAGGGGATCTTCTCCACAAGGGGAGGAACCATCCCCGCAAAGGGGAGGAAGGAGACCGTATTGAGGTGGGGAGCCTAGCTCTACTCTAATCTCAAAACATAGTCTATCTCTAACCCTAGGGGAGGAGGGGTATTTATAGTCTAAGCCACGAAGTGGGGAAAGGTGGGGGTTACAAGGCCTCACGGGCCACTCATGCGCGCAGACAGCGGGGTCGCCGGATCATCCGGAGTTTGAAACGCCGGATGGTCCGGCGCAAGAAACTTTGCTGCACCGTGGGCGCCGGATCATCTGGCGGTTTGCGCCGGATGGTCCGGCGGGAGCGAAGAAACGAACCCGAGGGGCGCCAGACGGGTGCCGGAAGCCTCCGGCAGGAATCCGGCGCGCCGGATCATCCGGTGGATGGCGCCGGATGGTCCGGCGGTCAGATTTTCTGCACACTTCTTCCTCTTCCGATTCTTGCTCCAACCTTGTCCATCTTCTTTGTCGTCTTGTCGCTTCCTCCTTCTCTTCCATGCATACGCCTTTGATGGTCTTGAGTCTTGGGCTTCCTTGGCATCTTCCCGGATGTCCGCACTCGTCATGTGATACCTAGCATAGCAAAGGGGTAGACGCTCAAGTAGTATACCATCCAAAGGGACACGAAATGAGTTCTCGTAGAGGAATGAGTTCACCTTTGAGTTCGATGACGACTTGTGATATGTTGGAGTGCTTGACATGGTGATGGGTCTAGGTTGGGCTACATCACAATTGCTTTCATATTTTAGTGGCTGGGCTCCTGTGACTCCCTTAGTTTTGAAAATTAAAATAAGAATTTCATTCACAAGCTCAAAATATTCGACATATAGATTTTTGAAATATACTACAAGTAAGCAAAGTTTCATGTAAAGATGTTTTCATTTAATATCAAAACAGTAGCATTTTTACAACTTTGGCAGATTCATAGTCTATTCCAACCCGTACATGAGGAAATTAATTTAGGATTTATGCTATTTTACATAATTTTTAAATTTTCGGAATAAAGAAATAACTGGAGCTTGATAGATGAAAATCTGCTCTCCTATTTTATGCCCAAGCAAATCAAATGTGTCGTTGAATCATGCCTGGACAGTATGCATCATACATACGTCTAAGGCATCTTGTATTTACATCAATGTTTTGTAATTATAATGCATACCACTTGTATCCGCAGCAATCAAACGGAGCAGAGTATGATGATATAGCTCCCCTCAATAGTTGAGCTGAGAAGCCATGAATCTTCCACGTGAAATCTGGTAGGTGTGTTTCCGGCAAATTAGAATCTGCAATTTGCACACAATCTCAGAAATAACTCAACATGAGAGAGGACAAAGACTATGTCCAGATCAAACTAAGAGGGAAGTGAAGAATACATGAATATCTGGTGTATATTACTAGTATCTATAAATACATATACTAGTTCTGCATTCATACTCGAGTTCTTGCAAAAACCAATCAGTGTACTACACAATATAAGGAACAGCCCGAGTCTTGGTACGAAAAATATAAACTATCTGTAGTAAGAAGCCCGAAATAAATCCTTACACAAGAGTTGCCCATAGATCTTGCACTTCTTCTCCCTGGGAATCCTCTGCAGCTACACATGCCACAGGAGTAAGAACTTGCACAGTTTTGCAAATTAGAAACAAAAGAAGTTGAAAATCGTCAAGGGCAATGCAGATCTGAACCAAATAATTACCTGCAGCAGAGGTAAGCACTAAAAATCCTACTATGCAAAGCTGGAAGGAAAAACACTCCCTTTTCATCGCGAATCAGAAAACCCCAAACATTCTTTCAAAAAATGAAACAATTTAGGAACACGGAGACCAGGACACCGCAAGTGGCGAATTCTTCACTTCCTTTTCTTCTCCACAGTTCACCGCATCACTAATACGCGATTTTGGGGGAACATTCGTGCGAATCGGGAGGAGCCAGCGGAGAGAAGGGCGAGATTTGGGGAGCACGTAGCATACCTACCTCGCGGACGAGGTGCCTTCAGCGCGCTCGCCGGAAGAAAGGATCGAAGGAGGGTTTTGAGCAGGGGAGAAAGGTGCGGTTCTACTCTGCTCAGTGCTCAATCGGTTCGATTGCGTCCGCCAAGTCGGAGGGCCAAGTTAGTGAGCTGCACAGGGGCAAAAGAGTCCATTCAGATGGGGAAGGAGTAAAAACTAGCAGTAGTCAGGGCGAACCTAGAGTAAAAGTAAACCGGTGTCACTATATGAGTCACACATAATTTTGACCAAAATTTAGGGGTGTCACACACTATAATTGGGTAAATTTTATGAAGGAAAGCAACTTGTACCCGGTGTCCTGTGACACCGGTTAGCTTAACCTGGGTCCCCAGGTAGTAGTACTGTATTTGGGGCTATGTTAACAAGTTACTGCCTACTCTCTCTGTTTCTAACTATAAAATGTTTAAGATATTGCAACATGGACTTTATACGGATTAAAATGAGTGAATATACACACTAAAACATGTGTAGATGACGAAAACATCTTCCATTTTTTTTAATGTTTCAGAAAAACTAGCAAGTCTCCGACGAGATTCATGATTAATCACGTTTTGACAAAATTTTGATAGACGGTGCTCATTTTTTAGGGTCGACCGGGTCACACAGGTTGACACCACGGCGAGGTGGATGTGGGGCTCACATGTCGTCCCTCCCAATCCCGATCCCCATTTTTCTTCTTCCTTCGGCAAATTCAAGTAACACGCGGGGGAGGGCACTCAAACACCGGGCAGACTTCGAGCGGGTTCGCAGAGTTTGCACAAGCCTGAAAGCGGCGAGAGGTGGAGAGGAAGACCTTGAGCTGTTACAAAAGATAGCAGGAAACGATGAAGTAGCGGAAAGATCAAACCAACGGGGACACGAGATTTAACGTGGAAAACCCCTCCAAACAAAGGAGAGGAAAAACCACGGGCGCCAGCCAGCAATCACTTCACTATATCGGGTGAGGTTACAAACGCCGTGGGTTTACAATGTATGGCTTGGCATACCCTAACCGGCGGCTTACAAGATGTATTTATAGTGGACAAACCCTAAGTCGGCTGCAGTCCAACTCGGAAACGATCCGTACCGTACAAGCTGGCATTTATCAGTACATACGAATTTGGATCACCAGAAAACAACATGAGCAGGGTCACAACAAAGATTTCAGTACTAGGTCAATACGGAGCGTGTTGGTGTCAAAGGCGTTGTGGAAGCGGGAAAGAGGAAGACGGTTGCCTGTATATTCTCAATACTCCGTACAAAATTTGGAACCATGGGCTAAGCTGAATCCGGCAGCAATATGCGAAGTGATTCGTAGCGTCGTTTCTTCCCGAGAACACCAGTTGAAAATTACCGGAAAACTGGATATATATAGGAACAGTGTGCATAGTCTGGGGAGCGATCTCCATTATCTAAAACAAGCTATGGCACCGCAAATCTAATCATACGTGCACATTACTAACTATATTAAGGCAGCACAAAACGGCGCTCCCTCAGCAGCCCGGTTACTGTAGCTACTGTTTAAAATGAACAGTACGCTACAGTACCTCAATCGCGGTCGTCCAGCGACAATCCAACGGCCCACACCATCCGCATGCAGCGGATGTGCGAAAAGGCCCCTCGCGGGCGAGATTTTTCGCCTCGGCCCTCAGCTTTACGCGCGGACGGACCAAAATGTAATTACGCGAAATGGCAGGACCCTTTTTGCAAAAAGGCCACAGATCCCCCTTTTCCCTCCTCCTCCCGCGACGCCGCCGTGCTCGCCGCCGCCGCCGGACTATGGAATTCAGATGAATAAATGTACATTCCTACCTACTGTGGACTTACATTTAAAACTAATAATTCTTAAACATTTCAAATTGCTTCAAAATGGAAATACTCTAAACTATATCGACATGTCCAGAAAAATAAATGGTACTTATTAATGCTAAAATTAAAACAAACTCAAACATTTTGACTTAGCTAACATTTGTATACATTCTAAGTGCATTTCACCTACTTATGAATTTAAATGCTCACCAAATATATTTTCCCTAATTGTACTATCCAACCATTAAAAAAAAACAACCGTCATTATTTTCGCTACAGGCGCGGCGTGCCGACGCGCCACAATCCAACTAGTCCACATTAAAGTACTCCGAAACAACACATCACTTTACCTACAAACTATGCCAACCATCATTCCAGTTTTCTCAATCCCAGTGAGACAATGATCAGCTCATCCTTAGTACCATAACAAGTTCATTAAAAGGGTCTTAATACTGCTACCATAACACACTCAGATACCAGTCAGTAAGATGCAAGGGCATCGCTTGTTCATCAGGCCGTACCGGCTAAACCCTCACTTGAGAACCCAATGATGGAGATATCTGCCTTGACGATGCAATTCGATCCTACAAGATAGCCACCGGACTTGCTCTTGAGAGTTTTGCGCGGGATAAAGTTGGGCCATCCCCAGCCATTCACACCAGCAAACACAAGCCGGCCTGCGATCACAACAAATTAAAAAGTAAGATCAGCTGCAAGCTACAAGTTGGTTCCAGTAAGATCGACAAGCTAGCATGGTGAGGCGAACCTTGACGTTTGTAGTTGTAGCGTTCTCCTTTATGAATTTGGTTCAGGATAGTTAGTGTGAGTTCAATCATCCTCCCAGACTCGCGAGGGAGCTCATCCGGGGAATGCAGGCACAAGTACAAGGACATGGATCTAGTGCTCCGCTTGTTACCACGTGGATCTATCCTGATGTGCCTACGACAAGATGAAGCCAATATGTTAGGATCAATGATGCACATGATATTCCTCCAGAAAGAGATCTTCACCCATCTGAAACTTGTACTAAAATTATAGTAGTTGGGTTCCATGATTGGAGATAAGGGCAGCGTACTTTGACTGGAATACATGAATATATGCACCACCAGGCACCAATACAGCTTGTATCATGCATAAACATAGCATAAAACCAATACTATGTACACTAATTGATAACTATTGAGTTACAAGTACCAATATTTCAGCAAAGTTCACAAGACCAAGGGCCGTGGGTGATGCACTTAAATCTTCAAAAATAATATCCGCAGACAAAAATTATTCCTAGTGTTTCTGGCAGTATGAACTTGATGAATCAGGTTAACGGATAGGACATAATATACATGTTATTATTATTAAACTTATAAATTACACTTCAACTAAAATAATGCATACCATTTATATCCGCCTACTTCGAACACAGGTGAAAGGACTGCTGGCTTCAATGCCAAGTCAAGGAAGTCAGTCATGCTCCAGGTATAGGTCCCGTTGATGAACCCTTCCTTCTTGAGGAAAAGGTTCTGAGTTGTGCTAGGCTTGTTTTGAAGCGCGACAGGAGCAGGCTTCACTATAAGATTATAGACCTTTGCATACAGTTTCACACCAAATACACAGCTGTCATCAACCAGAAACTCACTCGAGTTCAACAGTTCTGCAAGAGGAATCAAGCACTTCCTGTCCGATTGTATGTTCTTGACATCGAAGATATAGCTAGCTGCTCATATGCAAGAGGTGAACGAATTAAAGATATGAGAACATGTAGGTTTCAAATAGCCCAAGAATATGGTATAAAGCTTTCAACAGCAGACAAACATTTTCTTTTATAAATAAAAGTAAAAATATATATGCAACTAGCAGTGGTGAACAACAAATTAATATACGAATATGTACTACTCACTCCGTCCATAAAAGGATGTCTTAACTTTATCTAAATTTGCATGTATCTAGACATGTTTTAGTGTGTAGATACATGCACATTTAGACAAAGTTGAGGCATCCTTTTTCGGATGGAGGAAGTATATGGAATGCTGATAAAATCTGAAGTGTCTCAACATTAATACAAATTAGGGGCTCCATTAATAACTAGACAACAAAATAAAAACAATTTGAAACTCATTGGACGTATTTCATCATACACATTGAGTTGTAATGTTGGAATATAGATATGATGGTCAATACATCTCAAAATTTAGTGTGTTACCGCTCATGCATGTTTACAAAGCATAAATGACTAAGGAGTAAAGGGCTCCCGGCTGTAATAAGATTGCCGTGCTAGAAAAACCAAGCTCGGCAAAATTACCTCTGCGTCCAAAATATGTTCCATTTGAGTGGTTGTACATTGACAACTCGAACGCTGCACTCAAGCAGTCACCTGGCTTGAAACTGGTTTCGGCTAGCCCAAGACATAGAGCAACCTGTGGAGTTCCAGCACCTACTTTTTTATGTTTTGGGGACACTGCCAACTACCTGTAAGTGAATTAATGAGCAGAAGACCATGTTGGACTAAATGTATCAAAGTAAGCACACATGGCTGCGTAATTAGTTTGCTTCATAAATTTCTACCTTCAGCTTGTGATTTCCTTCTTCTTTATGGATGAATTATTCTTACATGTTTTGTTACTGATCAACTCTCGATTTACATTATCGATGTTTCAGATCTTATTTTTATCAAGATACAACTAGTTCATAGCTAATTGCTTTTACTATATTTTAGTGGCCGGAGCTCCCGTGACTCCCTTAGCTCTGAAAATTAAAATAAGAAATTTCATTCAGAAGCTCAAAATATTCCCCTTATACATTGTTGAAATATACTACATGTATGCAAAGTTTCATTGAAAAATATTTTCATTTAATATAAAAACAGAAGCAATATTTCACAACTTTGGCAGATTCATAGTATATTCCAACACGTACACGTGGAAATGAATTTAGCCTATATGCAACTTTACATACTTTTTTAGGTTTCAGAATAAAGAGATAATTGGAGTTCGAGAGCCGAAAATCCACTCTCCCATTTTATCTCCTAGCAAATCAAATTTGTTGTTGAATCATGCCTGAACAGTATGCATCATACATACATCTAAGGTATGTTGTATTTACAGAAATCTTTCGTAATTATGATGTATACCACTTGTATCCGCAGCAATCAAAGGAAGCAGAGTATGATGATATAGCTCCCCTCAACAGTTGAGCTGAGAAGCCATGAATCTTCCATGTGAAATTTGGTTCGTGGTTTTTCAGCACAACAGAATCTGCAATTTCCACACAGCGCCATAAGAAATGACTCAACTTGAGAGAGGACAAAGAATATGTCCTGATCAAATTAAGAGGGAAGTGAAGGATATATGAATATCTGGTGTACATACTACAGTAGTATTTATAAAACATATACATAAGAAATAACTCAACATGAAAGAGGACAAAGAATATGTCCTGATCAAATTAAGAGGGAAGTGAAGAATACATGAACATCTGATGTATATTACTAGTATCTATAAATACATATATTAATTGTGCATACATACTCGATTTTTTGCAAAAACTAATGGGTGTACAGATGTACAAAATATAAGGAACAGCCTGAATATTGGAACGAAAAATATAAACTATCTGTAGTAAGAAGCAGAAAAAGCCCGAAATAAATCCTTACTGCCACCAACAACACACGAGTTGCCCATAGATCTCGCACTTCCTCTCACTGGGAATCCTCTGCAACTGAAATGAATTCCGCATGCCATATGAGTAAGAAATTAAAAAGTATTGCACATTAGAAACAAAAGAAGTTGCAAATACTCAAGGGCAATGTAGATCTGAACCAAATAATTACCTGCAAGAAATAGAAAAAACAAGTGCAGAGGTAAGCACTAGAAATCCTAGTCTGCAAGCTGGAAAGAAAAACACTTTTCACTTTGATCGCGAATCAGAAAACCACAGACATCCTTTCCAAAAACGGAAAAAAAACCCAAACCCACCACGAGAGTCAGGATCTCCAAATACCCTCTTATGAAGCAAGCTAAGAACTCGCAGTAGAAAGACCCCAAACCTCCACGATCATGAAACAACTCGGGAAGACAAAGACCAGGACACCGCAGTGACAGATTCTCCACTCCCCTTTTCTTCTTCCCAGTTCACCACCACGTCAGTAAACGCGATTTGAGGGGAACATTCATGAGAATCGGAAGGAGCCAGCGGAGAGAAGGGCGAGATTTTGGGGGGCACGTAGCATACCTAGCTCGTAGACGCGGTGCTTTCCGCGTGCTCGCCGGTGTGGGTGGCTTGGAGGAAAGGATGAAAAGAGGGTTTTATGGAGGAGGCGCAAGGGGAGATGCGGTGTGGTTCCACACTTCCACCCTGCTCACTGTCTTTGTGCTGCACAGGGGCAAAAGAGTCCATTCAGACAGGTAGGTATCATTATCAGACCTGCCTAGCGAAACATGGTAGCATGATAGTTGACACGAAAGAGGGAGATGATGATAAAAGATGTTTGTTTTCTCTTGGCTGAGAGTTGATTTTGTAAGTTGAAAACAAGAACATGGGATGTCGTTTTTCCACCACACTTCTTTTAGTAATTTTGTTCATCACACACTTGTATATGTATGTGAGAATTAATAATTATATTTTGTAGTTGTTGCAGATACATGTATGTTGTTTAACCAAATGTTAATCTGCCGTTAAACCTGATCAATTTTGTCAAACCTCTGGACCAAAGTTTCACACATGGAACCTGCTTTCTCAGTCCTAGACGACTCGTGGACGATCAAACAGGGATGGTCATGCCAAGTTACTCCAAAGAGGAAAGATAAGACGGGAAGCGTCTGCAGCTGTGTTGTGCCTTGTGCGTGCCTAAGTTGGCCCGGAAAAGTGCAGAGAAACTTACATAGCACCGACCAGTCCCAAAAGAAATATTACTTCTCACTTTTTAACAGGTGCTGAAGGTGTATGTATGCATCCAAATATGCATGGGCCAGCTGTATCACAAGAGATTTGTGCATCCACCCATCATCTCTGAAAGCTACAACATTTTTCTGTATTTAGCTCGGTGTTGCCCTTGCTGTTGAAGTGTCTTCTTGAGAAATTTACTGGGAAATGCTTCATCTGTAAGCAATGCTTTTTTGTTTCCATTGAGAAGAAGAAAGAGAAGTTGGATTCTCTGCTGGTTTATGCTTTGTATGGCAATGTCACTTCAGGAGAGCGGGCCTGAAGTGTGGGAGTTAACTTGCTGCTCGAGACGTCTGACGCGATTCATCAAGCATTTCCGCCCAACAAGCGAAACGATTGCATACATGCATGACCGGGAAATTTGAGCAACATGACCAGCTTCGACGCCTGAAAGCACGCCTCCCACAAATGATCAGACTTGCAAAACATTTCATAACTATGATACTAATCACGCATAGTCAACCCCAATGCTTCGTTGGGTTTTAAGCTGATCTCGCTTACTCGTATACCCCAAGCACAATTACCATGAGCGTGTGTACTAGCCTACCTAATCTATCTCGGCGCTGTCGCGCAGTACAACCCTTAAGTCATGGCTAAAAGAGTCAACTGTGACCACGGCTCAATTTGCTGTGGTTTCACTGCGTCATGCGAGCTCAGTGCGAGTTTGTAGCCTGTTGTGTACAATAATAAGCCAAAATTAAAAAACAAGTTGGTTAAACAAACATTGTAGGAAAAAAATTAGATAAAGGGATTTTATTACTTAAAAGTTTTAAGCATTACACCCGGCCTCTGCATAGTTAGGATGCACACAGCCACCAGTTCACCAGCACCCAATTCTGAAATAAATAAAAGACGAATTACATATCATAATGAGAAATGTAAAACCGCCTAAGGGGTGGTAGGTCGATCCGGAGACTATGTTGTCATCGTGGAAACGCCGCAATGGCTGCTTTACTGGCTTGGCCACAGGGTTCACGTTGAGGCTATGCTCTGCCAATTCTCTTGGTACCCCTGGCATATCTGGTGGTTTCCACGCGAAGATGTCCTTATTTTCCTGAAGGAAAGCGATGAGGGCCCGTTCCTGTTCTCCTTCCATGTGTGCTCTGATGCTTGCCTGCTTGGATGAATCGCCAGGAACAAGATCTATCTGCTTGGTGTCTTGGGCCGCTTTGAATTTCATTGGTGGTTCGGTGGATGGCGTGGTGACTACGCTCATATCGTTAGGGTCCACCTGTGACTTATAGCTCTTTAGCTCTTCAGCAGCACAGGCTGATTATGTGAAGGCTGCATCTCCTTCCTCGCACTCTATTGCTTTTCTCTATCGTCGTGCACCGTGATGACCCTTCTTGGTTCTGGTATCTTCAACTGTAGGTACACATAGCAGGGCCTGGCCATAAACTTGGCGAAGGCTGTTCGTCCGAACAGAGCGTGATACGGGCTTTGGAATTTTACCACTTCGAAGCATATGAACTCGCTTCTGAAGTTTTCTTCTGTCCCGAAGGTTACTCCCAGGGTTATCTTTCCCATTGGCTGGGATGATTTCCCTGGGACGATGCCATGAAATACGGTCGTCGTGTGTTGCAGGCTGGAATCCATGAGCCCCAAACGCTTGAACGTGTCATAGTACATGATGTTTATGCTGCTTCCTCCGTCCATAAGCACTTTGGTTAGCTTGTATCCTGTTACGTAGGGTGCCACGACTAGTGCCAGCTTCCCTGGTTCTCGTACTTGCGGCGGGTGATCGTCGCAACTCCATGTTACTGCATGCTCTGACCACTTTAACGACTTGGGGGTTGCTGGAATTACAGCGTTCACTTGCTGGCTTCTGCGGTTTATTTTCTCCTCCCTCTTGGAGGTGTTGATAACTATTGTGTGATACTGCCCCACTTGCCTGGGATTACTTGCATTGTGCTGCCCGGCACCTAAATCATGGGCCGCACCAGGGTTTCCTTCATGGTGGTTTCCTCTGTTGTGTTGGCCTTCCTCTTTCCACCTCTTGTAATAGTTGCATTGCGCCTTAGTATGGTCTGCTGGCCGCCCATCACCTCCTGTGTGAAGATCGCACGGCCGACTGAAAACTTCTTCCATATTAATTGGACGAGAGCCGCTTCCTCGGCCCCTCCCTCGTTGGCCTTTGAACCCTCCACGCGTGTTGGCGACAAGCCCAGAGTTTCCTTCTTCACTCTTGCGCTTGTTTTGAATCGCGTTATTGTGGTTCGTTTGTTGCTGTTGAGGCTTGCCGATATTTTTCTTTCCTTTGACAGCGACTTCCTCCTCTTCTCTATCTGACACATCTCTGGTTTTGTCCGAGCCGGCGTATTTGTTAGCCGCAGCCATTACCTCGCTGAGGCTCTTGACTTTATCCTTCATGCGGCCCAGTTTATGGATCAGCGGCTCGAACTTGCAGTTTTTCTCCATGACCAGGACGGCTGAGCTTGATGGTATATTATCTGTGGAATGTATTATTTCCGCCACCCTTCTCATCTAGTGGGGGCTTGACTCGCCTTCCCTCTGAACGCAACGCTCGAGATCTTCTATATTGCAGAGCCGCTTGTAGGTTCCTTGGAAGTTCTTGACAAAAGCATCTTTCAGTTCTTCCCAGGTATTTATAGAGTTGGGGGCATATTTTGTAGCCATATGTGAGCCGCGCCCTCCAGCATCATGTTGAGGTATCTTGCGCATATCTCTTCTGAGGCATTCAAAATACTCATCCCCATCTCGTAGTTATTTAGCCAGGTGGCAGGATCCATGTTGGCGTTGTAGTTCACCACCTTGCGTGGTCCTTTGAAATCTTCAGGGAAAGGTTCCGATCTGATCTTTTCAGTGAAACACGCTGGTCCCTTGAGTCGCCATGACAAGGTTGTGGATGTGCCCATGGTGTTGTTAACTTCCACGGGCCACGTTTGCATCGTTGGATGATGGCATGTGCTTCTGCGGCTTGTTCCTGCTGCCTTTGCGCGACTCTTGATATATTCTCTGGTGGCCTGCTTTGGAATCTTCTTTCTGCTGCAATCCTGTGGTTGGCCGGTATGGTGGGTAGCTGCCCTTCGGCCTTCGCTCTGTTGGCCTGTTGTAAGACAACAGTGCTCAACATCTGTATCGCGCGCCGTGCTTCAGTGTTGACCGGGTCGTTGCCCATTGGTACCATCTGTGTCAAGATATTAGACGCATCATACATATTATCGACGGGGCTTTGGTAGGGGCCTTGCGGAGTATGAAACCTCCTCGGTTGTTGCGATGGCAGTTGCTGGGCTTCTTGGTCAGTTGTTGGTCCCAATCTTCTTGCGACTGGTTGGACTTCCGCTCCAGCAGCTGGAGTGGGTGGGAATTCTACCATTGGTTGAGTCGCCTGCGCCTGTACCTGCAAGTCAACTTGTCTTTGAGTCGCGGCAAGCGCGGCTATTCTTTGTCATTCCTGTTGGATTCCTTGGTTCATGACATGGGTATGCCTATCGGGTACCCTACAATGAGGGTACCTGGTGCACGTATCGACTAGGCCCAACTATCAGAGCCTACATGAAGCCCATGAAGGGAGGCCCACGAAGATGGAGTATCCTCCAAGTTTGGCGAAACAATAGTCGGTTTAGAGTTTCCTTACTTGTAAATCAAGTCGGTTACGAATACCCGAGACCCAGCCTACTATTTAAGGACTGGGAGGGTCATCGAACCAGAGGACGTACTTTCAGAGCCACCAAAACCCTAGCGAGATCGACATCTCGCCGGGACTCTTGTAACCATCATATTCACAAAGCAATAACAGACAGGCAGGACGTAGGGGTGTTACCTCCACACGAGGGCCCTGAACCTGGGTAAAATCTTTGCCCTGCTTGTCAGCCGACGATACTTCTAGCTCTACCATGTTCTCTCCCCCATATTCATAACCTAGGGACCTTAACCATGGGTCTTGATGAGTCTACCCCTCGTCAGGTGGCGCCGTCTGTGGGAATTGGTGGCAGAAGGGATGGGCGACTGATCCCCTTTCAGGTCCACCACCAGTGCCTGAGTTTCTTCAGTCTCTCCATTTTCAGGCAGAGGAGGAAGGGAGGCAGCAGTCGAGTGACCCTGCATAGCACATATCACAAATTGCAAAGTCAGAGTCAAAAAGCACATATCGTAGAAGCTACGAGTGGCAAACTATTAAACTACAGACATACCTCAAGCAAAGGGTTTTCCGTCCCGTATGGCATGACGGGGCAATCGATGTTGCAAGGGTCGGCTGTCGTCAGGCTGGTGATGTGGCGCACGTGCGTCACAAGTTCGTTCCTTGACAGTTCCTCTGGGCTCATTCGAGTGGAGTCACCCGTGCCCTCATACTCCCACATGGGATGCGCTCGGGCACGGAGTGGCCACACCCGCCTCTTCACAAAGGTGGCGATCAAATGGATGCCTGTGACTTTGTCTAGCATGCCTCCGATCCGAGCCAGCAAAGGGCTTGCCTCCTCCATTTCTTCGGCTGAGAGTTGGTGATCCCACGCCTTGGTCCTGGTGAAAGCAGCAGTCGAGAAAGGGGCGGCTGCGTCATGCTCGACAGTCGCATAAAACCACCCCTTCCTCCAGCCTTGGGCGGAGTCGACGGTCTTCAGGCGGAAGTAGCGGGTGTCGCTGCGCACCTGGATTCCACAGCCGCCAACTGGGTAGGTGCGACCACCTCCTCTGTTCGGCCGTACCATGAAGATGGCTTTCCACAGCGCCCAGCTGGGTGCGACGCCGAGGAAGCACTCGCACAGCGTGATGAAACACGCGATATGCATAATACCATTTGGGGTGAGATCATGGATCTGCACCCCGTAGGCAAAAAGAAGACCACGAACGAAATCGTGGAGGGGAAGCGAAAAGCCCCTAGGCAAAAACTCCGCAAAACAAACACGCTCGTTAGCGCGTGGTTCAGGGAGTACCTCCTTGGGCGATGGCGCGCAGACGGCGAGCTGCTCCGCGGGTGGCAGATACCCCTGCTCGCGGAACTTGACCAAATGGGCGTCCTTGATGGTGGACTTCGCCCAGTCCCCGCTGCCTTTCTTCAGCGCGGCGGATGCAGATGTACCCGCCACAGTCTTCTTGCCCTTGGCCGCATCGGTCGCGGCAGCGGCAGCGGGACCACGCTTGGAGCCTCCACCTTTTGCCATCGCAACGGTGGATGAGGGTGGAGAAGAGAGCTTGGTCGCAGAGCAATGGAGGTGGGCGCGAGGAGGAAGATGAGACGAGGGGCGGCGCAAATAGGCAAATGGCAAGTAAAAAATTCTGCTAGCGCCGTCTCCACTATTTACCACAGATCGCAATACGATCGCAACCGTCAAAACAAAGGCATACGCTCCGCGCGAAATCTAGCCATACATGTGGCGGCCGCGGAAGGCAACCGTCGCAGGCCACTCTGCCCACTACGCACGGGAAACTAGGAAATCATCATTACGCCCCGTGAAAACCGCGCCAGAGCGGTCAAATCAAGTCCAAACGGCGCTATACTTGGTCAGCTCTGCAAAAATGGGCCCACACAGAAGTTTCACGTCCCATCAGTCTTACCAGGCACGGTACCGTTTGTCAGAGATGGCAGTCGCAAAATGCGTCATTGCTGACGTTGTTTCATCCTTCAGAACTGGCATAAAAATCACTCGATGATATCTTCGGGTGGTCTCTCGCATAAGTCTCGGTTGGTTCTTTAGCAAAGATCATAAAAGCCAGTCGAAATTCTTTCGACTGCACTATCATACTCCCATTGGGAGCATATCTAAAAATTTCTTTCACCAAAATGTGCAGGGTAAAAGATTTTGAGATTATCCTCCATTGCAAGCAATAAAGCACAATCTCGGGGGCTACTCCCATCGGGAGCGCTGTCGCGCACCCGATAGAATAATGGCAAAAGTGTCAGTCGACGAAACATTCGACTAAGTTCATAAGCAAAATCACACTCAAAATATTCCCGAGTTGATCCGACGATCCTTGGATGCTGCATGCATAGTGCAAATGTAAGACCCACCGATCAGTCGAGCTGGGCTAAGGACCGCTCCAGCAGCGTTATCCTTAAATTTTCCGTGTCAGCAGACATGATGAAGTATCCCCGACGGACGCGTTGGGTTGATTCAAAATTATACTGCAGTTCGATTCCGTAAGACCTCAACGGCTGTTTCGAGTTTGTCCAGTTTGTTCCAGATTCAAGTCCGGGGACTCGAGTTTGATTGAAAGCTAGTATGGTTTTGCCACAAATGGTAGTTAACTGGCCCCGATCCGTCGTGTGTGTCGGGCCTGCTAAGCTAATATCCCTTGACTATCATAAGCAAAAACTCATAGTCGATGAAACACTCGACATAGTCAACATGTGCTATTTCATAAGAATTCCAAATACAGATGTAAAAAATATAACGTGCATGATGTATGAGTCCATGCCCGACTCTTCGAATCAGACAAGTACTCGGGGGCTACTGACATGGGTATGCCTATCGGGTACCCTACAATGAGGGTACCTGGTGCACGTATCGACTAGGCCCAACTATCAGAGCCTACATGAAGCCCATGAAGGGAGGCCCACGAAGATGGAGTATCCTCCAAGTTTGGCGAAACAATAGTCGGTTTAAAGTTTCCTTACTTGTAAATCGAGTCGGTTACGAATACTCGAGACCCAGCCTACTATTTAAGGACTGTGAGGGTCATCGAACCAGAGGACGTACTTTCAGAGCCACCAAAACCCTAGCGAGATCGACATCTCGCCGGGACTCTTGTAACCATCATATTCACAAAGCAATAACAGACAGGCAGGACGTAGGGGTGTTACCTCCACACGAGGGCCCTGAACTTGGGTAAAATCTTTGCCCTGCTTGTCAGCCGACGATACTTCTAGCTCTACCACGTTCTCTCCCCCATATTCATAACCTAGGGACCTTAACCATGGGTCTTGATGAGTCTACCCCTCGTCAGTTCACCTGGTCGAGTCTGTGGCGCTCTTCTTCCATCCTCCGAACCTCGTACAGGAGCTCGGCCCTGGCGGGCTCAATTTCTGTTGCACGGACGGCGGCGTTTGCGGCTGACACCAGGATAAGCAGCGGGTTACCGGGGGGAGCCGATCTTTCGGCTTCTCCTGCGGTTCCTGACGTACTTGCCCCTCTGGCCCTATAGACTCCAACTTGTGCCGCCTCTTGATCTGGCATTAAGGTGATTCCTGGTGCATAGTCCTAGTAGCTTTCTTCAAGGGCGGGTATGATAGACCCAAATTCTTGCGAGTCCATGCTCTCGACGGACTCTCCATCGTCATCGGCGACTTCTTCTGCTGAGTCGCCTTCTTGGACTGAGCTAACAGTTCTGTCACCAATGAAACCAATGAAGATGTTGATAGATCCAAATGGGATGACGCGGCTGGCCTCCAGGTAACCAGCTTCCGGCCCCCAGCTTGAATCGTCAACGAGAGGTGTGCCGTCGACCATGATGACGCGGCCGATGGCGAGATCTTCAGCTCCTTCCATTGATCCTGCGCGGAACGTGACGCTCTTGACCGCAGGACCCCACGGTGGGCGCCAACTGTCGTGGGTTTGTCATGTCAGATGTCATGGATGACTTCGTAGGTGTGGGATTGCGCGAGTCAATCATCTCCGAGTTTGGGATCGCAGGAACAAAGATCAACAGAGATTTACCTAGATTCGGCCCCTCAATGTGAGGTAAAGACCTACTTCCTGCCTACCCTAGATTGGTTTTGATATGATATATGAGGTATTACAATGGAGGCGATCCGATTTTGGTACTCGCCGTATGAACTAGGGTTTGAGGGCTTAACCCTCTCTAAGTCCTGCGAGTCCTCTTTATATACACAGAGACTCGTCAGGTTACAAGAGTTCTACACGAAGCCGATTGTCTTCCTATCTTCCAAGGCAAGTTAACGCTGACCTTCTGGAGCCTTCCTTTGGTAGGCCGTGATCTTTGGTCGGTCCATCTTTACTTGGCCCAATAATAGCGTAATTATGAAGATGAAGTCGTTGTTTTGGCTTTGAATAAGTCGCGGGATAATTATTCCCCCGACATCATGTTCGTTAGTACCGAGTTTATGAGAACCAATCTTCCACCCAGGGATAAGAGTTTGCCTTTCTAGCTATTTAAACGTATTTGAAATCTTTCCTCCACCCTTTTCCACTCAGCATTCGTAAGTCTCTGATAATGAATCGGAATACCCAAATAGTTGATAGGAAATTGTCCTTGCTCACAGTCGAAAAGTTCAGCATACAAGGCGGCGTTTTCTTGAGCCTCGCCAAATCAAAACAATTCACTTTTGTGGAAATTTATCTTAAGACCCAAAAGTTGCTCGAAGGCTGACAAAATCAGCTTTACGTTACAAGCTTTTTCGAAGTCATGTTCCATAAAAAGAATTGTATTGTCGGCATATTGAAGAATCGATAAACCACCATCGACTAGATGGGGAATCACTCCTTCAATTTGGCCCTCAGATTTAGCGCGTTCGATCAAGATAGCCAACATATCAGCCAGTATATTAAATAATATTGGCGATAACGGGTCACCTTGTCTAAGGCCTTTTTCGTTTGAAAGTATTTGTGATGTAGTGCAACCTAGGACCATCACCATGTCAAGCAACCCAACATATGACAAGTCGTCATTGAGCTCAAAGGTGAACTCTTTCCTCTACAAGATCCCATTTCGTGCCCCTTTGAATGGTATACTACGTGAGCATCTACCCCTTTTCTATGCTAGGTTTGATACGATGAGTACGGACGGCAAGGGAGATGTCGAGGAAGCCCAAGACTCAAGACCATCCAAGGCGTACGCATGGAAGAGGAGGAGAAAGCAACGCGAGGAAGGAGGTGGTGGAGCCAGTCTGGCCGGCCTAGGCAGGCTCCCAGGCCGGCCACACGCCAGAGACAGCCGGCCTCCAGGCCGGCCTCCCAGCCGAAGCGACCGGCCTCCCAGCCGGCCTGCCAGAGAGGCCAGCCTCCAGGCCGGCTCACAGGACGGCCACTCGTGTCCTGCCCCCTTTTGTACTAAGGCTATAAATAGCACTTCCCCTTCCTTTCTAGGGTTAGACTAAGCTGAGATGTGAGTTGATCTTAGCTCCTTTTCCGCCCATGATGGTGATGTGCCTCTTAGGAGATGCCTCTTAGGAGATGAATCAAGGCCTCCCCATGTGGAGATGAATCAAGGCCTCCCCTTGTGGTGAAGATCCCTCTAGTGAATTCCAATGCCTCTTCATGTAGTTGCGATTACTTACCAATCCTTCATCTTCGGGTGACTCTATTGGGATGGTTGGATTGACCGTTGAGAGAAACAATCCTAAGAGTAAGGTTGCTTGGACATTGAGAATCGGGGGTTGCCCTTGGGGATTTGTTACCGGTTGATTTCGTCCGTGTTGATTTCTAGTTATCCCCACTATTTGCCGTTAATTCCCCTTGTGTTCTTCGTGTTCATCGTGTTCTTCGTTCTTCCGCCCTCAATCCATGAAAATCAGGACCCTACCCGCATCATATGGTATCAGAGCTTGGGTTGACACGGATTGATTTGTGTTTCCACCCGCAAATCCACCAAATTTTTCTTTGATTTTGAGAAATTTGAAAATTTCTACCAAAAATAGCCTTTTTAGATTTGAGCCGATCTGTCGATTTGTTGCGTTTTTGGTAGTTTTGCTTCACGGATTTGTTGCCTTAGGACCCCCTCCACCTTTGTTTGCATTCCTAAGCCTTAATTTTGCTAATTTCCCCACGAAATTGAGGATTTATGTGACACCCCTCCCTGGCACATATCACCAGAGAGGCAGTCGTCCCGTGCGCCATCCCAAGATAACTGGCCGCACGTCACAACAGTGTAACATAATGGAAATCATTACACAATCAGGCACATCAGTGCTACAAATGGTTTACAAGGCCATCAAGGAATGACGAAATATCAATCCCAGCATGGCACGATACAAAGTTTTAACTGGCAGCAGAAGACATATGAGAGGCTATGGCTTGGAGCGGCTCCACTCCACAGGTTCTGGCTGGGCTACTGATCCTAGCACGCTCTTGCTTCAAATCCTTACTAGGGTGGAAGATGAATCCTCGACAAAACCTGGCCACAATCACAAGGCCCGTGAGTACATTATTATGCACTCAGCAAGTATCGCCCCTCACCACAAACCATCCCACAATCATGCAACAAGGTATATACTGGAAGTAAGATCCTACAACATGGCAAGGTGTATACTAGATACATGACATAAAAGTAGCATGGCATTGACAACCAAACATGTCATAAGCAAGCAACGGGGGTATCACCAGTACAGAGTCCAAGCCAGGTGGGGTTGGATCGTGTACCAGCAATCATACAAAGGGCTTACCTGTGACGAGAAGACGGGTGTACCCAGTAGGTACCAAATAATACACAACATTACCTGTGATCACTGCTAGGCCCACCGGCCTCATCATTTCACTCTGGGCACGCACGGTTGATGTGGGCTATGGCCTAACTATAGGCTCCCCAACGCATCACACCGCCATCCCAAAAATCATGGTAACCATCAACAGCTCACGAAAATATTCCCTGCATCATCTTATTTGTTCATTTATTGTAATCAGGTCGTTCATTAATTATTTCAAACAAATCTTAAGTTTAACCTCCGGACTCGACAAAGACAATAGTGTGACCGACACTGAACTGTTGTTCCATAACCTTGGAACGAGGCTAGACATCCAGATTTGACACTCTCGAGAGGTTGCAGATACCACCCACCTAAGTGCACCACCCTGAGCCGGTACTTTAGGATTTCACCCCTAGGACGAACTCAGCAAGATACACTCACCTGACCGTTCACGCTACCAAGACACTCCCTGTATAGCTACCGACACAACTCTGTGTCTTATGACGAAGTGAATCCGGCACGCCCCCAACAGATGAGCGACGCCTAGCTCCGGAACCTTCACAAGACTAGCCCCGACCACAAAGGTACCCGACTAGACTTGCCAAAATGGTGGCATCAAAAGAGGCTCAATAGGATTACGTAGGTCAAGGCCCGCCCATGTGAGCGACAGTGGTAGTGCGTTCGATGTTCAGATTAGTGGCACTATGGACTGACCCTATCGATGTTTGGAGGGGTGTTTCATTTAATCAAGTTTCATCATAACCAGTCCAAACAACAGGGGATTAGTCCAACACGCCCCCAACAGATGACGGTGGCGGTGGCGGGCAACCCGGCCGGTGTCACCGTAAATCAATCACAAAGTTGGTTTGCGGAGTCTGTTACGCTTCCGTTCCTCCACGCGCAAGTCTTTGGCGGCGTTACCGTCCGACCGTTGACCAGGAAGTGGGGATTTGGGCATATAGTCTCCAAAATGAACCGAAAAGCAATCATAAGAAAGAGAGCATCCATTCCACTCGAGGATTACCTCGACGTGGTGTCAGCAATCTTGGCAAAAAGAACCAAATGGAAAGTCAGCTCCCAAGCGTCGCAGTCCGGGTGGTCTATGCCACCCATATTTGACGGTGGGACAAGGCAACTAACTCTTTTGGCGAATGCCCCCAACTCCGAGGATCATAAGACGACATTCGTCCGCTCCTCACCTCAGCGAAGAGGAAAAGAACCAAACAAAGCCCCGCAAGCGCGAGACGCACAGTTGTAATAATTCCCCCATTCCTTTGACTGAGGCGGGAGACCCGGCCATTGTCTCGGGAATGTGAGTGATGCACAGATAAGCAGTTATACAGTAGTGCAATAATTACAATGCAACATGATAGACATACAACAATACAAGGCTCATGTGGACAACATACAGACATGCAACGATAATAGCAGACAGACATAACAATATAACGGAAGACAGACATAACACCCGACATGGTATTAAGCAATCAAACAAACAAGCATTGCAGGAGGTATCATAGCAAGGGTTTAGCTTGCCTCCGAAGATCAACGCCATTTGGCTTGGAGGGTCACGGACACGTCATGGGTCGGGGTCTCGTTCCGCCGGTACTGCGGTATACCTACGCATGCACACAGAGGTGCTGAACATACAAGTATTTTACAAAATTATGAAACTGATACTACTGGACAGAGCTTTTCAAACTAGAAATTTACAAATTTCAATCACTCCAAACGGTGCTACGGATCCAAAGATATTGAAGTGCGAAGAATAGCTATCTGCCGCTCACCAGAGGAAAAAAACAGAGCGGGCCGAAACTGTGTTGGGCTGGGCTGGTCGCGCACTTCTGCGAAAATACGCTTTCGGGCTGGGAAAACGTAACCCGCCGGTTACGTGTCCACTTAAACGACGTGGCAGCAGGGCCACGCCGGGCCCGCTTGTCGGCGACGCTAGGGAGCCACGCTGGCAGCCCAGCTGGCCACCCTCTTCCTCGCGTCGGGGACGCATGGGAGAGAGCCCGAGGCTGTGCGCCCAGGCACGGCCGGCCGCCGGAGCTGGCTGCCACCGCCGCTTCCCCGCCTCCCTACGCTAGCCGGCGACGCGGACGGACTCGCGGGGTCACGCCGCAGATGGTAAGGTGCCGTGGAGGGGCAGGGAGGCCACCAGCACCACGCCTCGATGCTTGGGAGCCGGTGGCTCGTCGGCGGCGACGGAGATGGTGCCGAGGCTACGGTCCACCAAATCACGAACCGTCTGCACGGGAAGAACCAGGAGAACAAGAGGAGCCTCCCCACCCATTTAATTGACGATTAGAGCTCGGCATCGCTCGCGGTGGTCCGAGGACCCGCGGCCACGATTCCGGCCAACACGGCCGAAATTGAGCTCCACTCGCCCGCTAACTGAGCAGGGAGGTCCAGGGAGGGAGAGGGAAGTGGGGTGTGCGCGGGCGGCTGCTAGGGGAGCCTCTTTATAGGCTGGAGGGAGGAGAGGTGGGTGCGTGGCCGGTGCGGCCATTAATGGTGCACTGCTCGCGCGGCCACGACGTGTCGACGGCTTGTGGGGGCGGTGTAGAAGCGGCGCGTCGTCGAGCGCCGTCCACCGCGGGCCCTGGTGAGCTTGGACGGCGGTGACGGTCGCTGGCGAGGGGGTCCCGCGGCGGTCCTATGTGTGCGGCGCGTCGGCTAGCGTGTGGCGGCGCACGGGAGGAGATGGGAAGGCGACGGGTGGCGGCTGGGGTCGAGCGAGGGGTGGGGAAGCAGGGGGCACGCTTCTGGACGAGTCTCGCGTGCGGAAAGGGAAGAACGGCGACGACCAGGAGGTGGCGGCGCCGCCTGGCATGGTCGCGCCAGTGGTGACCGCGCTACAGAGCATGCCAACATCGGCATCGAGAGGGATCTCTCATCTCAGGGCTCCAGGGAAAAAAGTGATCATGTCACCTTGCGCCCAATTGGATTTCCTACAATTCTTCTGACTAAAGTTTTTGTAAACACAAAACTTTGTGCGACTAGAAATTTTGAAAAACAATACTGGTCCAAAAGGAAAAACAGGTTTAGGGGTTCTAAGGTAAATGGGATTGAGCCAAAAGAAATCCCTGAGATAGGTGCTGGTCAAGTGCACCTATTTTGGGAGTTTTCATGAAAAGGGGAAAGGCTTTTATATGCTTCCCAAAATTATCGAAATTTTGAGCAGAAATAAAAACAGGGAAAAAGTCCAATATTTTCTCAACAAGGTATGGGATATTTTCACATATATGGGTTACATGCTGCCTAGGGATCATCTCTGAATTTTTGTAGAATTTTTGGAGACATACAAAGAGGGGTTCCTTTGGAATTCGCTAATAGGCAAGAAAAGAGCACTACAAAGGAAGTACCTCAAATATTGCTCAAATGAGATTGGGACAGTGGAGTGAAATGTTCAGGAGGTGGATTCATGCATCTCCCCAAAATTGTGGAATTTCTGGATGAGTGGAAGGTGTCTGGATAATTTCTGGATTGAAACCGACATAATAGGAAATAGGGTTTAACTTTGGAATCTTGTGAGGGACTACGAAATATTTTTCCATGGGAGTGATCTACATGTATGAGGGAAGCATATGGTAGCTTGGTGGAATTTATTCCAAGCTAAAGTTGCGGTGGAGACTTTAGTGGGATAGACCGGAAAGATTTTGGAACCAACGGTTTAACAGATAAAACAATGTCATGGAATTTATGGTGGAGGTCGACAAAGATCGGGGATTGTGGGGGGGAATTTTCTAAGAGATCGAAACCAAGGTCAAATCAAAGACCAACTGGTTCGAAGAAAATATTTAGAAACCCGAAAAAGTTTTTCCGGCGTCCAGAAATAAATTTAAAATTCGGTCTAAATTTTCGGGGTGTTACAATTTATCGTTGCTTTTTCCGCCAAAAATCGTGGAAATTCGGGCAGCAGACAGCCCGGCCTGTAGCCCGGCCTAGGCTGGCTCCTAGGCCGGCCTACCTTCCGACGCACCCGGCCTCCAGCCCGGCCTAGGCCGGCCCCCAGGCCAGCCTTCCTGCAAAAAAATTTCCCTCTTTTCCACGGTTCGTTTTGGCATTTCTCATTTGTTGTTTGAGTCCTTTTCTGGTGTGATCAACGTCTACAATATTGACAAGCTTCCGCAGCAACGCTTCATCAACACCAAGCGACGAGGACACCAAGGACTCGACATTTCCCTGACATCGTAATCCGTTGTGAGCCCTTCTTCCTTTCTCGTACCTTGACCTATCGGACTAGCTCTTTGATATTGCGAGGCATTGCACTTGTTCGAGTGATTGTCTTCAAGTATTGGCGAGTGTGTATCGTTAAAGATCTTGGCACTAACAAAAGAAGAAGGAATCATCGTCAAAAAAAAAAAAAACATGAGTAGTGCCAAGTATCATCTCTTGTGGGTTGCGACAAAGCTTAAACCGCCAAAGTGAGTGTGAGTGTTTAACTCTTGTGCAAATCCGTTGCCCACCAAAAAAAAATTGAGCTAGTGTACTTCTTGTGTTGGTGTGACACTTGAGCACATAGTCTTCGTTAGGTTGCATATCTTCGAGTGCTCACCCTTTGGTCGCCCAACCCCATCATTCGCTTTTGTGTGTGTTTCTTCATCATTTGAGTGATTGGTGTTTCTTTGGTAATTGGGTCATTGTGGATTTTCTCTACCTTGGACAATATACTTTTTGTCGGGTTTGCTTGTTTCTTTTCCCTCTTCATACCTTTCTATCCTCATAAGTGTGTGTGTTGGGCGTGAGAACCGGATTCTCTTTCTTCAAGCCGCTTTATTCTTTGGATATAGTTTCTCTTGGTTCTTTCATTTCCACACATTTCACTTGTTTTTTAGATCATGTTTAGGGGAAGTACAAACGGAAGCTCAAGCTCGGATGATGATATCAATGGAGGAATCCACGGTGACAATGGCTATGTCACACATAACGAGTTCGTCGGTATTCAACACCTTGTCCGTGATGGCCTAGGCCACTATGAGTGCCGCCGTCAAGCACAAGAAGCAAACTTCAACGCGCAAATGGCGACGGTGACCAAAGCTCTCAACAACCTTGCGCGATGTCGATCTTCTTCTTCGTCACGCTCAAGACGAACAAGGAGCACCTCAACGTCGACACAACCAAGGCAAGCGCGTCATGGTCATCATCAAGAAGAACCACAAAATGGTCGCCAAGAAATACCAAGGCACGACGAACATGATCGACATCGCCATGAAGTGGAACGTACACCTTCTCCTCGAGCACACAATGCCAATGCGCATCAAGAACAACCACAACCAAATGGTGGATGCCGTGATCAAACACCTTCACCACCTCCTCATCGTCGAGATGGTCGAGATCCATTGGCCAATGGCAATGGTGCTCCGGGTGCTAATGACTATGGTGATCAAGAACACCGACACCGCCATCCGCCAAGGCCACGCCACCACAATCATAATGATGGGAACAATGTGGAGAATCCAATTCCACACCATGAGCATCATCCTCGCCAAGAACATCAACATGAGCCTTGTCCTCATCAAGAACATCAACATGAGTCTCGTCCTCATCAAGAACATCAACATGAGCCTCATCCTCATCAAGAACATTCTGATGATCGTAATCCAATTCCACACCATGAGCATCATCCTCATCAAGAACATCAACATGAGTCTCGTCCTCATCAAGAACATCAACATGAGCCTCGTCCTCATCAAGAACATTCTGATGATCGTCACCACCACCGAACTGAGTCAAGTGAACATCAAGAGCATCATCAATCAAATGGTGTACGCCATGAAGGCATTCCTTCGCCACCACCTCATCCTAGAGATCGTCGAGCCCCATTGGCACCAATATGGCAAGAGGAAGACCTCATTTGCGACAATTGCCAAGGCCAAGACCATGATCCCGAGAATGTCCCAATCTCTTGTGTCCAACATGCAATGGCAATGGTCACATGATGTGGGAATGCCCAAATGGAGGTCAAGACGATGAGAAGATGGTCGAGCATGGGATTTTCCCTTCGACCACGGAGGCAAGCATGTACAATACTATTACTTTGGGTGATGCCCCAACTGTGTCATGCACCTTTGGAGGCGATGGGGTCGAGAAGGTTGAGCATGAGATTTTCCCTTCAACCAAGGAGGCGTATGGAGTTGAGAACATCGAGCGTACCCCTATGTGCTTGAATGATGAGATAGAACTAATCCCATGTGAGTATGAGAGCCACTTAGCCCACTTGTGTGAGAGTGAGAGTGAGTTGAGGGCCTCTACCATATGTGAGTTTGAGTGTTTCTACTTTGAGGGAATGAGTGATACACCACATGAGTTGAGAGAGGTAGTTGATAGGTCAAGTGAGGCCACTTTGCATTCTAACAACTTACCACCTTCCTCTAGTGTGTTCTCTCATTGTGTACTAGGTTTCATGGATGACGATGATGCAACCACATGCCTACATCAAGATGAACGGGTCGGCCACATAGAGGCCCCTACTTCAACACCTACTTCACATGAGAAGGACAACAAAGGTATGGGTGTTGATGTGACCATGATCCCACGAGTGGACATGATGAATGATGATTGTTTGCATGCTATGGATGATTTTGTTGACACATCATATGATACATTCTTATTCTTATGTGATACCTTGTTTGAAACCAATGTTGATCATGTGGAGTCACCCATTTGTGATGTTTCTACCATAGACATGCCTTGTTTTGAGTGTTTCCATTTTTCTCCATTGTTGCTTGCAATATGTTGAACAATTTCAATTTCACATGTGTTGCTTGCAATAATGATGAAAGGCTTACTTATGAGATTGCACCCATAGCTCTCTCACATTTTGGAGATTGTTCGTTTTCTCTTATGGACCTTGTTCCATCCTTCACTTTGCATAGTAACCATCCACATATGTCATACATTCCACTTGATTTTGGTGTGTTTGGTGAAGTGCAAATGAAGAGACACTTCATGATGGATGATGTGTTCATTTACCATGCACACAACTTCTTTCTTTGGATTTTCATGTGCATTGAGCCTCATGCTATAATGTCAACCTCCATTGAACATGAGTTGACAAAAAGAGCTCTTGAGAGCATACACTTGAGTCGTGAATCGAACCCGGCTCTCATACCCTTCCCATGTTTTGCATCAAACAAGTTGAACAATTTCTCTTGGTTTTGGTTTGTTTGCAAACATGTTTGTGATAATGCTTTCCCCTATGGCAAGACAAATTTCCCCATCTTTTATGTGAATGATTTATGTGTTGCAACAAATATGATGAACAATTGTTCTTTTAAGTGGCTTGTTTGCAACCATAATGACATTTTGAGCATGTCTTGTCATGAGTATGTTGGTTTCTACCTATTTGGTGTTGCAACAAATATTTCTAAAACTTGCTCTTTCATATGGTTTGCTTGCACCCATGTTGAAAAGTTAGACATTCTTCATCGTGTGTTTTTGCCAAATTCTCCCCTTATTGCATCAAGCATGTTGACAAATTTCTCTTTCCAATGTCTTGTGTGCAATATTGATCATATAGTTCACAATGAGATAACTACCATAGCCTTCTCAAATTTTCTTGTAGTTTTTGTGTTACCACATTGTGAGGATGTTATGAGATGTTGCTTGCACATTGACCTTGCATATGCCTTGACTTTCACATATTTGTGTTGTGCTAATGGTGTAATGAACATGAATGGGCATGTCATTGATGATATGCTCCTCTATCTTGCACACACATGGTTTGCTTGGTCTTTCATGTGTAGGTCCTACATTTTGATGAGCTTACATGAGTTGTTTAAACCACGCTTTCCTATGACGAAAGTTCTTGCAAGAAGATCGCATCGGCATCTTGCTAAGGTGACTTCCTTCTACATAAGTGCTCATGCTATGACTTTCAAGAATTGGCTACCCTTTGAGTGTTGTTTTGCCTTCCTTGTGAGTTGTGTAGGTTACATGAAGGGCAAAGGAACATTCAAGAGGTGCCATATCACTTCCATCAAGCTCGACTACACGGTGAACCTAATTACAAGATCAACACATCTACCTCCTTTACATGGTGATGATGAGCAAGAGTCGAGGACGACTCTTTTTGAAGCGGGGGGAGATGATGTAGTGCAACCTAGGACCATCACCATGTCAAGCAACCCAACATATGACAAGTCATCATTGAGCTCAAAGGTGAACTCTTTCCTCTACAAGATCCCATTTCGTGCCCCTTTGGATGGTGTACTACGTGAGCATCTACCCCTTTTCTATGCTAGGTTTGATACGATGAGTATGGACGGCAAGGGAGATGTCGAGGAAGCCCAAGACTCAAGACCATCCAAGGCGTACGCATGGAAGAGGAGGAGAAAGCGACACGAGGAAGGAGGTGGCGGAGCTAGTCTGGCCAGCCTCCAGGCCGGCCTCACGCCAGAGACAGCCGGCCTCTAGGCCGGCTCCCAGGCCAGCCTCCCAGCCGGCCTAGGCCGGCTCCCAGGCCGGCCTGCCAGAGAGGCCAGCCTCCAGCCCGGCCAGGCCGGCTCCCAGGCCGGCCACTCGTGTCCCGCCCCCCTTTTGTACTAAGGCTATAAATAGCACTTCCTCCTTCCTTTCTAGGGTTAGACTAAGCTGAGATGTGAGTTGAGCTTAGCTCCTTTTCCGCCCATGATGGTGATGCCTCTTAGGAGATGAATCAAGGCCTCCCCATGTGGAGATGAATCAAGGCCTCCCCTTGTGGAGAAGATCCCTCTAGTGAATTCCAATGCCTCTTCTTGTAGTTGCGATTACTTGCCAATCCTTCATCTTCGGGTGACTCTATTGGGATGGTTGGATTGACCGTTGAGAGAAACAATCCTAAGAGTAAGGTTGCTTGGAGATTGAGAATCGGGGGCTGCCCTTGGGGATTTGTTACCGGTTGATTTCGTCTGTGTTGTTTTGCTAGTTATCCCCACTATTTGCCGCGAATTCCCCCTTGTGTTCTTCGTGGTCTTCATGTTCATCGTGTTCTTCGTTCTTCCGCCCTCAATCCATGAAAATCGGGACCCTACCCGCATCAATTTGCCAGTGTCATCATTGACTTTAATGGCTACACTTCCTCCGAACACAAAGGTATTTATTAACACGCGCCACTCAGTAGAAAAACCTTTCATTCTAAGGGTCTGCTGAAGGAAATGCCAGTTGATTTTATCATAAGCTTTCTCAAAATCAATTTTAAGAATTACCCCATTCAGCTTTTTCTATATAGTTCGTGAACTGTTTCATGTAGGATCGCTGCCCATCAAGGATGTTGTGACCTTGCATAAAAACTGTTTGAGATGGACGAACCACATGATCTGCCACACTGTTCAGTCGAATCGTAGCAACTTTGGTAAATATTTTAAAACTGATATTAAGAAGGCATATAGGTCTGAATTGTTGAATCCTTTCGGCCTGATTAACCTTAGGTAATAAAACTATCTCACCAAATTGAGAAGAAACAATTCTAGTTGTCCATCATGAAGATAGGCGAACAGTTGTAATAAATCAGACTTGATAACATCCCAAAAGTTCTGGTAGAACTCAGCCGGTAGTTTCGCTATCTGTGCATTAGATTGGCTCTTTAGCTCAATCTCTTGCGTGGACAACAGTCGAACTTCTGCTAATGCCTATAGAGCATCAATTATCGAGGATAGTCGTGTCTTTTCTTTTTAACTAAACCAGTAGTATGACGAGCCCAACCAACGAGGTGTGTGTAAAGCACGGATCTTATTGTTCCACCTCTGTATCGGCGTATCACCCGCAACTGGTCTTTCCCAAATACTTTTAACCATCTCATGGAAACCCTCACGGTGCAACCACCCAAGTTCAAACTTGAAACGTGGGTTACACTGTGGTCTAGGCATGCCAGTGGTCAAAAGAATGAGAGCATGGTCCGAAAAACTCTCAATACGTTCTAGAGTCCGTACAGACACCAATGGGAACCTAGATTCCCAATCAGTATCCATCAGTACATGGTCTAGTTTTTCGTATGTGGGTTCAGGGAGAGAATTAGCCCAAGTGAACTGTCTCTCCACCATTGTTATCTCTCTTAAGTTCAATCTGTCAATGACTGCATTGAACAAAAGAGGCCAACATTGTCGAACCGACCCCTACTTTTCTCAAATGGATAACGAAGCAGGTTGAAATCCCCACCAATGATAAAAGGGTGAGGTTATCTTTTGCCAAGTTTACCATTTCACAGAGAAAAGACGTCTTAGCCTCCTCCTGGGCCGGCCCATACACGGTAATAAAACTCCAAATGAAATTCTCGGTTTTATTGTTGGAAATATACTGGTTAGACAAATAAGATACGATCATAATTCTTAACCCACCACTATACTAAACAAAGCCTACACCTATCATCAGTGTCACAAATTAACAAAGTTATTCCTGGGTCACATGATGCTTTCTCGCAAAAAATGCAAAATTACATGATGCAGATGCGAGTGCGACTACAGTGCATATACGTTCACAGTAACCTGAGGGATAGAGAGACCTTATAGATGCATTCAGTTAAACACATGCGCAAGGCAAGCAACTATAACGCAGCTGTTTACAATATTCATTTGACATCAGGCTGAGAATACAACGGATCACTCTAAACCAACAACACAAGGCAGCAACCTGAGAAACATACTCACTACCGACTCTTTATTGGGTATTAGCAATTTTGATACCTTCAACAAGTAATCAAACGAAGATACATAGCACAACTGCAATTCAGTCAAACACACACGCACTCACACATATCTGGAGACAGATAACCTATTCCATCTTGGAGGAACCAATGATTGCAACCTCAACTTGAACACAACACTTTGTTTTCACAAGAAACCCATATGACCGGTCCTTGAATTTTTCCAGCCTTATGAACTTGTCCCATCCTCATTTGGTAGAATTCTCTCCGAATTGGCACCGTCCTACAGTTCCAGAAAAAATAACATGTCAACGAGGAAATGTGATTATACTAATTTTGCATTTCAGCACCCCTCCATTGTGCAGAACTTGTGCTAAGCAGCAAACCTGTTCGTTTCTTGTGCTTGCCAGTTTCCTGGTCTTTGATACATATGCTAAATTGTACCAGGATTACGCAGTTCTGATCAAGTGTATGTAGCTTCATGTTCAGGTCAAGGAGAGGAAGTTCCCATTGTTACCGGATTCGGATGGTTTGATAGTGATGTACCTGGTGAAAGCATCACATAGTTTAGTCCATTATGGAGAAGGAGGTAGAAGGAGGTAGAATTATAAAATTATTAATTTTCATTTCGTAGGAAAGTGGAGTATATAAGTTTGATAGTCTATATGAAGAAATGTTCAAAACAGCTTATCAAATTTTGTACTATTGAACTAGAACTTGTCATCACCATTTGTATCCATTGAATTCAAACTCTGGGGAGTGATCCCGACTCTTCAGCGCAAAGAAGTCTTCAATGTTCCAGGTGTAGACCTCGGGATCACCGAAGTTGTTGTTCATCTTCTGAACAAACAACGTCTCTGTTGCATCATTAGCTTTAGAAGTGACAACTTTGATGAACTCGACAGCGAAAACACAGCTTTGGTTGACGAGGAACCCAGAAGACCGTTCCTTCAGTGTCCTTAGGGGAATCATGCATGACGTCCCAGAGCTTGTGCTTGCAGTGTGGAAACTGTGGCTCACTGCAAACAGAATATTGAAATGCAAAGCATACACAACTGAAGTTTTTATCTTGTAAAACAGGATATAAGTTACATCTAGCAGTCTAGCAACGGACTAACCAGCAGGAAGGTTAAAGAACCTGCTTTTTTTTCAGGAGATATTTGCTAAGATACCTTGATGTTCATGGTGCTGTCCATTTGACTGGTCATATATCAAGAACTTGAAAGATGCCTCCACGGCTGTGTCGGATCTCACAGAGAAATTGTCCAGCTTAAGCCTAAGAGAAACATATTCATTTTGATCGCCGCTCTTTCTGTCCCTTGGATTCAGTTCTAAATACCTGAAAGACAAGTCAAGAGAAAAGAAAATGAAAATGAAAAGGAAACAGACAAGTGAGAATATGTTCATGACATAGATGCATCAAGCGCCATGTTGTCTATGTCAGAATAGCTGAAACGAAACAGCATGCAAACTATACCAGTTAAACCCGCTGATCTCAAACACCCTGGAGTAGATCCATCCCTCATCTTTATCAAGAAGCGAGGAGAAACCATCGATCCTCCATTTGAAGGTTTTCTGCGCCATGGGAGAAGGTGACACAGGCCTTGCCACAGGCCCACAGTCCCTTGGATTCCTTTGTCACTACCCTGACTGGCACAATCAGACCAAGGCCCAGCGGACCCAGCCCAAGGACGGCCCAAGCCCAGCCTCAAGCGAAGCAGGACACGGCGTCGTCTCCAGCTACTTAGGCGAGTCGAGCACGGTGTTGTGGAGTTGAACAATAATAGAACCTTGTTCCAGTTCGTTGCAAGGAACCTTGGGATCGATCGATCCTTGTATCCAATCCCTCTGTAATTCGCTGCTAAACTCTGAATTCCCAATATATATCGTAGTCTGTCTGTAACACTTGGTATCTAGAGCTTCTCCTCTCCGACCCCAATTTTTTCTGATTGTAATCCCGAAGTGAGGTCGGCAGCGGATCTCGATCTGTAGCTGTAAATCCGAGCAACGGTTAGATCGGACGATTTCGGGCCGGCGAGCTGGCACCCAAGAGACCCACGGCAACGGATCGGCAACTGGCGGAGACCATGGCGACCGTCACCGAGCAGGCTCAAGCCACCAACGACAAGTTGGATTCTCTGGTTTCCAAGTTCGAGAAGCTCTCAGGCTGGATGGATACGGTGGAGACCGCCGTCACGGCCTCACCGCCACGGCGGCGACTCTCAAGCTTCACGCCGGGGACACGGCGGCGCGGTTGGGCGCCATCGAGTCGCGACCGCCTCCCCAACCCGATTCGCCCGCGACGCTCTCTACAACGTCTCACACGGGCGCGGCGGCGCGACGGCCCGAAGGGCACGGCATCGACAACATCCCACGGGGGCACATCAATGAGATCCCCGGATCTCAACGATTACCCCCGGCTAACGGTACGTTGATCACGCTCCACTATGCTCGCAACTATGGCGATGAGGATCACTACGATAGGCCAGCGCATCACCACCGCTATCAAGCTACGCCTAAGATGGACTTCCCCAAGTTCGATGGCACAGACCCATCGGTGTGGAAGGATAATTGCGAGACGTATTTTGAGATTTATGGCATCTCTGAAACCATGAAAGTAAAATTTGCTATGCTCAACTTTGTGGGGGACGCAGCCCTCTGGCAGAAAACCCTGCAAGCGAAGCACCAAATTGTGCTCTGGCATGAATTGTCTCTGCCAGTAGAGGTTTACTGGGGGAAGAACAAGTTTAATCTCTACATGCGACAGATCCTAGCTCTTAAGCAAGTAGACACTGTAGAAGTTTACACTACCAAATTTAAACATCTGCAACACAAAATTCTGATGCATGATCCTAGCACTAGTGATGTGTTCTTCGTAGAAAGATATGTAGCTGGGTTATCTGATGAGTTGCGGTCCTTTGTACTTTTACATTTACCTGGAGATGTGGATACTGCTAGTCTTCTCGCCCAATTGCAGGAAACGGAGCAGGAAGCTATGCCGTCATCTCACTCGCAGTCGCGCTCAACTTATCGCGCGTACACTGCTCCGGACAAGCCCAAGCCGGCAAATCGTGCTGAGGACGCTAAGAAGAGTGACACTCCTCGTTGGGATGCCAAGCTGGAAGAACTTCGTGCTTTCCGCAAGGCCAAGGGCGTATGTTTCACATGCGGCGACAAATGGAACCGCACACACAAATGCCCACCACAGGTGCCTCTACATGTGCTCGAAGAATTGTTGGATGTGCTTCCCATGGCAGACGACAAAGGGGGGGAACAGTCTGGTGATACAAGTTCTGATGAAGATCTCTTGTGTGTTTATTTGGCTGCAGCGTATTCATCCTCTCCTCTCCGGCACGCCGTTGCACCATACGTCTACACGGCATGGTGGGAGCACATGAGGTTCTTATTTTGGTGGATTCTGGTAGTGGAGCAACATTTGTGGATGCAGCATTGGTGGCCAAACTCAATGCACCAACAGAGTCGTGTGAGCCGTCTCGCTTTGTTGTTGCCAATGGTGAGATCATGACCAGTGATAGACAAGTGAGTCAGCTGTCCTGGAGTGTGCAGGAGCATACATTTGTTCAAGACATGAAAATCCTTCCACTTACCACATATGACATCATTTTGGGTGCGGACTGGCTAGAGGATCACAGTCCTATGTGGGTGCATTGGCGTCAGCGACGTATGCGTTTCAATCATGATGGGAAGGAGATTACACTCCAGGGAATTCAAGATGATGACTCAGTTGCAAAACCAATGACGTCTGGGGAATTTCGTGGCTTACTTCGTAAGGGAGCTGTTGCACAATGTGTTCAAGTCTTACCTGTTCATCAAGGTGGTAGCCTTAACAGTATAGATCCCTTGCCAGAAAACAAATTACCTTCTGAATTGGAGGATCTGCTGCAGGACTTCGAGCCACTGTTTGGGCCTGTCGAGACACTGCCAACCAGGCGACAACAGGACCATAAGATTCCTTTGGTTCTAGGTGCTCAACATGTCAATGTCCGGCCTTATAGATATGTACCATATCAGAAGGATGAAATTGAGCGGCAGATATACAAAATGCTTGAGCAAGGCATCATTCGAGAAAGCACAAGCCCGTTTGCCTCACCAGTATTGTTGGTTCGCAAGAAAGATGGGGAGTGGCGTTTCTGCATTGATTATCGTCGGCTAAACTCTTTAACTGTCAAGCATAAGCAACCAATGCCAGTGGTAGAGGAGCTCCTGGATGAACTAGCTGGTGCCCGATGGTTCACGAAACTAGATATGTCTTCTGGTTACCATCAACTGCATGTGGCTGAAGGGGAAGAGTACAAGACAGCGTTTCGTACACACCAAGGGCTCTATGAATTTCTAGTCATGCCCTTTGGGCTCACAAACGCTCCAGCCACATTCCAAACTGTCATGAACACATTTTTTGCTGATTTGCTAAGGAAAGGTGTGCTGGTCTTCATGGATGATATCCTCATCTACACTAAAACACTGTAACAGCATGCAAAACTCCTCAACGATGTCTTCCAGATCCTAGCAGCAAACAAATTCACGCTCAAGAAGTCGAAGTGCCTGTTTGCACAACAGAACTCGAATATTTGGGTCATATCATTGGCACAGCAGGTGTGGCCACGGATCCTTCCAAAGTAAAAGCAGTACAAGACTGGCCTAGACCACTGTCACTCAAAGAACTGAGAGAAATTCTCGGGCTGACAGGCTATTATCGGCGCTTCATTGAGAATTACGGCATCATATGCCGTCCCTTGACACAAATGCTACGTAAGGGAGTGGTGTTTCAATGGACTCCGGCTGCTGAGGAAGCATTCCAAACACTGAAGAAGGCGCTCACTACATCCCGGTGCTAGCCCTGCCAGATTTTGCTCAACCATTTGTCATTGAAACAGACGCTTGCTAGTATGGGGTGGGAGCAGTCTTGATGCAGCAGGGCCATCCAATTGCCTATCTCAGCAAGGCTCTTAGTCCACGCAACCAAGCACTGTCAACATATGAGAAGGAGTGTTTGGCCATTTTAATGGTTGTGGATAAATGGCGCCCGTATTTCCAACAGCAACAGTTCACTATCCGCACCGGCCAGAAGTGTTTGCTGCATTTAACTGAATAGCGTCTCGGTACAGGCATTCAGCATAAAGCATTTGTCAAGCTCATGGGTCTGCGATATACCATTCAATAAAAGAAGGGTATAACCAATGCGGCAGCTGATGCTCTGTCTCGAAAGACACCTGATCCAGACCTCATGGCTATTTCCTCTGCAGTTCCTTCCTGGTTAGACAAACTAGTGGCGGGTTACACGGATGACGCCGATACAAAACAGTTGTGGACTGAATTAAGCGTGTCAGGCACCAACAAGGATGTATTTTCCTTGGACAAAGGTGTGATTCGAAAGCATGGCAGAATCTGGGTGGGCGGTAATGACTTAGCCCAGCAACACATCCTGCAAGCTCTGCACGACAGTGGAATAGGAGGTCACTCAGATGTTCTTGCTACATATCAACGCATCAAAAAGTTGTTTGTCTGGCTACATCTCAAGCAGACAGTAAAAAGTTATGTTCAACAATGTGACACTTGCCAACGAGCAAAATCCGAGCACACAAAACTGCCAGGGTTGCTGCAACCTCTCCAGTTTCACCAGAGGCATGGCACACTATTAGTCTTGATTTTGTTGAAGGCCTACCTAAGTCAAATGGGTATGATGTGATCCTTGTGGTGGTGGATAAATTGACAAAATATGGTCATTTTATTCCACTAAAGCATCCCTTCACTGCACTTCAAGTGGCTGAGAGCTTTGTCAATAACATCTATAAATTGCATAGCTTGCCCCAGTGCATCATTTCTGACCGAGACAAGATATTCACCAGTAATTTTTGGCAGGAGCTTTTCCGCCTCACTGACACTCAATTGCTGATGAGCTCTGCCTACCACCCTTAGACTGATGGCCAGACAGAGCGCTTAAATCAATGTCTTGAAGCCTTCTTGCGATGCAGGGTCCATGCCTGCCCTACAAAGTGGTTCAAATGGCTACCCTTGGCGGAATTCTGGTATAATACATCTTTTCACTCAGCTATTGGACGTGCCCCGTTTGAAGCCCTGTATGGACATCCGCCTAGACACTTTGGCATTTCTGCTGCCGCTACTTGTGCAGTACCCGACCTGGAGCACTGGTTGCAAGAAAGGGAGCTCATGACTTCGTTGCTGCGTCAACATTTACTGCGTGCTCAGCAGCGTATGAAAAAACAAGCTGACAAGCATCGTTTTGAACGCAGTTTCTCTGTTGGTGATCAAGTGTTTCTGAAATTGCAGCCATATGTGCAGACCTCTCTGGCACCACGCAACAGTCAGAAGCTAGCATTCAAGTTCTTTGGACCCTATAAAATCCTTGCTCGAGTTGGGGATGTGGCATACAAGCTGGATTTGCCATCAAACAGCAAAATCCACAATGTTATCCATGTGTCCCAATTGAAACAGCGTCTGCCAGCAGCACAAAAGGTGTGTGATGACATATCTCTCCTCTGTCTTGACGATTTTACTGTTCTACAGCCAGCCAAAGTGGTGGATTGCCGATGCATTTGGCACGGAGGTGTTCAGGTGCATCGTGTTCTGGTGCAATGGCATGGTCTTCCGGCTTCATCTGTTACTTGGGAAGATGTTGCGGCGATGGGACATCGCTTTCCTGGAACACAGGCTTGGGGTCAAGCCAGTTCTGAAGGAGGGAGGGATGGATGTCACGACCCTGACTGACACCATCAGACCAAGGCCCAGCGGACCCAGCCCAAGGACGGCCCAAGCCCAGCCTCAAGCGAAGCAGGACACGGCGTCGTCTCCAGCTACTTAGGCGAGTTGAGCACGGCGTTGTGGAGTTGAACAATAATAGAACCTTGTTCCAGTTCGTTGCAAGGAACCTTGGGATCGATCGATCCTTGTATCCAATCCCTCTGTAATTCGCTGCTAAACACTGAATTCCCACTATATATCGTAGTCTGTCCGTAACATCCTTGTTGTGCCCTTGGTTTGGTCGACCTGGAACAAAATTTCTGACATCAGTAACAACATCAAAGCATGACAACGGCAGCTCAAATTAGAACTGCAGACCGCGAGACGAAAAGGCACCCATGGTCAATCGGTTATTCCAGTCCTGTCAATGTTCTTTCTGAGTACCAAATTTCATTTGGCACTATACATAGAGAGAAATCTGTAGAATGGCAAAGCTATGCCAGAATTATTCAAAGCCAATGGGAGAGGTTTCTGTTTGCTTCTGTCAATGGGAGTTTGGACAACTTGGACTGAGGCAACCTGATGAAAGAAAATTATGCTATATGTCACGGGGAATTTCCTCGCGTCTGTCTGCTGGTTCTATAACTGACCAGTTACATTACAAGTGCAAGACAGTTGGAATTGAATTAGTTTGCTGGCACCAAAAAGAATGGGTCAACAAGATAAAATATCCCTGTTTACCTTCAATATTATGCTCCAGATGACACAATATGCCCAAGTCTTGAGTTCTTGCCCGTCATTTAGCTACCAGGCTCATTGATAATGTCAATAAACAGCTCATACCCGTTTATCTGCAGATTTATAGTTTTTGTGCCGTCATCTCAAGTATTTTCTCTCAAAGCGGTGCACCCATTGACATTTGATGATTTGAGTTCCATAATCATGGATTGTAGTTATAAACTATTGTGGCGGCAAGTGTCATGGGCCGATCGATGCCACAGAAGTTTCACGCATGTTTTCATGGATGTTTTTAGGGTCTCCACCTTTTGGAAATCCACAAAAAAAAACGGACTAAGTTGCACCGGAAACTAGCTGCACAAATTAATCTTTCATATTTTTCCAGTTGAAAACTCTTGAAATCACTAGCACGTAAGAGCAGCTCTAGTAAATCCCTTAAAAACAAACCCTCAAAATGGGGAAACCTCAAATCCAGTTTTAGGTTTCAAAACGAGCGTGGCAGAACATAAACTGTAAACTTAACCCTATTTTGGAGTGGTTGGCGCTAAAATTCAGAAAACAAAAACATGTTCAGTTCATCTTCAGTTCATATGGATCGAACGGAACAAACATAATTTACACACATTTTGCACTACATAACCCTAGATCTAGATAACCTAAACAATAGATTCGCAACAGCGCCGCGCCACTCTCACTCGTCGTCGTCGGAGCACTAGTAGAAAAACCACCTTTCGTCCAGAGCCACCCCAGGCATTAATCCCGGTTCATAGAAAAACCGGGACCAATGCCTGGCACTGGTCCCGGTTCGATTTGCCAGGGCCCCGTGGACCATTGGTCCCGGTTCGGTTGGGGACATTGGTCCCGGTTCGTGCCACGAACCGGGACCAATGCTCCAGTGCCGGACACGTGGCGTGCCGCGGAGCTTTGGTCCCGGTTCGTGGCACGAACCGGGACCAATACCCCTCCCCTGCCTATAAATAACCCACCCCCTCTCTTCTTCCTCTTTTTTTTCTGGTTGGATTGGTGGGAAGTGGGTGCTAGTTTTTTTTCCTTTGCCACGCACAAGATGTGTTCGATGAAATGCCCGACCACACTTAAGTTCACACAAGATGATATCCTCGGCCGAGGTTAGCAACTTTATCCTTTTCATCTGTAATTGATACAGAAATATTGCACGTGTCGATGTACGGTGGTCATTTCACTATTCAAGATGTTATTGTAATGGTATTTGATAAACTTAATTATATGATGCAGATGGATGCACGGATGCGATGGATGTACGGCGAACGACGCAGTTCCGAGTTTATTGCAGGCCTGCATAAATTTCTCGAAGTGGCTGAGGCAAACAAAGTGGATAATTTTATGCCTTGTCCATGTGAGAAGTGTCGGAACGTCAGGGAGTACTCTGACCCGAGAACCATTCAAGACCACGTGATTCGGAGAGGTTTCATGCCCAGCTATAATTGTTGGACCAAGCACGGAGAAAGAGGGGTTAGGATGGAAGACAATGAAGAAGAGGAGGATGATGACAACTATCCTATGTTCCCTGAGGAATGCGGTGATACTGTAATGGAAGACGTTGAAGAAGAAGGAGGTGAACATCGGGCATCAGATGAGCCCGCTGATGGTCTTGGTGGGGTCATTTCTGATGCAAAGCGAGAATGCGATACAGAAAAGGAGAAGCTAAAGTTGGAGGCCATGCTAGAGGATCACAAAAAGTTGCTGTACCCAAATTGCGAAGATGGCAGCACAAAGCTCGGTACCACACTGGAACTGCTGAAATGGAAGGCAGAGACTGGTTGTTCTGACAAGGGATTTGAGAAGTTACTGAAAATAATGAAGCCGAAGCTTCCAAAGGATAACGAATTGCCCGAGACTACATACGAAGCAAAGAAGGCTATCTGCCCTCTAGGATTAGATGTGCAGAAGATACATGCATGCATTAATGACTGCATCCTGTACCGCGGTGAGGAGTACGAGAATATGGATAAATGCCCGGTATGCAATGCACTGCGGTACAAGATCAGACAAGATGACCCTGGTGATGTTGAGGCGATGACGAGCCCCCCCGGAAGAGGGTTCCTGCTAAGGTGATGTGGTATGCTCCTATAATACCACGGTTGAAACGTCTGTTCAGAAACAAAGAGCATGCCAGGTTGTTGCGATGGCACAAAGAAGAGCGTAAGAAAGACGGGAAGTTGAGACACCCCGCCGATGGGTCCCAGTGGAGAAAAATCGACAGAGAGTTCCCGACATTTTCAGATGACGCAAGGAACTTAAGATTTGGTCTAAGTACAGATGGCTTTAATCCTTTTGGGGAGCAGAGCTCCAGTCATAGCACTTGGCCCGTGACTCTATGTATCTACAACCTTCCTCCTTGGTTGTGCATGAAGCGAAGTTCATTATGATGCCAGTGCTCATCCAAGGCCCGAAGCAACCCGGCAACGACATTGATGTGTACCTAAGGCCATTAGTTGATGAACTTTTGCAGTTGTGGTCCGAACCAGGTGTACGTGTGTGGGATGAGCACAAACAACAGGAATTTGACCTACGAGCGTTGTTGTTCGTAACCATCAATGATTGGCCTGCTCTTAGTAACATTTCAGGACAGTCAAACAAGGGATACAATGCATGCACGCACTGTTTAGATAAGACTGAAAGTATACATTTGGGAAACAAGAACGTGTACCTGGGGCATCGTCGATTTCTTCCGAACAGTCATGCCGTAAGAAAGAAAGGCAAGCATTTCAACGGTGAGGCAGATCGCCGGAAGAAGCCTAACCTCCCTGATGGTGATGTTATATATGACATGGTCAAGGATTTAGAAGTAATCTTTGGAAAGGGTCCTGGCAGTCTATCTGTTCCGAATGACGCTGACAACCACGTACCCATATGGAAGAAGAAATCTATATTTTGGGAGCTACCCTATTGGAAAGTCCTAGAGGTCCGGTCTTCAATCGACGTGATGCACGTGACGAAGAATCTTTGCGTGAACCTGCTAGGCTTCCTGGGCGTGTATGGGAAGACAAAAGATACACCAGAAGCACGGGAGGACCAGCAACGTATGAAAGACCCATACAACAAGCAGACGGATAAAGGGCGTCAATACTTAAGCAGCTACGCTCTTACCAAAGCAGAGAAGGAAATCTTTTTTGAATGCCTGAGCAGTATCAAGGTCCCGGCTGGCTTCTCGTCAAATATAAAGGGAATAATAAATATGGCAGAGAAAAAATTCCAGAACCTGAAGTCTCATGATTGCCACGTGATTATGACGCAGTTGCTTCCGGTTGCATTGAGGGGGCTTCTACCGGAAAATGTTCGAGTACCCATTGTGAAGCTATGTGCATTCCTCAATGCAATATCTCAGAAGGTCATCGATCCAGTAACTCTACCAAGTTTACAGAAGGCTGTGGTCCAATGTCTTGTCAGCTTCGAGTTGGTGTTCCCCCCATCATTCTTCAATATTATGACGCATCTCCTGGTTCACCTAGTCGACGAGATTGCCATTCTCGGTCCTGTATTTCTACACAATATGTTCCCCTTCGAGAGGTTCATGGGAGTCTTGAAGAAATATGTTCATAACCGTGCTAGGCCAGAAGGAAGCATCTCAAAGGGCTATGGAACAGAGGAGGTCATTGAGTTCTGTGTTGACTTTATTCCTGACCTTAAGCCGATTGGTGTTCCTGAATCGCGGCATGAGGGGAGACTGAGTGGAAAAGGCACGCTAGGAAAGAAAGCACTGATATGTAGGGACGGGCATTCTTTAACTCAAGCACACTACACAGTTCTACAAAGTTCCACCTTCGTGGCTCCGTATATCGAGGAACACAAGAATTATGTACGCTCCAAGAACCCGGGGAGGATGACTCCTGGATTAAAGAAAAACACATGGAGACTTTCGGCAGTTGGTTGCGATTACAGCTCATGAATGACACCACTGTCGGAGATCAGCTCTACTTGTTGGCCGCGTCACCATCTTCGACTGTATTGAATTTCCAAGGGTACGAGATAAATGGGAATACATTTTACACGATCGCCCAAGATAAAAAGAGCACCAACCAAAACAGTGGTGTCCGCTTTGATGCAACAGACGAGAATGGGCAAAAGGACACATACTATGGTTACATAGAGGAGATATGGGAACTTGACTATGGACCTACTTTTAAGGTCCCTTTGTTTCGGTGCAGTTGGGTCAACATGAAGGGAGAAGGGATAAAGGTAGACCAGCTGTACGGAATGACAACAGTGGATCTCAAGAATCTTGGTTGTTACAGAACGAACCATTCGTCCTAGCCAATGATGTGGCTCAGGTTTTCTATGTGAAGGACATGTCCTCCAGACCGAAAAAAAGAAAAAATAAGCAAACGAATACATCAGACGATGAGCCAAAGCGTCACATAGTTCTTTCAGGGAAAAGAAACATCGTGGGAGTCGAGGACAAGACAGACATGTCAGCAGATTATGATAAGTTTGATGAAATTCCGCCCTTCACAGTGAAAACTGACCCAAGCATCC